>OZ018323.1:140575123-141175123 GCA_963969495.1 Ceratothoa steindachneri | reverse complement strand
GGATGGTACCTCCAGATGTAATTCGTTGTTTTTATCTATTAGAATGAAAAGGAAATTAAATTTTATTGATTTGAGTGTATATTTTTTGTGCTTTGTTGTCTGTACATTAGTGAATTGAAACATTGAGGAGACGAAAAGAAACATAACATAAATATAAAGAAAATGAAATGAAATACATTAAAGATAGGAGGGACCAAAGAGATCCAATTTTGTTAATTGCGCCATCCGCCCTTTTCACTGGTGGACGAAGTCGACAAAACATAAAAGTAAGCTTAGTAATATGCGGCAAGCATATTATCATGGTAGAAGGTACAAATTAGAGTGTATTACTGTTCAACGCCAATCTTGTGAGGAGGAAATCTTTCTGGGCACCTTCGTCAGGATCTAGGACACAGAATTGATGTAATATTTCAGACGAGAGAAGGCAAGAAACACATCAATTTTTTGATTAACGGTTTATTATAACATGACCATTATTCTACGCAAAGCCCATTGACTCGGTTTGCCAGGGAGATCAGCTTCCCAGGGAGGGGAAGATTTCTTGTAATCCTTATAGCTAGCTTCGAACCCAGGCTCCAAGCGTGGAAATCAAAGCCCTTATCCTGTATGCTTTTGAGTGCTGTGTCGTATTATGAACCTCCTGAAATAGTTGCCAAAAAAAAACAAAGCCATGAAGCCAAACATTTAAAAACCTATTTAGAAGCCTATAATGAAAAATTTCCAATTAAAGAAATGCTTCGAAGATTGCTAAATTGGCCTATTTGGTAAAATCACTTGATTTTAGTGAAAAAAAAGGGACGATTGTCTTTCGTTTGGTCCACTTAAAATAGATGAATGAAATGAATGTAGAGAATAAAAAGAAAGAATTAATAAAACATTGAAAAAAAAAACAAATTAATCAAAGGATGAAATCGATTATGTAATCTTTGACAAAATAAAAGTGTTTTTAATTAATAACTTAAGTGATAATATGTAGCTTAGAAAATATTCGGGATTTATCGCTCAGAACTGGCAGAAAAGTAACCATATTTATCCTGCTGCCAGCGGGCAATTGGCCCTTGCATATAGCAGCATAGAGAATTAGGCAGGTTCACGATTCTACTTGAAAGTATGTGGCATACAGGGAGGTTGCAAATGGGAAGTCTTGTACCTCTGTATGAGTGACTTATTTCTTGCTCTCACAGTACTCCTAATTACATTAATCAGCAAATCGTATTCAGAGGTAAAAAAGATTATCATGAGTGGGAAAATTAAAGATCAGACTACGCATATCAAGCACTCTGCCATCTCATCAATCTTGAGGCTGCGTTCACTTCAGAAAACCTAGAATCAACCAAGAGAAGGTCGTTGTGATGAAAAGTAGGAACCAATAAATGCTCTTTCTCAGTATAGGAATGAATCAGGGAAAAATATTACTGAAAAAAATTATGAAGCAATGAAAGGTCCTACCGACCAAAAGATATCTGTTTCTTCATCAAGTAGTATTAAAAACACTAAATCCTGAGGTGAAAAAGTTATTACAATTACTGAAAGGTAAATTTAATGATGCTAATAATAATACTACGGAAAATTCTGTTTAAGTCTTGGAGTAGGATAAATATAAAAGAATTTCTTTAGAAATGTGGTTGGGTTTTATATATAAAGTCTATAAAATGAATTTATTTTATCATCGCAAAACTTAAAAGCTCATATAAAAGCAATCGTATTAATGTACTCCACTTACTTTGAATTTGCCTTGTCAGAGTATAGCCATGTGTACGAGAATATGCGCACACAGGCTCTAAGGCAGGCCAAGCAAGGTGATAACTTTTATTGTTCTAAGAGTGCGATTTGACTAGATAGCGGCAGCTGCGTGACCAAGGAATATAACAAACACAACGACAAAAATAGATTTTTAATACACACTAAATAAAAGCGACAACAATAAATATGGATATATATATATATATATATATATATATATATATATATATATATATATATATATATATATGGGTACATAAATAAGACGGACTTAAGCTCCAAATCCTAATTTGATAATTTAGGTTATTGAATGGTTATAACGGGAGATTTATGTTAATGAGTGATTTAGTTCCTTTGAATCTCAAGATTAAGGTGGTGCAAACTTAGGGAAGGCCTTGGTGATCTTGATCACTCAGAAGCAGTAGCCAAAAACCGGCAAGCGAGTGGCACTACTTTCTCGAATTGTGTATTGCGAGATGCGGGCCTTTTGTCCTCAGGAGATCACCGATCGAACTTCGAAGGGAGTGGGGTGGGGAGATCACCTCTTCAACCTCGGCTTGAACGAGCTAACTGGCCTCTTGTCCTTAAGAGGTCACCAGAAGAACTTCGGAGGACACCTTCTCCAATCCTTGATCCGTAGGCGGATCAGAAAGTCTAACGTTATTTCACGAGACTCTTCTCCCTGACCCAGAGATACGGGTATGATGTCCAGCTCTTCTGTGGCTTGCGACCGTCACTTACACTTTTTTGAAGAGAGCTCGTTGATTTGCACTTCTTTCAGGAAAGTCTCGTCTAACTAAATCTGTCTGTAATCTTGGAGCTGGTTCATATATACCCGGAGTTCTTCAAAACAGGGAGAGAGATTGAGACTTTCTGTAGCTTTGGTTATCGGCCGTGACACCCGAGCGTCTCCTTGTCGTGAAATGTCAAAGGCATGGATCAGCTGGCCATACGGGTGAACAGGGGCGAAAGCCTTAGAGCTGCTTACGGCAAATCCTACAAAGTAATCTCCCAGCCTGATGGGGGAAGTGAAGGGAAGATTGAGACAGCCGGGAGGTAGCCACAATTTCAGCGTCATGCCTCGGTGAAAGTTTCGCAGAGACTTGGCTTGAGTCCAAAAAGGGTGAGGTTGGAAGTGGGGGAGAGATGGAGTAACGGCTCGCTTTCTCTCCCGTAGTAATATCTTAGGAGGTGGGGAAATAATATTATTCTAAGGGGATACCACCACATTCCTCCCTATCCAAAGACATTTTTACAGCGCAGGACACTTTAGAGCGATAAAAATGTCTCCAATAATTTCATTAAGAGAGGTACTTATAAAGCTACAAATTTAATGTTTATCAACAGAAAAAAAACAACACTACACGAGATTTACATATGAGTAACCACAGATAACTTAATCTATACATACGCCCATACAACATCAACAAGGCAACAAAAAAAAAATATTATTTACAAAAATCAATCAAACACAAATTTTACAATACACTCATGTTGTTGGAGGGGTGTCTTCTATAGGATTCCTACTCAAGCTAACGGCTAGGCATTTGCCAGTGCCTTTGTAATACATCGTAAACTTATGAATTTCCCGCTTCAAGCTCTATAGTGGCATACGCTTCTTCACTATGGGACAGTTTCCTGCTAGCACATCCTACAAGATATCCCACTCCATGGTCATCATATTGGACGAGACCACAACCAAGACCATCCTTGGAGGCCTCGGTACGAACACTGAATGTTTGATTAGGATTCGGTAATCTCAAAATAGGGGCAGAGATTAACTTATCCTTTAACTGGTGGGAGCGATCTTCCGCGGAAGAGATCCAAGTGACTGGATCGGGGGCCGTTCTCTTCAGCAAGTCGTTAACGGGCGAGACTATGGCAGCGAAATTCGGCACATAACGACGATAACATTAACAGGGGAGCCTTCCAATAAGGCAAGCAATTGAGACCTCTCATTAGGGGGGAAAGTGGGGGTTACGTTCAAGTCTGAGTGAGGCTCCGCTTTTCGATAAAAAAGAGACCACAGGGGATACTTATCGTCTGCTTCTACGCGCACCGTTTGGACCAGACACACAGGTTCAACGGGACAGATGTGTCCCTCGCTTGATGGAGGAGGAATTGGGCCTATTAGGCCAATTGAGACCCAGGTGAAGGGCTCGGGCACTCTCGGGATATTTTAAAGGAGAGCCAGGGCTACACGCTGTTTAGAGGTGACCTTAAATGAATTGCAGACGTCAATAATTTTTTGGGTCGTCCCTGGCCAAAAGAGATATTTAAAAACTCGTTAAGCCGTTTTGTTATATACAGAATGTCCGGCCATTAGGCTATCTTGAGCCATCTTTAGAACGAGTTTATATTCGTTCTCGGCACAAAAAACGCCTGGGTCGGAAGGCTCTCCGGTTCAAAAGATTAACGGTATACTAACGCGTCCTTCAAGGTTTATTCGATTTTCCGATCGCCTCACACTTTTTTAGTCTCCTTTTTCCTTTCTTTTTCTCACAGGAGTTTAATAGAGGGAAATTCTTCTGCGTCTCAGCACATTGAACATTAGTGACGAGGTCAATGTCTGGGCACGATGGGGGTACAGGAAGCGGTACATCTTTTTTGGCCTGAGCCCTGGTAACGACTGGCTGAGAAATTGGTTTGAGGGAGAGCTGCGTGCTCTGTCCAATGAGGATGGAGCAGAATTTCATCGAAGCCGCGACTACGTCGGCCCATCCAGTGAAGTACTGGCACTCAATATGGCACCGTACCACTGAGAACCTGGTAGCACAACCTAAGAAGTCGTGCAGCAACGCAACCCTGTTATGCTGGGGACTTACGTTGGGTAGTAGTTTGTCGAAAACTACTATATACGTGGAACTTTTTATCTCTAACGACGGTTGACACTGGCAACCATTTACTGCGCCATTTTCAAACTGGATCCCATCGGGTGAACTCTCGTTGAACAGGAAATTTACCTGTTGATCCGGGAAGAAGGCGCAGGGGCCGCTGGCGATGCGGCTGGCTGATTAGGTTAGACAGCAGCAGAGATTTGGTGGACCTAGTGATTCGACGAGGCTCTCAGTTGAGAATTTGTGGGGCAATTGTAACTTAAGTGCCAAGGGGTGCCACATTTAAAGCATACAATTGGTCTACGGGGATAGTTGCTAGAAGTGGAGCAGAGAAACGGGGGCTTCACGTCCTTTTTTTCTCGCGGCGAGTAAGGCCTGTACTTGCTCGGTGCCTGCACTTTTACGAAGCCGTTGTTGCCTTTGGATGGGCTTTGGTTTAACACAAACTTCTGTTTGGGGGAGGGGGGATGATTCTTCTTGACCTCCTTTGGGTAGAGGTCGTGACCTTAAGCGTGCAGGTCGGCTTCTTTCGCACACTCCTTGAAAGTGGACGCTCTTCTGTCCGCTATGAAGGCCCTTAGTTCAAGAGGGAGGGTAGATATCATTTGATCCCTTAGAATGAAGTCAATTAGCGACTCATAATAATTTGATAGAGGACGGAATCCAGCAAGAATTGAAAATTATACCGAAGGGTGAATCCAAATTGCCTGTAGGTTTGGCCTGGCTGTATTCTCGCGGTGCGGAACCTAACCCTATAATATTCTGTATCCATGTTAATAGCAGAAAGAAGTTCTTCCTTTAGGGTTGAATAATCAAGGGTGCCCCCGAGAGGGAGCAAAATGAATATCTCGGAAAGATAAGAATTTAATAGTGAAAGTAACTGGGAGGCGCCACTTGGTTCTAAATCCCAATGGTTGACTTCGAAGATCTTCTCAAAGTGCGTTAAAAAAGAACAAAAATCTGCTGCATTTTTGTATGCGTGGAGTTTTAATGAGGAAACTTGAACCCGTTCATTTCGAGATCCTACTGAGCTTATCTAGACTTGGTTACGACTTACAGGGAACTCTCTTTCATGCTGCCAAATTCTTTCATTCTCTTCTCCCTGTGATTTTCTTACTTCTTCTCTCTGTGCTTTTGTTTCTTCGACTTATGTTTCTCTTTGTGCTTTTCTTTCCGCACGTTCGTTCCGTTCCTCTTTCTGGACGTAAGCGATTAAATCTTTCCCAGATAAGCTCAGGATCTGCCCTTGCTTATGAAAGCTATCAGATAAAGATATCCCGGATATGCTAATTCCTGCCTTTGCACAACGAAAAGCTACCAGAGTTATTGAAGCTTTACTCAAAAACAAATATAAATTTTACTAACGACAAAAATTATTAAAATTCTTAGTAAAAATCAAGCAAACTCACAGAAAAAAATAACTAACTAACTAACAGGTTCATCTGACTGACGACAAAAAATGCGGTTAGTATTATCGCTTAGCTAGCATCCTCTTTTAAGGAACTAGAAAAACTATGGACACGCCACACAAGTATAGGCTTAAAAATTGGTTGTTACCCTTTAATTAAAAGAAAATTGTCCTAATATATTGTTGTTCAGATATTCTTGGTAAGGCAGCTACTATCAGTTGAACTTAGTGCTTCAAAATCAGGTGGGGAAGACCCAAAGCCTGACACCAAATATCTTTAAGTCGAAGTAAAGCCAAGTGTACGCGAATATGCGCACACAGGCTCTAAGGCAGGCCAAGCAAGGCGACAACTGTTATTGTTCTAAGAGTGCGATTTGAACAAATAGCGGCAGCTGCGTGACCAAGGAATATAACAAACACAACGACAAAAATAGATTTTTAATACACACTAAATAAAAGGCACAACAATAAATATGAATATATATATGGGTACATAAATAAGTTGAACTTAAGTTCCGAATCCTAATTTGATAACTTGGAGAATTGAATGGTTATAACGGGAGATTTATGTTAGTGAGTGATCTAGTTCCTTTGAACCTCGAGAATATGGTGGGGAAACTTGGGGAAGTCTTGATGACCTTGATTACTCACGCACGGTAGCCACAAACCTGCAGCGGGTGGGGTTACTTTCTCTAACTTGTGCTTTGCCAGATGCGGGTCTCCTGTCCTCAGAAGGTCACTGAACTAACTTTAAAGGGGGGAGGGAGATAAGCTATCCACACTCAGCTTAAACGTGCTAACGGG
Source organism: Ceratothoa steindachneri (assembly GCA_963969495.1). Lineage (NCBI taxonomy): Eukaryota > Metazoa > Arthropoda > Malacostraca > Isopoda > Cymothoidae > Ceratothoa > Ceratothoa steindachneri. The sequence continues at coordinate 141,168,331 of OZ018323.1, read as the reverse complement.
CCTCTTGGCTTCAAAAGGTCACCGAACAAACTTTGAAGGGGGAAGAAGGATGACTTCTCCACACTCGCACACTAAGCTTGAGTGAGCGAACGGGCTTCTTGTCCTTAAGAGGTCACCAGAAAAACTTCGGAGGAAAGCTTCTCCAATCCTTGATCCGAAGGCGGATCAGAAAGTCTGACGTTACCTCACGAGACTCTTCTCCCTGACCAAGAGATACGGGTATGATGTCCAGCTCTTCCATGGCTTGCGACCGTCACTCACACTTTTTTGGAGAGAGCTCGTTGATTTGCACTCCTTTCGGGAAAGTCTCGTCTAACCAAATATGTCTGTAATCTTGGAGCTGGTGCATATATACCCGGAGTTCTCCAAAACAGGGAGAGAGATTGAGACTTTCTGTAGCCTTGGTTATCGACCGTGACAACCCGAGCGTCTCCTCGCCGTGAAATATCAAATGCATGGATCAGCTGGCCCAACGGGCGGCCAGCGGCGAGAGCTATAAAAGCGGTTCACGGCGAATCCTACAAAGTAATCTCCTGGCCTGATGGGAGGAGGGGAGGGAAGATTGAGATGGTCGGGAGGTAGCACCAATTTTAGCGTCATGCCTCGGTTGGAATTTTGCGGAGACCTGGCGGTGAATTAAAAAAGGGTGAGATCGGATGGGCGGGGGAAAGTAACGGCTCGCTTTCTCTCCCGTAGTAATATCTTAGGAGGTGGAGAAATAATATTATTCTAAGGGGATACCTCCACAAGCGTCTATGAATCAGTAACGAAATTCAATTCACCGAGACAAACTTCCATCTTATTCATGGATATTCGATGAACCATTTTGTAATTGCCAATATTGAAAGCTGAATTCTCTTCAGAAGATAAAAGAAGAAATATAAGATCTAATTGAACGATCATAATCTTTATCATGTAATTTACACTTGAGCGTTCTAGTAATAATTATGGGGAATTTAAACGCTTTGGATTAACTTCAATAATTGGTAATTGGAGATGGTTACTGAAAGATCTGGCTCGATTGTAGAAGATCAGTCGGGAGAAAAGCCAGACACACAAATGAACGCAAAATTATTGATCATATCACAAGCTCAAATTAAATATTCTGGGTGCAAAATTGTAATTCAGCCAAAATAAGAAAAACATTCAATTAATTTTTATAACCTCTTTCTTGCATGCTGATCATTTCCAATTTTTCGTTTGCTATAGCTTTGGGAATATTGCTGAAGAAATATTTATAAGAAATTCGAAAGACAAAAATTTAATTTTAGAAAATATGTTATTGTAGATTATCGCATAGGATTCAGAGCAACATGATTGAGTATTCTGAATATATGCGCTAACTTAACTGATGAATGGATTCTACCTATTCATGCAACAAAATATGTTTGAAAAATAAGTACTGAGTGGAGAAATTTATGTGACTCAGTGAGCTCAAGATATTTTGGCAGAAGGAAAGTAGAAAATAGAGTGTAAAGATGTTTATTTAACACATAAATTTTCTGTAGTAGCTAGGTATAAATACATACAATCTATAACACCTTAAGAGGAAAATTACATTCTTAAACACTAACTTTATTTTCTAAGTCTTTAGCTTATTTAGGACAATTTTGAGTTACTGTCTCCAAAAATCACATTGGATTTGCTTAATCAGGTAAATTTTTTTAATTTATTGACAGATGATATTTTTTAAAGTATATTTTTGCCATGTACGGCTATTTTATATTTATATGATGCACAAATCTTTCTTATTTTTTGAAATAAATGAATTCTAAGGAGTTTACCTGCGCAATTTTCAAGTAACTAGTAATATCCTTTTACCAGTGAATGATATGAATTCAGCTAGAAGATTTTCCCAAAATAAGCCCCCAAAATTCTGCTAAATCTTCAGCAAATACACAATTGTTCCTAACTGGAATCCAGTCATAAGTTTCATCAAACGTGGTTACTATGCTGACATATTTTGGTATGGATCTTGGTAACTAGGATAAAGCTCGGGCGCTACACATGCTATGCAAGACATGCACCTATTATCTGCGTAGTTGGTCCAACGGCAATAATAACAGTTTTATGAAGTTTGAAATTCCCTTTGTTTCGTGTGAACCGACATACCATGGTTGTGACTGCTAATTCTGCGCTATTAATATATTTGAGATGAATAGAAAAAAACGCATCAGCCTCATGTAACCTGATATTTTTAAAAAAAACGTTGTCTTGTAGCTCATTTGGATGAAATTCCAGGACCTGTCCTTGGATTACTTTCTGATATTGATAACGAACATTCCTCCAGTGGTTTCGAAAATAAAGAAGAAAAATTGAGTTTTAACGATGATGCTGTACATCACTTTTTCAAAACGTGGCTAAATGATATGGTTTGAAAAAGTGAGCCAATAATGTAGAGTCTGTGAATCAGGCAGTGTTCGCATAAATTTTGCCGAGACACATTGTTTATAACTCGAAAATGATATAAAAAAGCATTTTAACGTCCAAGTTTTGGGAGTTAGGGCAATGTTAGGAGTCTAGTTAAAATGAAAAGAAACTTCGAATTCTTCAAGCTGTCTTCCATCTTCTTTGATATGACCAGAAGAGCGGACTTCTTCTCTGCCAGCTAGCCAGTGCGGGAAAAGACCGTAACGTTTCTCTGGTTGTTCAATTCTAATAGACGCCTTTGCTTCTTTCCAAACGCGTTGATTTCAAGCCATCCCTCTATGTCTACGAATTCAGAGGAAGACAATTCAGACGTCTTTCCATCTTAGATAAGCTAGACTTCACACTTCCGAAGGAACGATCATTCCCTTGTATGAACACAAATATGTCAACCACGAAGAGGAGGCAGCATCTTATCTTCGCCAAGAGAGATATTTAAACAAAGTAGAAGCATTAGAAGGACGCCTGCAGCCTTTCTCGGCATATCTCTTTCCTCTAATGGCCCTCTTAGACTATGCCGACTCTCCAGAAAGCACATGTAGATCAAAACAGAGAAACATTCGAGCTATAGACCCAGGCCGTGTGCGTTTTGATTATCAGAGAAAAATGCGACGACCTCATCATTTGACTTACACTCTTCTACCTATAGGGGTATTTTAGTCATTTGTTCGAATGATGAATCCAATTCCCATTCTGAGACACATATGTAGACTCTCAAATGCGGGTGGTCTGGTACAAGATATTTGAATGGGGTAGTCATTGCTACCATGGAATTTGCCAACTATCTAACCTACAAAGTCAGCGGGACAATTCAAGAAAATAAAATTTAAAAATTCTATGATAGTAATGTTTAAGTTTATCGAAATTAAGATCGCCTATCTTCAGTTCTTAGAGTATATCCGTTAGGTTGAATATTTTGGCATTGGTCGTGCAATCTCCGAGTGGAAGCAACTAACATTCAATTATTCGAGAATCAAAAAATGCCTCGGCAACCGTATTCAAACCAAATAGAAGTCCACCTCATAATGTCGACTGGCATTGAAATGACTAGAGAAGTAAGAAAATATCTATATCACCGTTACACTCCTGTGTATAAGAAAAACAGTTCTTGGAAGCATCTCCCGAAATGGTCCATCAAGAAATGAGTTAGCCAAAAGTTTTTATGGGTCGACTCGCTGGAACGGATAAAGGTGAAACCTATAAAAACGTTAATATAAAAGAGTAAGAGACTAACTTATCATGATAAAGGTCTGGTCTGGTACCCTTAGGCAGGAGAGGTGGGGACACATTTATATTATGCTGGCAGATACTTAGGATCGTGTATCAAGGCGATAAAGCGGAAGCACCAATAATGTTAAGAGATTCTAGAAAGGGACCTCTTTTACTCTAAGCCTCCATAACTCTAAGGTGTTTTCAGTTAAGACCAATTTGCGGGGGTTGCCCTTTTGGAAATTGTGAAGACAACTGATCACAAGAAGAAAATATCCAAACCATGTGACCAATATAAAATGGAGAGGGTGGTGTGCTATATCTCGCCTCATTTTATTTCAACCGATCCCATATACAATTTTAAACTTTTTAATGGTTACCTCCTTGTGGGCTTAAATGATGCTGTTCGCACCTATCTTACAGCAAAACCGTTGGGATGTTTCCAAGGGGACGTTCTTTGCCAAAGAAAGTCTTCCAAAGGCCGCAGCTCATAACTGAGAATCAAGAGACAGGCAGGATAGAGTAGACTTAGATGGATAATAGAGGAACTTAGTAAGGCCTAACAATCAACAAAAAAAAAAAAACGCCGCTAGCCAAAAGAAATATACCTTTTAGTACCAATAAAAAAACATCTCTTTGCCTGTGAGTATTTAATTGGAGGATTATCCTCTCATCCCATTAATCGCGCCTCCTTGCCAATGATCTGTCAGGCCTGGTCTCTTGTGACATTTGTTCATCAAAATGCGATATTTATATATTTATTTACAAAGGGGCAAGTGGGGATTCGCGTGATATCATTAGTTTATCTTCGCCTTGAATTAGTAGCAACACATAATACAACCCCCATAAAGCGTAATTACGTGAAAAGGAGCAGAAACAACACAAACCCCTACAACTGCCAAATGAGCTAGGGTTATCCATGCAATTGCAAAAGCCCAAATAAGTTAGACTGAATAAAAAATAGCTGAAGATTTAAAATGGTGCACAATAAAACCCGAGCGTGAGCAGTAGTTTCTCGAGACAGCGACTGTATTACTGCCAGTTAAGGCTACAGTCAAGGTTCTCTTACGTTGATGGTGCCTGAAGGGCATAAATTACAGCAAATATCAACCGTGATATGGTTTCCCATGGTACATATGACTACACAGTGTGATGTTCAACCAGAAAGGCCTCCCACTGCTCCAGATGTAAGATGTACCACTATATCTAGCTTGGGCAAACCTATGGTGTTGGTAATTGAATGGTTTAATTGTTGAATGAAAATAAATGAACTAAAATCCAATAATAATGAAATTCCATTGCATATAGCAAAAAAGAGACCAATCTTATTACCGATTCCGTCCCCATACCTTACACTTCCCTACAAGCAAGTTTAGTATTACATTTCACTTTTGTCAATTTTCTCTGATTAATTCAGGATTGACGTTGATCAAGTTGACTTTATTCTTTCTTGCAATTGGTTTACATTTGAAAGTAAGGTTGAGTACGCCTGATGCTTTGAATGTCCCCACAAAAAAACGCAATATTTTTTACCCACTTTTGTACGTGTAACCAACCACAAAATAAACCCTAACCATGCCTAGCTTATATACAAATCTGATAAGTACGTTATTTTAAAAGAAGTATAATAGAATAAATATTAATTAAATAATTACAAGGTGTGATATGCCGGAAGGAACTTTTAAATTTAGGATTTTCATCTCAAATTTATTAGGGCACAAAACAGGCATCTAAAAGTTTTACATATTTGCCTGATACTTAAGCAACCCCCTTTTATAAGCAGTCCCACCTTTTAATCTCCATATTTCGTATCCCTTCCATCTATCCTTTTTGGCCGAGTTTATATAATTATTTCTCTTTACAGAAGGGCTATATTAAATTAAACCCGTGTATCTCTCCTACTAACGCCTTCTGCTTCAACATATAGGGGCTCACCTGCCTACCCATAAGCTGACATGATGCTTCCATCCATTTTGCGGGTGTGGATGATAGGCTATTGGTTACCACAGTCAGAAGAAGCTCAATACAGGATATCGTGAGATTGACGCCTTTTGCTTTATGTTAGAATTATTATTGTAACCTAACTACTGTAACGACAATTGTGCTATGATAACATCTTTCTACCCCGCTTTGTATATCAGCTTCTCTACCACCACTTCACTTGCATGTTTACCTTCATTTAACTTTCCAGCCATTTATTTATTACATAGCAACGCCACAAGTGAATAGGTTGCCTTAATTTTTCATTCAATCAATGAAGAACTCTTTGCTCTGAATTAGTCCATCTATCCATACGAGAAAGTCTCCATCCCTCTTCATTGTAGATTACTTCATTGAATTCCTCTTGGTTTTTTATAAAAATTATCCATGTGACAGAAAGCGCAAAATTGGAAAGTTCAGCAATAAAAGAGCAATAAGAAAACTCAAAGGAATTGTGTGGACTATTGCATTGTCGGATATAAATAAATTAAAAGGAATGGAAGAAAATTAATCTCAGAGAATTAGATTTGGATCTTTTCTCATATAATGCCGCAATTTCGTCTCCTCGGTCAGATGTCTAAAAGGCCGGCTAGGGATGCTGAAATGCTTTTCGCATGCACGGGAATCTAAGGATGGGATCATTCTTGTTATATTTATTTGTGGGATTTAAATGGTGAATAAGAGGAAAGTTAAAAAAATAAAAGCTAAGGAAAATAAAAAAGTAAAAGTTAAACATTATTTAATAGATCAAACTTTACAATATTTTTGTAAGTTTGAGCAACTAAGTCTTCTTCTTTATTTCGTTGTCTTCATAAAAACTCTCACATATTTGAGTAAATCAGAGAGCGAGCAGCTCCACATTCTTTGTTGTACCCCATTTGTCGATGCCCTAAGCGACTCTATTTGGTTTGTGTTGGTACCTGTTACTGTATCTTTAAAGTTCTGCAAGTGATTGAGTCAAATCTGTATACCGCACCTCTCGCAAGGATTAATTATAATAGATAATAATATTTCTGCTAATCTAAACGAAAACTGCATGCATGAACGCTCACATGTTTCCCTGCAAATATCTCCGAAAACCCACGCACGTGTAAAGCACTCCAGGCATTGTTCTCTCTCAAGCAATTTCGTACGTTGTCATTTTTTAAGGATGAAAACAATGCTTTTGATTAAAAAAACCCAAAGGATATTACAGTGGCGGCAACAAAAAAAGTGACATGTGACAATTCGGGGAAAATGAAACAGAAAAATGTAACTTACATATTTTATTATGAATATTTCATGAAAGTTAATACTTGGTCATGTTGCCCTTGCACTTGATGACCATTCTGAGTCGATTGGGCATTGATTCAGCGAGGTTTGCGAAGTAGGTGGGGTCGATCGTAACCCAGATCTTCTTCAGTGATTCTATCAGGTCCTTGATGCTGACGGATGCTGTCTCTTGAACTTTGGATTTCATCAGATTCCAAGCATTCTCAATAGGATTTAGGTCCGGGGAATTACCAGGCCACTCCAAAACACTAATATTATTATCATTGAAGAACCTTTTTACTAACTGGGACCTGTGAGCAGGGGCACCATCATGCATGAAAAATTCACACCGATGAATTTCCCAAAATGGCAGCATGTGCTGCTTCAAAACTTCGAGATAGTTAGTCCCCCTCATGGTTACATTCTTGGGAAGGAAGTACAGACCTCCTCTGCCCTTGTTTCCACTAAAGGCACCCCACACCATCACACTATCAGGGTGCTTCACAGTTTTCACGGTATATTTTGGGTCATACCGAGACACATTGCTGGGACGACGCACGATCTTTGACTCTCCTCTGACCAGCCTAAAGGTGCTTTCATCACTGAACATCACCTTCTTCCAATGGGCAGCTGTCCAATGTTTATAGGTCTTGCAAAAATTGAGCCTTTTCATCTTCATAGCCTTGGTAAGAAGTGGCTTCTTGGCAGCACGGCGAGCCGGTAGGCCTAAGTCCTTCTGTAAGCGATGACGGATGGTCCTGAGGGCGACGTTCTGGAGAAGGTCTGGGTGTTTTTTCTTGATTGAAGCGGAGGTTACAGAAGGGTCTGACATCACTTCACGCCTTAGGATATTATCAGTCCTTGGAGATGTCTTCCTAGCTGCACCAGTGCCCTCCTTCCTCTTTGGTATGGTACCTGGTGGCAATAACTCAGCTGCCCGTTTTAGGCGATAAATCGTATTTCTTGAGGTTCCTAAATCTGCTGCTACATCAATAAAAGACTTTCCCTGCTCTAATAGGGTCAAGGCACGGCTTTTCTCTGTCATAGAAAGCTTTTTCCGCCCCATTGTATCCACTTGCACAGAAGTTATAGCACGTCAAATGTAGGCACGAATGCAGGAAATCAGCACGCTGGAGCGTTGTACACAAAAACCTCACTGTACGAGCTCAAACGAGACAGTGAGTTCCAATAAAGCGCAGTTCTGTTGTCTTAGCTCAGGAGAGTCATCCACTCGTGGCATAAGCCCCGCCCCTTTTCATTGGCTTGTTGGCAAGTAAAATCGTGAAAGCGATTTTATGTATCGATTTCTATTGCCAATATTCAATGTCACTTTTTTTGTTGCCGCCACTGTATAACACTAAAGGTGGCACAGCCTCTTCACTCGTGTAAATGGCCGTTCAGCCAAAAGGATGAGGAGGCAAAATTGCGCGATAATAGGAGAAAAGTTCCTGAGATTTTGTTTCAAAACTACATAAAAATCCTTCACTCTAACTTCAAGAGGGCTGTAATGTTGGATGCATATAAATGAAATAATAGATTCCTCACAAAGTGGCTAAAGAATATATATTACAAACATCTTTTTGCACTCGACGTCTAGCTGCCCATAGGGCTCTTTCCTTTATGATTCAGAACTAAGAAAGTGAATGAAACGGAATGAAAAACAATTTAAACTAGGTCGAAAGTGGGCAATAACACGCCTAATAAAATGCATGTTAAAAAAATGAATAAATAGCCTAGTAACTATCAAATTTAACAATCTCTCTTAAGAAAGGACAAGAATATCACTAAGATAATGAGTTTCTCTGAAAATGTCCAATAAGTCTTGAAATGAGGCCTAGTGATTGTGTCCTATTGATTTTTGTCATTTTGATCCAGAGGCGAAAGAAGGTTGAATTTCTGCAATTAAAAAGTAATTTTAAAAGGAGAATCGTCAAAGCAAAATATATTCAGAATAAGTAATATTTAGTTGAAGATTCTGAAGTTTGTTATAAATAAATATTGATTAAATTCATACTTTAGAAATTTCAGTTTTTCATTGGTTTCAAAAGCAGGTTTTTGTTCACTTACATTAATCCTCCATGAACAGAAACATGGAGATATGGGAGAAAATTAGATGAACTAACAAGGCTATTTTACGTCAATACAGGAAGAATGGTGATGGTAAATTGATGAAAGAAAGAAGGTGGACAATAAAAGGATGACAATGAATGCCATAGAAAAGTTCATAAACCCTAAATATTTTGTCCTTAATTGGTATTATAGTCACAATAATAAGGTTTTTAAGGAACACAGTTGCTTAATACATATCTTTATTGAAATACTTTGTTACACCAAAATTGACCAAGGAGTTCACCTGATTTCACGTTATAGTTGTAAAATATTTTACATTTAAAAACAGGTACCAATGTCACATACCATATGTATGAAATGAAAAAAAACTGCTCTCTTTCTTTTAATACAGCGAAACTCACCTCCTGTAAAAGAAAAATGGTATCGTATTTCAAAATCACTACTCAAATAAGGGATTCTAAATTTGACTTTGATAGTTCACTTTAGGCCGGGAAAGGTTATCTTATCACCTGGCCAGGAAAAATGAACCCAAATTAAATTTTTACTATCAGCCACCGTAGTAATAGTTCTAATAAATGTTTGTAATATTATTCTATCGTTGTTTTGCCCAGAATTTCCCGCCTTATGATTTGGTTTGCCATTTTTACTCTGGACTGTCAAGATATGACGATTCCGTCTTTCCCTATTGATACATTTTAGAATTACAAGTTCATCGTAGTAGACTAGTGCACAGTATCAGTGAAAAAATTATAGTATAAAAAGAAATGTAGTAGTTAATGTTTGCCGACTGATTTCTCGGTATTCTTTCCCTAGAATTTAAAATACAGTAGCAACAAGGCCACGGCACGTCATAGGTTTGTAAGTATAGATCTGTAAAGAAATTAGTGGAGATAGATAAATTGCAATTACGCATTTAACAAGGGAAGGACGATTTTGTTCATGAGCTAGTTTTTAAGTTGTGATTCTGGAACATAGAAATTAGGTTATATTTATTATGAAGCGATATTCAAACATTGTCATTTAGTCATTTGATTTTTGTATCTAAACATCATTTTAAAACTTAAATTAGGCCAAGGCATTAATAGATTAAGTAGAAATTGGCTAGAAATTGATAGCTTAAAATACGGGGCTCGGCATTCGTACAGAATATGCATATGTATAATTTCTAGGCCTTACTCAATATAAGAAAATAACCGAATATTTTCCGAGTATTTTAAAAAGGACATTCATTTTTAAACAATTTAATAATATTTACTGCTAAGGTCGATATGAAATCGATTATTTTGTTGGTCTTTTCATAGTATCGGTATTGAAATTATTAATATATTTTAGCCAATTTTGCTCGAGAGTATAGGATTTTCAGCGCCTCACCACAAGTCCAAAATTATCTCTGGACTGAGAATGAAAGTGTTCGTACTTCCGAAACTAGTATCTGAATTAAACTTTTAATTTATCTATATATTATTGCCTTTAATTTTATTAATTCCTTACCTTGGTAGGGGTCATAATCGGTTCCTTCCATCAATTCCTGAGGCAAAGTATTACAGGATGAAGCGGTTCTAACTATCGAGTATTAGCCGTGGCCCTCAAGCTAGCCTTTCAAAGTGGTGTACGTATATGACGACCCCGTTTGACTGTGCATGCCATGTTTCAAAATGTCGACCAAGGATTTTCTTAATCGTAAGAGCACCTCCACTTTTCTTACTCCCACATCTTATAAAAGTTTAGGCTCTCCCACAACTTATAAAAGCTTAGGCTCTCCCACAACTTATAAAAGCTTAGGCTCTCTTGCAACTTATAAACGTTTAACAATTAGGATTAAGTATCGACAGTACTGTCCAAAACTAAGAAGTTAGAAACCAAAATCTATATTTTCTTCTAAATTTCGTTTGAATTCCATAAAAATTTGGAAGAATATTATTTTGTTTTTGCATCTGATCGTATCATAGTTATAGTAGATACAACAGCGGCTCAAAAAATATGCGGAAAGAGTATTTGAAGAAAAAATGCCTCCAAAACTAGAGAATAATAACTTAAAACTTTCACTTTACAGGTAAGAATTTGTAACATTTGTATGAGACGCCTATCTCAGGGATATTGTAAGCAGCTGATGATGGTATTTCTTATTTATCATTGCAGCGAGAAGAGTTAAAGTCACGAAATCGTTCAAAAAGCAGGTTGGCTAGTGTAAGAGTAAAGGAATGATGCCTTTCGACATTTTAAGGCATTGTACTCTATGAGAAAATGCGACTTCACTCATAATAAACCACATTGACAACACCAGTTTCAGTAAGTCAAGGAAAAAAGGGGTTTCCATCGAAGACACTCAAACAAGATCGCCCTATGGAAAGTATTTCAATAAAGAACCGATTGGAGATAATAGCAGATAATTGATAACCAATTGTGGAGAATCTGAATCTAAATGAGTCAGACTCCCTTTTGACGCTTGGGAGGGATGAAAATCTTAGCTCGTCCCGTATAAGAATCCAGTCATAAATAAAAGAAAATATGCGCTTATGTTGGGATTCAGTACTCAGCACACCCTGTATTGTACTGAAAATTTGAAAAATGTAGTTTTCAACCAGAAAAACTAATTTATTTTTTTCGGCTGGAAAGCAGCATATGAAGCGTCACCCCAAAATTCCGCCACGGTGGAGGTAGCGACATTCTGGTTTGAAACATGTTTTTAAGGACTGATACCTCTCTACTCCTCTGTTTAAACGACAAAGTAAACGCAGTTGTATGCATGGCACTATATTGGGAACATGTGATCCTCTCTAAACGAGCATTGAAATTACGCGAACGTATTTGCTTGCAGGACAATGCTCCATACCAGACAGCGAATAGGCTGAATAAGTATGTGTTGGTTTACGGCGGAGAACGTATGTACGTCTGATCCGTACATGAGTAAATCCGTTCCACTTTTCTCTAAGAGTGCTCTAATTTGATTAGTTAACCAGGGATGATTCGTATTATTATATATATTGCCATTTGCAGCGTTCGATGATCTAATTAAACAACTGCGACAAAAATATACTTTTAATTACATAAAAAAATGAAATATAAAATCTTTAAATATACTAATAAAAAAATAACACTACCAATGAGTAATACGTAATCGTTGACGCAAAAATCACTCTGGCACGTAACCGTAACTAATAAACATATTTAAGTTTTGGATTCCTTTTACCTTTAAGTAAGAGAGAGTCGGCAGTGGAGTGACATTGAACGAGAACCTCCTTGATGAGTTGATTAGAGGAGAGTTGGACTGAAGCCTCCCTCGCTGACGTGAGAATGGTTGAGAAAACTGCTGATGCTTCTCACTATGTGAAAGAGATGCGTGGTGAGTCTATTCGGGAAAAACAGCTGATGCTTATACTGAGGAGGTGGAGACATGAAGCGAGACCTCTTGACTTGAACATGTATGTGAGGGTATCTTGGATGAACGGAAGTTATTCCGATCCTTGTGTTACAAATTCGGGCTTCTTGATGATGAGACTTGACCAAGAGGTGAATCTTTTCTAAAGTGGGAATTCACGTTGGTATTCTTCAATGGTGAGGGGTATCTCTGAGATAGGTGATTTTCTCTGGACGAGAATGGTATGAGAGTTCGTCTCAATACCACTGGTCTGCTCTTCTAAGCGACCAAAGAAACGGCCTCGGGAGGGAAAATCCCGCTTGGTTCCATTTATTGTCTTGATTCCCTGTTTGGAATCAGGAACTCGTCTTCTTCTCTTAATTGCTACGCTGATTCTCCTCTTCATTTCTCAAAATAGAACTATATATACGTCAATTATCCCCTGGGGGGAGAAGAGACGAGGGAGTTTAGGAGGAGCGAACCCTCACTAGCCCACAGTTAAGCCTCTCTCCTAGGGCATAAATTTTCAACGTTGTGACACTTCGTCCCTTCTGGCCTACGCACGGTGAAAGTGAGATTTCGTCTATTTCGCGAAAATAAACATAAATATTCGAGGGGGGCAGTGAGCCTGTTCATATATTTTAATTCTAAAAGCTATCACACCCTCTGTTTATATTAACGGACTACGAAATCTGCTGACTAAATTCCTTCTTTGCGAGTGACGCCAGAAGAGTCTTTGGGGCAGCGAGGAAAAGGGGAGGTAGGGGTGTTGAGGGGGGGGGTAAAGTCTTGGCCCATGTGGAGCGTAACAGTTGACGCTGTAAAAACAAACTAGCGTCTGTTTGTCCTCGTGATATTTATTCCCCCACACAGTACTTGGATACTAAAAAAATCGATGTAATGAAATGGCCGAAGAAAAGCCCTGATTAAATATGATAGAAAACTAAATGAATATATACACTTGGGAAAAATGTTGCGGCTTAAAATCTGACCAATAATTAAGATCTAGGGCAAAGATTGAAAGTACAATGGATATAGTAAAATCAGGCCCGCATATAGTATAATCAGGCTTGTTTATTGAAGTGAATGAATGTAGTCTACAGTTTTCCTTCTATATATATATATATATCAGCAAAGGTCGATAGATTTACCTAGGGGAAATTCTTGGCCTGAAGCCTGAAAAATGGCATCGAGAGATTCTCGACCAATTAAATGCGATGAGTTTTTTATAGGTGGAGCCTGAGATCTTGGAAGTTTGAATGGAACGTAAACCTGTACATAAATATATATCTGGAGGGAAAAATTTGTGTGTGTTGTTTATTAAATGTACTCGTATCTTAGTGATTACATTAAAATGTTAATTTTCCTATCGCCTAATTTTCAAGCAAGCCTTTATTTGCATTATGGTATGCTAAAGGTTAAAATGGAAAGCGATTAGATGTTTTTATTTCCATGATATCAATTCAAAGTTCTTCTTCCTGTTTACTGTAAATTATGGGATCCATATCTAAATATTCATAAAGGTCAGATGTGATATGATAAAATTCTAATGTGTCTAAATTATCCCCTATTAGAAAAGCTTCTTGAGAAGGTGGGTAAAAGGGATATATCATCTGATATATATTTAGAATTATACCACAACAGACGTTTTCTTCTTTAAATGAAACGGGAAAAATTACAAAAAAAATAACTAACATCATTTCACGGCAATTAAAATAAGCAAAATTTTATTTCTAATTGCAACAAGGAAGTTGAAGTAAAATCTCTGACTTAAATATTGAATATATTATATGCACTTAAAAATACAAAAATTAATTGAAAGATAATTAAAATAAGCAAGAATTCATGTTAAATAAAATCAAGCAGAAAAACGTAAAATGATCAACTGAAATAATGCAAAAAGAAGGATGAATGGATGACTCCTAAATAAATATATTTAAATGGCAGATATAATGTGCAGGATATAAAAAACACAATAATGATAATAATAAATCTTCCCAAATCAAAATAAGTAAACAGGGACTGTTTCATTGGTTGTATTTTAAAAAAAATCTGAATAAGGTTTTAAACTGTATTTAGTTTGAGAAAACAAGTTTAATCCTTTAGTTGAGAACTAAGATATTTATGAGAATCTTTCGTGAATTTTAAGTCTAAAGAACCCTCAGAAAAAAAGATAGAAATGAATCAGGTAATAGAATGGCTACTTTTGGAATGTTTTCTTAATTTGGAAAAAAATGAAATATTTTTCCTGTAAGAGATCCGAATGATTTGGTAGTCTAATTTTAATTCAAAGTCCTTCTGACCATCATATTTAGTTTTAACAGGTCGTAAAGTTAAAATTGTAGATTAAATTATGAATTGAATTATAGACTCTCAAATCATTCTGTCTCTTACGGGGAAAATATTCCATTTTTTTTTTTATCATCATCTTCTCATCATTCTTTCCCAAATGTTTCCCTTTATACAGTACATAAACGCATCACATAATACAAAATTTTCACTCCAAACCAACACTAATAATAATAATTATAATATTGATAGTAATATCTTACTTCCGGAGATTCTCCATTGCATTTTTATATTAAAAAGAGATATAAAATCTGCTTTTACATTTACTCGATTTATAAATAGAATCAATAATCAATTTTTCCATCAAAGCTCTGCGCTCCCCGCGTAGTCCATTAGGCTTCGCAGTGGTCTGTTTTAACCTTCTTTAGTCTCTCCTTCACCTTTCTATGATTGTTTGGATTTAATTTGTCATATATCTTAATGGTATTAAATTTGACGCTGAAGGCAATTTCTTCCCTCAACTATTATTGTAAACAAATATTTCTCAGTTGCTGTTACAAGTAAATAACCCAAAAGGAAGTACAAAGATAAACTCCAATCCTAGTTTAAACAAACATTTTTAGGTAAAATGGAAGAAAATGATAAATTGCAAATAATTTTGGACAACCAAATCTCTTTTGGTATGGAAGATTTTCCCTATACTTATCCCATTAAACTCTGGAAAAAATGTTTTCAGGCGTAAAATATATATTTAATTCATGGTTATTTAATTACATTTTTATCACTTTTGATTTAATTAAAAGGAGCAAAGGTGGGCACAATGATTCACAGTGATTCTAGTATTCCTCCAATGTCCCTCTCTCTTACCTAAAAAACCCTCTTGTTTCTTATCTTATTGCTCTACCGCGTCAAATTTCTCTTGTACTATATTGTTAAATAAATAAATATGGCGAAAGCCCTGTACCAATATAAATTGGTAAATTGTTCGATCGATTACCCTCATGTTAATGGAACACATGGCTTTAATTTAGAATCAAGATGTCTCCACGCCTGCAGCCTTTGCCAAAAGTATGAGGCCACCCTTAATTTTTGTCTTTAAGCTACGAATTGTGCCCTGATATCACTATTGGTGCATGCTACTATCATATTTAGCATAGATAACACCATACACCATAATATCCGAACATATTGTTTTAAGTTTTAGTATTTTCTGATTTTAATCATAAATGTGCATAATCCATATATTGCAAAAATTGTATTTATTTTTATTTTTCACAGTTTCACAGGATTGTCCCATAATATGTAGTAATTATAGTTAAGAACCACTAAGATGCCCAGAAAGTTTGATTTGAGTGAAGGCAAGGGAGTGCAAATTGTAAATCACCATCAAAATGGGATGTCACAAAGACAAATAGCTCAGAAGATGAGATGTTCTCGCTGATGAGTCCAAACAACTCTCAGGCGCTTTAGGGAGAATAAAGGTATCAAATTCCAACCAAGAAAGGGCAGTAAAAGGAAAACATCTACTCGTGAAGACATATCTCATCCTTCAGTCTCTTAAAAATAGGAGAAAAGATCTTCAGAGCTCTGTGCTAACTTTGATGAAGCAAATACCTCATAAATACCGACTAGAAGTCGGTAATAAGGTTAAGGAACCAGACATGGATATCTAATACAAACAAAAAGTAACGTCTTCAATGGGAACAAAAATAATCACAAATAAAATACTAAGCAGTGGTCAAAATCGTATGGTCTGATGAAAGTAACTATTAGGTAAGAGTATAAGGTTTGAACTAACATATTAGCTCATGATATTTGAGTTTAAGCAGAAAATTATGACACATATACGAGTACATAATAATGCATTTGATTATATTTCATGTTATTTGCCTCAGGGTTTTGGCACACCTGGGGCGGCTTTCGTTCGTCGAAGAGTTGGTGTAGCTTTTCAGCCTGAATGTCTTGTCCAAAGAATAATACATGGAGGCGGTTCCGTCATGGTATGGGTTTGCGTGTCTACTGCAGAGCCCGTAGAGTTTTTATGCCAATGAAGAATGAATTCGGCTATATATGGTGGCGGTGGCGACTCCACCCACAGCCCAACAGTCGATAGGGGACCCACACACCTATTCCAGGCCCTATCCCAGTTCCCCGAACCATAGCAGGAACAGACCCGCCGCTTCTCGGGGATCTCTCCCAGATGTCCACCGGGCTCAGGTCTGTGTGTATTTGTGGGCAGTTAAAGAGATGTGTGGTATCGTGTGGTATCTGCTACATATGCTTACATGTTATTGGAGGTTTTAGAGCCATCAAGTTCTAAATTAAATGCAGGTGTGTCAAAAGCTAATGTTATCGTTTAACAGGATAATTCCCCGTGCCATACAGCCAAGCATACTCTCAATTGCTTTAAAAGACAGGGTATTCATTATTTCTTTGGATGGACGGCTTGAATTCCGGACTTGATCCCCATTGGACACATATGGGGAGTACTTGTTAAAGCTATTAGGAGCACGAGAGTTGAAAATAAAGAAGATTTGTACCAAAAACTGCACAAAGAATAATCTAAAATTACGCCAGACGTTTGCAAGAAATTAGTTGACTTGATGCCTAGGCGTATTGCAGCATTAATGTGATAGACACGAGTTCTTGAATTGTTTTTAATGTTATTCGGATAGCACGAGGTATACTATAGCTATTATATTTTATTAAAACTTTGAAAGATACTGTTGAGTGGAAGATCTTTGAGGTTCGTAGATTTATCGCAAGCTAATATTATGTAAGTTTGAAGAAAGCAACAAATCAAAATGTTTACTAAAGACTAGACTTTTTTATTTATTATTTAAGACGGGAGAAATATATTTACCCTGTCCCAAAAGTTTACATTACTCTAACGTCGGTCTCTCGGCTACCGTTTAGTCCAAAGGGGTCGTTAAATGTGAATTTAAATTTAATAGGAATATAATCCACTACCTCTAATAGTTAAAATGAATATAAAGATAAGGATTTTCATTTAAAATAATAACTAGCAAAAATATTGGAACAATAATTTGAAACCAATCAATGATGTCAAATACTGATTAGAATTCGGAAATTATATTTTCTCAAGGGGAAGTAGAAAACATTGCTAAATAATAAGGTCTTTAAGGCACTAAAATGGAATATCCTAAACAGTATTTACTGCAGCCTAAAGATTTTAATATATATAAATCGGGTAATATAAGCTCTTACAATAAAAATAAAATATAAAAAATGAAAAATTCTTTCCCTATTCTGTGCGGAGAACTTTGACCACGTTATTGCATGATTTTTTCCCTTATATATTGCCGTTGAATGTTCCTCAACCAGTATGGTGTTGATACTTGAGAATATTAAGGTAGCTAGGACTTATTGGGTTGTCATTAGGCTCGTGAGAGCGATATATTATAGCAAGTCACTTTTTTGTAGTTTTTGCCACGTTAATTTTCTGAAAATGTAGATCACGAATAATGGGAAGTAGAAGTATTCAGAGGCATTCATAATAAAACTTTAAATAGCGTTGAGATTGTAAATGGGGGTTTTACTCCAAAAGAGACGCAAATAATAGAAATTGGTTGAAATGAGAGAAGACTTTATAAATTATATTAATAATAATGAGCACCATAATCTTATTCCCGCCTTAGTTAAATCGATTGGTTTAATTTTCTAATCGAGAAGAAATATGGCAAATGGGTGCAAGATAAAACGGTAAAAAAAACGCAGAGGAAAAGAGAGGAATCGGATAATCTTGAGAAGTTGGCACTGAACGATGCGAAAGAATACTAAGTAAATGATGAAGGAAACTCAATAGCATAATAATAGTTTTCAGCTTGAGATGCACTTAAATACTAGTTTTAAAATGCTGTAAATATCAACTACAATTCTCTGATGAACGTTTAAAAATATAGGCCTATTTTATTTGAGCTAACGAAAGAAGAGAAAAATTTAAGGAAGGTGCAGCGGCCTCTTTTTCTTCATGAATCTAATTGGTATCAATTTTGGATTTGGGCAGCGGCGCCAAAACAGAATGTAAATAACATTTATGATCATGGCATTCTAGCACTAAGTCCTCATAATTGATGTTAGTACACATTCTTAGTTCAGAAAACCGGATCTGATTCTTAGTGACTCAGAAGGCACCCTGAGTGCTCTCGGTGCATTGTAACCTCCGTACGATATTATCTTCTGATTTCCTGGCCATGCAAGGATAGTGCGAAATGAGCATCCTGATGATGGCGCAAAAGCGCCCACGAGGAATAGGAGAACAGACCGGCGTTTCACTCTCCTCAATACTGACTACATGTTAGGAATCAGGTCATCCCTCTAAACTGCGTGGTAAAGAAAATTGGAGACGGCTACCCTGAATCTAAAGTTACGTGCCATCGCTCAGCAAATGTTCCCGTGGACCTTATCCCATTTGTTTAGCGGATTATGGCCGTTTTCTGTCTGGACGCACGTACATTTGATGGAACGCTCCCCTGCACCTCACGACGATTACTGCGTTGTTCCCAACACTCCTGGGTAAATACTTGTTGAAGTTCCTATTCTTGGAGATCTTCGTTCACATGACTTGTCTCAGTACCGGGATGAGCGGGCTAACTCCCGCCTTTTCCTTGGATACGAGACGGCTTTGGGTAATCACGAATCTGGCTTGTTGAACTCTTTGGAAGAGGCTGGTGAGTGCTTTACATTCTATTTCTTAGTTTTTTGTTTTTCATTGGGTATTTGTTGAAACTTTGTTGCTCTTTTTATCTGTTTGGGGTAGATTGTGATTTTTTCTTATGGCGAGATATGCCTATGAATGCAATCGGTAGCATGACCCTCTTAAAGAAAATGCTGTTAGAACATTATCTGAATAGTTACCGGCTCGTGGACACCAACCCTGCTTCTCGTCGAATTGGTGCGATCACGTCAGTAAAATCGATTATAAAAGAACAAAGCTCTTTTATGGGCGGAGATAAATAAACTAATATCATATTCAATCTAACAAAACCACTATAATGTCTTATTTAGCCGTTTTTGGTTCTGAGAAATTTTCCTTCTTCCTTGTTGGATCACTTCAAGTCCTATGAGCCAATCAATTGCGCGAGGGAAACAAGCTAACACTGACAACTGAGACCACTCTCAGTATATTTATTGTATGTATCTTAAATAAATATATCAAGTTGTGCGATCATAATTTTTTATTACATCGCTGCTCATACTCTTTTTAAGTGAATTACATCTTGCTGAAAGAGGGTAGAAATGTGTTCTACCCTACTAAAAAATAGCTGTCAAACAATTAGTAAGTTAAGAAGATATTTTATACAAACTGCTGCTGCTTTGAAATTTGACAGATTGCCTATGAACCTAGCCTTATTACTTAATTTTAACGCGCTGAAAATATTCTGTCCTTTTAAGGAAAATATTATTTTAATTGATATGAACTACACAGATTTCCGGTAGTTCTGACAGGAAAGTAACCTGGGTAACATTATTGCAATCTTTTCTTGAACTCCTGCTGAAGAATTCTTTAGCTGATCTCTTGAACTTTAATAAGCAATAAAGTGAAATTCTGGTTTGTCAACATCCTGCATAGAACTCAAAATTCTAAATATTTGGATGGTAATAACCAGACTTTTCTTTACCGGGTTGGACGAATGGGATACAGTGGGTGGTATTACCGCGGCCTCATCTCACACCACACAAGGATGCAAGAATTGTGAAAGGAAATGGTGACAATAGACGACTGAAGCCTTACGAAAAAGCGGCCAATTCATGGATCAAGACGAGTCATTGGAATTCTAACGGATGGCGGTTATTGCAAATGAATGTAGTTTGAATGTACTACTTCGAAACTTTTTGCATTGATTTTCGCAAATATGAAAACAAAAAATCATTTATATCGAATTTTAAAAGGAACTTTTAATTTTCAGTGTAAAAATCAAGCATTCAACTTACGAGAGGCAGGGAGGGTTTGCTTTGCTGAGCTTATAGTTAGTAATCAGATGTTCTCCTTAAGCTAATGAGCGAGTAAGAACAATGTGAAAATGGATTATTTTTATTTCTAATTAATGCGAGAAGCCTCGAGAGCAGACCTATATTTAAAATAAAAATGATTTTCTTTTCACAATGCTTTTATTCTCTCTTTTCTTCAGTACAAAGTTTATAAATGAATTATTTCATGGTCTAAATTGAATTTCTGGCAAGATCGAGAACCAAGAGAAACTAATTAAAATAATTCGCTTCATTAAGGATCTACTCATGAAATTCAATTCTTTTTCTAGGTCGGATATTTTAAAATTACGTCACAATATTTTATATCTCCCCTAATCCTGCTTCGAAAAATATGGATAATTTTTCTTCGATTTCAATTCATTTACATACGCTAAATTAGAAGACTTCGGACTATTTTTGAATTCCTCCCGCCCGCCAATCTACACCTGTTCCATTTGATTGAAGCTCCGGCTCCCTCAAAATGAAGAGAAAAGCCGACCCTCCCGCGCCGCCTCAGAGCTCGTCTCGGGCCGCTCTCTTAAGCAATTTCGAGGAATTCAAATAAATACATTTCACGTTATTAGGTAGCGAATTTCAACGAAAATTGCAACCTTAAAAACAAGCCGCCACAATCTTAGGATAAGGGAATTGGCAATTGCGACCGCCTACGTCAATAGTATTTTAAATAAACTGAGAAGGAAACTTGTTGCCATATAAAAGAAATGGGGCAAATATGGCAAGAAGTTAAATTAGGGGAGCAAATTCTTCTCGTATCTCTCACTATGGGTTGAATCGGAAGTAGATTCTTAAATTGGTTTCTTATAAGAAGGATAATATTTTTTTCACAATCCAGCACTCCTGGTGATTTCGATTTATTGTGATACTGTAAAAATATTGTTATTTTTATGTCTTTCATCTATATGGATATTAGAAAAGATATATACAAAGCATTTATCTTTCATAAGTCCATGCTCACAATGTTCTTATACTTTGATTCTTTTGTACTGCTTTACATCTCTGACCAAAATATAATGAATTTATACTCTTTAAATGCTTTTCCTTTTTAAGATTGCAGTATATATATAAGGTGTAATAAGGAAACCCTTAATAAATTTTTGTTAATTTATAATAAAGTTAATATAAAGCAAATATCAATAGCTACCAGAATGTAGATATCACATCTTTCGCCATATAACTCTTAAGTATTAGAATTGGTTATAAAATCCTTCTAAATGAAGCCGAAATTATAAAATATAGATTAAATTATTAATAAAAATTTTTAAATTGGAAAAAAATGTATCATATATATAAAACAAAAAATCCGGAAATTTTTCCGAACGTTTGATCCACCAGAACATTGCTCTGAAAATGTTTGGAACACTTTAGCAAAATTTGATCTGGTAATTAGAATATTTTGCTGGTTATGATGTCGGATCGCCGGTAAAACATCGCTACATAGTTATTGTAAATAATTTAAATACGACCTACCACAACATACTACACCACGCTTTCTATCCGTATTCATTATATTATAATCTTTTCTTTAACAAAGGAACTTGGATAAAAACTTCACCTGATTTGTTTAAGATGTCGATAATATCTTAAGCTTGTTTCTATAATACCCTGTCACAAAAGTAATATAGAAATCTCGCTTTCTTCTTTATTAAAAATATTAAAATTATATTTGAAGTATTTTAACATTATATTCTTAAGTCTCATCCTTAAATTTGATCTCTTGCTAACCTCTGATGTGGAGTAACCTAAATATTTGCTAATAATAATGAAGTACGACAATGAAGAACATTTTAATATTTTGAATAATTGTTGTCATCAACGTCATATTTTTAATAATTTGGCAAAAAGTAATGATTATTATAAAATATCTGTCACTGATCTTACAAACTGTTGAATTTGAGAAAAGATAAACGGATTTGGATAATATCGGATTCTATTTACATTTAACAAAGATTAATTTTGATAAAACAAGATGGAAAGTCCCTCCAATGACCTACGGCGTTTTGTGATAAGATGATAAATGGTTGTTGCATTGATGGTTTCCCATGGTTCAAATCACTGGGGATTCTGCCTAAATGAGGCTTTTGCCATTTGATGGCGCCACCTAGCGCCAAATCTGATAGCTGATTTGAAATCTCCAGTGTGGATAACCCTATGTCCCATGGACATAAGGGTCATTTCATGGCTCTAAATCGGTACAATTGAACTTTACTCCTTTTCAAAAAAGGCTACTCCTTGACCTGACGCTTCGCCGCAGATAAATAGCAACTAAATGCGTATTTTTAAAATTAAGTTCACAGATTCAAATTAATAAATACAAATATCTTTGATAAAATTCAGAAATATAAATTCGAATAAGATTAAATATTTATATTAACGTTATGCAAGGATGATTATAAATGTGTAGCAGCAGTCTCTTAATTTTAATAGAAATCATTTGGTGTATATATTTATAAGAATATAAGTGAGTCCATTGAAGGCAGCAATTGCCTTTTGTGGAGATCAGAATAAATATGGATATGAAAAGGCTTTGATGAAGGAAGAACGAATCACCCTCCGTGAACTTACCAGGAGCCGCCACTTTCGCAGATGAGAGGTAGAAGGTAGCCAGGTAAACAATTTTTAGTCGCGTGCACTTGACTGTATAAATTAGTATAACACTCATTCGGTTGATCGGTCAGATGGTAACCATTTTACATTTTAATGAGTCTTTGAAAGTTTTGAAGGTCGTAAGTTCAGTTGATTTGTTTGTCAATTGATAATTCGTTTGTTATTTCTTTTTCAAAATGATTGAAATAATTGAGAGCAAGACACTTAGGTCTGTTGATTTTGTTTTTCAATGGGTGAAACCATTTAATGAATGGTAACAGGAATTATTTTAAATGATTTCTTGGAAGATGTGGTGAAATTGGAAGTAAAAATATGTGGAAGGAACACATCCTAATTATCTTCTTTCAGGATCTTTTTTCGGCCACAATTCTAGCAAAAATTTGCTGCGGGCCATGATTTTTGCTATTGATGTGCTGAGAGAAGCGAACGCTTAGATATAAGTGTAAATGTCGCTACATCTTCCACGGGATGCCTCTGTCTCGCCTCAATGCAATCACTCATCTCTGCGATTCAGTAGCATCTGCTTTGCGCCCCATTTTACACACAGCATGCGAGATAGATAGTGCACCGTACGCCAATGGCGAAATTATGAGTACCGTCACACTCTTACCATGTTGTGTTCGTTGAATGACAAATACAAACCCTGGTAGTTTAAACTGGTATTTTAAACACGCCACGTAGCTAATTTTGTCCGGGGAGCTTTTTCTAAATATCTTTTTAACCATCTTTGGAAAGACACCAACCAATCTCTCAGTTAGGTTCACTTTACACAGGTAGGCAAAGGAGTAATGCCATTTACCATGCAAACCTACGTGGTATCACTTTCTTTTTCCATCCAATAATGTCCACCTTCCCCATTCTTGTTGGGAAAGGAGGAACTCTGCCTTTCTAGGCTCAGGTGTTAGTTGTCTTATACTTCTAAAGTGTGACTGCACAAATTGGTTAATAGATGGCCTGTAACATTCAATTAACTTGAAGGTATTTCACTAATCGAATGATCTTATATGTGTGAACTAGTCCTGGATTATGATTCTGCCAGAAATACACTATGGCAATGCTAATAAAGATCACCAAATGAAAAATGATAGAAAAATAATGATACACTTTCTTCCGGAGAGATTGTTTTCATTAGCAGTATGAAAGGCGTCGATGTTTACGATGTAGGCTGAATTAATAAAGGCGAGAAATCAATGATGGATTACTTTTGAAACCACGTTGCTATGGAGTCGCATTGCATTTACGTCATAGCGAGGAAAGACTAGATAGAGGGTTAAAAGTGCCTACTGAGGTGGTTATGGGAATACCAGAAATAACTCACAAATCCGTGGTTGGGATTTGTGAGGGAATAGTAGCGGTGATGTGATTGGTTACGTGCTGGATGATTGGTATGGAGCTACCTACCCCCCAGGGTGGGAATAGTAGCGTATACGCCTAATAACTGACCAACTTATGACGCCTTTGAAATCTTGTCTCCTGCTCGCTTGCAATCATTCCCCTGCCTTGACGCCAGAAATACAACGCTGCATCCCAAGGTTAGCGAAAGCTCCAGCGTTCGGTGTTGTGCGGTGTTTAGCCTCTTTTGGAATGTGGCAAATGAGAGTGAAACTCTTGTTAAAAATTTCGGAGGGAAATAAAGTCCCCTTTCCCCTCCTTAGATCGTCACTGACAATCTGAACTTATTGAGGAAGTTACACTATGTTGATTTAAGATACTTTCTGTAAATATTGGCCGCGGATCGCAAATAATGGTCGATCACAATTATATAAATAGACGCCTAATATATTTAGCTATCATAAACGAAATTCAATATTTCCATTCATCCGATTCTTTTATATTTGCATTATATATGTTTCCACTGGCAAAAGGAAGCCAAATAAAAATGAATATAAATGAATAGGTTTTGAAAATGATTTCATTATATAAATTTATTTGAGATTGTATAAAACTTGTATATCAATATGAACATTTTCATCAAGCTTGTTTATTAATGAAGATGCATTGATGTGAGTTCAGGTAGCCAAAATTAGTGTTGCACAAGGCAAGTGAATCAATTAAATGCTACAAAAGTGAATGTTTTTTTTTAATAAAAATACATAACAGAAATTGCATTGAATATAATAACAAATAATTATTCCTGAGGATCTGTTCTCCCCCCATGCAATTCAAGCACAACTGAGTTTAACATCTGACTTATCCCACAACTTTTATCATTAATGCAAATTTTCTTCAGGCAATATGACTTCATGCATCATTTTTTTCTTTTGAGTGATTTACATTTGAAGGCGTAGTGCAGTAAACTGTTTTATATATGGCTCTTCAAAGTACAATCGATATGTGTTGAAACTCTTGAGCTTGGGGCCACTTAATTAAATGGTTCAGGACAATTTTTCAATCATTTAAAATTTCTGGCAATATTTCTATTATCGAAATCTGGCAATGTGCTGGAACAAAATGATGAATCCGCCAATGTCTCTGGAATCTATTGTGATAATTGCGATCTAGTTTCGGACATATTTGTTCATCAATCTTTTTCAAGTGGACAAATCCATTCAGCATATTATTTTAAAACAATGACTAAAAATTCTGAAATTCTAGCCATTTCCTAAATCATCCCGAAGTCAACAACCCCAACGTTTTCAAAAATAGAGTAGGTTGATTGATGACCTTTCGACACACTTTTCTCGGCGTGAAAATTCGGTCTTGAGGCACTGATGTTGGAAGTGCATCTTAGTAAGATGCCTTTCGAATCAAGATTAACAATGCCCTTATTTTAAAAAATTGTGTCTCTCTATTTCCTCGATTTTTCCGGACTTGTTAGGAGATAAACAAACTTTGCTTGAATTAGGAATGACTAAGGGTTATTTTTCTTGTCCAAAAGCATTTTTCCGATTCTCATATTACTGATACGCATAGGCAAGTGAGACATACTATCGAATTCATTTATAGACTCTTGATTGCTAGTGAAAAGAAAGTTTTAATCTTAAGCCAATTCCAACGAGAAATCTTCCTCAAGAAATATTTTCGAAGAAATTTGTAAAGGAAGGAAGGAAGATAGGGGAAGTTAAACCTAGAAGTGTGGTGCCATTTTGGGGCTGGGCGTTGGTTTAGTTTTTAACTTATCACTGATGAAGGTATTTTATGTTCAATTCATACAGGACTTCGGACAAACAAAATTATAAAATCCTTTGATGCAGAGTTGAGCTGTGCTGTAATTTTGTCTATCACATTAGCCTCGAGTATCTTTTCAATAATAATCTTTCAAGATTTTAATGTTTTGCAAAATCAAAATATATTTTATTTTCTGTATATCTGTAAAAGATATCAAGAGATTGACTTCTTCTCTTCCAAACTGTGCTGAATGTAAATCAAGGTTCAATACCAACCACCGAAATACATTTGAGGAAGGTTACCACTCCTAACCAAAAGTATCAGTATTACAGTTAAAGTAATATTGTTATCTTAGCCAAAATTTACTTAACTTGACGGCCGAGCATTCGACTCTTACGCATTTGCTGATCACCCTTTCGGATACAAACTTTATTTGCTTAGTTAAGGACTTTGAGCACCGATGACGAAGAAAACAGCCAAAAGGAAAGTCCTCTGGTGATTTTATTTCACCTTTAGGAAAGAGATATTAATAATACCTCCTTTCATCGAATGAGAATTGATAATTATATGAAGGGTTAAAAACCTCAGTGCTCCCGTCTATCCATCGCCCTGCGTGGGAACTTATTTGCAATAATTGGTGAATATTCCCAATCTCTCTTTGCTGTATTATGGAAAGATAAGGCCTCATTGCTGTAAGATGTTTGAGACAAATTTGTTATATTTCAAACACCATATATTATTGATTCTCATTAATAATCATTTTAATTCATATTATCCATATAGGCAATGGGTTAGGAAAAAATGTACTAGTCCGTACAATCTTCGTGCGGATGGCAGTATGAACGACATACGCCATAATTTGGAATATCATAATACACGCATTAACCTCTATAAATCTCTTGACCGATCAATAGATGGATATTTTATGATATCTATTTACATTTTATTCGCTTATTAGCTTATAACGCTCCAAATAAAAAAATCTTTCAGAGGTTATTTAACTACAACGATGAAAAATCGTGGAAGTGACAATATCGGATCCTTTGCCGAAACCTTAGATATCTACTGATGCATCTTATAGTTCCGGCTTAATTAAAGAACAAGGTTCACGTGAGTACCAGTTTTAAATGGATAAGATTGAATCTTTGGATTCTGTTCTACCAATTCTTTGATGTTTTCATGTCAGAAAATATCTCGACAGTTTGACTTATTAAGGAGTTTTCGTATTTTTCAGATACGGAATGAATATTATTGATGCAATTATTTTACCTTTAAATATGTACAATAATACAAAGTATGACACTGTGATTCCACCTCTGATTATAGCTCAATTATTACAAAAAGAAGGGATTGATTAAGTTAGTCGCTAAAGAAATTAATCTTGATTAAATTTGTCGAAATACAAAATGGTCTTAGTAAAACTGAAAATGACATCGTCACTCAAATATCTATTAAGAAGATTGTGACAATAATGGAAGATGTCTTAGTCGAAGAATTAGGAATATTTAAGTGATTATTAAGTTAAAATTTAGACCATAATGAGTCAAACAGTTCCTACCCTTAGCTTAAGTTGACAAGTTATAAATTTTGCTCGTATAATTATTTACATTTAATTTTGCTAATTTCTATGTTTTTTATCATACCTCTATAATATATTTTCTTATACTTGATATAGCTAAATCTTAATTCACGTTTCTTAATGCTTAATACATCCATATTGTTCCTTTTTAAAAATTATTTTATGTGATATATTATTTAATAATAAAATTAATTTATGTCAGTATAGGGATTGACTAATTATTATTAGCACATTTCTAGAATAAAATAAATTAATTTTACTATAAAATAATAAATGTAAATTTATGCAAATAAAGAAATTAGTCGAAAAAAATAATACAAAATCAGAGTTAAAATTAAATTAACAGTGAAAATATTGGAAACGCTTTAAATAGCCCTGTTCCTTTTCCTCTTAGCGGCAATTATTTTCTAGAAAATTTTAAGAAGAAATTCCGTAACCACCAGAAACGAATGGAAGTAATTTATGTCCCTTTCTACAACGTTTTAAAAACAATACGTTTGCATCTTCAGGCTAAAAATGCAGAATAATTAAAATAGTACATTTGAAGTTGACTGGAATAAGCAACACCGATAAAGGGATCAAAGTTAATAGTTAGATGAAAACTTGTTCAAAAATGTATATATGTACGAATGAGCTACCCAAAACTATTTTCCTACGATTTGAAGACATCTTAGTAGTTTTATAACGCAACACAAATAGGCTCATATCATTACTACTAATACTTGAAATGAATTAGTTGTATCTTAAAGCTCTTTAGTATATGTGCATTGTACACCGATAATATAAAAAGACGTACCACTGAAACCATTCTTTCCTCTTAGTGAGTGCCATCATACCGTCAGGCAAAACAATAAATCTCTTGTCAACCTTCTCTAAGAATCAATTTTCAGTACGAAGTTATTCAAATTTTAAAGAAAATGGATAAACCATAGTCAAAGATAAATTCAGGATTAGTTATGACTTCGAAGCTTTATTCGCTAACATTCCTCGTAATTATACTATCAATATAAATTTTAAATAAGGTATTCCATTTCTAAAATACATTTAATTGCTTTTCACGAAGCCAATTAAATAAAAGCAGTTTAATTGACTTTGACAGAATCATGGTTCACCATTAATAATAGAGTCCAGGCCAATTAGATGGCATCACAGTTGCTGATCCAATTGTACTCTTTGCAGTTTCAGCC
Source organism: Ceratothoa steindachneri (assembly GCA_963969495.1). NCBI lineage: Eukaryota > Metazoa > Arthropoda > Malacostraca > Isopoda > Cymothoidae > Ceratothoa > Ceratothoa steindachneri. Next base: position 141,139,257 of record OZ018323.1, on the reverse strand, counting down.
TTTCATGATGCATCACAAAGAAAAAATTCCTTTTGCTAATTTAAATCACAAATCATCAATTTATGGTTGTTTATTTGATGACTCTTTTGCAATATTTAAAGGCACAATAAGTTATTTAATCATTTTATACCAAACCTCGAATTCACCATGGAAGTACAATTTAATCTTTCACCGGGGACAATAATGATGGAAACCTGAGACTTCTCTTTACCGAATAAAAGAATTCCACAAGGTTAGATTTGAATTACTTTAATTTTGCGACTTCAAGTGCAAAAAAATCTACTGTTAAAACATAACTGCATAGGAAATTTACTCTTACTTCTATCTACTCTTCCTTACATGTTCAATTTGTTTTTATCGAAAAGTATTTTATAATCATTTTATTTCTTCCCTATCATGGATGATTGTTCCTTAAAACTTTTGGGGATAAACCCATTGATCCCTCTCAACTCTCCCTAAAAGTTGATAAGATTTTGCTATATTTTATATTTGTTAAAATGGTGTTTCTAAATGATTACTTTAAAAGAAAATTTTATTTTTCTAAGATTCTTACAAAAAATTAATCCCTAAATAGTTCCTTTCACAGAAAAACAATTGAAAGTTTATTTAGTTTAATAGTTGATTTATATTTTTTTGAACATTTTCCCTGTGGCCTGGCCATTGACCGAAGGAAATTAAATTATGATAGAAATAATTTATTTTTGTGTTTTGGGCAGCAAAGGAAGTATTCCCTTAGTTTGTAGCGTTTGAAGACGGTCTCTTTATTTTTAATGCATTTAAGTATATTTTTGATCAGTAAAAAAGGGAAGAAACTTGGAGCAAACAGGTCAGTGCATATATTATATGTTATAAAAGGATTATATCAAATTATTTAAGATTTTAAATTGATTTATGGAGATTTGTTTGATAGTGGTCGTGAAATAATTTGTGGACGAAGAGCCTTGTTTTAGATTGTAAGGGAAATAGGAATGTGTTCATTTATATCGTTATAAATGGGCTTTTAAAGAATTAAAAAAGACCACTCGGCTTTAAAGGAATTTTGATACAAGGATAATACATAAACATAAACCCCTTTACCTCTGCTCTTTCTGAAAGTGTGTAAAGGAGGGTAAACATGAATAACTGGAGAATAAATATGGAAGAAAAGGTTTCGCTAAAATTATTATATCAGACTGCACATCCATTTAGCTATAAAGGCAAATATCTTGTGGCAGTTTTGACTGAAAGAACCTGTATTAACATAAAAAGACAAAGTTAAATGAGGTGAGGTCAATAATATTAGAAAAACTTTGATCTGTCATCAAATTCATTTTGTATGATGGTCGCTTGCAAAGTGAAACATTTTTCAGTTAATTTCCTCTGAAAATATCCGAAAGATGTCAGATACTATAACTATTGAGGTCACAGGAACGTTATTGAGGTGCGTGGTCATGTTTTTTAAACTTATTACACCTCATAAACGAAGAAGAAAAACACCCAGTGAAGATATCTTGGAAAAAAATATAAAACATCTTTAAAAAACGCTCGAGGTTTTCATTAAAATGTTAAAAAATAAATTACAAATAATCAAAGCAATTTTATTCCCTTCAAAAGATAAGCTCGAAAAATTTGAACAATTGAGACGAACTTATTGTCGAAGATCTTCTTACTCCTGAAGAAAAAGATCCATTTAAGAATAATATAATGGATCGCTTCTGCTAAAGGAGAAAATTTGTAAGTGATACATAGCTTAAACCTTTAAGAAATGTTCTGCGAAGATCACTTGTTTTTCTTACGTTATACGAGGGATCTCTCGGATTTCCAGCCTTGTCATTCTGACCTTTAGTTTACATGTATTTATTTATCCAGTAATTGGGCCTAGTCCAAAATTGAATAATAGAATGGGAAACAATAACCTAACTACCTTTTCCCAGTGCGCAAAAAGCAGCTGCATCATCCTCTTGATTACATATCGCTTCCATAATCTTTCTTATCACCGGAATTACCCCTTTAAAATCAATTGTCTTCACATTGCTTTCATCTTCCCTGAGCATGTTATAGTTTGTTTTAGGTAAATCGATACAAATTTCAAATTGTGTGTAAGGGCTTATTGCGCCACCGATTTAGGTTAATTGACAGTGAACACGCTCAGTAAAGTTTAGCATACATGTGCGTAACAGCATACGCGGTTACTTTTGAGAACGTCAACTGGATTCTACTTATTTACGGCCCTCCGCCGGGAGAAGCCTGAGTTCGCACCTACCTATATATATATATATATATATCTTTCTATTTGTTTGTAGGTTCCCAGGAAATTATAATTCTTCGCTTAGTAGAAAACTTATTTTCTTTTCCCATTCACAATTTGTATCAATTTTCCTGAAACCCCATGTAAAGAACATAATGTAAATATGTAATTTCGACGCATAGAAACTTCACTAGTACACAATAATTTTTATCTTTTTTGTTCATACAACTTCTCTTCTCTAAGCTCCTCACATTTCTTAATCACTTCGAAGTAATTTTTTGTTCCTCTCCCGATTCTCATTGATTTTCCGTCGGAATGATTCATTCACTTCATTCTTGTTTTGATCAATCATACATTCGCTTCCCTTCTTCTTTTTGTATTTCCATCTTAATCTCCCAGGCAAGTCATTGACATTATCAAGCATCTCCCATATTCCCCCTCTTTCCTATCCCTTTCAATTTTCAATCTTTATTTCGCCAGTCACCAATTGGCTTTCTCTACCTAGTTTGTTTCTACCCACCCATAGACTATATAATACCTACTTTCACTTCACTTAATTTGTTCCACATTTGCTCTATTCCCATCTTCACACTTACATTCTTTCTCATAATCTTAAGCATTCTCCTACTTTTAATGAAAATACTACCCAGGGAATGATTACAAAAAATACTAAATTAACACTAAAATATCTTGTTTTCTATGAATAATTAATCGAAATATAATAAAATCGTTATGAGAAGATATTTATTTAGTGTGTTTATTGTATAATACAAGGTGTCCCAGAAAAAAGTTAATCGTACTTTAAATTAGTATAACTCAAAACCTATTGGAGATTTTTGAGTCCTGTAAAACAAAACAAATTTACCAACTATGTATCTGTCGATTCTATAAATTTTATTAAATTCTCCTTTACGGTATTTATACACTAATAGGTTTAGTGGAGGCTATCAAAATTATGTTTGCGCAAGGAAGAAAAATAATGAAACTTCGAACTTTAAAATTAACAAATATATTTAAATCCATTTTTAACAAAAACACCTCTTCATATGGGTAATACAAATTCATTTTTTTAATTTTCTAAGTATCATTTCCTTCCACATGTCTTCCATTTCTTTTCAAGCACAGTTGCGCCTTTGATCGCATTGCTTGAACAACTTTTTTGATTAACTTGTGATTTTCCTTAAGTCTATTGACTTCACGTGTGATACTATCTCTTAACTGGTTGATGCTTTGTGTTAGAGTAAAATACACTTTATTCTTTAGATATTCCCATAAGAAATATTCACACTGTGTTAGGTCAGGGGACCTTGAGGGCCATTCAATTGCATGATTTAGCGTAACAATGCGGTTGTCAAACATTTCTCTTATTTTTTTTTCTTACAGCAAGCTGTCTATGAGCTGGTGCGCCGTCCTGAATCCACAATAGTCTATTGAATTGATTCCCGTAAATCTGGCGGAGTTCCGGGAAGGTCCTTTCGTTGATCATGCTCAGGTAGGTATCACCATTCAAGTTATTCTCGTAAAACAATGGGCCCACAAGATAGCCATTCCCGCATATTCCGATCCACAGAGACACTTTCTGCTGACAAATACGTGTGTCCAAGTAGATTGCTGGGCGGGGGGAGGGGGGCGTCAGCGGCGCATATTGCCGAATGTTATGGCTATTTACCTTTCCAATCATGAAAAAAGCTGCCTCGTCACCAATCACAATGTTTTCCAAGAAACGAGCAAGTTTATGGAGAAGCCATTCGACAAATTGTCTACAAGGAAAATTAGTTTCAAGAACCTGGTGTCTTGCATGCATCTTATAGGGATGCCATTTTAATTCATGTTTAATAATGCGGTTAAATGATGACTTTGACCATTGTAATCCATTCTTTATGACTGATACATGTGGATTTTGAAGAAGTGTCATCTGAAAATTTTCGATATTTTCTGTTGTTCTTATGGTTCTCATACGACCCGAGCGACCTTTATTTAGATTTAAGGATGTAAACAAATTGTCTACAAGAAAAATCAGTTTCAAGAAGCTAGTGTCTTGCATGCATCTTATAGGGATGCCGTTTTAAGTCATGTTTAATAATGCTGTTAAATGATGACTTTGACCATTGTAATCCATTCTTTCTGACTGATACATGTAGATTTTGAAGAAGTGTCATCTGAAAATTTTCGATAATTTGTGTTGTTCTTATGGTTCTCATACGACCCGAACGACCTTTATTTAGATTTAAGGATGTTCCTTCATGTTGATACTTGCGAACCTTTATCCAAAGTGTGGGCTTGCTTGGTGGGTGCCGAACTAGAAAACGTTGTTTAAATGAATCTTGTACTTGTTTAATACTGCCAGTCTTAATAAAGTTTGTGACTACAAATACGCGTTGATCTTTTATTAAATGCATGATTAAAAAGGTTCTATGGAAGTAAACTTTTACACAGAAACGTTTTCATTTGCTTAATAAGCAATAATGACGAGACCATACCACAGCGTGGCTGAAAAACCACTGTAAAATGGCATAAGCTATGCTTGAAAAATCGCACAAAGACCTAGGCAACCTAGGATCCCTAGGTTCTCTTGAAAGTGCACGGTGGCATAGACTTCCTAGGCTTCGTTTCATTACTTTGCTTCCTTGCGCAAACATATTTTTGATAGCCGCCACTAAACCCATTAGTGTATCAATATCATAGAAGGAAATTTAATGAAATTTCCAGAATCGACAGATAAATAGTTGGCAAGACCAAAAATACTTCAATAGTTTTTGAGTTATGCTAATTCAAAGTACGGTTAACTTTTTTCTGGGACACCCGGTATATTATTGGGTAAGAAATCTATGTCCCTATTCTTTTGCTATTTTAATGTCATAGAACTTCTTTTTATCGTTTTCTCTTTATTCAATCGCTCACTGTTGATAGGTGCTGACCCAGAAGACAACCACAATCTGGCCAATTTCAGCATTAATTTAAGGAAACTTGCTTTCGATGCATCTTGAGGCCAGACCTCGGGCAGAAGATCATTATACGTAGAAGAAGAACGATTTCCAGTCTACAAACTTCAGAGTATGCAATATCTATCTTGCCTTGTCCAACTCATTGTTGTAGAGGCATAAAAGCACTCCTTTTTTTCATTTGATTTTCAACTTGCCGAGATATACATATTTTAGTGTCAGTAATGATAGAAATTCTATAGTGCCACCCCCTCGATACCTATTGTACTGGTAGCATATGTGATAACCTGGATTTTATTTCTATTTGACCTTAACCATTTACCTACTTTTGTTCACAAGATTTGCAAATCCATTTTCATCTATGTTTCTTGTCTCGCTAGTCGCCTAACATGTACCATCCACTTATATATGGTCTAGCCAAATGGTGGATGGTTTCCTCTCCCTCTCTCGAAAGATTTAGCGGGAACATGCTTTTTTTGTTCTTACATTATCCTTTTCTCTTAACCCCTCCCTATCTGTCTTATTTATTTCCATCGTTTTGGGACTTGAGTCTCGGTTGCGCATCATGCCACCCGGTGAGAGAGGGAGTCCCATATAGTGGCTTACCGATCCACCCTGGCTACTGTGCCATCTATGGTTTGGATGGTATTTCGAATAGAAAGACTAAGTACATATGTAGACTATTCGCATTCTGTGCGACCAGTTAATTTCAGATATCACAATATGAGCAAAGTCCAGCCCTTGCCAGATGTTTGTGTGGCAGTTCCTCTCACATGAAGAGTCCACGCATGCCCAATTTTACTAATCTGAAAAGGCCACAACCAGGAAGTTGGGTGATCCCACGGCTAAGATTTTAGGAGAATGCCGCCTAGAAAAGGGAGACAATAGATAATATAGGTTTCTTACCACTATCCAAAGATATAAACGGCAAGAGGCATGGTATAACATATCAAACAACGAAGTAAGATCTTCTCGAAATTGATCCTTTTAGCGGAAGGAATAGGGCGAATAGAATGGTGAGCCAAAGCTCTCAAATGTCGCTTCGAAGCGACATCACAAACAACACGTTCCGCGACAAATATTCTTACATCCCTCTCTCCAAGCTCTCTATAATCATGAGATTGAGGACGGCTTCTGATAATGAATCACAAATGATATACGATATATCAGGTTGGAATGGAAGCAATGGATGATTTTCTAAAATAAACTTGTTAATAGTATTTATGAAGGAAGGGGGCCTCTTGTCATTATTTAGGAATGCTATAAAAAGTAATTTCTACTTTTATATTTCAATTATAAAGATATTGATTACAAACTTCTTTGCTTTTAACCCCTATTTTCATCTCATCTAAAGATGACATAGGACATGTTGTATTGGTTGTTTTGTAAGATACATTCGATGGTGATGTCTCCGTTTTTGGCTTGCTTCAAAGAAACGTAATTATATAGTGTTATAAGCCAGTTAATAAAGCATTTGCTCTTTCTTCTGCAGTTAAAATATCTTCACTTTGTTTGTAGATACTAAACACTCATTGCAAGAGGCTGAGTCATAGCGAAACTGGTCGAAGGAGTTTATTCCTTTCAAAATTCCTCTTTGTGATCTCCTGTTGCAAAAGCTTTATGAGTTGTAAGGAAGCAACCTATATTCCAATTTAATATATTATCCTTGGGCATCGACGCTCTATAATTTAACTTGGTTATGCTTGAATCGATCACGGCCCTCCGAATTCGATGCAATTAATGACTCCTCTATCTCAATCGACGAGCATCTTGACGTCCTCCGTTAAGCAGCCTCAGAATGTTAACTATAAGCACTACCAAAGTCTGGGGAAATCAATACCAGGAGGACAAACAGACGCTAGTATATTTACACAGCATCATCAGTTACGTTCCATATGGTCCGATACTTTAACGCCCCCCACTCCCCTTTTGCCCCGCTGTCCTAAAAATCCTCGAGATCGCTCGCAAAGAAGGATTACCATCATCAGATTTCGTAGTCCATAAATATAAACATGAGGGGGGTGGGATACGCTTTAGAATAAAAATCTATGAACAGGCTCATTGTCCCTTCCGATTATTCAGACCTATGTTCGCCAAATAGACGAAATTTGACTTTTTTCGACGTAAACCAGAAGGGCGAATGGTCAAAACGCTGAAAACTGATGCCCTAGGAGAAAAGCTTAAAAGTGGGCCCTTATCAGCGCTCCCCAACACCCAGGAGATAATTGACGTATATATAGTTCGATCTGGAGAAATGTAAGAGGAGAATCAAGGTAGCAATCAGGAGAAGAAGACGAGTCCCGGAGGTAAATCGGGAATCAAGAAGAAAGTAGAACCGAACGTGATTTTTCTTCCCGCGAATGTTCTTTTGATCACATCGAAGGGTAGACCAGCGGTATCGAGAATCACTCTCATACTAATCTCGTTCAGAGAAAGCCCTATCTCAGTTTTCTGAATAAAAACAGAGATATCCCTCACCATTGAGGAATACCAATATGAAGTTTCACTCGAGAAAATACTCACTTCTTGGTCAAGTCTCATCATCGAGAAGCCCGCAAGTGTACCCTAAGGATTGAAATAATCGTACATTCACAACTCCCTCGCTTATATCTTTAATTCAAAAAGCATCCCCACACGCTCTTCACTTACTTCGGAATAAGCATCAAAGAGACGGTCAGCTGTTTTTCCGAGTCAGCTTCACGTCCGCGAGAAGATTTCCGTACAACTTGCCTCGAATCATCGCATCAAGTAGGTTATCGTTCAATGGCATCCAACGCCAGACTTCCTTTTAGTTAAAGGTAAAACGAATCCAAATCTTATTCATGTTCGTTAGTTATCATTTCGTGCTAAAGTGAATTTTAGGGTCAACCATCGCGTAGTACTCCTTTGTTGTATTAATTTTTATTTAGATCCTCTTATTATAGCATTAGTATATATAAAGTTTTAAGATTTCATTTTTTATGTAATTAAGGTATATTTTTGCCTTAGTTGTTTAATTAGATCCTTGAAACGCTGCAAAGGGCAATTGATATATAATATTACGAATCCTCCCTGGTTAAAGAACCAAAAGTATAAAAGTAAAGCACTCTTAGAGAAAAGTATATCGAAGTTATTCATGTAAGGAACAAACGTACATACATACTCGGCCGTATACCCCGACATTTAAAATTGGTGTCAGGTTTTGGGGGTATTTAGAAGAACTCAATAATAGCTAATTGTGGTGCATCCCCTTGATTAGTAACAAATTTGTGCCTAAGCGTTCGAGGAATATTAAATATAATAAGAGGATAAATTCGGTCTATAAATCTTATTTAATTGATTGGAGTTAGCCCGTTAATGGTGTTAATTAATTTTTTGTGGTATTCAAATTAACAGAAAGTGTTGGTGGTGAGGTTAAATTAGGCAGAGCGCTACTTGTTTCGTGGTTGCATGAGTACCTCTAGCGTACATCGGTGAGTTTTTGAGGGACAGAGGTAAAATGTTGTTGTTCGAAAGATTTCACCGTCAAGGCCAAATTCTTGGACTAGCATGCAAAGATCTAGTGACTACGCCCTGGAAGAAGAGATGATAGAAAGAGAAGAAGGAAGAATACTATGAAAAAGTGAAACAATACAGATGTAAATAGAAGCAGAAGAAAGAACACATATAGATAGAGAAGTAGAAAAAAGAAGAATACATATGAAATGAGAAGCAGAAGAAATAAGAATACATATTAAAATAGAAGCAGAAGAAAGAGGAATACATATAAAAAGAGAAGCAGAAGAAAGAAGAATGGTGGTGAGGTTGAATTAGGCAGAGCGCTACTTGTTCGTTGTTGCATAAGTAGCTCTAGCGTACATCGGTGAGTTTTTGACGGACAGAGGTAAAATGTTGTTGTTCAAAAGATTTCACCGTCAAGGCCAAATTCTTGGACTAGCATGCAAAGATCTAGTTGACTACGCCCTGGAAGAAGAGATGATAGAAAGAGAAGAAGGAAGAATACTGTGGAAAAGCGAAACAATACAGATGGAAATAGAAGCAGAAGAAAGAAGAACACATATAGATAGAGAAGTAGAAGAAAAAAAAATACAGATGAAAAGAGAAGCAGAAGAAATAAGAATACATATTAAAATAGAAGCAGAAGAAAGAGGAATACAGATAAAAAGAGAAGCAGAAGAAAGAAGAATGCAGATGAAAAGATAAACAAAAGAAAGAATAATACAGTTAAAAAGAGAAGCAGAATAATAAAGATGAAAAGAGAAGTAGAAGAAAAAAATAGAGATGTAAAGAAAACAAAAGAAAGAAGAATACAGATGGAAATAAAAGCCGAAGAAAGAATAACACAGATGGAAATTAAAAGCAGGAGAAAGAAGAATAGATATATAAAGAGAAGCAAAAGAAAGAAGAATACAGATAGAAAGAGAACAGGCACAAGCGTAAAGAGGATAGAGAGAACGAATACTCGCACATGAAAGGGCATTGAGCACGGATCAAGTGGAAGTCAAGGCTGTTTTATCCCGGGCTGAAGCTACGCAAGTGCCTAAGACGAAACCCCAGTAAAATATTGTGTCGATGGATGAAGAACTGAGCATAGAAGCGTTAGACCCATGTTAACCTCTTCAGCTAGTTTACACGGTGTTCGTAGAGTCAGATAACTAGTATCGTCTACCTCCATTACACTAGTTAACACACTTTTTGTTGACTTATGTTTTGTGGTTGTTTTTAACTAGTTTTGACGTATTATTTCAAATATGGCATCCATTTCTTTCTAACACATCATGTTTTCATTCTACAGCATATTCCTATTTTACGACGTATGCATGTATTTATTCGGTAATGATAGTTTCCTAATTGTTATAGCTTTAAACCATTACTTAATATATCAACAGAATTTGAAAGAATAAATGCATTGTAAGATAACATCACCTATTACTAAATACATACAGGTTATTTTTCTAATATTATGGAGAAAACACAAGCAATCGTACACATATCTATACATTTATGGAGGAAATTTTCTTTTGCGCGAGTGTCTGGAGTGTTTGATGTCTACACAGTCTCGTCAAATACTCTAACAGTAGTCTGTAATCATGTTTGTGTTATCGGCCTTGATATCTCTGCTCCATAATCTGGATATCTTAATGAAAACGATCTCCGTGTTTATCACTCACCTTGCCAAGACTAGCAGGAAATTATCAAGATTGCTCTTGAGGAAATGAACCTTTATGCTCATGTTGCAGCCTAAACGATGAAAGCTATCAAGTAACGTTTCTACCAAATTCTTGTAGTTAGCAGCCTTTTTGTTTCCAAGAAATCCATTCACAAGAGCCACAAATGAATCCCATGATTCTTTTTCCATGTCAGTCATCGAACTAAAGTTTTAGTTTTCGATTAAGTTTCTGATTTGTGGCCCATCAAAAACTCAAGCCTTTATTTTATCATAACTTCAGCTAGGAAATATTATACATATGAATTTGAAACAGTCACCTTCCACATTAAGACCTTTCACAAATTGTTTCCTCAGCCTTAGTTTAATATGAAGGGGTGGAAAGATGATTTTCTTTCGCTCAACAAGTGGTTCCTGTATAATATTCTTCTCCCAACAGTCAACCTTTCTCTAACTGGCCAGAGTTTCTGTTCCCAATGTTTGTCCTTGGCTCGGCTGTCTCATAAACACAGGAAACACGGATATTTTTTATAGCATCGTTGTTGGCCAAGTAAAAAACTTACCATTTTCAGATGCACACATATGATCCATTTGTGTTCACCATATTTTAGTAAATCTAATACAGATCGTATGTGTTTATGTTTCTTTTTTAAATGCACAGAGTGAACATTAGGAATCACACCAAACAAGTTTCCATTATGGAGTAACGCACATTTTAAACTCTTTGAACTATCTATATAAAGTCTCCATTCACTTGGATCATACTCTGAAACACCCATCGCGTTCAACAGTACCGCAACGTCACAACACTAAAAAAATCCTTTTGAGTTTTAAAGAATGCCAAGAGATCTAAACACAAGCAATCCGATAAAACGTACATTTATTTTTCCTGCAACAAATTCTTCTCTTTAAGTCTAGAAACTAACACTTCTGTTAACTCTTTTAATAGGCCTAGGTCTCTAACAAAATAATTCAGTTCTAATGGGCTGAAGGTTCCACGCTATTGGGTCGATGTATGTACAAAGTCTGGATTAATCTCAAGTTCAGTGCCTACATCAGATTCACGTATTTCACTTACATCGCCCAGTGAAGCACTGGAATATCATTTGAATGAAGCACTGGACGAATTGCTGAATCAAGATTTAGGTAACTTGACAGGACTAGGTACTAACTATATCATTTAGGTCTAATTGGCTGAAGTTTCCACGTTCTTGGGTCAATGTATATACAAAGTATGGGTCAATGTCAAGTTCAGTGCTTACATCAGATTCACGTATATCACTTACATCGTCCAGTAAAGCACTGGACGAAATGCTGATTCGAGATTTGGGTAACTTGGCAGGCCTAGGTCTCTAACTATATCATTCAGGTCTAATTGGCTGAAGTTTCCACGTTTCCGGGTCAATGTATGTACAAAGTCTGGATCAATTTCAAGTTCATTGCTTACATCAGATTCACGTATATCACTTACATCGTTTAGTGAAGCACTGGAGGAATTGCTGAATCAGGAATTGAGTAACTTCTTTTATGCCACGTTTTCTTGGTGTAAACAGATGTCTTTGTGACACAAGAGAAGCAATCGTTTACATGTTTTTTTTTGCCCCCACCACGCCATAGGAATGCCAAATCCTAGTTGTTTCCTTGTGCCATTTGCCCATTTGCATAGATTTTCTACAAATGGTTTACAAACATTATACGGGGCCCACGGTTTATCCTTATCACCTAATTTAATCTTAAAGTGAGCCAAGTCTGCTCTTTTCACAAAGATACTAATGTTTATTCTTTGAGTCGGTGCAGTAAAACAACCATAGCATAACGAGTGAGGAGAATTCAAACATTTCGTTCGTAATGAGGCCATACTACTGAATATTATTTCATAAAACAAATCTGAAAAAACACAAAATTATATTATACACAATTGCTTTATATATCTAGATGGGCATAGAGATAAGTCTAACTACATAGATGAAATAAAATAAGAGGAATACTAAACGCATCCAGTTCCGTTCACTTGGTCGTAAGATAGCCTCCTATTATGAGTGAGGCCAATATGGACCAGCCTATAAATAAACAAACTTGACGTGATAGAAGAAAACTATTCCTAATTTTAAACTTAGTGATCACGAATTTCCCAAGAAAAGGACTCAAACTTAATTCAGCAGAAAAAAAGTTAAAATTTGTTGCCCAGTGTTATTCCCCCCAGGACGACACGTCCATGGAGTTAGATTTAAACCCCCACTTTGTCCCGCTCATAGATTCACAATTGTCCGCTCGAGTGAAGGAAAAATTAAACTCAGACCCCATCCTTCGACTACCCAAAACCCAAAAGAAGTTTGGAATCTGCATCGATGCCGAAGGTGAAAGAATTGGTTGTATCCGGGTACAATATGATGACGATAATACCCCTGTTCCCATACCTTGTGCAACTATAGAAAAGGAAGCACTAGCCGTAATTAGGGGGATAAAAAAATTCAATTTCTATGTGAAAGGTAGCGAGTTTAACCTGAAATTCAATCACCGGCCTCCGGCATATTGGTGTAACAGCAAAAGCCAGAACGGCAGCCTCGTGTGATGGAGTCTATTGTTCATGGAATACCAATTGAACATAAAGTATATAAAAGGCCCCGATAATTGTAAAAACGATAACTTGAACCGAATCCCTACCGAGGGTTAATTAAACCCCCGTTAGTCCTAAAAATATTTTTTTGTGTAGATATTAAGGTGTAAAGATTGATTTGTGTAAGTAATTAACTGTCTAGGTACAGCTTAATAGTCAATTTCTTTTTCTTGTTCTTTGTTATAATTGATGTTTTTTTTTAAATTGTGGTGTATGATCCGGACTGATTGGCCTTACGAGGCAAGGTTAAAGTCCGCCGTTCACCTGTCTATGTACGTGCGCGCATCATGTGCGTACAAAATCAATAAGCCTTAGTTTAGCTTGATAGTTGACCACTGTACTTCCACGGTAAAGGTCGAACTTGGAATTTTAATCCAATACATGCATGTGCTTTTTTGTGGCGTTCATTTTTTTTTGGCACTGGATTCCCCCCCCTCCCCCCTCCCATTACTTTCTTTAAAAGGGTGAGAATGTGGGAAAATCAATACCAGGAGGAAAAACAAACGCTAGTTTGCTTACACAGCGTCAACAGTTACGTTTCATATGGTCCGATACTTTATCCGCTCCCCACCTCCCCTTTCGCCCCATTGTCCTAAAAATCATCGAGATCGCTCGCAATGAAGGATTAGCATAAGCAGATTTCGTAGGCCGTTAATATAAACAGAATAGGGTGGGATAGCCTTTAGAATAAAAGTCCATGAACAGGCTCACTTTCCCCTTCGATTGTTTATGTCTATTTTAGCCAAATAGACGAAATTTCACTTTCTCTGACGTAAACCAGAAGGGCAAATGGTCACATCGCTGAAAACTGATTCCCTAAGAGCGAGGCTTAAAGATTTTATTTTTTTATGTAATTAAAGTATATTATTGCCTTAGTTGTTTAATTAGATCCTAGAAATTCTGCAAATAGCGATATATATATATATATATATATATATATATATATATATATATATATATATAGGTTGCAGCAGAACCGATTGAGCAGTTTTAAAGAGTTATACAAAAGTAAGGGTGGTATATAGAGGATAAATTTATTATACTTAAGGCTACCAGTACATACCATTTATAATTCCTTGGTTCTGAAAATAATATCATGAAGATGGCAGCTGTTAACAACAGCACACTGTGGGAGTCGACCTCTGAAGTTTCCTACAGCACGTTCGCACATACTGCGGGGAATGGCGTTAACTTCTTCAATAATCCGCTCCCTTAGGTCTGGTATGGTGTGACGGCGACTTTTAAACACTTTTTATTTAAGATATCCCCAAAGAAAGAAATCACAAATGCTCCAATCAGGTGACCGCGCAGGCTACCCTAAATCACCACTCAGAGATTTCCGGGAAACAATCTTCTCGAAACATTGAGTGAATTTCGGGGACCACCCGTCCCACAATCCCTCATCTTCAAAAATCTCCTCCATTGTTGGCTGCAGAAAATTGTGCAACATTGAGACATAACGTCCGAAATTCATGGTCACGGTCATTCTCTTCTCCTCAAAGAAGTACGGGCCATTCACACCAAATTGTGATATCGCACACCACACCCTTAGTTTAGGGAAATCGAGCGGTATTTCCTAGATAATTGGGGGGTTATTTTCAGCCCAGTAACGGAAATTTTGCTTATTCACAGTCCCACAGAGATGCAAATGTGCCTCGTCGTACTGAAGAAAGCTGACTCAAGAGCGATCTGTGCAAGCATGTTTTCACATAGATTTTGACGGTTGGCAAAGTCTGCTCGGTTCAATTCTTGAGCTATCATTATTTTTTAGGGATGAAAATTAAAATCCATTTGCAGAATCCTCCTCAAACTGCGGTCGAAAATTCCCAAAGCAACAGCAAGCCTTCGAGCACATCGTCTCGGCGACTGCACGATCGCTGCTCTCACCATCTCCACATTTTCTGGTGTTGTGATAGACCTGCGTCGGCCATGTGTATCTCTTTTTAGTTTGTTACCAGTTGCCTCCAACTGTCTAACACAGGACCGAATTTTGTTCGTCTGAGGAACTGCAGCGTCGCGTTGAATATTGAACCGTCGCCGAAAAGCTCTTTGCGTCGCAATCACAGATTGATTGTTCTCACAATACGCGCGTACGTCAAATCCGCGATGTGCTCCCGTCCACACCATGTTTGCTACTGAAATGGGAAAGTCTACGGAGCAGAGCGAAACCTCACGCACCTCCCTCACCCCTCCTCCGCTCAAGCATTGACTCCTCAAAACTGCTCAATCGATTCTGCCGCACCCTGTATAATATTACGAATCCTCCCCGGTTAAAGAATCCAAAGTATAAAAGTAAAGCACTCTTAGAGAAAATTGAAACGGAGTTATTCATGTACAGGTCAAACGTACATACATACTTGGCCGTATACCATAACACAAAGTGATTTCGTCTTGTGTGAACATCGTCTGTGGAGGATCATTTTCGATTTCGATACGAAGTACTCTTGCCGCTCTCCATGTTACGCATACATTATTATAATCTGTGACAGAACCTCACTTGAAGTAAGATAATCCATGACCACCTCACTTTATCTAAGAAAGACATTTGTAAGGCGAAATGTTGCTTCACAAACATTCTCAGCTCCTTCCGAGGTCTATAAAGCCTGCCAAGGTGCTTTTATTTCTACAGGCTTGGAACCTTCTAATAACATATTATCGCTGAACAAGTTGAGTTAAGTTGTAGCTCTTTGCGAGAATACCAGCTATGATCGGAAGATATCCCGTATACCATGCTTTTATACCGAGTTAGCGAGGATTGGCTTTCCTTTACCCATGTTTAACATGAGCTTGTGGAAGAATATCTTCGAATACTCAGTAGGAATGGATACCATGCTTGTTTCAAAAGATCTTTCTTCCAAATGCTTGATTTTGCCTAAATGCTTTTATTCTGAAGTGTACAAATTAATATAGTCATTGCTTATCATTAGATTAAATCAATCAGTAGACATAAAGATTTGGTTATTCTCTCCACAGACTAGATTACATAAATTCCTTTCCTAGTCGAATGATCTGCTTCCGCTACAGAGTAATGTGTTGCTACAATTCACAAGCAGAATTTCGCAATGATATTTTTATATTTTTAGAACGCGAATGATATTGCGTTGCAAGAACATATCATGTTGACTGCATTCTATGAAGGAGATACTAAATCTCCAAATTATAATTATTGTTCTTATCACATTGTTGATTCTGCCTACGGAGTTTGAAAGCCTCTCAAGGCGCGTTGGGTAATAGATGAGGGTACCGTATAGAGGTCTCATTAGAGTCACTCTTTTTGCCGTAGAATATTAAATATAACTTTTGTGATGCTGGAAGTTATCCTTGCTACGCACTATGACAAGAAATTTTCATTCTCTTTGGATCCCTTAAGATGACTACTCTGGAGCGTAGAGTCAATCGTGCTCTGAATCGCGTCACCCAATATACAAAAACATAGAGACTCCCGTTTTCTTCCCGTAAGAAAGTCTTACACATTTATGGCCATCATTAGTATCACTCGTACATCTATCGGAGAGTGAATTGAGAGCGCCTAGATGAGATGTATTCACACACATTTATCATATCCAAGGTTGGCAAATAAAAAATCTCAGCCGAGACAAACCTAGGATTTATTACAGTTTTGTTTTTTCGAGTGAAATTTGTAAAAACCCGAGGTGTTTTTTTTCAAAATTACACTTATTATTTTATTAAAAATTCCTATTTATGTTTACAATTCCAAAAAGTATGCATCAAATTAAGATTATTTCTCTGATACTGACTCATAATTCATCTCTTCTTCCACGAGTTATGGCTATCATGGGTACCCACAATTCTCGATCTGTGATCTATTACTGTTATCTGGTATTATTATAATATAATTATTAGATCTATTAATTGAAATTATTAATATTATAAAAATAGAGATTGCTCTATTTTTTAATAAACCCAGAATACAACTTGGGGTTGGGGGGGCAGGCTTTTTCAAAATTTGGGGTGTTTGGATAGAATCTTTACCATGAATATTTCTAGATATTTACTTTCAGTAAGTCATATAATGCTTTGGTTGCACTCATCTGTTCCTTCTAAAGTGAGACCATGTGTGAGATTTTAGCCTCTGTAACTAGACATTTATATCTGTTAGTGGAATCTATACAAGTCAGAAATGTCCACTTATTGACTGATTACTTCGGAAGCTCCGTTATGAAAATCTTTCTTTTCAGCACTTGCTTAATGCTACTAGTCTATAATTCATTCAAAGGAAATAATACGTTATCTAGCAAATCACACTGAGCAAGAAGTGGCAGCAATAAGTTATGGGATATTGACATTTTTTTCTACTGTGTTAAATGTCATATTGGGGCTGCTTGGAATATAGGTTTGCTATTTAAAAGTGGAGGAAAAATGGCGTTTTTGTAGGCTTTAATCTCCGCTTAGCCTGCCTCAGTTCGGAAGGAAAATGGTTGAATTTTCAGTGATTCGTTTGTCCGTTTTGCCTATGGGTGGACCAGTGTTAATGTTCCGTGTTTCTTGTAAGTCTACTTCTGCTTCAGATTGTTCGGACTATGGTCGGATGGATTGAGGACGAGGAACGGACTTGTGACGCTTTTAATATAAAAATCAGAATGAGAATAATGAATAAAAATGATGAGAATGTTTCAGCACGTCTATTTATACCAACACCAATTAAGGGGCGTGCTTTCTTTTCTCTCAATCTGGACGCGGGGCGGAATCAAAGGGCGTGTGCATTTTCATTGTAGGCACGTCTCCACCCAAAGAGTATTTGCACTTTAGGCACCTGACAGGGCTTATCAAGCTGACCTCCATAGAAAGATTGATTGGACGTGGTTTCACGGGTTCATGTAAACTTTGGCTGGTGAGATCAGACTCCGTTCTTTGTCTGTCCAGCTCTTTGCCAGTGCCTCCGTTATCTCTTTCCTGACCTTCGGCTCACGTCTGTTTCTTAATGTGTGTATGTTTCTACATTCGCGTGGGAACCCCAAAGGTTTCGCTTACCTTATTACAACATATTCTATTTTACATTGATACATATTATTGAGATTTAACATAATTTCCAACTATTTTCTCTGTTCTACATTAGTTCATTGTTCCAACATGGCATAAAATTTCACTGTTCAATTTGCGTGGCTAATTTTAAGAGTTCAATAGGGCCAACAGGGTGCTCATTTGTGAAGTTTCTTGTTGGCTCTACTTCACCTTGTAATTCGGTGCTACATGAACTAGCGAATTTATTTTTTATGTTCCTGTTTCATTATCTATATTTCTCTATCACTCTCGACTTATGGTTTTTCTATCTGTCCGTTGTGTTCGTCTCTATGTTACTATATCACTCTTGCTGTCTGTTTTTATCTGCTTGATCTTCTGTTTTTCTCATTTTCTCTTTGCATCTCTGTCTCATTCTCTGTTTGCATTTTTTGTCTCACTCTCACTGTATGATCCATTCTCAGTGATTGGTACCAAGCCTGAATTTACGGCTGAATTAAAAAGGGGACCAACCAACCACTGGCTAATGCCTCAAATCATTTATCATTTGGCTACTCGGCCTATGTTCCCTTCCTCGCTTTCTCAATTCATTTGTTTTCGCTGCTCTCTTATAAAACATTTTATTGAAAAAAATAAACATTATTGAGGAGATACGCCATTACTCTTCGTCTCAGGCCAAAATTATTTAAAATTAGAAATCCTCTTAATATAATTAATTACGGATATTAATTTCAATTCAATTGCATGGAATTAACTGAAAATCGTAAAAACGATTCGATTGCCACGGATCAATTCCGTTTCGTGTCGAAAATCACGAACTAGAAAGAAAGTGGGTCCCAATAGAAATGAAAGTTATACGGAAATGAATCATCTATTTAAATTTGGCTGAAATTTAATTTTTGGATGTGTAGCCCTTTCGTATTATAGACAAATAAAATAACCATTGTGGGTATGGCTACTAGAATTTTTCCTTAATAATGTACCTGGAGAGACAGCGGGAAAGTTAGGCAGGGGGAAAAGGTGTTAAAACTATATATTTTGTGTATCCTAAGAGAAAATACGAGGTACACTGTATTAAATTGGTGCGTACTCTCCCGATTAGACACAAAAGTTCTGCGGTACAATAAATATATCGCTTTGTGGATCAACAACATGCCAAGGCCATTGATTTCTATCTGAAGGGATGAATTGACGTGCTCTATTAAAATACGTTCATCGTGGCGTTTCTTGAACACTACGATCTTTAATCTTAGTTAATTGGATTCGTCTAATTTTTGCAGAAACATGAATGAAGTTTATTTTCCGAGATGTACCTTTGTATTAGGATCTCTTTTGGATGAATCTTTAACATATATTTCCGACAAAAATTCTTCCGTGGAATTTTCCAATTGTATTCTTTAACTATTATTCTTATATGATAGTATTTTCAACACCAATAAGACTAATTTACGATGCATAACATCACATCTAAGGGATAATGTTGCAATTGTAAGATTTCCACTAGCTATGTATTGGGTTTTTATCCGAATTAAAACCTTCTCACGTTCTCTGCATGAACAGATATGCTTCTTTATGTAAAATTAAGACTCGTACGCTGCAAATTCGGAATCCAAACTTGTTATCTGTAAGAAACAAAGCCGAAAAATTGTGGAGTTAAAGAGATTAAACGAGCTTTTGTTTTCGAACCTAAAACTTATGTTTTGCACACATATATAGTCATATATATATATATATATATATATATATATATATATATATATATATATATATATATATATATATATATATGGATGTGTTTCTTTTTAAAGAAATATAGGCTTTAGTTTTGTCGTCCCAATTTTGAATTTTCAAGTAGAACACTTCAATCCGAATTAAAAAAATTATTTAACTTAATAAAGGATTATATTTATTTCCCCTTTGGATTTCTTTATGCCACCCCCCAAATCAATGGAGTTAATTTGACTAGCGTTGTACAAAATTCCAAAGGAAAAAGAAAGTTTTATAAAAAATTGACACAGCCGTAAGTGAACGGCTAGCAAAGTGAACTCCCTGAGGACACGCGTGAATTGTTACCTGCATCACTTCGCCTTATTTCTAATCACAGAATTTCCCTTTTGAGATTTTCTCCTTAGATTAAAGATGGAATAAGGTTAATAAACGGAAATTAAAGGTTTGTTGAAAATGAATAATAAATATGGAAATTCACGAATATATATAGAACGTTTAACTCTCTATTTCATGCCTCGCTCGGTCTAAACAGACGCGATAAGACAATGGAAGATTTAAATAGATGCAAAAATGTCCAGAAAAAGACAACTAGTGTTTCTTAGGACACTGTTGTCGGAAAGGCATAGTACTCCTTGAGGTTTCAGAAGTAGCATGAGCTCTCCTAAACCATCCACCACCACTCCTTGGTATGGGACCAAACGCCTCAGTTGGCGAAGACCCCAATTAAAATGATCTAATATAAGTTGGGAATTTGTCTGAAATACATAAGTCATGAACCCGGATGGTCCCCAAATTACGTGAATGTGCTATGTTTAGGTATAAGCCCATAAGTATTATTGACTGCCGAATTATAATTGTCTTTGGAGAAATAGAATCATGGATGTCTATTGGTTAAGTAGAGCGATGCTCTGATATTTTTCTCTTGGGTTAAGTAAGGGGATGTTATGAGTCAAAGATTTGGGATTTGAGGCCAAATCTTCACAAAAAGGTCTTAAATATTAACAGAATGATTTTGAGATCCCTAGTTATCTCCTCTCAAAATTAGATGGGGTGAGGGGGTGGGACGATCCTGATTTATCATTTAGGCTCTATTATCTACACATTAAAATACCTACCAAAAAAATATATTTTGCATTTTGAGGTTTCCGTGGCAACTTGGGAGAAAGTTACGGTAAAGAAAATCGCATTTTATGAAAAAGCGACGTCTAGAATTAAGCTACAAAATCTAATTTTGGATCAATTCTAAAGCTCGACCCCAGCCTAAGTTAAGGATG
The DNA here is from genome assembly GCA_963969495.1 of Ceratothoa steindachneri. Taxonomy (NCBI): domain Eukaryota; kingdom Metazoa; phylum Arthropoda; class Malacostraca; order Isopoda; family Cymothoidae; genus Ceratothoa; species Ceratothoa steindachneri. The sequence goes on along the minus strand of OZ018323.1, from coordinate 141,118,343 downwards.
CTTATCTAGGAATAATAATAATTTATAATACGAATAAGATAAAAATATAAAGTAGAATGCTACTTAGGTTTTAATTAGTTAGATAATAATAATAATAATAATAATGTTTCAGCTCTTCCTCCGCAGGCATGACTTAAGGCGTATTAATTACATCGCCTCGAATTGAAGCTGCCTCTCTCACCCTTCGACATCTCCCTAACATCTCACCTCATTATTCTTCTCCACCCTGTCGATATTCGCCCGACCTTGTTAAATCATTAAGATTTCCTAATCCCTTATTTGAACATCCTCCCTAATGAACGCCAGAACATTACAACAAATTCATCCGTCTTATATATAATAATTATCGTGATTCCACAACCAATGTGGAACATTGCTATATCGCAGACGGATCGTTATATTTATGTCTTTTTAGTCTGCCACAAAAGCGCCAAATACATGATGGATTTGAAAGTATCAATGATAATATAAATCGAATATAGCTGAAGAATTTATCTCCATATCCTGCCTATACGACACTTAATTGCGATTTCGAGCTGACTGTAAAGAGAAAAGAAAAGTGAAAGACAAAAAGGTATGGAGGGCATCAAATCAAAGGACGGAGTAGTAAGGCAACTGAAAGCCAGATGAATTAGTGTGGAATCACTGCACGACCAAATCTTAAACCAGCCACTAAAGCGGTGGCTCAGTTGGCTCTAAAGTGTTTGTTGGTCATGCAATGATAGAATGCATCGCGTACACGATCTGCGTCAGGTATTCCTTTTATTCTTGCTGGATACTAAACAATACTCCCAATAGTTATGAAATAACTATGGAGAGTTAGTTTTCTCACCGACAACAAGCTAATGAAACATGGTACTGTATTATATGTTACCAGTAGCGAGGTAGCAACCTCGACCTGAACTCAAGCTAAGGACCTGATCCTTAAAGATAAACGACAAGACAGTGATGGTTAGTAACAAAGATATTTATAATTATAAAAATCTTTTCTATAACTTGGAAACGTGTTTAACAAAGTAGGAAGAGAAAAACAAAAGAGTCCACGAGGAAGGGCTCTCCCCGTAAGGGAGGGCCCATGAAGGTCATGTTGTTAGTCGGGTATCATCAAGTTTGCTAGTGTTTTGGCGTAAATTAAAATTATTGTTTTTACCTATAATTCACCGAGCTCGTTATTGATATCTGTAATCAAACCTTTATTAAACCATTAAATTCGCAAATTTTCGTGTAAAACAACTTTTATAGGGTATTAAGAGGTCTAAGGGAAAAATAAATTTGCTAAATTAAATTAAGGATTTGCACCAAAAAATTAATTTCAGATTTTATCACCGGGCTTAATGGTTACGTGGCATTAGCAAGCAAATGATTCTATCTGTTGGCTTATTTCAGGATCAAAGTGCATGGTGAAGTAAAATAATTAAAAAATCTTGTGAGATTTTACTATTATACAGAGAAAAAATGGATATTGAGTCTATAAATAATCTCTAATAGGAGAAATGTTTTAATCTTCCTATACTCTAGCTTAGTTTTATATAACTCTGCACTCATCTAAATTTAAACCACTTTTAATTAAAAGTGAATAAAGAAAATTTTCCTCATATAATAATAATAATAATAAGTATTTATAATGCGCCCTTCAGGGTTGTTAGCCCTCACAGAGCGCAAGTTGTGTAGCGAGTGTAAAGAAAGTAAACATGGGAGAGAATGCAATTCTGAAGAGAAGAGTCTTCAGGAGATGCTTAAAAGTAGCAGGAGAGAAAGAGAATTGGACTTCGGTAGGAAGAGCATTCCAGAGTCTAGGAGCCAAAACTGAGAAGGAACGGTCCCTCGTCGAGCAAAGGACAGGACGAGGAGTGTTCAGAAGGGTAGCGAGGTTAGACAGGATTGTCTGAGGAGTTTGAAGACGGGAGAGGGCAGACGAGAGATAAGATGGAGCCTCGGTGGTTTAGGGCCTTGTAGGTGATGAGAAGAATTTTATAGTAGGTACGGAAGCGAATGGGTAACCAGTGTAGCTCCTGTAACAGAGGCATAGAAGGAGAGAACAGGGGACGTCAAAGAGGAGCTGGGCAGCATAGTTTTGAACTAGTTGTAGGGGGCGAAGTGACGAAGAAGGAAGATTCACTAGAAGAGAATTGCAGTAGTTTAAGAGTGAGGTGACGAAGGCATGAATAGCAGTCTCAAGGCTACGTTGATCAAAATGGGATCGAACACGTGATAAGTTGCGGAAGAAACTGAGGAAAGACTCACATATAAGGCTTTCTAGGGAAAATGTATTGTCACGAATCAACTTCGTCTACGTTTTAATTTTAACTATTAACACAACTTTGTAGTTGTATCAATACACGCATATATTTTTTCCAATTTGGAGTTGTCTTAGAAACAATTATTGACTATACACTTTAGAAAATTCAGCAGACTTTCACAAGAGAAATCTCACTGAAGCTAAATAAAGGACAATCGGGATTTGGAATATATATATATATATATATATATATATATATATATATATATATATATATATATATATATATATATATATATATATATATATATATATATATATATATATATATATATATATATATATATATATATATATGAACAAACCACTGTTAGGTCAAATAAAAAAATATTAGGATGGAACAAAGAAGTGTCTAAAATTTTTTTAAAAATGTATTTATCATTTAATATAAATATGTTATGCTAAATTATTTTTAAGAGCAGACCACACCTGATAAGTGAAATAAAATCAGGAAGATGATTGGAATTTATGAGGATAGAATTCTGATTGTATCCATGGAACTCTTTGGTTCTCAGATTTTCAAAGTTAAGCAAATGGATGAGTGATAGTGTGAGTGGGCTTTCTTTAGGTCCAATCGTTTCTTGATAATTGAGGGCTTAAGTGAAATGGTGATTTCTGCCATCAATTATTTTTTGTATCTGCTTGAGAGTGGAAGCCGATCGGATGGCCCATATATGTGTAGAACTCTATCTAGAATGAAGCCGGTTGATACAAATATCACTAAAAAACGTGATCATAGAATTTTAAATTTGCGTGTTCATAGTAGGCAGCAACCATGTTATCCCTCTGGAGGGTTACCCAATTTCAAGTATCCCACAAACTTTCGAGCACTTATCTGTACATTGGGATGTAACTAGATGATACTGGTCGTTAGAGGTTTGTTTGACTGTATACATTCCTTGTGTTTTCGCCTCATGAATCGTTTCTAACCATACTTATTTACTCTGTAGTCAGTGAGTTTATGCAGATCTTCTATATGAGCCTTATTCTCAGTAAATGTGTTACAACTAAATGGAACTATCTAACATAACAGATTAAGGGTAGTATGTGAGTCGCGTGAGTTTCTCGAATATTTCCAGTCATTTACTGAGCTGGGATTCTAAATAAATAAAAAAAGGAAATTTGGGCTTTTAAATGTCAAGAGTAAATGCAAAACGGTCAATTCAGTTAGTAGGCGATCTTGTAAACAGGATAAGTTCAGATAAAACCGGAGGCATTTTAGTGTAGCTGTTCAAATATGGGGGTCAAATGTAATGTTTGGTGCAAATGTGCATTGCTTGGAATAAAAATGGACAGAAAATTGAAAGATGTTGTGGCTACGGTGCGTAGAGGGGAAGAGAAAGTTGAGTTAAGAAGAGTATTATAAAGCAACCTCCAAAATTTTAAAGTTTACTCTGATAGGAATTAGATGAAGTTCAAATACTATAAACGCTTATGGTTCATTTCCTTGCAATGAATGAGTTAGTATACTCTAACCATTTAAATGCTCTAGTTGAGAAGAAAGTTTGAAAAAAATATCAGAAAATAGAAAGTGTTGGTTTAAATCGGTCACGTAGAAAACTCGTTGAATGCTTTTCATTCATCAAAAGATTTGCTCAATTGCCATTAATAAAACTCACCAAGTGGTTTGGTGTAATTAGATCGGATCTGTTTGTCCGCCATTTATCTTTCGTAGACATAGAGTGATAAAAATTCTCGTGGTGGTGTTGATGCGGAAACAGAGGTGAGTAAGGGTATAATGAAACCGATTCATTATTCAGGGTTAGTAGATAGAAGTGACGCCACGATACCTAAACCTGTATGTTTATTCGTAAACTTACATTAATGATTACAACTAATTGAAAATTAAATGACTTATGCTCCGAACCTTGAATACAAACTTTTGGAGGATTATAGAGAGATAAGAAACGGTTTCCGCTTAGTCAATGTTGCTGTCTGCATGCGCTCCTATCCATCAACTTTTACACTAATTTTGTAAGTTTTGCCATCTTGTTTCGGAGACAACTTCTCATGGTTTATGAGTGTGAAATGTGTATATAGAATTTGGTTGGACCTCAATGACTTAATTGGCTCGGCAAATTAACTCGTTAAGGGAGGTATTCTGAGTAATGTTTGCTTAAAGTTTGAAGCAAAAAACATTACTCAGTGAAAAACCAATTGACGTAAAACAATTGCATCAACTTGGACTGCGCAGTGATAAGTCAGTTGGTTCATCACACAGAACAATTTCCAACCTCCTCTGACAACGTTTCGTCTGAAAGGACCCAATAAAGTCGATCACTTCTGAAAAAGCAGAACTCGCAAGACAGCGAGTGATGTAGTGGAAAGCTAATTGCGATTCGTGCTGAAAGAACAACAGCTAGTGATCTGGTGGCCAATATGAGGGATTATCAGGATGGATGGTATTACTAAATCCCACTTGTTCGCAAGGTACCTACATGTGATATGTCAAATATTAAGGAAAAATTACAATGAGAAGAGGGGTCAATTTAGATACATATCAAAAAGTTTTTTAGATCATAATGAATAAAAGGTATCGCCTAGTTATAGCGATGCTCTCATTGTAACCATGTTATTGTGCTTAGGCTATGATTGAGGTTTCAATGACAAATCATTCTTTGAGAAACTAGAATTTATTAACACTTAATACAAGATCATTGGATGGAGAAAGAATATTCAGAAGAGCAATATAAATATTAATGATTATACAACCCATTATACATCTTAGTCGGCTTATTTTAAGCGAGTGCTTGAATCGCAGGAAATCTAAAATCACATTGTAGATTGACGAGTATACCCAAGTGAAATCAGATTCTTTCGTGTGCTCATTATTACGAAAGCTTTAATTAGTTTTTCTTGTGGACTTAGTGTTTCGCGGCGAGATTCGTCTACGCATCGGAATGTACATAAAATTCATATTTTCACTAGCATGTATTAAAGAACAGGAGTTTTTAATGCGTACAGGTGAAGGACGCAAAAGGGCTACTGTAAATGACTGATTTATCAAGAGATTATCGTTATAATAAATCAAGAACGAAACTTGTAAAGGAGGCTTGTGAAAGGATTGGATTTCTTATTTTTATAAAGTTCTTCTCACACGTAGATAAATAGAGCGAAGCCTAGCTAAACAAGGGATGTGATGTGAAAGGTCTACTTGATGATATGTCAATTATTTTTTGTTCATTCTTGACTTCTATCCTAATAAGGGTAAGGTTGTTTCTTCAATGGCGTGTTGTAAAATAAATCGTATCTCGCTAGCCTATTAAATTGGGGAAAGGTTTTCTCTTCATTTGCTAACTTGAAAGGAATGATTTGATAAATTTTAAAACAAAATCGCTAATTAAATATAACGAAACATAATTGAAAGGAGATAAGATATATATATTTTATCTCGAAACGGTGTGCCAATATGTTTGTTAATAGAGAAAGGAACGCATTTTCTAAAGTGTCTGGACTATCAACAAATGCAGCGTTTGAACGAGTTTTAGGGTGAAAACTTGTTATCCTGAATTCTGTTACGGTTTCCCCACAAATGGTTTTATTGGTTGTAACGGGACTAGATCATCTTTAGCGTTCTCAAGTATGTCAGATTGAGCCTATATAAGCTCTACATTGTAGATTTCAAAATGCCCGTTTTCATCAGTTATGAAAACGGGCATTAAACATGTCACTGAAGTTATAGGAGAATTAATATTTCATCTATTTATATACTCAAACGGTTTGAATGGAACAGTAATTCACGTAGATAGGGACTGCGTTTACTATATAAATTGTATGCCTAAAATTGAAACAGTTCTCTCTAGTGCTATTAGATTGGTTTGATGGATAAAAAGTCCTACTTGCGGTGGATGAAGAGCGTCTTCAAGTAAGATCGATGCAGTGTAGCAGAGCTTATTTCAATTTATTATCATAACTGATCAAAAGTGAATGTAGAGTTTTTAATACCAACCCCGTGATTGGCTGCAATAAAGATTGGGCTTGAGACTTGAAGGAAGCATTCACCAATTATATTGTGTTGGAGTTGCATTCATCTTTTATGCTTTTTGGCACTGCCTTTCTACCTTTTTGATACCAGATTCAGATTGTTAAATCCTCGGGTGTGTATTACCTAAATATCAGCTCTTGACCTTGTAATTAATTTAAATTACTTCATAATAGTCTATGAAATAATTATTTATATTGGGTTGAGGAATATTTTCTTGCATTTTATCAAATTTATTCATTACCATTAACAATTTCAGAAAGACTTCATTTTTAATTGATAACAATATGCAATTTAATCAATAATGTATTCTCCGTTGTTATTTACGACTTCTTCCCAACATTCAACTAGTTTTTCGATGCCTTTGCAATAAAAATCTCTGAATTGGACTACGGGAATTTGTCTAACCAGGTTCTTAATTACACATCAGTATACGTCGCGCAAATTGTTGGAGAGTGATAGGAATAGATGGAAATCCGATGGAGTCAAGTCTAGCGAATATGGAGAATGCAGCAGGATTTTCAAATTAAGCGTTTGGATTGCATCTTTTGTCATATTGACAATATGAGGACGAGCATTTTCGTGTTGCAGAAGGACTCCATAACGTCGATGGGGTTGCTTTTCACGAATAGCTTCGGCGAGTCGATACATTTGTTGAACGTAGAGTTCTGCATTGACAATCTCGTTGTTCGCAAGGAGCTCATAAAGAATGATACCTTCACAATCCTACCACACACAGAGTATGGATGAAGTCCTTGCCTTAATCACGGAAGTGTTTTTTTATTGGGGCTAAGCCATTGTTCTCGATGGTTCATGTTGACATAAACACACCACTTCCTTGTTCGCTATCTTTAAACAGGCAAGTATAACTTAGTCCATCCAATGGCGTTTATAGATGGCTTCATGGGAGAACACTTGCGTTGCAGAATGTTGTGAAATATTGTCTTTTACTGAATTCATAATGGATGATAGATTCTCTCCTCCAGCAAAATTCTACGAATAAGATACTCTTATATCTACGAGTAGCCTTGTAACAATCAAGCAAACCTGCCGCAATCGTAGAGCGTTGAAGTTTGTTGCTTTCGCTCAAAACGTGCGGAACCTATACACCCAGTTTTTTAACTTTCCCCATCGAATGGAGGTGATTCACTCCCCTTTTCTGATCACACGCCAATTGTACAGCTAATTCTCTAGTCGATTGACGAGGATTTTCATGAAGAAGGTCATTCAATCGATCGTTATCCAACTTAATGGGGCGATCAGAACGCTCTTCGTCATTGAGATTGAAATGACCGTTTTTGAAACGTGAAAACCACCATTGAACTCTATTTTCTGATAAAGCATTTTGTCCGTACACAGCACAAATATCGCGACGAGCTTTGGCTGCGGTTTCATTGTTCCCGTCTCGATTAACAATGAATAACAACAAGTGTCGAAAATGCGCTTTTCTTTCAACTTGACATTCCATTCTGAGGGTTCAGAACAAAAATTAAATTAACACAACTTTTAAATAAACCGCAATGACATATTACTCAACTTCAAGGCGTAGCCTAAGCAAAAGCCTAATAGTCTACGCTGTTAAGAGACGTAGCCTAACCTTTGCAAATTTTGCTCTCATTATTTATTATTGTTTCTTAATATGTACACAAATCACGTCAACAAAACTTAAATCAACACAACATTAAAAAAAACACAAGAACTTATTCCTCAACCTAATAGTTTCTTTTATAAAGTATCTCTCTATTTCCAGATTTAGCTCAGAGGATGAAAGGACCCATCGTCAGATAAATCTTAAAAATAGACGTTTAACTATATATATCCTTCCGAAATATAGAAATGAAAAAATAAAATTGCAAAATGATCATATTTACGTTTCATCTTATGCAATAAACTAGGTAGTTGCCAATATTGAAATTGCTGTCAATTTGTGCGTGAAGTTAGGTAATATTGAATCGTCAGTGTATCAAGCAATTGAGTATTGGATGTTGTGAGGAGGCAAAATAGATGAATTTCAGAAGAAATAATAAAAAACCTTTTGGTATTTTAGGGGATATAATTGAATAGCCAACCGTGCGAATTTTAGCCTATTCTTCTAATTAAAACCAAATATTACAACTCATTGGTTAAAGAAAGTGGTTAAATTGTTCATTAATTGTACTACAATCTCGCACTAAAAAAATGTATTATAAAAGAATAGGGTTACATCGCCAAAATTGGTTTCCATAATGAAAATACTACGTTGGGGAAAAAGACAAACTAATCAGAAACAAATCGTGTTAAAATCGGGGGAATGACCACCAATATAAATAAAAAACACTCAATTACTTTTATATGCTATTTTATATTAGAGTTATTGTGATAATACTATTTAGGATATTCACATCACAAATGTCCTAAAATAACCTCAAAACACACTTCCTTGTTCGCTATCTTTAAACAGGCAAGTATAACTTAGTCCATCCAATGGCGTTTATAGATGGCTTCATGGGAGAACACTTGTATTGCAGAATGTTGTGAAATATTGTCTTTTACTGAATTCATAATGGATGATAGATTCTCTCCTCCAGCAAAATTTTACGAATAAGATACTCTTACAAAGTTATGAAAAATTACTATAGAAATTAGTCGCGTAAAAGGCCTGCGCTGGTCTAATTTAACATTACCGATGTAAAGAGTAGGTAGTGTATTAATGGAGGTTTTCATTCTCCTGCTAATAGAAACACTGAATTTTCCCCTCTTAATCTCATTCTGTGTTCTCCTAATGAACGATATTCCTATATTAGTCAGAGAGTTTATGTCAGTAGAAGATGACGTTGAGTTTAATCTAACATTCGCCATTTTTCACGATAGTAGCTTTCCTGTTGAACAATCGTGTGTGTGATATAGTCATAAAGAAACATTTTGACAATAAACACTATAAACAGCGTTCATACTATTTCACTCTCTGTGAAATTTTCGGGTGAAGGCACGAATGTATTTCCTTTCTAATCCCCTTTGCTCACTTTTCCTGGTGGCATACACATTTTTTACGTAATGGAACTAGCCTTCACTCGCACAGGTAGAGAGCCACTTTAAAAGTTTTGGAAGTTGGTTCACCTGAGTCTTACCCCTATTTCCCTTGCAATAAGGGACTGCTAGCGTATACCTTTGGTCTGTAGCGAAGTTTTTTTGCGGCAGCCTTCTACTCATTTTCGATTCTAAACTAAGTTCCTCAACATCTAAAGCTCGCTACACGATCGTTGATTATCGTCAAGGTGACTTCATTTAAAGAATGGATAATCCTTAAATAACTTGATTTCTATCGAGTTGTGTTGCGCTTTATATTTTTTTATCTATATTGCCCCTCGTCTCGAGGATATCACATATGGCATTTTTCAATACCATTGCAAAAGAGGCACTGCCAAACTCAAAAATAAAAAAACACTTAAAAACTTATCTTATTTGACAAAATGCTATGAACTATATTTCTAAAAGAAATACTCGTCGTTTTAGCTTGCTAATCGCTCGATATGACTTTTAAAACTGATATTATCTATTAGGTCATTGACCTACGAGATCGTTTTCATTAATTTGTGTACGAACTTAGTTATCTGTGTAATTATTTTGGGGGATGTAAGAGCTATTTTCTACAAATATTACTCAGAGCTATTTTCGCGCGCAAATAGACCGACTGGCTCACGTGCCACATTTTCCCAGCTAAACGTTTGAATGAATCTAAAGTCAAGGTAAGTCGTTAGGCCTTCACTGAAAAGGTTCTCCTATCTTATATACAGTAAGAGGATATAAATGAGAGAGAGAGAAGAAAAAAGAGCATTAGAAAAAGAACAACGAGAGATAGAAAAGAGCTGAACAGAGATAGAAGAAAGGAAGGCCTAAAGGGAGAAAGAACAGAGAGAAATGGAAGAACGCGAGAGGATCAGACAACAAGAGCTCGAACTAACTGAAAACGATTAAAGACAATGTGGGTTACCTACTGGACTGAGGTTCCGCAGTCCCCATTGGTTAAGCTCCCAGTTTTCAAGGAAGAGGAGGACGTTGGGTCTTACCTCACACATTTCGAAAAGATCTTCGAAATTAATAATTGGTATATCGACTCAGATGGTGACGCCAGATTACTTTCCCTTCTTAGTGCCCCACTGCGCGATATCTTTATTTCCCTCCCGTCTCAAGCCACCGTGGATTATTCTACCCTCAAGTCCGAACTCCTGGTCCCTGAAATATGGGACCGGACTTTTATCGTGGTCGTTTCCGTCAAAACAGAATCATCCCTGGACAAACCTTCCGCCAGTTTGGTTTTATCCTGCAAAAGAATCTACATTTTGGCTTGAGTCATGTAAGGTATCTCCATAATACGAGTCCGTTCTGGAATATCTAATAAAAACCAACTTTAGCTTACTTGGCCCCCCAAAATACGCTCGTTTGTGAAGGACAAGCGCTGTTCCATATTCAAATAGTTCTTGTAAGAAGCAGACGTAATGGCCTCTAGCAATAACTTATACCCTAAGGACAACAAGAAGCCTCCCCCGATGTCCCCTAAGTTCAAGTTCGGTAATTACAGACTCCCTCCAAGGAATACCCCCAAATTGGTAAAGATATCTGGCCCCTCGAAGCCCAGAAATCTCCCTCCATCCGAACCCAGGGATATTAAGCCCGTGATTACGATGCCCCCTTCGTCATCGTACCCTGGAAGGACAATAATTTGTTTCTCCGGTGAAATTAAAGGGCATGTACATACTAGGTGCCCCAAGAATTGACACTTTAGAAGTGCATCTCCTTAACAGGTGCACCAAATTAGTGCCGCTCTTGCTCCCCCATCACCTATCCTGGAAACCCACACTCTTCTCTCCTCCACCAGCACCCCCGGTCACCACGTTAATTTTCTTTTCAATAAGAGCTGCCTGGCTGTTTAAAGTTCGAGAATGGAACCTTCAATGGATGTCACTTTTCACTCTTGTTCGGGACACCGGCTGAACTTGCATTGTTGTATCTGAGGATTTATTCTCCCTGTTGGCTCCGATCACCAAAAATTCGCAGTGGCCCACGATTATCTGTGCCACTTCCTTATTGTTAAATGGCAAATCAAATGTGCTTATATGACTGGTTGGGCCGAAGTGGTAGTGGCTCTAATCAAGTTCTGCTGGGTTCTCATTGATCAGAGCTCCGAGGTCACTCGATATCCTGTTATTACCCGGGCTCAGGCCGCAAAAGAATTGCAGGCTCCCGTTCCCTTGTAAATCCCCGTCGATCTTGAGTTTTACGTTCTCCGGAGCGAAGATTTTGCCCGCGCCCATAAGGGGTGCGCAATTCTTCTACCTCTTTAGGAGAAATCATCGAATCAGGTACAGGATTCCACCCGCAGATATAAGAAGGTTTTCTAGGTCGTAAGGGATGATCTTCTGTATCGCTCCTGTTCTGAACCAACTGACTCCATATCCCAGTCTTTATATGTCCCCTGTTTGTACATCATCCAAGTTCTTAGGCTAGCGCATGATTGCATCTTCTCTGGACAGTTCAGTCATAACAAAACCTCGCAAAAGGTCTTTAAGTATTTCTTTTGGCCAAGTGCGGCCAAATATATAGCAGATTACTGCAAATCGTGCGATGTTTGTCAAAAGAATTTGCCAGCCCTTTTCCTGAGTGGCCATTGACCTTGTTGGGCCGATTCACCTCCCGTTAAGTGAAGGACACATGTATGCCCTTACCCTGGTGGATTTTGCTACCCGTTTCTACAAAGCAATCCCCCTTAAGAGGATTGATAGTGTCACCTGTGCTGAAGCCCTAATATTCATTTTTTCTGAGTATGCATCCCCAAAGTGGTGTTGTCCGACAGAGGCATACAATATAGCTTCGAGTTTATGGAGAATGTTGGAAAACTCCTAATAGTAAAGCCCATTTTTACCACTCTTTTGACCCAAGCTGCAATGGTATTTTCTAAAAATTAAATTGCACCTTAAAGACCATTCTGAAGAAGGTTTGTCACGAAACCCCCCGGAAATGGCACCGTTACTGGCCTGTAGCACTTTATGCGTACGGGGAGATCCCCCACAAGACCCTCGGTTTCGCCCCTTTGAATTATTGTATGGTCGTAATGTGAGAGGCCCCTCTGCATCTTAAAAGATCTATTTGCTAACCTACAACTAGATAGAGAAATTCAGTCCTTTTACTCTTACCTCCTAAACCTTAAGAAACGCCTGGAGACCTGCCTGAACATTGCCTAAAAAAATCCATATGAGAAACTGGACAAATATAGAGCCTGTTACGACCTAAAATAAAAGGAAAGAAGATTTAAGCCTAGCGAGGAGGTGCTGTTGCTACTTCCCACGGAGAGCAACAAGCTTCTTAGTCAGTGGAAGGGCCCCTTCCCCTTCCTTGAGGCCAACGGTCACGTGGATTACCTTATTCGGACCCCCTCTGGAGATAAGGTATTCAACGTAATAATGTTGAAGAAATACTACCGCCGCGTGAATAGCAATAATATTGTGGCTCTTGACGAAGAGTCTCCCTCTGGAATCCTCGTACCCCGGTAACCTCCTCAACGTTGTCCAGGTGGTCTGCATCGAAGAAGATGGCTAATACCCTCTTCCATTTCTACCTGAGGCCTCAGAATTAGACTCTTCGGCGCTAGACCTCTACCCCAGGCTAGCCCCTGAAAAATTAATTAGCCGCAGGAGCTGCTGAATGACTTTGGTGAGGTCCTTTTTAGAAAACCCCGGCCGTACAAAACACTTCCAACATGACATCGTTCTTACTACGTAAAAACCTGTCCGTTCGAAGCCGTATCCACCTGAGGCAGGCCTTTGATTCTGTGGTGGATAACTTGCTCAAACTCGATATCATCGAGCCCTCGTAATCGAATTTCTTTTTCCCTATCGTCATGGTTCGAAAACGCGACCAGACTTTCGGAATGTGCGTAGACTTCAGAAAGTTAAACTCTGTGACGGTTTTCGATGCAGAACCGATCCCCCTGATCGACGAGAACCTTTATCTATTCGAGGAAGCCAAGTGCATCTCAGAATTAGATCTCAGCGACGAATGCCTCAGATGCGTATTTCTCTAGTACGCTGATAGCGGAGAAAGCCACTTTGGGCATATGAGTGTCCAAAGCTATTATCATGGAAGAAAAACTACTCAGTAATAGAACGAGAGGTTAGGCGATTATATAGGCAATTTCAAAATTCAAAATGTATCTAATGGGTAAAGAATTCGTCATAGAGACAAACCACTGCCTAGTTTCATATCTAAAAAATATTAAAAGTCAAAACGAGCGGATTTTAATTTTGAAACAGTTTAAATTTAAAATTTTGTATATTCGCAACTCAGAAAACTGCGTAGTGGATAAGCTCCGCCACAACTCCTTAGCAGACAATGCCACCCAAACCCACTACTCTAAGGTAGGATGTTTATAGTAATTTGAAATAGTTTGTATTGCTATATCTTTTTTATAATTATATTGTGTACATATATTCCTTTTTGGGGGGCTTATATGTCAAAACCTTTGTCACACTGATTCTAAAATTCAATTTATTTTTCCATTTGTATGTGCAAAATTTTCTTCTTTTTCTCTTTTTTTGTCTGATGGTCAATTAACCATTAAATTATTGTTATTATATATATATATATATATATATATATATATATATATATATATATATATATATATATATATACGGCTAGCTCGGATCGGTCCATTAGATGTGTACACCTGTTGATACAGGTCAGGTTTCGCTTCGACTCTTTTATAATCACCGTCAAATTGGGGATGTCCCTTTTCTTTCACTTCTTTCGGTAACCGCCATCTTTCGAAGGAAGGAGATGTGGAAGGATACCCATTTTTTCCATTCTTTGAAATGCTTAGCTCGTTGCAGGAAGTCACGTAGTTAGCCAGACCCCACGCGGGAAAGAGTCACATGGCGAAGCAAGCCAAGATGGGCCCCACCATCGTACGAAATAAGTAAAGTGTGGAGAACATCCCCTATGCGTTCATAAATTCCAGCAGTTTCCCCCGCAGAGATACAGAGAGGGGGGTAAAATAACTGTTTATCGTCGTAAGTTTGGTGCCTCAGCTGCCCCCTGGGAATTCTTTAAAGTAGGAGTTATTCCCTATTTCCCGAATAAGGAGATTCCATATTTAAACCACTTAGCCGCATTGAAACATAAGTAAGAACAAGGCTTGCTTGCAAGAAGATGTCCCTCATCCCAAGTCGGTGTTTTTTGTGTACCCAACCAAAGTCTGGACACTTTCTTCCCGGTAAGGCATCCACGGTCAATCCGAAGCCTCTACTCCCGCCGTATTCTGATGCAACTGCGCCGTCGTGCAGGACTATTTGGGGCGCGCCAATCGGTTCCCCATCTTTAAGAGCTACATCGATTGTGTTTACTTCACTAGATGGGCAGAAGTAGTAGCAGACCCTATTAAATTCTTCTCTGTCCTGATTGGCCAGTGCCCACGGGTCTTCCTCAGCTCCGTGGCTTAACCCGTGGTTACCCGTTCGCAAGTGGTAAAATATTCGAAGATGCCCTCGCCCTTGAAACCTCACCTCTTCAAAGTTCAAGGAGGTCATGACTAAAGAGTTCGCAAGGTACCAGAAAAAGTCCGATTCTCCCCGACCCCTGTGGGCTAAGTCCCACTCAAAAAGACAAGAAGCCACCCGAGGAGACAAGGTGATATCCTACCAAGGTACGGATGGCTTACTTTACCCTGCGTGCTCATAAATCGGTAAAGCCCAGACGCGAGTGTTGTATGTTCCACGTTTTCTCGTTGGTCACATATTAACACCTGCCCATGACAGCCTATTTTTAGGCCATTTTAGCAACATGAAGATTAACTAGAAGATCTACAAATATTTTTATTAGCCAGGCGCCCATGAAGAAATCCTTTGCTACTGCAGATCTTGTGACATCTGCCAAAAGACTGCCGTCAAAGGGCAAGTTAGGCCCGCACCTTATGTTTTGCCTCATTTAAGCTTTTGTATGGACATAATGTTAGATGACCCTTCAGCATTCTAAAGGAGCTCTTCTCCAGTTCGAAATTAGACCAAGAGATTCAATCATCCTATGCTTACCTCCTAGACCTAAGGCAAAGGTTAGAAAATTGCGCAGATATCGCCCATCAGAACGGCGAGACAAACTTTGACAAGTATAAAAATTCCTTTTGACTGTAAGTTCCAAGAACTAAAATATAAACCTGGCAACGAAGTCCTTTTAATACTCCCCACAGAGAACAACAAACTTTTGAGCCAATGGAATGGCCGATTCCAGTAGGATTGAGAGACGCTGCCCCGTCGACTACTTAATCCAAACCAGGTCTGGCACTAAGCTATTACACGTGAACAGGCTTTAAATATACCATCGACGCGCTTGTGCCAACCAACTTTTGCCCCTGAACGAAGAATCAGCCTTGGAATCCAGCTACCTGTTTGATCCCTTGGTCGTCATACAGTTTATCTGTGTGGAACAAGACGCGGAATATACTCTTCACGTCTTGCCAGATACCCCCAATTTTCATCGACCGAGTTGAGTATAAACCCTCAGCTTCCGATCCCCTAGAAGACCTAGTTAAAAGCACTACTTACCCAATTCACCGATGTAATCTCGGATATCTGTGCGATCGAAGCCGTACCCCCTCCTCATTCACTTAAGAAAAGCGTTCAATGAGGAGGTAGACAAGCTATTGAAGATGGGTATTATAGATCCCTTAGAGTCGGAGTATTGCTCCAGGGTCGTCATGGTGGAGAAGTCAGAAAATTCTTACCGGATGTGTATCGACTTCCATAATTTGAACTAAGTTACCGGAGTTAGTTTTGTGTTATGCCTATTACCAGATTCCTTTGAGGAAAAAGGTAAAGAGGTACACAAACTTTCCCAACGACAAGGGCTTGATGCATTTCCGGCGACTTTCCTTTTGGCTGTTGACGGCATGTAGCAATTATAACCAAATGATAAGGCGAATATTGGCTGGATTGCCCCACGTCACCTTCTACTTCGACAACATTTACGTGGTAACTCAGGAATGGGACCACTAATTGGCTGCCCTCCGTGTCCTCCTGTGCCGACTCCAGGAACACAACCTTACGATTGGCCCCAGCAAGTTCCACTTCGCCTTTGGCACTATTGACTATTTAGGTTTCCAAATAGGAAACGATTCCTTTGCTGCCCTATCTAACAAAATCCAGGCAATTGTCGAAATACCACTGCCTGCCGCAATGAATCAGTTGAGGTCATTCATGGGGGTTCGCCTCCTTCTATTTACGTTTTATTATGAACCTTGCCTCCATCGCCGCGCCACTGTGTGTGATAGTCAAGGAAAAGCCCCCGAGTGCCTCGTCTGAACATCCCGTTTGATCGCTAGCTTTGACCAACTCGAAGGGAAGTTAGCTTCAGCACCGAACATCCGCTTAACCGACCCCCTTAAATCTTTTGGCATACGGACTGATGCGAGTAATGATGGCACAGGATGTTTGTCGTCCAGTATGGTGTCAATGGCGCAAGTTTTCCTATCGCGTTTGCGAGCAGTAAACTCCTTCCCCGCGACAAAAACTATGCTATAATTTAACGAAAAGCCCTTGTTATCGTTTGGTTGGGGCATCCAAAAGTTCAAATATTTCTCTTAGGTAAAGAATTTGTTATCGAGACTGACCATAAACTCTTCTCTTACCTACGAAACGTTAAGAACAATAATAGTTGCCTCATGAGGTGGAACCTCTCTCTCAAAGAATTCCAATTTAAAATTGTATACATTGAGGCTTCCGAAAATTACCTGGTGACAGCTTAAACATAAATCCCCTGGATTTGTCTCCAGGAGTAATTTCCCATTAATTAATTGTAACGTTAAATGGATTAATTTTGTAGATATTCCTGAATAATTCTTGTAGTTTTCTGTAATGTCTTATGAGAATATGTGCCATTGTATTTTTTTTATTGTTTATATATTTTTGATGATTTCCCCTGTTCGTATGTACCTTTTTTTTGTATTGACCCCTACTATTGATAATTATTCCTGTCTATCTTATTGTATTATTACTATTATTATTTTTTATACTTGATGTTGTTCGGTAATAGAAATACCGCGCCCCCTTTATTTGACTTATTTTTGTGAAGAGTACCCAATACCACCCCATTTCTATTTTAGGTCCCACTCGTAGAATACGGTCAAGTTAATACTTTCTGCATTTCTCAGCCGAGGTAGAACGGCTATGTGCGTGGGAGGTTTATAATATAAACAGAGTGCGAATTAACTAAATGAAGGTTGGCCAAACAGTCTACTATCTTAGAGGTTCCAGTGCAATAGAAAAACGGGTACCAAAATAAATTTACTAATAGGAAAATTAATATTTTTTCACAAGGTTAAAAAGATTTTTAAAACAAGCTATATATATTTTAGTTGTACACGAGTCTCAGTTGCTAAAAGGGGGAGGGGGGAGGGACTTGATGGGGACGGTCGCCGTACAAACCAACGAACAATATTGACCGAGGATCGCTCGAATGACCTTGAGCGCATACGGAGCCGACGATGGAGGCTTACACTTGGAGGGTGGGGTAAGTAAAGAGCACTTGTACAGTAGAGTTATGCGTTGCTGTTACCTCGGAGATTTAGTCCGAGGAAGTAATCCTTGTTTTGGCGAAAAGTTCAAACAATAGTCTCTTGACAATGCCTATTAATGGGATGAACTTAGATCTTGCTTTCAAGCAGAACACGAGTCAAGACTAAGCGCGGTTCGTTTGAGGAGTGGGTAGAACGGGTACGAGGTCGATTCACGTGAACTAAACGAGAATACATGGAGCTTGAGGGGCTTTGCGAGAATTGTGCAGAGTCCATCGGGCCGCGAAGAGCTGGTACTGACTGGGAAGCGGGCAGAAGATAGTGAAGGGGCGGGCAGAAGGCGGATGCTGACGGAGCAGAACGGACAGGGGATACTGCGTTCCAACTCTGGTGCCGGAGGATTTATAGTGCGGTCGAATGGGGCTCTTGCCTCCGTACGAAGAGGAGGGCTCCAGGGTCCGACGCATTGGCAGGGATGAGTAGTCTCGCCTTATTAGTACGATCGCGAGAAGGTTCCTAGGCCAGCGAGGAGAAACTTTGTTCCGACTCTAACTGGGAGCTTTTCGAATTATCAAGCTCGTCGCGGCTTTCTGAGGTGGCGAGGTTCAGGCCACCACGGAGTCTCAGAATTTTGCGCTTCCATTAGCTAAGCCACATGGGTTAGCTCAGGTGTCTGTTGTCTCTCCCTCCATTGAAAGACGCAGCAGCGCGTATATTTCTCTCTTTCTCTCTCTCTCTCTCTCTCTCTCTCTGATTTATGACAGCCCAATTTGAATGTTAGCTGTGTAATTACTCTATATTACGCGGATGCCACTTCCTTCGGAGATTCCTCTTGGGAGGGAAGGAGGTGTCAGAGAGAAAAGGTTCTCCCCCCCCCCTAGAACTCAACGTCTACCAGTAGTTCCTGAGAAAATATGCACCTGCACGCCCAAAAAGCCTCGAGGGAGCAGCGAGAATGTCGCGCAGCCGTATGATCCGTGTTGGGTTCCCCTTCTACCTCGTCGCATCGCCTGATCGGCGCCAGACCTACGGCATCGAGGACATTCGCGCGGGCCTGTGATGCTCGCCAAGAATATCCCCTCCCACATGGTGCGCCAAGTTTAATGAGATCTGCTTCCGTCGAGGCAGTAAAAATACTTCGGGAAAATATTTGAGAAATTAGTACCATACAGCTCCGTCTTGGTTAGCAGCCATGTACAGTCTCCTATGGCCTGTTTCGCCTCTCAACGGCTTCTAGCTACGAACGAGACGCGTCAGCTCTCTATTCGGCCTCGCTCGTACCTAAGGCCAGAGTTCCAGCTCGACAGACAATAGACACGGAAAGGTGTCTATAACTCGGGTATCGACTTCGTTCTCATCTGGAGTACTCCCTTGCTTATTACTCAGTGAGGTTAAAGAAAAAGGAATCTTGCAAGTGGAACTTTGCAGTGCTCCTCTTCCTCGTCTTCTCTAAAGCCTCCGGTCAATTAGGCCTCACGTGAGTCTTCCCATTATTTGCACTCTCTTCCTTTCCCTCGAAGAAATCACGTACACCCCCTCTCAGACTCTCGTCCTGTCGAGTTATTTGTATCCCTCACATCCGTTTGGTACACGGGTCTCATTTTATTTACTCATTTATTTAGTTTTGCTAATAATATTTTATTTGTATTTAGTAAAGTCATTTTTTTACAATCAGTTTTTCTAACCCCAGATCCTCTGAGATTTGATTATTTAAGCCAACCGCACTCGATTTTTATTAGTTAATTAATTAACCCACGTACTGAGATCTATATTCCCCGTCCCAAAATACACACAATTTCTGGGGGATACCCTTCCTACCCCACCACAGAGTCAATCCTCGGCTAGCATCGATGTTCGACTCTACGATACCGAGCCAAGGGCAAACATTGGGAACATAAACACTGGCCAGTTAGAGAAAGTTTTACTGTGGGGTAGAAGAATATAATACCCTAACAATTTGTTGAGTGAGAGTAAACCATCTTCCCACCCCTTCATATTAAAAAGCGCTGATGAAACAATTTGTGAAAGCTATTAATTTGGAAGGTGACTTTTTCAAATTCATATGTACAATATTTCCTGGTTTAAGTTATGATAAAATATAGGCTGGAGTTTTTGATTGGCCACAAATCAGAAAGCTAATGGAAAACCAAAACTTCTCTAGTTCGATGACTAACATAGAAAAGGGAGCATGGGATTTATTTTTGGCTATTGTGAAAGGATTTCTTGGAAACAAAAAGGCTGCAGACTATAAGAATTTGGTAGAAATATTATTTGATAGCTTTCATCGTTTAGGCTGCAACATGAGCAAAAAGGTTCATTTCCTCAAGAGCCATCTTGATGAATTTCCTGCTAATCTTGGCAACTTGAGTGATGAACACGAAATCCGTTTTCAACAAGATATAAAGATTATGTAGGAGAGATATCAAGGCCAAGGGAACATAAACCTGATGGCAGACTACTGTTGCAGTATTCAACGAGACTGTGTATACATCAAACACTCCAGACACTCTCGCAAGTGAAAGTTTCTTCCATTAATGTATAGGTATGTGTACGATTGCTTGTGTTTTCTCCACTATATTAGAAAATAACATGTATGTATTTTGCAATATGTTATGTTATCTTACCGTGCATTTATTCTTTCAAATTCTTTTGACATTTTAAGTTATGGTTTGAAGCTAAATCACTTAGAAAACTATCCTTACCGAGTAAATACATACAGGACGTCGTACTACTACTGTCTACACGCATTATGAATTAACTTGTCCCATTGTTTTAATTAAATTTTTCTCCCGTATGTGTCGTTCTTTACACTATAAATTATAATCAGTTATAATACTGCTTTCAAAAACTGTCGAATATATTAACTCTAAGAATCCTGTCTTCATACGAGCCTAAAATCTCAGAAAAATAAACCTTGACTTCCCTGAAAGAATCTTTGCTGATTTTATAAAGGATTTAGAGAAAGCACACGGTAATAAATCATATCTTCTGGCTCGATATGATTTTTAGGCAAAAATTCATAATTTCTTAATAATAAAAATTAATAGTGGGAGAAGCCAATACAACTCTCTTAGATGTGATAATATTTTGAGTGATGAGGGAAATTTTGTAGATATTTCATAAATATAGATTAGATTTTATGTTTTATATATATTTATTTAATTGTAACCTCAAATAACGATTTCTATTTCGTTAAATATAAGTATTTGAGAATAATCCAATGCCGCAAATTCAATTTGTTCGTAAACCGGCAGCTGCGAGAGAGTCAGGAGATCCAATTTCTACAATGATTGGAGATTTGTTTCGAGACATTGCTCTACGATTTGATATAAATTAATTCACATGGCTACTCCTCCAGGTTTCTTAATGACTTCAGAGTCCCTGACACTCATTTGGCATGGTACGATGTTAAATGTCTACAGAATTTGCGATTCCAAACGAGGGGATAATTAGGTCATTCGGGAGTGTCAAGCCACCAAAATCAAGGTTCTTTTAAATGTTGAAGGAAACTTTGTTGCTGTCGGTTATTGTCCCATTAACAACAGCGGTTTCTTGTTATTACTCACTTTGGGGTTAAAAGTTAAGATAAAGGAAGATGTGAAACTAAACAAGTAAACAATATTTAGAGGCAACTCACTCATAAATTGAAACAAAGACCGTTTACTTTGATTTCCGTGAATATTTTGTAAACCTTGATTCAATTTCAATTACAATTTCTTTATTACAGAGGAATGAAGTGGAACAGGTGTAGGCGACGATTGCAATTTCACTCAACGAAGAAAGGAGATTAGCAGATGTATGAAGAAACAGACGAGGGAGTGCCTCTATCAAAAGAAAATAAACTTTAGGAAAGACAAATTGAGCAACCACAAACCTTATAAATTTTGGAGATTGAAACAAAGATGTTGGAATATTGACACTTTGAAATAAGTTTGAAAAATATAGTCAAACTTTAAAAGTAGCGACCTCACATTCTTTCCTGGATAATTTGATTTAATCCTCTTAAAATCCAACTTTTCTTTCTCACTTCCACCCTGCGGTTGTGCCTTAGTTGGTGATCGCCAGCTAATTGCATTAAAGAAACTATATTATCTATATCTCTTTGTTCTTAGTTACCTAATCTAATGACTTCATATTTGCTTATAACGTTATTTTAATGCTTATATTAAAATTGCATTTATGTCCATTAATTTCCTCCGATCAGATTCCTCTATGACTGTTCCTTATTTGACGAGAGGAGATTCCTAGGGGAGATTTCAAGTTGTCACCCGAAGAAGGGCCTCCTGAGAGTAGAAACTACGTCAGATAATATTTTAGGTATTTACCTGTAATAAGTTAAAAAATACTGTCGAGATTATGAGCTTGAACAGTGAAAGCAAACAAAAACAGAGAAAATGAGCACAATTTTGAAAAGCAGCAACTGTATAACAAAGATCAATTAATGGAATATTGAGTGCACGAAATACAAGAGAGAGCTGGAAAACCTCGTCTAGATCAAAATATAAATCAAATCGAGTCATAGAACTAAAGTGTACAGGAAGAAATTTGGGCATTTCAGACACAAGCTTACACATACGCACAAGTAAGGTAAACGGACATGCGCAAGGAATTGCTAAAATAAATAAAGATTGAAAATCCGGGGTTGATATATATATATATATATATATATATATATATATATACCAAAAAAATCCCACAGGAAAAATGAAAGCGGATTCCAAGTACTTGCGAACTTTGTTGAGTTGAGAATGAACTGAACAAAGTTCGAAAGTACTTGCAATTCACTTTTCACATTTCCTGTGGGATTTTTGGCAAATATTGCTTACTGATTTGAATTTTTTCAAATTTGGAGCGCAATAACAACGAGACCTGAAACAGCGAGAATATTTATAAAAAGGATCTCTAATGAATGTGGTCGCAGTTCCTGGGCCGGAAGGGAAAACTACGTGTAATGGGGATAGGAGAGCAAAATAGATAGATAAGGAAAGTGAAGTTGGGAGACAGGGGAAGGGGCCAGGGAGAAATGGGTAGCTAAGAATGCCGACCTTTTAAAACCTACTTTCACCAACCAAGGCTAAGATTGAGGGGAGAAGGCCTATCCTCTCTGGCCCACGGCCACGGCCACGGGTGAATAGATGAAGGCCCGGAGGCGTCTAGACTACAATACGAAACGCCGAACATGAAAAGAAGTGAGGGCAGGTCAATCCTACTACAGGTACCAGGTGTACCAGAAAACCTGTGGGCGCCTGAATTGGAGGGACACTATGGGAATGAAGATAATGGCTTCGCTTTCGAGCCTATTTTTATGTCCCTCACCAAAGAGTGGCGTTCCAAGTCGAAGATTGGAAACCATTCCGCTATATTGATCAGGATATATGAAACAAAAAACAAGGAAACTTATAAAACCAGGAAATAAAGAAAAAGTCTATTAAACTGCAAATGTACCGCATATATCTACTTCCGATCTTAAGAGGAGATTTTTGTCGGAGAAAAATTCAATCGAAAGAGAGGAAATAATCACAAATTTCGCGGCCGAAAGAGACAACAACAAAAAACAGAGAAGGAGAATTGATAGACGTGACAAAAGCGATTTCCATTTGGAGCATGGTGGAAATATCACTAATTTCTATTCTCCATTTTTATGGCCACTCCCATTGAACTGATGATTATCTGCATTTTCTCGAGGCCACTCGTGCGATTTATTTTCATTTTTTGCTAATTAATTAGTATTAGTAATAATTATTCACCTCGACCTAGGGTAAGTCTGATGCTCTTGTTTAATTAGGCCGGGACCTTGAAGTTCTTTATCCGCAATTTGCGTTTTACGGGATTCTTAATTAATTAAGAAGACCCGTCTTCTATGGCCCCTAAACGGACCCCCAACAAGAGGACCACCTCAAAGGGTGGTCAGACCCGTTCTAGGCCGAGCTCGCAGGCTCCGGCACGGGATCCAACTCCACCCTCTACTGCTAGCACGTCTAACACCGCTGCTGCTCCCCATCCTACGGATAGTGTAGCCTCTGAGTCCGAGGAGTTAAATACTCTACGCCGCCAGGCTCTTGATAGCATTGGCACTCGGGAGGTCCCACCCCTTCCCAGGTCTTCCACCCAGTGGGACCCAAACCCCGCCGACGCACGCAGAGTGCTAGGCTTTAAAGAACCCGTCCTTGGGTTCCAGCCTAACCAAGGTATTCCCCAAATATTCGAGGCCCGCCGGGTAACCCCGGATTGGGCCCTCGTAGTGACCCACTTAAGGGCACGTGTCGCCCCCCCACCCCCCTGTCTTCTGTACTCGCGATATCGAGGAATTACAATTATTGTTTATTGTATATAGGTTCTGGGATCAACTTTTGGAGGAGGAGACCTCACGCCTGCGCACCAGGCTGAGGCTCTATTATCTTGTCTCCTACGTTGGGTGTGAGTATGCCCTGGAGGACTGCCGCCTCCAGGCTACCCAAGGTGCGGGAATCCCCATCGATCCTGTTATCTATAACAGGACTGTTCTAAGGGAGCCTTGGGCGCGTCCCGCCCCTCCCCGTCCCCAGCCAGCTGCTCCGGCTGCCCGACCTCGCCGTCGTCCTAGGGCAAGGAGCAAGGCCAAGGATGGCCAAAAATGAGTTGCCTATCAACTCATGCGAGGACGAGGTGTGGGCCGTAAGGGATATTTTTTATTTTGCCCCTAGCCCCCCTCCCTGTGTTCTTGGTTCCCCTGGGGTTGGGGCAGACCTCCCTCTCGCCGTGGGATCAGGAGATGGTGAGTGTTGATTTCGGTTATAATATAAATGCCCTCCCGGAGTGGGGCGCTGAAATCCTTCCCAAGGATCGGGACCTGGAGAACTTGGACCTTTCGTCTGTAACTATATCCTAATTAGATGAAAATGGAAGCCCGCCTCGCACTTTCATACTTAGTAAACGTACATTTACATATAATTAGATAGACAGATAGGTCGATAGATAATAGATAGACAGATACGAATGAAACTCTTAGCAGTTCGCAAAGTTTACATTTTCGAAACTAAGCTGTTCTTTATATCCAACTCTCTCATATGTTGACCGAACTCTGTTATTGATTTTTCGACCCTAAATGATGCAGAAATCAGTCATGTAAGCAGTCAAAACCAAAATACTGCTGAAAAAGCCAAGCTGTTCTTTATATCCAATTCTCTAATATGTTGACCGAATTCTGAAATTAATTTTTCCAACCTCAATGATATAAGAGCAGAAATCGTACATGTAAGCAGCCCAAACCAAACAGTGCAAAATAAAATGCTTAGGAATCTTATTCGATAAAAAATCCGTTTCTGCTTACTGGTGCCACTCACTTTTAAAATAAGATAAGAAAAGTGTATGCCCGCCCACTGGTCGTAAATGTAGCAAATAAACAGGCAGTGTTGGAAAGTCACCTGCCCTTCTTAGGTTAGTATTGGTAGACCCACTCAAAAATACTTGTCAAAACTACTACCATGTTATATAGGATTGAGAAACTCCCATTAAATTAGTCAATAGCCCTACCTCCTCTCATATAAATTTTATATGAAACCCTAGTAAACTTTAGATCGGGAGACAGTCTGAGTAGATCTTCTATTTTGAATGAAGCTAAAGTCATACTGCTCCTTGGGTCGTACCGCTCTTCATCAATTACTGGCAAGGATCATTCAAATTCAGATTGCACCGTGTACCAAACTACCATGCAGTCCTTTGTCACAAAGAAGGATTCCGTTACGCTGATTGACCGATCTCCTTGAATGACTGCCTCATCTACGGGCTGAGGGTCATTGGAGCCATAGCCATAGTTACAAGGGCAAAAGCGAGTAAATTAAAAACATGACTCATTGCAATGAAATAAGTGTCGACTGTGAATGATCGGATATTTATTTCCATTTCGCAGGAGAACAATCTTTTTAGACTTTGCTTTCAAGAGTCTAGATAATGGATTCGATCTGAGCGATTGTCTTCGAAGCCAAGAGAATGATCAGGTCAACGACATTAGTGTAGTAGAAGAACTTGTTTTTCATATCGAATAATGGGATGAGCTCCTTGCTCTTTGTCCTGAAACTGAAAATCTTCACATTAACTAATTTCCCCTAATTAGCCGTGATGCCAGGAACTCTGACTGTTGTTTAGATAATATTAATTCACGGACAAGGTAATAAGGGTCTTACTGGATAAGATCTATTTAGAAAAGAACGGCTCCCAATGATTCCCTTCTGATCACATTCCTTCATCAAAAAAAGAAAGAAATTTTTTATCTTCTGGGGCAGAAGGGGAAGGAGACCTTTTGAGATTGGAACAGGCCTAATATCTGAATGGCTTCATGATTTTCTCCAGATTCTTGGAAGATGAAAATTGAAGGCTATCTTCTTGTAATTACTTATACAGTTGGACCATTTAATAGGGCTTGCAATAGAGTTTGTCCAATCTCTAATGATAGAGTCGAAATAATGAAAGTAATATGTACTGAGGAGAGGAATAAGAGTTCTACGTTGTTCAATCTTCGTAAAACCACCCCCTATAAAACAAAATGAATCAGCTCTGTTAACATATCTGTTCTGTTATGAAGTCCTGGAAGCCATTGTAGAGTAATGTATCAACTCTCTAATATCTGAAAAACCAATAAACAATCACCATATATTATATTATAAAGCTGTATGTAACATATAATATGGTCTAATATACAAATGCCGAATTGGCCTATAGTAGGGGTGGAGAACTTTACCTGTGTTGAAGGCATCATTAAGTAACTGTAAGCTAATTAAATTAGATATACAAGTTAGAACTTATTTTCAATATAAATAACTACTATGCCTAACTATCCTCTTAAAATAAATAATGATGAATTCTAAAGTCCACTAACTTTTTAATGACCTTGTTGCCTAATACTCTTTGCATGAAACCAATAAAATAATTTGATCTGCAAAATTTGAAGTTTTTCAAAGGACGCACTTAATGGTCAAGAAGGCCACGTGTAGCCCTATGATCTCAGCCTCCTCACACCTGGCCTACAGATGTAGCCAAAGGAGCTGTACAACGTCATTCACTCGAGAAAATGTTTATATGTACTCTTATTTCTAACGTATAAATTTTGTGCTACATTATACTATCAAATTGTGTGAAAATTTTTCTTCTACTCATAATAGAAAATAAAAGACATAACTACTTTATATAAAAGTATCATCTTACCGAATAATTGTAGAGCAGCAAAAACGACCCTAAATCTGCCAGCAAATAACTAGCATTAACGACCTACGGGAGTTTTGTGGATGACGCAAATAGCGTCAACGACCTGCCAAATTGTTTATTTGAATTCAACATCCATAAAAAATCCAAAAATAACTAGTCATCCCCGTTTTGCTTTTTTTTGGGGGGGGGGGGGCGAAAGGGGTAATAACATCCTAACTATTCAGCCTATTATAACGAAATTTGAAACCTCTGTGTTGTTTTATATTCTCTTTTGAATGAAATAGTTGCCAAAGTCCTCCCAAGGTTAGCCATGGAATTATTTGGCAATATTATCGCAACTATTCGGCCGATTCTAACGAAATTTGAAACCCTTATGTTTTTTTTCATGCTCTTTCGAATCTTATATATTCAAGGTCCTCCCAAGGTTAGTCCGGGAATTATTGAAAATTTCGAAGGGCATAAGGTAATAAATTAGAATGAGTGAGAGCACCTGAATTTGGTCAGCAGACCTTGTTCTAGTGACTTATCCTTAAAACGGAGTACATGAAAATTGAAGTCTTTTTCTTTAAGGATTGAGGCATCTAAGTATCTTCATATTTTAATGGTAAATATAAGGGTTGATACGCTTAAGGTAGTTTACTGAGGAAGGAATTATAGATAAATTGAATGAAAATATTTCGAGCACTTCGGAATAGGCCTTGCGTATTTATGACGGACAAGTACTGTGACACAATAAAGTCAATACTGAAAGAAAAAAAAATCTGAGGTTTATCTGTACCGTAAAGGGAAAATAGAATAAAATTAATTGTAAAAATAATTTGTACAAAATTAGAAACAAGGTTTAAAAATATTGTATTTTATTTTGGCATATATATAATGCTTCTTTAGTTAGTTAAGCCTCGGGCATTGTCCAAATTTATCAAATGCTCTATTTTTGCTACCTAGGCACTCTCGCAAATGAGAGGGGCCCCAAAGTGGTCGGTGGTCTCTTAAACCTCAGTTCCTAACCAGATAATGTGGTCTCTTGTATTAAACTTCTAAAATCACTAACTTTATCTTCATTAGATGGTATACGTTTTCTGCGAAACCAGTCGTGCTGGGTTGAATTCTGCATTTAAAATCGTACAAAAGTCACTCTCGCAACATACTTTTCAGCGGTCATCTATTTTTACTATGTAGTTATTCGTGACAAACCCTTCTTGTGGGAGAAACATGGTAGAGAATAAATAGACTGCGTAGGTTTCATTTCTTAAGAAAAAGAATATCATCACTAACACTATCATTTAAGAAAGGGAGTTTTTTGAGTATTTTAATAATAATTTCATCTTAGTTTGGTTATGACTTGTTTTTTATCAAAATTATTTTTAGAACCCAAAGAATTACAAATGGTGAAGTTTAGAAACTTTATTTTTATCTATCTTTTATAACTATATTTTGCAACGTGATATTTTGACTGGGGAAAATTTAGTTTTGAGTTCCTTTTTAAAATTATCATAATTGGCGAAGTTCAGAAAATTTATAAAAATTTAACAATGGTTGTTTTTTTTAGATTTTAAATTTAATCTTAGTAGCAAAGCCATTGCTTGTTTTTTATAGTAATAAGTTCTAGTTAATTACGAATACTAATTGAAAAAGTAAGAAAACAGGTTCAATATATAATCCGTCATTTCGTGCATTAGACCTCCAACTATTGCGTTCAGGGACACACACTTGAACCAATATCCTCAATAGAGGAATTTTAGATCATATGCCAGAACTTCATTTGAACAATTTTGTACATTCTCTCCGCTGCTATATCCAATGATACAATGGGGAATCAGTAATTTACCCTCATAACCCTTCAAGAAATGCCACCTAATGTCCGTCCTCGAAACTTGTGACATTCAAGACTTTATTTGCTATCCATTCCTGTATTGACTAAGTAATCGTTTTAATTGATGAACCGTGCAAATTATCCAGAATAATCCATGACCCGAAATATGTATGATACTTAGTCCAAAGTTTTGAAGTAACGAAGTACAATCACTTAAGTACTGTACTCATGTAACTTTGTTATACATTTAAGGTCTTAAAAAGTATGCTAAAACTTGAGTACTTTCAATTCTATTCAAGTATTTTTTCTTATGTTACTTTTACGCCGTTACATTTTAAAAACATAGAAGTATTCGGATATTCTCAGTTAAGTTTGCTCAATTACAGACGTAGAAGCAAAGGTCAGACGATGACCAATCACAAACGTGTACTCTGGTTTGAACCAATCATAAGCGCATGTTCATGTTTCAACCAATCACATGCATCTCTCCATATCAGATAGACAATTCGTTTGTCTCTCTCGCTTTCCCGCCTGAGAGAAGGCGTCAGTTTATTAAATTATTCCTCATTGTCCTTTAGTCCTAGCGTGCCTCCGCGCCATTACTGGACCATCAAATAAAAACAGGTGCGATTCCTAGTTTAACTGAGTTCCAATATATAAGGCTCAGTACAGCGGGTATAAAATGGTTTACCTTACAGTATACTGAATAGTGTCTGAGATGATTGGTACATTACTATTTCCCGCTACCTTAGAGTTTCTTTATTACTTTTACTTAAGTATATTTAAGTTTGAGTAATTTTACTTCTACTTTGAGTTTAAAAAAATCAGAGTAACAATACTTTTACTTTAGGATCAAAACAGGGTACTCTTTATAGCACTGTTACTCACCTATTTTGCAAAGGTTCCATTTTTTATAACCTTCATGACGCAATTTTATCTCTTTTCAATCTGATTTACTTCTGGTGATATGATTTCATTTCTGGCTAATTATGTTTTTTTTTCATTTATACATACGAGGAGTGGTCAATAAGTTTTGCAATTCGGAAATAAGGAAACGAGATATGAGGAAAAGTGTTTTAATATTTTTCAATATAACTACCCTCGACTTCAATCCACTCCTGGACAGCGAGCTGGACATCTTCATCGTCCCCAAACCGGAGTTCACGCAGTGCAGCTTTGAGCTGGCGGAATAAAAAGTAGTCGCTATGGGCCAGATCTGGACTTTAGGGGAGATAGCTAAGCTCCTTGAATCCGCGCTCGCGCAGGGCAGCTTGTGCAACTCTGGCCTTGTGGGAGGGGGCATTGTCGTGAAGGAGCTGGACACAGCGTGTCAACTTGCCGCGGCGCTTTTAAAAAGATGCAATTCTTCAACCCAGCCAGTTCCTCGGCGTAATATTGACCTGTCATGGTCCTTTCACAAGGCGCATAGTCCACCATCAACACTCCCTCAGAATCCCAGAAGATGGTGGCCATGATCTTCCCGGCTGAGGGTTGGGTCCGGAACTTGATGGGGGTCGCAGAGCCCTTATGCTTCCAGGCCATGCTTTCGAGCTTGGTCTCGGGTTCCCAGTGATAAACCCACGTTTCATCACCTGTCACTATGCGTGACTCGAATCCCGCCGGTTCTTGGTTGTATAGAAGTAGCAGCTCCTCCGATCTTTGACCACGTTGAAGTCGATCATGGGGTGTGAGGTTTCGTGAGGTTTCTAGGGACCCAACCGGAAAAGACCTTGGTCATGGCCAAATTGTCACGGATGAGGTTTATAACACTTCCATGTCATATTTCAAGTTCTCGCTCGATTTCTTCGACCTTTACCCGTCGATTTTCAAGGATCATCCTCTCCACACTGGCCTCATTGTTCTCGTTGGTCACGTCTGAGTGGCGTCCTGGACGGGGATCATCTTCAAGGGACTCACGACCATGGCGGAACTCCCAATTCTAGTGAGCAATGGTTGCATAGGAAGGGGCAGTGTCGGTGTACACTGCAACCATGCGTCCATAGATCTCTTTTGCATTCTTGCCTTCCTTGTTCAAAAATTTGATAACTGCGCGGTGCTCAACCTTCTCCATTGTTGAAAAATTTGTGACTGACGATCTGCGATAAGCTACTGCTTCTTAAATAGACGAGGCAGGAGTGTGCGGCTGCAGGTTTTGACTTGTCATAACTTGTCCTAACCCCCCCCCCCACATCCAGCCATCCCCCTACCTCTGTTTTGCCCTACCAAGTCGCCAAACTTATTGACCGCCCTTCGTAGATTAATTTTACATTCATAATTATTTGGTCAAGTTTGTTTATGTGAGAACCATTATTCCAATGTTCTAAACAATGTCCGATTATGCATTCACGCCTACAAAGTTCATCAGGCAATATTCCTGAATTTCAAAATGTTTGGTGGGGCTGCTCATATTTCAAGTCTTAAGGGCTCCAACAGTCACTCCTTTGACTACTTGAGCTATAGAACTTCCACATACTTTCATCTATGATAGTTTTATCAAAGCATTTTTACAGGGCAGTCACAAATGTTTTCATCCATATAATTTTAATAACAATCTCTAAATGATCCGTGTTTAAAGTCACAATATAGGCATATCCATGTTTCCTTCATGCCAATATTCTTTTAAACCAAAGAATTTTGAGATATTAATCTCAGAATAAGTCACCTCAAGATCCGTCTCTGCTCTAAGGCGGAGAAGTTCAATTTCTGGTGATTTCTCAACACACACATTATCACATAATTCTTCTAACTGGAAACTACTCTGGCTATATATTCTATCTATAAACTTATAATGATACCTGTCATCTCAATGTTCAGAAAAATTAATCTAAATCTATTTGTGAAGACTTTCAGACCGAAACGTTACTATTCAGAATCGCTAGGGGGTGTAGAAATTTGTTAATTCTATCCCCTGTCTATTAATAATTCAAATATTTTGAACTTTATTTCTCGTAGCTTTATTAAATCTGGCCAATGAACATAAAACCGTTAGAGAGAGAATGTTGAAAACCTGACTAGTTGAGAATTGTGACACAAATGTTTGACAAAATTATCCTTAATTCTAGGGGGGTGGAAATAAAATTTAGACTTACATGGAAAAAGTGAGATTGCAGCCACGCAAACAAATCAGAAAAGACAAAGAGTGCAATCTTCTCAATTCTTTTGGAATGATGAAAGGCTAAAAAAGGAGATTACAGGAGAAACGTTGCAACACAGCAATAGCCACTTGGGAAAATTCGGTTCTGGAACTCGGCCAAGAATCCGCATATTCTTTCATCGGACCAAATAGAAAACATTGTCGAGTAATTTGACATCTCTTTAATAGGTTTATAAACATTGAATCAGGTCTTCACAATTTAATCGAAGGGTGATTAGATGAATAAGAACCCTTGTTTTTTATGACTCATTCAGTTTATTAATTACCTTTATTTATGCAATTTGTAATTCCGAAGGTTACCAATTGCTTGGATAGCATCGTTCTGTCGAATGCCGATGGTCTTTTTAGGCAGTTATTATTTTAAATTATCAATTTATATTTTTTAAAATAAGCTCCATTGAAGCCAAGACATTTTTGTTTTACAAGCAATACCTTCCTTTTAATCCATTTTTAAAACCTTAGGATGGCGCTCGGTCATTCAACCCGTTTTTTATTTCCAAACTTAGGGGTTAGCTCACTAATGTCAAAAAGTCCTTATCTAACCTTATCAAGCGTTTATTTGTTTTCTAAATATAAAAAAAGAAGTGGACTTTTTTTTCTTATTTTGAGGATGTTAAAAAAGATCATTTGATCTTGATTAATTTTCTATAGAAATAGTTTTGAGTGTTTTGACCTTAATAGAGCTTATGTTGTAAAATAAAGTTTATTCTTCTTTATCTATTCATTTTATTCCATTTTTCTATGACCTTTTTGAATATTCGCTTAACTGATAACATATAAGTTCGACAACTCTTGCGTTGTCCATAAATTTCTTCAATATCCAAAAATGAAAAGGCATTAAGCTGAGAGAACGGGAATAAACAACATAAGATATGTATATGGAGATATAGAGAAAACTGCCTAGAATAACCTTTGAAGGATATGCTAGTAGTTATTTTATTAGAAAGCAGAAAGGAATTATTTAAAAAATAATGATTGCTTGTCTTATAAACGAACAAAATAGAACAATAGGAAATGAATTTCCTCATTCATTTACTCGCTTTTACAGGGAGATTTGACCAATTTCTAAAGCGATAATTATTACAACAGTTAACATTAGAAAGCAAGATAAACAAAATCGAACCTCAAATTCAACCAACCATTCAAAGTGTCAATTGGAAGCAATGATACTCAGCCACATTTTCACAATCTTTCAACCCCTCCTTCAGCTTAACACTTACATATTATATTATCTTTACAAGTCTACTTCCAGCCAATATTCCTAAATGTCAATACCTAACATAACACCAAGTCACAACTTCCTCCACAGCATAGATCTATCTTATTCAATATGTTCATATATATGTTAATATCTAAAAAACGATATATATAAAGCTCTGCCTTCAATTAATTAAGTTTCAAATATGAACATTTGATAATGAATCAGGTGTGTACCGAAACGCGTCAGGCCAATAAATATTATGTTTGGCTCAGTGAACTAGTTTCCTGCTCTCATTCGTTACTACTTTTCTAATGAATTTTGGCGAACTTATGCACGAGTTAACTCCGGATCAAAGGCAAAATATAAGACAAATCTAGAAAGTCGAAATGAAAATAATTAACAATTAATTCGTAGTCGCCTTCAATATGATATCTTCCGAAGACTATCTTATTCAGTCGATCGTCAGTTCATCTAAATTCTCCTTCGAAGCTATGCATTTGTACTGCACCCATTCGATATGTCTCTTTCTCTTTTCATACCGTATTCTCATCCCCCATAACAAATTTGGAAACTACATACTCTCATGCTGCCTCTTGGCATATTCCAGCCTCAGTTTCTTATCATTCCATAACGCTCTCTTCATTCCTTAAACTGCCTAGCCTTTCAAGACATTGTTGTCTGGAAATGAATTCTTTATACCACATTAATTCTAGGTATGTACAAGCCTGATACTTAAAATACCATTTCTCAAGAGTATAATTTTTGTCCCTAGTATTATCTCCATTTCCATCTTTACCCCTACACACTATTACTTTGCTACATTATGCATTTAAAATTTGACCGCTCTTTGAAAATTCCATTTCGAATGCTGCGCTCAACATTTCAATATCCCCATTATTCTCAGCCACAAACATCAGGTCATTGGCTAACACAAACATATAGAAATCCCCATCTTACACCTTTATTCGCCAATCTCACATCCTTTCCTCAAATCTCGTTTCTGCTTCTCTTAGGACTCAATCCATAAACACATTAAACAGTTAAAGTGAATATAAAGTGAAAACCTTTCCCTACCGCCTCATTCATATTTATCCAGTCACTACTGCTAGCTTTCATCCAAAGGATCTCTTACGTCAACCGAATGATTTTTCATCATCCAACGGTTTTCTTTTCCCTCCTATCAAAATAAGCATAATCTATCTCAAGCTCAATTAATCAACCACATTATTTGACCATACGTTTCTTCTGTTCTCATCCTTCTACCTCTCCTAAAGCAATATTGTTCGCTGTTCATTAATTCCTGTCATCGTACCTATAATCCCAATCGTATTATTTCTGTATAAATTGCCAAAACCATAAACAGACTTACATACATATCCTACTGTAGTTTTACATTCAGTTTTATCCTATTTGACTTTATACAACGCCACTATTAATCTTTTTTCCATTCCTCAGACACTCATTCACTTTCAAATGCTTGATATTATAACCACCACAAACATTCCAAATAATTACTAGACATTTTTGCAACTTTATGATTGGTCAGATTTCTCACAGCACTTGCGACTGTCCGTTTCTAATGAGCTCTAGACTTGATATAGCAACTGGTTTAGAGCTTTAAGGCAAATCATATTCACATTAGAAAATCCATCAAAGAACACTGGCATTCTACTTTTGATCTCTTCATTTCTCACAACAACCAACCAAGATTTTCTTTTCATTAAGTTCACACAAATATTCTTTCCATGATTTCTCCCTTTTCTCTCAAATCCTTCCAGAATTGCTTGCTGTTCCATTTGAGATCCTCCTTCATATATCCTTCATTTACTGATTTCATACTCTGTTTAATCACTCCTTTTACTTTTATTTTTCTCTCCATCGTTGCATTCATCATTTCTCCTAAACATTCTCGTCTACACAAATAAGAATTATAGGTATGACTCTATTTGTCGTTCCACTACAAGTCTCATTTAGTTATCCCACTATTCAAAGTCTATTTTCTATGTTCTACCTTTGTACTACTCACTATCGCTTCTGTAATATTTTTTCCCACTGTTCTTTCCTCGTATTTATATTTAATTCCTTTCTCGTAATCTCAAACATTCTCACTTATTTTTCTACTTTATTTAATTCAAAAGGCTTAACATTTTAAGAAACAAACGGTTGGGACACATTTATTGATCCAGGCTCTCGAAAATATCGTTCCACTTCTTATTTGGAAAGCGTTTTTTCTTCTTGATTTTTGGTATTATCTTGTCACAGTTAATAATATGTTGATGGCCGTTATTTGTCAAAATTAATCTTTTATCTCTGCTATCCAAATGGGGTCTAGCGGGGTTCCGTTCTCCGTTTTGAGTATATTTGGTTTCTTCTTCTCGGATAGTGCTGATTATCTTTATCGTTTCTTCCTTATGTCTTCTGGTTCTTTGCCGATTAGATTTCTTTGTTTACTTGTTGAAGTTCTCTGGTATTCTTCCAGTTTCCCATATTGTATTTTGACTTTTTAATTTTGGTAATCTGTATTTGGGATGCAAATATGGTTATCATTATAATTTCACGACCAGATTGGAATGAGGGTCCTGTGTCCGATTTTATTGTTTTTAAAGCAATTGTTTGTTTCCATTGTTTCGTTTAGTTAATGACGTTTGAGAATGATACGTCGGGAAATCATAGTGTGATAGAACGGTTTAAAGCCGCTTAATTTCAACCGTTATCACATGTTTTTAGAAACACGTTGCTACCCACGTGCATCTTCGCCTTGAAGTCGGGCGCATTATAGCCACCACCTGAGTCAATGTTTAACCAAGGAGGTTTATCTTCCACCGTTTCTCCCCATGCCCCGGCCTCGCCAGATTGAGTTAGGCTTATGGGCAGATAAGGTATTGTTCTCAGGCGTGGCTGTGCATTCCCTTGAAGCCCCCAGTCCATTGTCCCGTACACCAAGGGGATGTCCCGACTATTTAAACGGAAACTTTACCACTAAGAGCAGAGTCGAGATCCAGATTTTCTTCGCGAGACATCTCTACGTTCCAGTCTCACCTTGTGCACCAAAGGGCCTTCTACCTAGAGATCCACCATCATTTGTCCAGAAGAGGAGAATATCCCTTGAGTGCCAAGGTTTTGAGCCTTCATGACGCCAAGTCCACAAGGCCTTCCCTGTGTTCAGAAAGAGAACAACGTTAGAACAGCCATTGTTCTTTGAGCCCGTTGACAAGAAACGGTTCTCACCCTTCTCCCAGGCTGTTCAGAAGAGAACAACTTTAGAACAGCCATTGTTCTTTGAGCCCGTAGACAAGAGACGGTTCTCCCCCCCATTTCCCTTGTTGTTCAGAAGATAACAACGTAGAACAGCCATTTTCCTTTGAGCCCATTTGCCAAGAATCGGTTCTCATTCCCAAGACGCCACGTCAGGATCATTTAACTCCCCCCCTCCTTCGGCTGGAACTCGCCAGTGGACCTTAGATTCCTTCACGTCGCCTTCCTCTGCACAACAAGTGTAATTACGTAAGCTGAACGTTACCTTTGAGTATTTAACCCTTTTATCAACCCTATCCTGTGCTTTAAATGGTTTAGCGAACCATCCCATCCCTTTAATTTTTATTTGTTTTACCTTTTTAAATCTCTTCCCAATCTTAATCCTCGGATTATCTAGATTCCCCACGACCCTTTCCATTCTCTGTTTATGTCAATATTTTCCGTTTTGTGTGTTGTTGATAGTTTCTATTAATAAAACTCTATTTTATTAATGATAGCCATATTATTATCCTTGAGCTCAGTTTCACTTCTTAAGCATATTGAAGATAAATAACTTCGGTCGACCAGACACCACGCACTCTAAATATAATTGAATAAGTTCCCTCAACGAATAGTCATATATGGTATATCGTCGAGAGTCAATTCTACGACACATAGCCTTTCCTTTTGACAGTGCCTCTCTGGATCACTATTTTCAGATTTCTCCCTATTCTGTTTTTTCTCTTATTTTCTTTTCTATTTTGATCATGATGCCGATTTTTCCTTTGGAGCGTTTATAGCAAGGGTACTATGTACTCCTTAAAGTTAACGCAATTTTTTTGCTGTTTTTGCATGGGCCAAAATAATGATCTCTTCCCGCAAACTCTGAACAAATTGGTCACTGTGTAGAGTACGATGGTATTGGCGTCATTCTATTAGCACTTGTAACTGATTGTTATAGGAATATATTCTTCAAGCTCTATTTCTTCTGGTGAGAATCTTAGGTAAATCCTTAGAAGTAGTCATTGATCTATTCCTTTTTTGCCATTTCTGAGTCTTTAAAGATGAATATAATCTCCCTTTGATGCCCAGCCTCATCACATATGTCACCTAAACCTAGCTTTGATTCCTTTTATTCTTCTTTTATCTCGACTTCCGTATTCTCCGATTATTGTCATTTATGATATGATTTCTAGTGTAATCTGATTTCCAGTGGCACTCATATTCCCAGTGACACATTTATTTCTAGTTGCAAACATATTTTAAATTCAATTTTGTGGAAATCGATCCTGGCTTCCTCTGTGACTACATATTTTCCTCACATTTTCATTGTTTTTGCAATGGCAGCGTATCCGTCATTTGTTTTGATTATTTTTAGTAGTGGTACTTCAAGGTTACCACTGCCGTATCTGAGCAGCGTGGTTCTGCTTGGTTTATTGTCTCGACGCTTGATACGCATTAGGATAATTTTGGTCTCATTCCTCCGTTGTTGATTGGTCGTTTCTTGAGGAGTGTCTATTTATCCGTCAATTAAGGTTCGAAGCTCTAGTATTTGATAATAGTCGTGTTCTTTGTGCGCCCAGATTCCTGCCGCACACTGCGCCAGGTAGGTTGAGCTCAAAGTAATTTGATAAAATGGGTGGCTGAAAGAATCATCGTGTATGGGTGAGGGGTGAACTATAACAGAGTTGAATATGACTGGTGGCTCAGGCAAATGCCAACACCAAATTGACGCTCCCTGAAGAGTTGGATATTAGAGCTGCGTACAGCATACATAGAGAGGGTTGATACACCCACTATAGTCTTGGCTGGGCCTTCAAGGTAACCTACAAGGGTTGCAGTTCCGTGCTGTTACAAGAAGCCTCTAAACTGGGTTTTACGGTAGGTTATTTATCAAACCTACTTTTTCCGGCATAGTTGAAACGAAGTATTGGATGAAGTTTTCATAAGCGGGCTCAAAGTACGACGGTAACAATGATGGTGGGGGAATTAGGTTTTTATGATGAAAATCCATTTCATCTTAATTGTAAGATTCTCTTTATTATAGACTTACCCTCAGACAATTAGGGGAGAATTGTAAGAGTAGTGAAACAGGATCTGCTTACCAGAGTCGCGTGCTCTCACCTATGCTGCTTTATGACCTAACGACCTTTAAAACCTTCGATAATTCCAGAACTAACCTTAGAGGAAATTGGAAATTTTATTCTCAGAAAGAGAATGTAAAACAACATAAGGGTTTCAAATTTCGTTAGAATCGGCAGTTTTGTAATAAAGTTATTTACAAATAATTACATGACTAACCTTGGGAGGACCTTGGCAGTTATACTACCCAAAAGAGAATATAAAACAACGTAAGGGTTTTAAATTTTGTTAGAATGGGTTGAATAGTTACAAATTTATTACCAAAATAATAAACGCCAAAGGGTGTCCGACGTAGAAATTCATTGAGGTGCACGCGACTAAAAATAGAGCAAAGTGAATAGAAGGGAAAAAGTGGATTGGAGTAGGATTTGACTGTGCACATAATTGCACTGGTTTCCACTCTTGCTTTCCCACATCCTTGTCACTTTACTAATGATGGATCTTCTGTTGAGTAGGTAATCTTTTATCAGAAATTTTTATGTGAAAATGATAGATGTATCGGCAAGAGCCCTCTTTCCCCCTTCCTATCAAGGAAAGAGGACCTCCATTAATCGCCTTGCGGCTCCCAAACTCCCATATGCCACATGTTCTACCAGTTTTGTGACACTAGAGAAAGATGCAATTGAGAAAGCCATAGAAGGAGGATAGGAGGAGAAAATAAAAAATGGTGAAAAGGAGAGTAGAGAAGGAGGGCAGAAGTTGATCTCAAGTGACTGACTACTGGTAGCTGGGGATAAAAGGATACCATGGAATAGCTTCATTTTGTTTAGAACTAATGATTAGCGTGGAATTCGATCTAAGACCTGCTTTCCCGTTTCTATTCCATCCTCTACCTGTTGCTCTACTGGTAAGCAAGGGCAATTTCTGTAAAATTGTATGATAAACCCACCAATTTCTTGGATATTTTATTCATTCTTTCTTTCTACTGTACTTTGAACCAATCATGTCGTTATGTGTAGGTATTGGTCTATATGTTATCTACTTAAGGAATTCTTTTTTCCTTTTTCTCTCTTCTCCTTTTCCTTTATGATGCTTTCATGTACTCACCTCACTAATGATGAACACTTTCGTCTCAATCCAATATAGTTAAACTAAATTAATTTGTTTCATTATACTTTTCTTTACTCTTCACTGATTTTAACTTTAGTTTGCAATTCTGGGAATATATTCACTTTAAGTGTCATATTTAGGTAGGCATTTTTATCCTCCCTTATTCTGATAGTCTTACTAGGTGAATTTTGTATTGCTCTTTTACGGTTCATATCAATTGAATGAGCTCCGTAGGAGTAAGTTTTCTGGATCCAAGGATTTTCTCCCCTATGTGTACAACAATGATTCTACTCTTTTCTGTTGAATTCTTCAATTATAGAATCTGGAGTTGAAAGAGGTGTTTACTGTAGGTTGTTATGATATTTCTGGAAATATAGGAGCAAGTTTGTTAGTTTTCATCCAGATTTTTTCCGTTCTGTTTTTGTACAAGGATTTTGAGTGGTTCAATCTTTGGTTGTCTAATTATGGCTCTCTGACTTCTTATGTCGATTCTTTTGGTGTTGGTGATTATTTTGAGGGGTATACTTTTAATTTTGTGGAGATCCATTGTTTTTGCTTTGGATGGGGTGTTGTTAGCAATGGGAGGCTAGATTAGCGCCTTCGTTACTAGAGCTTGTTAGATTTTTCTTTTGATCTTTTTGTTCTAAAGCTCTTAATGAATATATAATCCTCAGCACACAACTTTCGATACGTGTTTTGTGTGACCACTTTTGGTTGTTTTTTGCCGTCATACCTTTCCTTAGGGTCTTTGTACTTCGATATATACTACATATTGCCTTGAAATAGAGAATACGGTGAATTTACTTCTCTTTTTTTCTTATTTTCCAGTCCCTTCAGAACTGGTTGATGTTTTCAATCTCTATAGCTATGTCTGTGTTTCAGCTGTCACCTACTTGGATTGGCATAGGAAAAGTTTGCTAATGTCGTCAGCGAATTGGAAATTGAGACATTCGAGTATTGAAGCTGTTAGCAGGTCTGCTGTATAAATCGTTTCAAACGTGAAGCTGAGAAAGCCGCTCCCTCTGTTCATCTAGCCGTTCACTTTCTTGTTTTGCATGCCACTGACGCAACCTTTGTTAAAGGCTTTTTCTACATCTTTGAGGACCACATCGATGAATTTTTCTCTGCTTTAGCCTTGTTAATCCTTTATGAGATGATGGGATATACAATTTGGTGTCTCTTCCTTAACTAAATATGAAGGAGTATTGATTTTAGAAATTGTTTTCAGCAAAATTTCTACAAGTCTTCTGTTGATCATTTTTTCTAAGACGATTTAGATGAAATTCATAAGTAATATAGACGTATAGCTAGCAAAGAGAACCGGTAGTTTGCCTGGTTTTAGCATAGATATAATTCTTTCAAGTTTTAAATCGTGTGGGATGTATCCAGTTTTAAGGCACGTATTGAATATGTTGTTAATCGTTAGAATGCTGTTGTTCATTGCCTTGAGTGATTACCCACCATCTTGGCGCATTTGGTTTACTGTTTCGCTCTTTGCTGTTTTGATGATAATTAAAGCCAGTACTCTCTGATTTTTTTAATTTTTTATTTAAGATTGTTGCTGGAGCGATTTTTCTCTGTTTATTGCGGAAATTTTCGTGAACCATCTTTTCTATTGCTGGAGTAAAATTTGCATTATTTTATGGTGTTATGGAAAACACGGACTTCCTGTGAAGTCTGAATTTACGCTTTATGGTGTCGTTATATTTTAGTTTGCCCCTTGCTCATTTCCTAGCGTATTTTTTCTTATTTAATTTTTCCTTTTATTCTATTGATGAGCCTCCAGTATTCTTTAAGTTTAAATAAACTTTCCCATATTGTTCTTTATTGTTCTTCGATTATATGCCTCAACTCTTCTTTTCTTCTTCTGCTTAATGCACTTTGACTTTCTCTGATTGGACAAAGTAATGCGTTTTTATCGTAGACAATTATTAGTTGCCTGTTCCTTTTTCCCATTCCTGTGTCCATCTTGTTTTTCGGAGTGTAAGGTGGTTAGTTTTCGGTATGTTTTTTTTCTCTGCCCAATGAGAGCTGATTTGAAAACTTCAATTTCGTGCAGGTTAGCTTCATTAAGATCGACTGGGGCGAATCTTTTAAGATCCAACTTGTATTCGTACCAGTTTGCTATATTGTATCACTTCTTTTTTGCTAACAAAAACTGTATCGAGTTCGTATTTAATTTCAATAGTTTGCCGTTTAGAATGATCCAAGTTTGCTGATATTGACGCCGTGATCGTATAGGATACACGTCAGTACCTCTAGTGATGCGCCATTAGGTAGTCTGTGTGCCTTTTGGCTTCCTTCCTTTGAGTGGCGGCGGCTTTAACAGATCCAAGAGAGGTGGAGATTCTTTTCTTTTTTCTTTTCTTATTTTACTATTCTTTCAATAATATCTTTATGCATTGGATATGTCCTTACCGTGGTTCCGTGTGGCCTTCATCAACTGATATATTTTGGGGGCTTTCTTGGCAGTTTGTCCAGTTATCTCGTTTCCAACATTCGGAGCATATGTGTTCCCACTTTTGCTATTGTTTTGTCGTATAGTCTTCCATCATTTGACAATTGAAGCATATCTGGATATTGCTGGGCTTCTTTAATTCCATTTATTCTGATGGATTCTCATTAAATAATAAGGGTCTATTCTGTCCTATTTAAATCGTCATTTATGTTGTTGCACAAACTATCTGAAAGATATGTGTGTTTTATCCGAGTTTGATGACTTCAGTAAATTCAGTAATATGGGATTCTATTTGCGATGATTTGCGATGGAATTATTAGTGATAGCCCTATTTTTTCGAGCGTTTCCACTGTTTCGATAGAGACTATCATCTCTACGTCACCCACTGTGTTAAAGCTGAGGACATATCAATTTGCGACGTGAATTATCCTTATCAAGATATCCTTAAGCCGCCTCTAATTGCCTCGTAAAGGCTTACCTAGGCAGGTCTCGATGATCCTTAATGGATGCATTCGAGCGTACCTTCATTGTCATTTAAAGGTCTGGTCGCTAGCATCCT
Organism: Ceratothoa steindachneri; assembly: GCA_963969495.1. NCBI lineage: Eukaryota > Metazoa > Arthropoda > Malacostraca > Isopoda > Cymothoidae > Ceratothoa > Ceratothoa steindachneri. The sequence goes on along the minus strand of OZ018323.1, from coordinate 141,075,732 downwards.
CCTTATCGAGCACCCAGGGCGTTCTTTTCCTTTACGTGTTCTTTTTTATTCGTTTAAATCCTCCTCATCTATCAATGAACCTTAAAATGTAATAGTTAAATACGTCCTACTCTGTTAAAAAGCCTAAGTGTCCCTAAATACCTTACTATTCATAATAGCATTCCTCGACCAATCTATCGAGTTAATCCTATAACTTTTAGGTGACTTTACTAAATTTCGGTCTCTTAGTTTTTAGGACCACTTCAAACTTCTCCTTGTCGAGGATCACGTCTTTAACTCTGTTGCTGCGGTTGCGCAAATTCTTAGAGGGTTGGTTCACCAAGTCATTAATATTATTATTATAGAAACCACTTAAGCTCGCAAATAGGGTGGGGTTCACCCATGAAAACCCCATAAAACATCCAAAGGCACGGTAGAAGAGCATAAGTAGCATAAGAACTGACTAGAATACACAAATATAAGACACACTAATTCATTAAAAGATAATAAAAACAATTATTTAAAATGAAACAAAAATATAAATAACAATGTATCTGCCTGTCTCATTTAAACCCTCAGACAAGTATATAAATTATGAAAGAAAGCATTAACAGCAGATTTAACAGCATTCAAGTGAGCACAAAGAAAATTTAATTAACAAGATCGTTCCATAATTTGCTATAATATAGAACAAAAGATTAATATAGAACAAAAGTCAAGTAATACACCGAGACAATCTTCCCGAGACAACATAGCCTTTACAAGATATACTTCTATTTTTTTGAACATCAAAATTATGTTTCAATTTAAAAGGAATAATAGAATGGTCAGACCTACCAGGAGAAGGTTTAATAGCCGATTCAACTACACCCGGTACATCTGTCAAGAGCAAATCTAGGCAATTCAGTAATAAGCTGTTCACTACAGACAAATTAGCAAAATCAACTGCAGCTACTCTTGACTGATCAGTGTCACTAACTGAATTGAGCCATCCTTTATAATGAACATTGAGGTAACCGACAAAAATAAAAGCTGACTTACTGTCAGACGCCTGAATTCTTTTCATAGAACCAAAGAGACAATTAAATATCCTACTATCAAAATCTTGGTTACTGTATAGACTAAATATATAATAATTGTTAATTTGACTGCTAACCTTGACTAATTGAACTTCATGTCAATTACATTTAAATTCCGATTCGAAAGAAGCTGAAAATCCAGACCGGATATATGTAGCTAATCCACGATCTCGCGGTATAGAGTCACTAAAGAGCAGAGTAAGTTTATTAAAATCAGGTAAGAGTAATTCAAAGATATTTGGTCTGTCTAATACAGAAGTCTCAGAACACAGAACTATGTCAAAATCATTAGAGGAAATTTGGAATTCAAGATTAAAATATATCCCCCTACTGTTACTAAAGCGAATTCAAAACTTTTGATTAGAGTTACCAGGACTCAACATCGCCACATACAAGCAACAGGCAAACACTAAACAAGAAAAAGTTAAATCATAAACTTCTTCCAGAGATTCTTATGACCCTCTGAATATTTAAGTTGCGCTGGGGACTGGGGGCAATGCTTTATAGCAACTAGGCATATCACTGCTCTGCAAATAAACTGCCTTCGCATTTGAGACACATGGTAGTAGTTAAGAAAAGACTGAGCGTGACCTCAACTGAAAGAGAAAGGAAGTACTTTGCTTTCTCAGAGGACTTTGGTACATAATGGAAGTTAAGCCTCATCATATAAGCTCCTTCTTCAGGTCGTCAAACTCTAAATGAAATTCACCGTAATGTCTGGCATAACGAATTGGGGCAAGTGTGGAATGCAATATTTCTTTATGACACATGATTTATTGTATCTTTAGATACCACCAATGGATTTCTATTTTATAGATAAACTGTGTATTAAACTTTATCATTTAAGAGCGACACATCAAAACCTAGGTATCTCAGTAATATCCTGCCTTGCAATGCTTTCATAATTGCCATAATCTGCAAGATTCAATCAAAACAGCGGTCATGAGATTTCTTCCCAATAATAATCTCACTCTGCACGAACCGACACATGGTAAACAAGGTATTAAATTGACTTCATTTAGATCGGACTGTCTCGAGTAAACTAAAATTCAAAGGATTCCCAACTGCTGGAAACTCGTGTTGTTGTTGTTTTTTGCCTTAATTCTCAAGAATCTACTTTTCTTTCTCTGCGCTTTTGCTTATCATCCTGCATTATCTTCTATAGAACAATTAACACTCGGCAATCATTTTGCGTTATTAGTCATCTTTCCTCTAAGTTTCATCATTATTTCATTCCAACTAATGTAGCAGTGAACTAACTAAGGCTGCAACTACTTGGTCGGATGAGCTTTATCTTAATTTCGTTTTCCATAAATACACAGAGCGAAGTACCAAATCAAAGGAAAAACAATAAATAAGTGCAATATTCACTTTCGGGGTGTAAGTATTTTGACTCGTCTAAAGCAGGTTATTTACAGGGGCCTCAAAAGGCTTCCGAATTCTTGTTTGATTCTGGGTATGATTGGAATTATGATACCTAGGGCAAAGGCTGGGTATTTGCCTAATGTAGTAGCTCGTGAGATTTTTTTTATACACTGTGTGGAAGAATCCTCTTAGAATAATATTTTTTTCCACCTTCTAAGACAGTATTCCGGGAGAGAAAACAAGCCGTTACTCCCCTCCCCCTTCCGATCTCTTCCTTTTTTGACCCGCCACCAGTTCCCGTGAACTTCCCACCAATGCTTCCTCCCAGTCGCCTCAACACCTCCCCCACTTGGGTAGGGAGACTGCTTTGTAAACTCAGCGTAAACCGCGTTTATCGACTCACCGCAGTCGCCCGTCTGGTTGATGATCCCAGCCGTTGAAACTTCCTCGTAAGAAGGCACTCGGTTCATCACGCCCGATAACGAAGATTAAGAAGGTTTCTATCTCTCTCTGTTTTGAATAGCTCCGAGTATATATGCCCCCGTTCTCGGCTGACGGACAGATTTGGTTAGACGAGATTTCCCCGAAAGGAGTAAACTTCAACAAACTCTCTCCCAAGAAGTGTGAGTGATGGTCACAAGCCACTGAAGAGCTGGACATCACCCCCCCCGTGTCTTCGGGTTGAGGAGTAGAGTCTCGTGAGGCAACGTCAGCCTTTCTCATTCGCCTTCGGATCCAGGATTGGAGAAGCCGTCCCCAGAAGTTGTTCTGGGGACCTATTACGACAAGAGGCCTATTAGCTTGCTCAGGCCGGTTGTGGAGAATTCCCCTCTCCTCCTCCCTTCGAAGTTCGTTCGGTGACCCCCTGAGGAAAAGAGATTCGCATCTCGCAAACACGAATTCGAAAAGAGTAGCCCACCCGCTGTGAGTTCCGTGGCTACCTCCTCGCCCCCGTGAGTAATCCAGGTCACCAAGACCTCCCATATCTGCCTCCACCTTACCCTCGATTTCATAGGAAGTAAATCATTCATTACCCTCAATCTCCCATAATAACCATTCCATAAATACGGTTATCTAACTAGTATTTGGAACTTAAATCCGTCTCATTTTATGTACTATTTATATATATATATATATATATATATATATATATATGTATTTATTGTTGTCCCTTTTTAGTCGTGTGCATTAAAAGTCTATTTTTGTCATTTTGTTTGTTATATTCCTTGGTTCCTCAGCTGCTGCTATTTATTAAATCGCACTCTTAGAAACAATAAGAGTTGTTGCCTTGCTTGGCATACGTTAGTGCCTCTGTGCGCATCTTTCTAAAGATATTTGGCGTCAGATTTTGGGGTCTTTCCCACCTGATTTTTTAAGCACTAAGTTCAATTAATAGCAGCTGCATTACCAAGAATATTCGAACAATATTATTTTAGGACAATTTTTATTATATTAACGGCTACCAACCAATTTTGTAAGCCGATTATTGTGTAGTTCTTTTTTTAGTTACTTAAAAGAGGATATTAGCTAAGCGGTAATAATAACCGTTCTTTTTTTTGGTGTCGTGAAAAAAATTACCCCGTCTGTTATTTAGTTATTTTTTGTGTGAGTTTGCCCAAACTTTGTTAGCAATTTTAATAATTTCTTTTCGAAAAATTTATATTTAGATTTGTTTTGGTAAAGCTTCAATAGCTCTGGCAGCTTTTCTGTTGTGCAAAAGCTGGAAGTATCATATCCAGGATGTCTTCATTCGATCGTTTTCATAAACAAGGGCAGATCCTAGGCTTATCTGTAAAAGATTTAATCGCTTAGGTCCAGGAAGAGGAACGTAGCAAACGTGCGGAAAAACCCAGAGAGAAGCAGAAGAAGAAGAAAAAAAAGCACAGAGAGAAGCAGAAGCAAGAAAAGCACATAGATAAGAAAAAGCTCAAAGGCAGACAAAGTTAGACTAATACGGATGAAAATGGAAACAGAAGAAAGGAAAATACTGATGGAGATAAAAATAGAAGAAAGAAGAATACTGATTGAAAGAATAGTAGAGGAAGTAAGAATATAGTGGAAAATATAAGCAGAAGAAAGAAGAATACCGAGGGGAAGTGAAACAAAGGAAAGAATAATACAGTTGAAAAGAGTAGCAGAAAAAATAAGAATGCAGATAAAAGAGAAGCCGAAGAAAGAAGAATAAAGCTACAAGAGAAGACGAAGAAAGAAGAAGACAGATAAGAAGAGAGAACTAAGAAAGAAGAAGACAGATATAAAGAGGAGCCGAAGAAAGAAGAATAAAGATAAAATTAAAGACCATGCAAGAAGAAGACAGATAGAAGAGAAGCCGAAGAAAGAAGAATAACGATAAAAGTGAAGACGAAGAAAGAAAAAGACAGATGGAAATATACGCCGAAGAAAGAAGAATAAAGATAGGAAGAGAAGTAGAAGAAAGAAGGATACAGATGGAATGAGAACTAGCACAAGCAGCTAAGAGAGACTCGCCTCTGACCCCTCTGCCTCGTCTGGATCACGCAAAATACAAAGAGCTCAATTCTCAAGCTTTCGTGACGCGAGAAAAGAAGCTCCCGTAAAGTTCAACCAAAGCTTCCTCCAGGTTGTCTCAAGCTACCCACCCTCTCGGTTAGGGAGACTGCTTTGTATACTCAGCGTTAACCGCGTTTATGGCCCCACCGCTGTCGCCTGTCTGGCTGATGATCCCAGCCGTTGACACTTCCTCGTAAGAAGGCGCTAAGTTCATTGCACCCGATAACGAAGGTTAAGAAGGTTTCTATCTCTCTCTCTATTTTGAATAACTCCCAGTATATATGCCACCGCTCCAGGCTGACGGACAGATTTGGTTAAACGAGACTTCCCCGAAAGTAGTGGACTTCAACGAGCTCTCTTCCAAGAAGTGTGAGTGACGGTCGCAAGCCACTGAAGAGCTGCCCATCACCCCCCGTGTCTTCCAGTTTAGAAGTAGAGTCTCGTAAGGCAATGTCAGCCTTTCTCATTCGCCTTCGGATCAAGAATTGGAGAAGCCGTCCCCCGAAGTTTTTCTGGTGACCTCTTACGACAAGAGGCCCATTAGCTAGCTCGAGCCGAGTGTGGAGAAGACATCTCCCCTCACCCTTCGAAGTTCGTTCGGTGACCTCCTGAGGACAGGAGGCTCGCATCTAGTGACCTCTTACGACAAGAGGCCCATTAGCTTGATCAAGCCGAGTCTGAAGTCATCTTCCCCCCCCCCCCTTCGAAGTTCGTTAGGTGACCCCCTGAGGACAGGAGGCCCGCATCTCGCAAACGCGAATTCGAGAAGAGTAGCCCCATCCGCTGTGGGTTCTGTCGCTACCCTTTCGTGAGTAATCAAGATTACCAAGTCCTATCCCTCTTTGCCCCACCTTACCCTCGAGTTCAAAGGAAGTAAATCATTTATTAACCTCAATCTCCTATAATAACCATTCCCTAACTACGGTTATCCAACTAGAATTCGGAACTTAACTCCATCTCATTTTATGTACCATTCATAAATATATGTATTTATTTTTGTCCCCTTTTAGTAGTGTGTATTAAAATTCTATTTTTGTCTATTAAATTGCACTCTTAGCAACAATAACAGTTGTCGCCTTGCTTGACCTACCTTAGTAGCTGTGTGCGTATCTTCACATACACTTGGCCATCCTTCGACACACTGCGTGCCACAATTATATGTAAAATTATATTTTAAATATATCTCTAAAATTACCATGGAAAACCATTAAAGTATTACCAGTTATTTAATGACATTGTTCTCCGAGTGATGTGCAAACAATGCTCTTTAATATTTTCCTCGATTTCTCTCGTCTCACATATATGCAACATGATCTGTCGAGGATTAGTGAATACAAAAGAAAAGTCTACAATCACTTTGGTACCATTCGAGGTAAAAGGACTTTGGAACTTGCAAAAAAATCTCCATCGAGAACCAAAAGCGTCCTTTCCTGCTGAATGCCATGGGCAATGACAAAAAGGGAAATAGACAAAAGATTGTAATTTAAGTCACCGTACTGTAAATAGTACTAAACTAGATGTCATGAAAACCATCTTTCAGAGTAGCCAGCATATATTTGATGCAGCTGGTGCTGACAATACGTATAAAACTACTATATGCCGAATCTTTAATCACGGAAAGTAGTTTGTCCTTTATAAGAGAATATTCATATAACTGTAAGTGATTTCCATGGGAGAGATGATATGCGCTATATTTTCAATACTTCAAATTAATCAAAATATTTAATCAATTATATAATATTTACCTAAATACAAGCCATTTTAACTAATAACTATAGTGATAATAGCTCATAAAATCATTACGTGTTTAGCGCTTAGAACTGGCACAAAATTTACCATTTTTTACTTGCATCCAGTAGGCGTACGGCTCTCGCAGCAGGTAGGAACTTCACGGGGCTGCCCCTTGGCTATTTTTTGGTAGAATAAATAAAGTGTATAGACCAACCACAGCATTTCTGGATAGTAAGAGGTAAATTATAAAAGGGGTAGACAAAGATAACTTCTAAAGCAAAAAAGAGATCTGCGAGGTCCCTAAGGAGTAGCACAAGTGATCACGTCTTATTACCATACTACGGCACTGAGAGCGGGAGGCGTTTCTGTCCTTCCGATTTAAATTACACCTGACTGCACCCACGACCGAAACTAACGAACGGAGACTCGTCAGAAAAGGTTTGTGCAAAGAAGGATAAAGGAAACTCACTAGTTTCCTTTTTCCTGTCAAGGGGTTATGTCAAATGACTGAGGTGGCCTTCCATATTTTCTCTCAGGCCGAAAGTACGTGCAGTTCCTCTAGATACTGCATGCATTACTCTACCCAAGGTAACCTTTCTTTCAGCTACTTGGACAGAGATTGCATTAAGAAAGAACAAAAGAAACAATAATAGAGGTAGCTGTAACACAGAATAAGAGCAAAGAACAAAAGTGAAAAGAACGATGTAGATATTGTATATAGAGATGTCTAGAAAATAATTAGATAAATTTCGAATAAATGAAAGCAATGAATAAAGCTAACTGGGCATAACTTCTAATCGAGAAAAAAATGGTTGAGTAGAATAGCATATAATAGCATACGAAATTACGAAAGCTTATAATTCTACTTGAAAACATCTGGCCTACAGGGAGATTACAATTGTTTAATCCGGCAGTGATACTCGAGAGACCTACCCCTAGCCTCCAGCACACTCCTAATCACATGAATCTGCAAATCGTATTTTGAGTTATAAAAGATTATGAAAAAGAAGGAAACTAAAGATAACAAGACACAAATTAAGGTTTCTGCCATATCAACAATCTCAAGGCTGCAGTTCCTTCCTAAAACCCAGAAACAACCAATATAGGGTCGTAATGATTAAAAGAATAAATCAAAGGAAGATCCTAAAGAAAAAAATAATAAAGCAATAGAAGATCCTACTGACAAAGTGAATGAACCATTGGAAGCTCCTGCTGACCAAAATATATTTGATTATTCATTGGTTGTATTAAAAGCACTAAATCCTGAAATAAAAAGATATTTTACTTACTGGAAGATAAATTTAAGGATGGTTATATAATAATACAGGTAAATCTATTAACGTCTTAGAGTGAAGGAATAAATATATTGATTTTTTAAACTAGCTTGAATTAAATATATAAATACTTTGAAATATATATAGGTTATGAAGTGTTTCACATTTATGCCCTCTTCAGTTACTTTGAATGATCGATCGTCTTTGAATTAGAAACAAAATCCAATTCAAATTTTGACCTCACTCATGGATATCCAATTAACCATTTTACGAAAGCCGATATTAAAATTTTCATGATTTAATTTACACGTTAAGATTCTTGTAAAAAAAATTGTGGAATTTAACCGACTTGGATAAACTTAAACAATTGGTAATTTGAAATGGTCACCGGAACATCTGGTTCGATCTTAGATTAGTTGAAAGGAATACCAGACGCATAAATGAATACCATATACTTTTTTATTTCAAAGGCTAAAAAAAAAAATGTTTCCTTAGCGAAATCGTAATTGGGCAAAAGTAAGAATAATATTATTTCGATTTTCCTAAAGTGTCTCTTACATGCTTACAATTACTCACATTTCGCTTGCCATAAGTTTGGAATTTCGCAGAAGAAAAATTGTTAAGGAGTTCGATAGGCAGAAATTTAATTTTTGAAAAATTTTTATTGTACAATATCGCATAAGATTCGATTTAACATGAATTAGAATCATAAATACAAGCTATAATTTCACTGATGAATGGATTCGATTAGTAGGATAGGGAAAACGAAAATTTGGTCCTTAATATTCAATGGAAGCGAAGGAAAAATATATCAATTTCGCATTAAATCGTAAAAATTTTTGAATTACTTTGATTGTAATTATTTTGCAAAGGGTAATTAATAGAAGACTAGTGAGGCAAAGCATGTTGTTGTCTTCATGTAACAAGTGGCCTATGTCAATAATTTTTGGAATAACTATTTTCATCATCAGTAAATACTGACGAAGAACTATCATAAACCTTCAGAAACTAGTTCCGACCATGAAAACAGGCACTCATATTTACAAAATTCAATTATCTAAGATTTATCTACATAACCTTTATAATTCTTGCAAAGTGGAGATTTAAGTTCGTAATTTTAATGAATATTTTCTTTCTATGTACTAGTACCAGAATATAAGAATAATAAGGCTTGTTAGTACAATATTCTTGATATCTTTCATTATTCTACTTTTATGTATCTATCCTCCCTTTAACTAAATCACTCTCTCCTTTCAAAGGGTAAAAATGTCCTTTCTGTTACAATAAGGCTTTACTTTCAGGTGGTAAAGTATAGAATAAAGGCACAAAGGGTTCGTTGCATGAAAAAAGAATTCCTAGGTAAATTAATTCATGCGATTTGAATCCTCAAAGGTGTTGCCGCTCGCTAGAATATACCTTAATTTTGAGCCTGCGAAAAGCCAGGCTTCAAATGGTCCCGGGATAGCCAGAGATAGAATGCAAATAAAATTTTGCGTCTCCTTTAAAGAAAAACTTTCCCTTGATTCGTAGTTGGTTGATTTGTCTGAATTCGAAGAGATTTCATTTGTTTATTTTGATGTTGCTTAATTGAAAGCATAGCCATGAAATGAAACTTCTATTGCTAATTTAGCTCAATCTGCTCAGAAATCTGGCGACCTATAAAGGAGATACAATGAATTTTATTAAGTAATCGTTGTATAGATAATTGTTTCGATAACTTTAATCTATTCCTCATTTATAATTCAAGAAGAGAGATTGTCAATGGGGAGTCAAATAAATGACCATCAAATTTATGGAAAAGTAAACTCGTATTTTTTCAATAAATGTTTACCTTAGCTAACTACAGTGCCTATATTATAGCACTGTTGACCATAAAATGCAACTCTGCTTGAGCATTCGAGTCATTTAGGAAAGAGTTTTTCTACTTTAGCTTTCTCTATCAGACAATAGATTCTATTGCTCTGTTCCTCTTGGTCTTTTCACCTTGTATATTTCCTAGCATACAACCGATTACCTTGCCTTTTCTTTCAGTATGATACCCCTAAATTTCATTTGCCTTTTTATTATCATTTTCATGTTGATATTGAGGTCTGTTAATATTCTCCTTCTTTTATCAAAGTCTCTATTCTTTAACCAAATTTATTTTGTAAATTTTTGCTTGTATTTTACATCTTCTGGAATCTGAATTCTCAAATAATAAATTTTCTATTTCAGTTTCTTTTCCCTTCTGTCTAATTGTATCCCTACAATTAATTTCCCGATATTGATGCTGCTTTAGCGTCTGTGCTACTGACCAGCTTTATTCTTTAGTTTTTACCCTATCACGATATCGTTAAGTTTAGTTTTGGTCAGGTTTGGTTTTGGTTTAGGCACTCATCCAAAAACCATAATCTAACCTAACCTAATCAAACCAGATTTTTTAGGAAATTTAAGAGTACAACCAAGCACTTCAAAAATCAACGTCAAGTTAATTAAACATTTTAGCCTAATTAAATTGCAAATTCTAATATTTTATAATTTTTGGATTTCAGTTAAGCAACAGCATTAGTTAACCTAATACAGACATATGCAAAGGTAAAATATAAAGAGTGGTAGGAAAAATTCCAAAGGTTCACCTTGCTTTTTTTTAGAGTCGATTATAAAACATTTATTGTTAATTTACCTAGTATTTCGGATTGATTTTCATTATCATATTTATTGAAAACACTAAATTAAAAATAATAATGAAATTATCTCAGCCAAATTGTGCTCCATATTACGTAAGCACAACGTACGTACTTTTTCCCCCTTCTTGTACGATAGGTGCGACAAGAACCCGGTATTCGACCGACGAGACCTGATAACAAACGACGAAACCATTGCTCGGACACGAGTTGGAGCCGACGATGATAAATAGTGAAATTTCGCTGTATTAAAGCTCCGATCAGATAGACGATTAAGTTCCATAAAGCATTGAGATTTAGAGAGCCAATGTCAAAGCATTATTTGAAATAATGTTTAATGAAGGAGATTTTACTTTCACATTGAAAATTAAAGCCGCCACTCCTTACAGGAAGAGCTGTGCTTCGCAGGGAGACCTTTAGTGTGTGGCATATAGCCTATCTTGCTCTAATCACGGGGGCTTTCAGTGTAAAAAGATAAGAATGTTTTCGATACATATCCACTAAAAATTTACATTTGGTCTATTTCTTCTCAGATCTTTGCTTATTTTCTAGGCCTAAAGGAACGAAAAGCTTTAATGGGAGTTCTTTTGATATAACGAGACAAACTTCCTCAAATGTCAGATATTTTGTTTTCCATCTAAATTTGCATTTATAAATAATAAATAGTACCAGGCATGGTTTCGCAACTTCCCCCTACCAGGGAGCTTGCGCTTTGCTCCTAATATTAAAATTTAAAGTCTAAAAAAAAGCAGTGATGGTTAAATTCAATTTTAATGCATTTTCTGAACTTCACGATCTGTAATTATTTGTATTTTAATTCCAAAACTTTCGATAATCATGATTTTCGGAATTCTAAGAAAGAACTTTGATTATAACTTCAAATATACTAAAGACCAGCCTTAATTTTAATAATTATAGAAATACTCTCTGGATCTTTCTCTCTTTCCTAATTTAAAAAAAAATTCGCCAAAATTATTAAATAATGTCCGTAAAATCAAAAAGCTTCAGTATGTTAACTTTTTTTTTAATAAAATTGCAGTAACATACATATTTACAATTGACCTAAGAATTTTTTTTTCTAAAGTCAAACTATTAAAAAAGTGCCTTCCTAAAATATAGTTTTAAGGATTAAGTAAGAATAAGAGAAATGGCTCCCTAAAAATGTTAATTTCGCTAAAAAACGTCCTAATGTAAAACGAGTGTTTTTTTTTTCATTTTTCTATTCTGCACTCTTAAATATTTTCCCTACATTTACCTCATTAGCCAAAACGATCAGTTACTTCAGCCTCAACCGATCTGCTGGCAAGGATAATAAGGAATCGAGAATTCCTGTTTTCTTGCCAAATTTCTTTATCTTAGATATTAAGAGAAAGCTCGATTCTTAAATCAACAGAACAAATTGTAAAGAAGACAGTTAGTAGTACCCTAACTTTCTAATTTGGGTCTCGGAAAATACTATTATTATCACCTCAAAATAGAGAAGAAACACACTGTTTCTTCAGTAAGGCTTTTAAAAATGTCGTCGTCTAAGAATTCTGGCGTAGCAGAATCCGTTTTAAATATTGACTTTCCTACACTTTGTGTTTCTTTACTCTGCGCATTCAAATATTACTCTTCGGAGACTATTACAACAGCACGAAAAAAAAATGAGATGATTCAGTAGCTTAAATTGCTGGCGCCCGTATAGTGATAGTCGGAATCTCTCGCCGTTGTAGCTCTTTTATTCTCCAGTGGCTCTTTTGTCGAAAAATCACCAAATTGAAGCGTTAGGCCATGTCAGTAAGAAGATATATACTCTGATATCATTTCCAAACAAACCTGAAGGAAGTTCGACAAGCTCTTCTCATCATCCGGCCTTTACAAGGCTCATTCTTTGTCACTTTTATAAATGCGCTTTCGACCTTTAGAAATATTGTTTTGTGAATGAAAATTAAGTTTTATAAATAATGACGACAGTTCCTCTGCATTTCCCGATGGCTGAATAAATCTATTTGACGTTGTTAGAAAACTAAAGTTCTTAATGTTACGCCTTTTTTTTATTTATCTTATCATATAATTCTCTTATCATCTTTGGGCTGTAGGGTTGGATTTTTTGTTGAATAATTATTAGGTGTTGTTTCAACTCTTTTATCAGCTTCTCTTTTTTATGAGATTTTTCTAGAGAATTTGACACTGTACAATTTTCAAGAGAAGTTTTATTTTGTAATGCCTTATTGAAATCAATGAAGTAAATTATCTCTCCTGTACATATCGTGAATATCGCGCTTCATATTTTGCCATTTATCTCGGAAACAATTGATATTTCTGTGGTTTGTTCTGAAAAATTAGCAGTCTGTCGTGGTATTGCAAGGAACAAGTGGTTGTGTACGTACGTATAGGTTTGTTACGTACTTCCAAACTCCTTGATTAAGTTTCCTCTAAGAGTGCAATATTTTATTATTATTTTATTTTGAATCTTTGAGGGTTTCTAGTGCCATGCTCAGCGTTTCGAGGACTGAATTAAATACTTCTAAGAAAAATAGAGCTTTCATTAAAAAAAGAAAAAAAAAATGAAATATAACAAACAAACTACAGTTTTGAATTAAAGCAGTTAAGGAAGACTTACTAAATTACACGATTGAATATACACTAATGGTTGACCCAAAGCTCACTTTAATATTGAACGCTAATTGACCTTCCCCATAAAAAAGATAATTGGAATTTATTTACCTTTAAAAACCACACGAGACTGGTTTAAGACTGACCTTGGCCTCATTTTTTATGTAGCCTCAAGAATGTTTTTTACGTCAGGCGCATGGACGTCTTCACTGCCGTTCCTGATGTTTGTCTGGCGCTGGGATAATTCGGTGCGTGCGACGGATGGCATTAAGCACATTGTCTTGGTAAGATGATTTCACCAACAGGACAGGGAAAGTATGCTTCTTCCAATCTTCGGGTTCATCTGGGAATAATTCGCATTGACGAGCGATGAGCAAACGAGTAAATCCTTTGACGAAGGGCAGTGCGTGAAGGAGTTCACTTTGGAGTATTCTTTAATGGCGAGGACTATCTCTGTAGTTTGCTGTACACCAGGATATGGGGCTTCTTTGACGAGAACTAGTTGAACTTCTTTCTCAATACAAGTTAATTTAAAGTTTGGTGTGACCACCAGGAACTGGCTCGGCATGAGTTTCTTCTGTATTCCTTTCGTAGGGTTGCCAGGCACTTCGCCAACTCATTCATCCTCGTTCTTCTGCCGTTATTCGCATATATACTTCACCACCCCACTGGGGGTAGGGGAAGAAGGGGGAAGAGAATGAGGCCGGCGGAATTAATTCTTCTCTTCTAACAGTTTTTCTTAGAGCATCTTTCACCTAGCCCTAAAGGCACCTTCTGGCTTTTGGTCAACTCTCTTCTAATTTCGTCAATGAGGTGAAATTAAATACCCTCTCTTAGGGGAAATATTGCCGGTTTAACCAATGTTAGGCTAGCCAGACTCGAAATGTGATGATTACCGCATTATGTGGTTGGGCGAAAGCCTTTCTGTTGATACTCGAGGCGAGGGGAGAGAGGAGGGGGGTTAAGTAATAGGTTTACGCCGCCAAAAATGCCCGGACGTTGCGGTTACCGAAAAGGGCCTCAGTTTTGAAGGTGGGATATCGACTTGCCTACACAGTCTAAAAGCGTTTCTTTTGTTTTAATGGATGTTGGCTAGTGGCAATTCTACGAAATAATCATTATTGCCATAACCTTGGTTCTATCTGCGTTTAGTTAGTGTTATGATGTATCCTCTCTTGCAGTTACGCCGCTATTTTCAAAATCTTGTACATTCATTTTCGACGTCCCTGCCCCTGCTTCCTGTGGTAAGAGAGCTCGTAGCCAATATAAAGTAATTTTGTTCAGCGAATATTTATTCACATTTAGTAGTGTACTTGGTGCCATTAATAACATTTCTCGCGTTATCGGTATTTTGTTTTGGTTGAAAATTTACTAAAGGTGGACAGAAAATAATTAGGATTGTAAAAGTTCCCTAAACTGAATGTGGTTAAATATGCACGGCCTCGAGTTTTCGCTTGGGGCGTGTGCTCGCCGCCGAGAACGGTCACATTGATTAAAGTTACAATTTAAACATATTTATATTTCAAATCAATATAACATTGTCAAACTCAGGGTTGGTTGGAAAAAACCTATTGACTATTTTACCCAGTTTTTCCCGGCTAAAGCTAGGTAAAATTGGGAAAAACATACAAACATAAAATTTTATGTAAGTATAATATAAGATCATAGAATCAGCCTCAGTCGTCTTTATTATATAGGTTCTATAACGTCATCAACTTGAATTTTTAGCAATATTTAGTCCAAAATTTTGAAATTTTACATTTTTTTTTTTTTACCTCAGCTAATAATGTTGTATATTTTTAAATATTTTACTTAAGAACATTTAAAATGCTAAATTATACAGATTTACAGAGAAATCATGGTTTCCTTGGTGGAAGGTCAAAGAACCCATTTTGGTCTGAATATGAAAATATTTCTAGCAATAAGTTCGTTTCAAAAAATGTTTAAGAATAATAGCAAAAAGAATTTATCGAGTAAAAGACCATCATTAAAAGTGTTCAGTAAACACTTCAGCCCGATCTGTATACGCCGAAGCTACTAATCCTAACCAAGAAATTAATATAAGCAGCATTACTCCCAAGAATTGTCAATATGCTAATAACTGCACCACCGATGATATAAATGTAACAAATGAAAGCAATGATTAAACAAGTTCTACTAGAGAAATTGAAAACTCACAACCATTGTTAACAGCATCCCTCTCAGAAACGTCTGATTCTGACATACTAGCTTCGATCAACCACTCAAAAATTAATTTAACTCCAGTAAAAATTTATAGTAATTCTTATGTAATTTTAAGGCAGAAAGTTATTCAAAATAGAAGGCACAAAAAAACTATTAATCATATTAACAAATTTATTCAAATTAAACATGACTGAAAATAGGGTAAATTATATATTTTTATTATCAATATTTTAGATTATCTGGAGCTGATTAAAAATCACTAATATAGTTCCTATTATAAGTTTCGATTTATAGTTCAATTAGAAATTTTGTTTGCCTAAAAGATTACCCAAATATATCTTTATATTAAATTTTGTATGAAAAATAGAGTAAAATTCATTATTTTTGTTTACTTCTAGAATCGTATTCCCTTTCGAGTTGCTAATGAGGATACAATCCAAAATGCATTAGAAGAAACAAGATGTGGGCTGAAAAACAGACGAGTGCTAACTAGGAAGCAGCTTGCTGTTCCACCGCGAAATGAAGCTTATACAGAAGTAAATGCAGAAATGAAGATACTATTTAAAAACAAAATATGTGTCGTTTCACAAGATGGGTGGTCATATATTCACAATGATCCAATTACTGCCAGTACCATACATTGTGAAAGAAAATCATATCCTTTTGATTGTGTCCGTGTAGGATGTCAGAGCAAAACTGCAGACTATTGTTTTGAACTAGCAAAGAACAGCATTATAAAAGCAGAGACTGAGTATGGAGCAATTGTTGTTGGATTTGTGTCAGATAATGAAGCAAAAATGAAACTCCTTCGTAACGTTAGTATTTCCTAAACAAATCTAAAATCATTTTCTTTGAAATATTTATTCATTTAAAACAACTATCATATATGCAGGTATAAGTTATTATGATTTTATTTATTAATAGATGTAAATATACGTATGTAATTGCAGATACTTGTCGAGTTGGAAGCCGACTATAATAGCATATGGTTGTAGCGCACATTATTTGAATCTTGTGAAAAGCGTAGCAACTCCAATACCAGTTTTGGCTGCTATAAAGGATGTTCAGAGGTACTTCTGTGAGCATCACCAGCCAACAGGTTGGTTGAAGGAATTGAGTGGTGTCTTACCACAGCTTCACAATAATACAAGGTATATTCATCATTCTAATGCCTAATTAAAAGATTAATCAAGTTGGAAAAATATTTTTTATTCCCAATATGTACATTTTCATGTTAACATATTCTTGATATTACCTCTTAATTTTACAAATGTTTTGCATGTTTAAAGATAACATTTGTTACACTTTTAGAAAGTATTGTAACTTCTGGCTGCTTAAAAAAAATATTACATTATCCAAATCTTTGAATAGTTGAATTATCGCATGGGATTACAATAAATATAATTTCATTGCAGATGGTCCAGTCAAAGAGCATTCTTAGAAACATTTGTGGAAAATCATTCAAAGTATGTAGAAATACGGGACAGAAAAGCTTATAAAATGAGTACAAATATCATCAACCATATTAACAACCGGCTTTTCCTTGCGGACGCATTCGGAAACTGTTGGGACTGAATGCATTGAAGATATAAGAGATAAGAATTTATTATCCTTGCTATGGTAATTTACAAACATGCATCCACTTTCTTCGTTTTAAAAATGGCTCTTGTACTTTTTACTTTTCGTGTGTGCTGTCATTTCTTTAAAGTGTTTGATGTTTGCACGACACTTATGACAATAGAGGTGTTCTGCATTCAATTTTTACTTACCACTTCAAGAAAGGTGAAAATGTTATGTCTAGTCATATGTAGCCCTTATTCTTTATTAGTTTCTTAATGTTTACTACACGACAATCTGCAAGTTGAGCACCCTTCCTAGACTCTTTATTTTATGTTCCTCTAAGAGAATTATTTTTAAAACATGATTTGTTTCTACCTCAGCCATTATCCGGAAAGTTTGTCCGAATTAATGGGGTTTGGTAGGCATGTATACAATCAAATGGGTAAATTTTTTTATTGTATCGCTAGTTAAAATCATTTATGCTTTTTTCTTTCAATATTCCCTAATTGGGTCGAAATCTACCTAATATGCCTGAAATTATCGAGTTTTTTCTTTCAGGACGGGTGTTATATCAAATCTGAGAAGCCTTCGGATTTTTTCGTTGCGTACCTCTTGGCATTGTTGAAGCAAAATACTGGGGTCATTTAATTTGCTCCAAAGAAAGTCAGTACACTGATTCTTGCCATAAATGTCAAAAGTATTTATGTTATTGCAATGAAGGTTTCCAAATATTCAAAAGGTAAACATCGCCTTGGTTCATATTACTCCTTTGAAGACTGGGCAATGTTGAACCTTTCTAAACACTGTATCCTCGATGAGGAGTTTCTACGCAATGTACGATGATTATGAAATTTCATTTTTATAGCCTTTGCTACACAGGGAGTAACATTGAGTATTTTTATTGGGTTTAATTGTCCAAGTCTTGTATGAATAAATGGTTTCGAAATACTTTCATAACACATCATAATTTCGTTAATGTCTTCTACATATTGTTGAGTACCTTCTAGCACCGTATTATCGCAAGTAAAATCAGAAGACTCGCATCAAAAAGATTCATTTTCACTTATTTTACGTAAATATTAGTCACTGCGACTTTTTCTTTCACTGTACCGCTCATCTTCGGATTGCAAAATATCACACAGGATATCCTCGCCAATAGTTATTGAGTATATCTTAGCTGCCATATCTTGATAAGTTGCAATAAAATAAAGCCCTCTACGCTACCTTTCACGTAACAATAAAACATAAGTTTCATAATCAAAATATGTTAGTTTTTTTTTCATTCTCCTTACCTTACCCCGCAAAAATCATCTTCAATTGATTTTTAGTCGCATGTGACTCTATATCTCACTATATCGGTCGGTCGGTCGGTCTCCGTTTTGCTTTTTTTGGTTTTGGCAATAAAATTGTAACTAATTAGCGAATTCTAGCAAAATTTGAACCGTTATGATGTTTTACATTCTCTTTCGAATGATATAATTGCCAAGGTTCCTCCGAGAGTAGCGCTGGAATTATATTGTTTTGGCAATAAGATCATAACTATTTTGTCGATTCTAAGGAAATTTGAAACTCTCATGTTGTTTTACATTCTCTTTCGAATGATAAAATGGCAAGGTCCTTCTAAGTTTATTACTGGAATTATTGAAGGATTTGAAGGTCATAAGATCATAAATCAGAATAAGTGAAAACCGGAGACTTTGGTCTCTTATCTTGTTCTCTTATAAATGACTCTATGAATAAAAAACCCGGATCTGTTTGGGAAACAACAGGAGTGGTCATTCTCAATAAATCCTGCCATTTTAGGTAAATTTTCGTGTTTAGTAAGTTACAATCAGTTATTTAAAAATGAAAGTGACCAGTGTTTATGTAGATGAAACATAGTAATTGTAATAAAACTCAAAGCACTAATTCGTAAAAGATAACAAAGATAGTGAATTAAAATGATGGTGTCAACTCCGACACTTCAGCCTTCATACTGTTAAAATACTCCATACACTGGTGGTTATTATGCGCACTCCCCACCACTCATTTTCTCTTTCTCTCTCGGATAGAACAGCAATCGATAGTTAAAGCACTGGATGCTAAAAGAGATTACAACGTCTGCGGTTGAAACATTCAAAATATTTTACATTTTCGTTCACAGGAGATTTATAACTCAATATTTCGAGCTTAAAATTTTGAAAGGAAAGCCTACTACTACTACTACTACTAGTTGCAAACGTATCATTATATCCAAACATAAAAACATAAATCGATGACATATTTATTGCTCGTTCCCAAAGTCATCCAACAGCTGTCTGTAATGAAAGTTATACATTATATAATATTGGACAAACACTTCTACAAATAGAACCTAGTTTTACTAGGATGAATCTTTAATAATAACTGGAAAATTTTACTAGAAGTAGTAAGACTATCTGCCCAATTCAAATTGTATCTAGTAAAAAAAAACTGTACATCGGAAGATTTACAGGTTGGTATTGGTTATTTGTCAGCAAGGAAGGTGTTGACTAAAATTCCCTGAAAAGGCGAACAACCAGTCCATTAATCTTTACACAAGACCGAGTATAAGATCACCAAGAAATTGAGGTCAAATCATAATAACTTCAAGAGTCAAGAGCGTTAGCGATCTGAGAGTAACAGAATATACCCATTGATAAATGCAATTTATTTCATCAGGATATGTAACTATTTACAGCCTCTCTCTCAGTTTGCCTCTTTAGGTAAACCTTCAAAGATTGAACCTTATTGCGGAAGCATCGACTCCATCTTCAGAGGTTGGCAGCGGTCTTCTATTCTTTGCTTGTTGTATAATGTAGGTGTTGAGGTTTCTTCGGTTTCCATGGCTGGCTTTCTTTTATATCGCATCCTGGTTTTAAGTCAAATAACAGAAATTTCGTGATGATGACTTTCTTCACATTTTTTTCTTTTAACATTTTTATTCTTAGATGGTGGCCCAGAAGCATTTTTGTGACTTATGCAGTACCAATATCCTGGCAATGCAATTTGAGGTTAATATATGAAACTATGTTTTCAGAAATCAAGTAACCATCCGGAGCTTGAGGTAAACCTCATTTGATTGAGTAAGAAATTGTTCTTCTTAGAAGAAGATCCTCATTCTTTGTAACTGGGACGTCAAGAGCGACAAAGATGGCAGATTTAGAGACTTATTTACTCATTATTGAATAACAGCAATGTTAACTTCACCCTTCATGCTATCTGTTTCTGCGTCTGCTCCATTCATATAAGTTTGAGATTGGTCTATTAAGAGGGAAAGTAAACACTTTCTTTTGAAACTAGTCGTTTTTTATTGCAATGATAAGAAGGAAAATATTTAATTATTTTTTTAATAGTTAGATTTGTTTTTTAATGCTCGACAACAAGGAAGGTTCACTGCCGCTATTTCCAATGTTGATCATTTGGTAGGTCCAGTTAAGAACAATGCGAAACGAGGATATAAGATTATTCATACGAACAAGAACGTATAATATTCTTCAAGAGACCATGACAGGGTTAATTTACACAGCTAGGAAATTCATCAATGATTTTTTATTTGAATTATTTTAACATTTATTTTCACTGTAGTTTTGAAAAGGAATAAACATACAGCTAATCAATCAAGAGAATTAATTTTTTGTATCGTTTTTTATCCAGAAAAATGATAGTATTCGCCTATACTGTGGTTACGAACTTTTTTACTTAAGTACAACCGGAAAATATAACAGCTAGAGATATCTCCGCTCATTTATTGAAGATTCTCATCGCAAAACAACCAACTGTAGGTGAAAATAGGTACTAAATTAAAATAAGTTGTGGTTGGGACAAAGATGATGATTGTTGGAAGATTAAATTTTCCTCAAATTAATTTCAGGTATAATATAATTAGCTGCCAAGCCAAACTTTGGTGATTGGCTTCATGTAGCAGGAACATAATATGGATATATATGTACGTTTGTACTATGCTGGTAGCAAGCCTATTATGGCATTGCTATTATAACTCTGTTCAGTTACGGATAAGAACGGCCATGAATGTCTAACTAATAGTTGAAATTCATTTTAAAATAAAATACCTAAAACAAAATATAGTGTATTCATTTTACTGCAAAAGCGGATTTCCGAATTGGGTCAGAAATTTTCCAATTGGATAGAAACAATAAATTAAATAAATTGCTTTAAAATCCTCTTGACCCTAAATCTCCAGGTGAGATCATAATTCTGGTGATAGATTTATTAGTTCCTGAAAAATTATTACTTGAATAAGTAAAGAAATAAAATTGATACTATAGCACAGAGATTTAAAGGAGTGAATCTACGATAAAATGGGTGTGGGCGAGATACATTACATGATAAGAACGATGAAATAATGCATAAGATGAACTTCGCACATTACAAAGTACCCGTAAGTAGTTTTCCTTTACTATCACAGTTTTAGGTTTACCTGTCAAATCAAACTGTGTTTGGCATAAAATAACTTAATTTTTTAGTTGTAATACGATATTAGTTATTTAACAAATATCTATTTAGTGATTAGTTCTTAATATGTTTTGGGGGGATACACAACCTCTAAATATGGATTGCTCAAACTACGAAAATATTTCTTAAACCTGTTTTTGTTGAAGCTTTTCTGCCAGATATGAGTTGAATGGATTTATTGTACCAGATGTCAAATGTATATCAAGGACATTAAAAAATGTGAAAGGCCCTTTTGCAATTCATATCTTCTAAAGTTTATGTAAATTGAAATAATTAGAAGAGACTTTTCAGTATTTCTGCTAGACAAAAGCTGTTCAATAACAATTCTACTCGTTTTATAATGTTATCTGAAACCTTTAAGTCATAAAGAGACCAAGAAGATGACATTGAGGTAAATGCAAAGATGAAATTGTATCGATGGTGGCTGGAATTACCTGGCAACTTCGCTGCTGGCTATTCACAACAATGTCTTGAGTTAGGTTGATATTGGGCTTGCATTGAAAAACATTCCCATTTCCACCTTTTTATTATAAATATATGTTTTTTTACTCCAAATTTAGTTTTAGTATAAAAAAAATGCTCTAGATCTTATATCGCTGCCACACATCAATTCTACTCAATATTATTTAGACATTTCTCTTCATTTTTTAGAATCATTTAGCTCTATCTCAATTATTGATTCTGCATTCCTGCTGATATAGATGTGGCATATTGTTAAGTAGCAAACACAATATTTCATACAGTTAGTGTAATCAAGATGCCAACATATTCATTTATATGGATTAATTTACTTCTCCAAATGCATTGGTAATCGCAAAGAGCAAAATTCTGCTAAAACTTTGGGGCAAACTTTTCCTGTTGTGTCCTTTAGGTGACACAAACCTCCAAATGTTCCCTCATGGTCTCTTGTGGGGGTGTAGAACGATAAATAAAGGAAAGAAAGATGGTGATAATAATGCAGCTATATTAAAACTCAACATCCCACTCCGAAACAGGAAGGAGAAGTGACCTTCCCTCCTTTTCCACCCCGAACCAAAAATTAATGGATGAAATCCATCGCCGATTATCCTCTTAAATATGCCCCATCGCCAAGAAAATAGGTTAAGTAGTTGCTTGTAAATAAAATGCCCACCGAAAAGTGTAAAATAAAAAGAGGCTCGAAGAAATAAATCAAGGTAGACTCAAACTAGCATTAGGCTGTAGGAAGATCTGTGCCTGTGAGGGTGTGAGACTTCTCCATGTACCAGGTTTAACGGTCAACACCGTACATCCCATTGCGCAACTTTGAAGATCAAGCTCTAAACGCCGAGGAGGAAAAATCGTAGAATAATTCTAATAGTAGGTTAATATTTAGTACACAGCCACATTGTTAATTAGAATCGCATCATATTGTCTTATATATCATAATTAAGGAAATTGTTTTCTAAATTAAAATAAGATATAGAAATTCTCTATAAGAGAATATTAATGAATATGATTAATATAAATAGCATTCGGGGGCGCGGCTTATGTTTCTGAAGTCATGAAACACGGCATAAAAAATGAACATTAGAGCGCCTGACGACATCTGGCAATTGCGTTTGAATTAGAATCTAATGCGAGGCTTACAAAATGCAAATACTACTAGATGATTAAAGATAACGGGTTGTGTGGGTATGGTGGCAAAGCCCCCGATTTTAAAATAATCACCTTAGATTTAGAATTCAATGCTCCAATCTTCATTGTTTTTATGCAGTACTCCGCCACGAATGGACGGAGCGAGAAATAGTATATTAACTTTTCTTGAAATCTTAGCTGGACTTTTAAAATTTAACTAATAGTAAAATTACAAGTTAAAACTAACAAAGACAAATTTTAATTGCGCTTAAATAAGGCTTAAATCGCCTGGAAAATCGAAAACAAACTCTCGACTACCAAGAGGTGGGTAGGAGTCCATAGAGTGAGAAAAACTCTTGTCTTCGCATTAATATAACGAACCGCTTTAAAGGTAGCATAATGCACGAGAGAGGCAAGTGTTAGGAACGTCTTGAATCTATTTAATTACCTGAAGGGGAAGAAAGTTTTTCGTCGAAATAATTGGACGAAAAAAGGAAAATAATTAAATGAGTTTTCAGAAAGGTAATTTATTTAAAAGAAAAAGTTAATTGATCTCCTTCCGCATCGCTGTTTTATGTAGAAAATGAAACACACCTTTATATTAAAAAAATATTGGAGGGAAATAGTAATTAAATAGAGCAGAGGGAGATTCCAGCGAAGCAAAAATTTTAAGAGATCTCTTTTACGAGACGAGCTTATGGACGCGGTTGAACAAAGACGAGGGTTTAAATGATCAAAGGATTTTAAAGCTTTACCCATATTAGCCCACGGAACTATATATAGTAGATGTTTTTTGATCAGAATAAAAGTCATTTCCACGTGGTATGGTTCTGTAGTGTTAAGTAAACAGGTCTAAACCTCTTAGAATGCGTACAGAGGTGACAAGTACCGTCATTGCTGTGATTTGATACAGTTTGTCGTCAGCAGTCACACAAGCAATATTGTGTCATGCAATTGGTGAGTCATATTATTAAATTTTAAAAGATCTTTGCCCGGTATATTGCGTATATCAGTGATATTTTCCTTTAGTTGTTTGATTGAACAAGTTATTTTTAGCTAAATAATATATTTATTAAATTTATAAACAACTTACTCTCACAATATTGTACATTGGGCAGATAAGACGACTTTACTAAATCTATACTGTTTTTTTTTGGCCGCGTGCGACTCTATATCTCTTTCGAATAATAAGATTGTCAAGGTCCTCCTAAGATTAGTCCTGGAATTATTGAAAGCTTTGAAGGTCGTAAGAACATAAATCAGAATGTGAGAACACGCGACTTTGGTTAGCAGACCTTGTTTATTCAACAAGTTTGTCTATTATATGCTTTTAGATTCTTGTTTTGGGGTTCAAAATATATCTCACCTTATTTTTATTCTGTGATATTCTTCATTCTCAGAATATCCTTGACACCTGGTGAATTAATAGAAGTTCAGGAAGAAAAGGGCAAATGATGCTATTTACATTTCACCTCCTGCAAAAAAGGAAATTCTGATAAGGATTTTAGTGAATCTGTTTTCAATAATAAAGATCAAGTTTCTCAATAAGAGGAAAGTGATAACACACAATCTTCTCAAACTAAAAAACAAAAGGAAAGTCTTTAATTACAATGAAAATGCATTTCCAGAATTCAGTCTGAAAGAAAAAACTTGAGTTGAGAAGTTTGAATTTTTCTTTTCTGATTGATTGCTGCAAAGAATTTGCCGATGAACCCGAAAAATATGCTTGTCAGAAAAATAAACAGTTTCTTTTATTAATACGTAAACTACACACTGTTAAGAAATACTCATTCTCTCAGGTTATCATCCACTCCCAAGTGGCACAAAAAAAGACTACATGCAAGTTTTGGCTGTTTCAGAAGTTATGACTAGAAATATATTTGAGGAAATACTTAGAGAGTCGCATTTTAGTGATAATCAGAAACTAAATAAAGATCACAGGCTCGCTAAATTAGGCCCCTTATGGATCATTTGAACAAGCAGTATGCAAACGTGTACGCAATTGACCAAAATATAGCTTTGAACGAATGAATGATTGAATACTTCGGTCAACATTGTTGTAAACAGTTCATACGCAATAAACCTGTATAATTTGAAAAAGGCATGGTGCTTCAATTCAAGGTTGGGTTCTTGTGTGCTTTCGAAGTTTATCAGTTTTTATCATTTGAAATCAATCAAAAGTATGAGATTGATTATGGTAAAGGTGGAGGAACACTTTTGTATTTCCTTGATATTTTACCGATGCATATAAGAAAACTTTCACTCAAATTCTACTTTGATAATTATGTATTTTACAAGTCTCTGCCTGGTTAATCAACTGCGAATGATGAATTATGAAGTAACTGAAACAATAAGAAATAACAGATTGCCGACAATTTTTTCTCTAAAACCTGAAAATCAAATTTAAAAAAGAAAACGACGTTCCATGGATCATCAGTATGAGTGTTATAATATAATCGAAGTTGTTCGATGCTTGATAATGCAGTTTTTACAACAGTTTCAAACTTGCACTCAGCTATTCCTACAGTAAAAGTAACCCGATGGTCTGCGAGAGAAAAAAAACAATTTCAATTCGAGCAACCAAACACACTCCATGTATACAATAGCTTTATGGGTGAAGCTGACCGTATAAACAAAAATGTTAATCGTATTGACATTCGATTAGAATGCAATAATGGTGTTGGTAATCTTTTCCTGGACAATTTGACCTATGTCTGCAAAATTGCAGGATAATGCACAGACAAGGACATTCTCACAATACATTCTTAGCATTCTGATGCTACATTGCGACAAAATATATTAAGCGAGCAAAAAAGCGAACCGAATTTGAAAGGCCAAGACAATCTGCTGGAGCAATTCTTGATATGCGAAATGACAAATTTGAACAATATGTTGTGACAGTAGGTAAGCAGGCTTGTAAATGTGATGTCAAATAATACAAGTCAGTCACTTCACAAAGATGCTCTAAGGGCAAAGTTCCTGTGTGTAAGATGTTTCTTGTCTTACCTTATACCTTACGATGAATTAAACATTAAATAGTATCTATAGTGAACTTCTAGATGTATTTCTACATACTTTAGTATGAACAAATATTTTTCATTTTGAACTAAAGGATTAAAACTAAATAAAGTGACATGGTTCTACATAGTGTAATATTTACAATTGGTTTTTATTTTCAATAAAAAGATTAAATAATAAATGTAGAGAAATTCAGAATGTATTTCTTTATTTTAAATAAAATAATGATTTTTTCCTAATCATTTATACGAATGGAACCATACCCCTTACCTTCAAGTAAACGTGAAGATAAAATTGAAAGAAACGCCAAAAGTGTTTATATAGTATCCTTATACAGCATAAAACATAATTAAAAGTTATTGAAAATTTGAAGGGCATTAATGGGTTAGTAGGAAGTTAGGAAATGGGAGATTGAGAAAGTGCTAGATACTTATGGCAAGTTCAGTTGAAGTTAAAACCTCTTAAACCATAAATATTATGTAAGCTCTTTTTGTAGAAAATATTTTAACAAATTTGAAAAAGTTTTCAATAAGGAAAGAAGAAAATGTATATGGCTTTGCACCACTCAGATTTATTGAATTCAATCAGAACTTTTGCTAATATCCTAAAAGATTTAAGTGAAAATATCACTGTTCAAATCTATAATTCCCTGATTAGAAAACTGGGAAAAATGACAGAATTGCTTTACTATTCGAATAATATTGTTTTAAATTCCACTCTAATTCCACTCATTCTAAACAACGTAAAAAATACAGGAATTTATGCTCCTTATTAACGTTTTAGGTAGTTTGATTGGCAGCTTTTACCATGACAAAAAAATTGCCTTTGTCAGATTTTTATCAGTTGAATATAATTTTTTTTCTTTTATACAACATTTTTAGCCATATTCAATCAAATACTATAGGATTCATTTCGGCGCTTCTTGCTGATCATTTTAAAACATCGACAACAACAACATGTAAGAATTCTGAGAAATTAACTTTTCTCCACTGAGCCTTTTTCGAATGTTGGCATTTGCAGAGCGGTAGTTCTTGCGGCTAAATAAGAGAAGAGGACAAAATTAAGTACGAAGGAAAAGGTTTTGCTGAAATCTTGATTCAAATGTCCAAATAAAGCTAGCAACCGACGTGGCAATATTATTTTAAAAGGGCCGGAAATTACACAGGTATGGAGCAGCAACAGAAAACTTGCAGTCGACAGAGGAGAAAAGACTCGCAAGAGGTCAGGAAAAGATAGAAAGTAACAAGGAGAGGCTGCATAGATTAATAATTAATACTTTCAGTATTGCAAGGTGAAGAGCTATATAGATGAGATAAAGATTGAGACTCAATCTTCAATCTTGCCTCAGCCAGTGGATCTTACAGAATAGAGGCTTTGTATGATTGGCTAGATGTAAAGCAAAGAGAAATGAGGCTGAGAGCGCCAGGGAGCTTTACTCTTTCCTTCAATGTATGGATAATTTCCTTAATCAGATAACTATTTGTAAATATCTTAATAAGAGTGATTACAACTCTTTGTAGTTCTCGTTTGTCGCGTAGAGCAAGCCTTTGAATTATCCGTTCAATCTAATTAAAGAGTGGAAAAAATACTCCAGGGCACATATGGAAGATGGTTGCCTCTTAATGTTCGTTCTAAGCCCATCCCTTTGGGAGCAGACAGCTCTTCCTTTCATATCTAATAGCTATGTTTCATTTACCGCTTTTTTATACCCCGCTCATATCTCTAGCCGCGGACGAGGTGACGCATGGCCATAGGCAATTTCACTTCACCATGCACATGCTTTATCCGCTGCTCAACCAAGGTAAATCACCTACTACATTTTCATCTATCATCAGAGTTCGGCTATCCGGTTTCCCTTGAAAAATTTATTACCTGCCTTTGTTTGTTACTCTACACAGCTCGTCCCCCCCCCCTAACTATTCGTTTCCATTTTTTTTAATCCATAGCACGCCTTTCTGCCTCCTGGATGCTCAGGCCCCGTTCAGCACAAGGACATCTATCTTACAATCCATCCACCCCTTTCTCAGACCCCCACGCTGTCTCCTTCCTATCATTCGCGATCTATACACTCTCTTTACCAGCCTTTCATTCTCCATTTTCTCTAGATGACCATAACATCTATCTCCCACTCTCGTTTTTCAGCCTATCAATCAATTTCACACCGCAAATACTTCTTAGACATTTCTTTTACATAACTTAAAACTTCTTCTTTCGTTCGCACTCTTCACCCATGTTTCACATTCATAAAGAGCATTGGAAACCACCACTCCCTCATACATTCCCATTTGTGCCTATATGCCTACTCGCCCCCCTTCCGTGAGACTCCTTATCGCACCACATGTTTGAACTCCCTCTTCCATTCGCTGCAATATTTCATTTTACCCCTTCAATCAGCTACCAGATCCACACCCAGATACTTAAAACACTGCATTTCTTCCAAACCCCTCCCAATTAGACTCACTTTTAGCCCACTTATTCCTTCCCTATTGCACCACATTCCCTTGTTTTTGCCTTCATTCACAAAGAGCTTCCTTCTGTCATACACAATCCCAAATGCATCAACCTGTACCTGTAGTTTTTCTTTTGAGTAAGCCACCAGCACTGAATCATCCACAAACAAAAATTATTCTAGCTTGTACATCTTTCCATTTTCACTCACTAATGCTGCACCTCTACCCCAACTCTTGCTTTTGCCTCTCTCAACACGCCGTCCATATACAGGTTGAACAGCCAGAGTGACATCACGCATCCTTGTCTGAATCTAGTTTTTACACTGAACCAGTCACCTTCCTTTTTCCAAACACTCACACATGCTCTACAGTCATCATAAAAGCTTTAGATAGTCTTATTACTGTGCATTCAATCCCAAGCATTCTCATCGGTCAACTCTGTCATACGCTGTCTCCAGATCCATAAATGCCATGTATACACTTTTATTCTTTTCTAGGTACTTCTCACATATATTTTTCAAGGTAAAATTATGACCCACACACCCTCTCCTTTTCCTAAACTCCCCTTTTTCCTCTCTATTCAGACTTTCCGTGCAACTCCTAACTCTTAAACTCGCAACTCGTCCATATACCTTTCCAGACACACTCAACAGATTTATACTACTATAACTACCACACTCTCTTGTAAATAGAAACAATACATGCATTCCTCCAATCTTCCTGCACATGCCTCTGGTACATACATAAATTAAAGAACCTCACCAACCACTCTACTGCACACTCTTGCCCCGCTTTCAACATCTCACTTGTTATCCCATCTATACCCGCTGACTTTCCACTTTTGTCCTTTTCACCGCCTCTTCTACTTCCTTTTTGCTGTTTTTTCCCTCTCTCTAATCCTCTCTGATATCAGCTCACCTGTTCTAGACATGGCCGATGTGCTTCTCTACTATCGTCCATATTTAGCAAATTCTTAAATTATTCTTCTCATCTCTTCCTTACTTCTTCATCTTTACTAATTCCTTTACCTCTTCTATCCTTCACTATCGCCTCTTTCTTCTTTATCACACAATTTTATTCCTTCCTAAATTGCTTTTTATTTTCTTTAAAGCACTCAGACACTCTTTTATCAGACACTCTCTTCAGTTTACCCACTCGATATTTTACCTCCTGTCGCTTCCTCCTATACTTTGTCTCGTTTTCTGCCTTACAATTTTGTCTATACTCTTTGAACAGTTCACGCTTCTCTTTCATTAACTCATTCACTTTAGCATTCAATCATTCGCTACCCTTCCTAACCCTCCATTCTCCAAGAACTCTAATTCCACATGCTTTCCTGGCAGCTTCTTCTATGTTGTCACAAATTAACTTCCACTCATCTTCCCCATCCAACCCTAAGACTCTCTTATCACTTGTTACTCCCTTGAAACGAATTATTTGTATTCTTCCTTGCACCTAGCTTCCTTCAGCTTCCCCACCTTTACACCCATTCTTTGGAAAGCCTCTTTCTTTAGCAACCCAGTCACTCTTTACAATTACGAGTACTTCTGCTATCATCAGGTGATGGCCAGATAAGTCTCCAACCATCCCCCTCTTTACATCTACATCCAAAGTCCTCTTCACATTCTCTATTTTTATCAGAACATAGTCTAACACGCTTCTTTGATCCTCAATCATCATTTTACCAACCTCCCTACCCAATCTTTCTCAGGTATACTTGTTGTGCTCATTATTTTAAAACCATGTGTTCCCAGCTACCATCTCCCTTTCAACACACATTTACACCAACCTTTCTCTATTATCATTCATTCCCGGCACTCCGTATCTCCCAACTACCCCCTTCACTATTTGATCACCGTATTTTATATAGACGACAAAATTTACAATCTTGCGTCCTGGAAGCTACCCATGGTTTTTTAGCCCTCCATCCCCCTAACATAGAATGAGTGATCGCCCTCCCACCAAGGTCACGAAAGCTTTTCTGCTTGTGGCTGTTTAAGAAAAAAAATTTAGCCAGCAACTCACCCTTCCGCACACATGAGGGCCATGTCTGATTCCCACATACTCCAGCTTAGTCAGGGCGGCGGGGAGCAGTGCTTGAGGTGCATGAAGCACCTATGCGATAACAAACATTGCGCGCCCTGTCGTCGAATTCTCAACGACTTAAAGAGTCATGGAAATCGAATGGCCATTTTTTTCTGGTGAAAAAATATTCACGATCGTTCCGATCATCAGCAAGAAGAACAACCGAGTGTTACACCTCCGCCAGAGCGTCTTCTAGGTCCGCTGCATGTCCAAGATCAAGCATCCGGTCTCTGGTGGCGTTGGCCACCGGTTATAAGACTACGAAGGCCGACTACAGTAACAGCTGGCCACGAATGTCCTGAACTGGTTGAAAAGAATGACGAACAGGCGAAGTAATACTTTCAGCAGGATGGTGCCCTGACCCAAAGGGTAAAGACCGTGCAAGAGTGGTTGAGGTCAAACATGAAATTCTGATCGAAGGAGTTTGGCCGCCGCAGTCACAAGAGGATAATCCCATCGAACACAATGTGTGGATGCATGTCGTAAATAATTCCTGCAAGGTCTGCGACAGCAACGTCTACAAGCTGAAGTCATCTGTCAAACTTTTCTGGGCCAGAATGAGAAAGAACTTCGTGCGCAACGTGTGTGCGGCCTTGAGGTATATCCTGGAGCTCGTGCTCTCCTCCGATGGTGGGTACATTGAAAAATATTACATTTTAAACGCATGTTATTAATTTGAAACAATAAAATTGCCCTTTGTTTAAAGCGTCGTAATGAGTGCAACTGTACTTTTTCAATACCCGGTATGAGCCTTGCAGGCGCAAATGGATGAAGTGGGGCGTATTCAAAAATTCTCAATGCCCCTGTTTTCTTCTTCATTTGCTATGAAGGTTGAAGATTTCGTTTATTTCTTCTTTAACACAGGAATAATTCAAAGAATTCAAAGGCAATGAATCGATGTAACTAACCACACTAAGATCAGGGATAACTGAGAATTTCATTACTTCCCACGAACGTTGTTCTAGCATAAATGAAATTTCAAAATCATATCAGCATAACTTAGCTAATTCAATGCATCAAAATCACTCAGATACAAAATATTTACGTCAAAGTTAATCGAATTGAACAAATCCCTTTTAAGCCAACTCTTTCTAGTCCTCGTTTGGCAGAGCAAAATGATTATTCTAATCCAATTTTCCACTGCCCGAAATATTAAACTCCATCTGAAACTATTACAAAATTAATCAAAATAGACATGTATATGCTATGGCATTATTTACCACGAAATACATTTGCCATATTTTGGGTTGGATCAAAAAATAAATCTCTTAGGGAACTCTGAATAAAGAGATAAAGGCGAATAGCAGATAAGGAGTAATAAAAGTAAACTAGCATACTAGAAGAGGAAGAAGAGCCGCCGCGGTGTGACTCATTTCTTTTTAACGTATTAGATAGCGAATGCATCCTTTTCTCTTTCACCTGTAATCTTAATGGAAGATGTCAGGTGAGAGTAGTGAAGCATTAGGTTGTCAAAGTAATTTTATAATATATGTGCGAGCCAAATAACTTAAGGTAATAGCATACACGGAGATAACTTTAAGGGTAATTGGAATCACTCCACCAAAGTTTTTTCCACTGAAGTGGTAGAGACGGAGATAACTTTAAGGATAATTGGAATCACTCCACCAAAGTTTCTTCCACTGAAGTGGTAGAGACAGACCTATGATTCGGTTAAAAGAAGTCACGTTAAGGTCATTTTCAGAACAAATATATACAAAAGAATATGAAAAATCACACTTATCTACAATTGCTCAAGAATTCAATGCCAGGGGTATAAATTAGTCAATTAGCTTTTAATGGACGGGCAAGTACCTATTACACTGATTAAATTCATATTAGGCACGGTCTCTAAATTTGCATTTAAACAAACGAAATTAGCTGTGGAGCCTCAAAACAAATCGATGTAATGATTCCCAGCCCTATTTAAACTAGAGTACTGTCCCATAATAGAAAAAAAATAAATCTTGATTTTATTGAGACTAATAGTTTGATTTTCATGAAAATTGCCCCGGAGATTCATAAAAATTTGCCTTTTATATTGTTCCACTTCATTTCATACAATATCTGAGAAAAAAGGTTATAAGGAGAGAAATTTCTATTTGAAGAAAGAATTCGTCAAAAACTAGAGAACGACAGCATAATTTTCAGTTTACAGGTAAAATACGTTGAGTAGAGGTATGTATAGAAAACATTGTCATACGTGTATTGTAGATTAATAATGACGCCATTACTCATTTAAAAGTATTTCAATGTGACTTTTGGTCGACAAATCTTGCAGCAAGCAAGTTGCTAATAAAAGACTGAAGGATTGAAACTGTTTGACATTTTAAGGCATTGTAATGGGTTAAAAAGTGTGATTTAACGCTTAATAAAGTTCCTTGATGATATTGAATCATGTAAGTCAAAAAAGAAAACGGGTCGCCCCCCAAAAAAACACTCATTGAAAATCGTACGATGCAACGAATGTCAATTTTGGACTGATTAAAGAAAGCAGCCGGTGTTTCTTGTCATGACAAAAAAACATAAGCTTTTATGTGTTAAACAAGACTGTCTCGAATCGGTTGAAACAGATGAACACTGTTGAGAAACAACTCATATTTATGATAAAGAGAATAAAGTGGTTAAGCTTGCCTTGGCTACAGTGGAGTGCTGAAAAGGGGACTTAAGCAAATGTTTCTTACGGATTAGATGACAAACAATATATAAGGCCTCGTAATCTTTTATGAGTCTCGCCTGCAAAATAATGACGCTTAAATTTAGGCGTTTCTTTTAAATGGGCCATCCGAGGACTGCCACAGGGTTAAACTTAGAATTAGTAGCGTTATGGCGTTAGTCATCTTTTTAAGCGAGCATTCAGTAAGATTATCCTTTGAGGATAAGAATTTAAACGCTGTAGTTTACAAGAATGTGCTTTTCCAACATCAGGAGAACATTCGGTGGTTTTCTTGCTGAACAATCCTCAGTGCAGCATAGATAAACAATCAAGAAATCTTGAATGCTAAAGATATCGAACTTATGAATTGACCTGCACAAAGCCCAAATTTAAACCCAATCAAAAACATGAAAGATAGTCGTCAAAATGTTATTCATCGGAAAGCAAGGAAGTGTGAAGATTTGGGAAAATATTGTAAGAATAGTATAATATAATCACGCGCGAACAATGCAACATATGATATAATTATGCTGCTTTCTCGGTAGGACTGAAATTATACATATCTTTCTCTCGTTTTGGATGCATCCATTATTCAATTGCACATTACTATCATCTTAACAGTTTTATTCTCTGTTCTATGAATAGAAACTAGGACTATCAGTGTCAAATTTAAGAAACTATTCTCTGCAATTTCAATGCAAACTACCTAATTATTTTCAAGAAAATATAAATTTTGTTATTTTGTTACATGTGTCCACTGCGGACGTTCCTGACTTGTCTAAGTGCTGCAAATATGAAGTACTCCCTCCGTCCAGGGCAGTGCAACTAATAATGAGTAAATGTTTCAAAAGGAGAGGAGAACTGCCATAATTTGGAGAATAAGTACAAAGAATTGTAAAGTGAAAAACCGATAGTTCGCCAGAATGGAAAGGTAATCGAATTAGTTACAAAGGACGGGATAAGAGATTTATATGATAGTTGTAATACGATTATTCCTTACGATGATTATCTTTGACAAGAAGTTAAGAATGCTCCTACTCGGAAATCTCTCCATTTGAAATTCGATCGGTAATATAATTACTTAGTTCCGAGGCTGCACATGGGTGCTTCAAGAAGTTCGTCTAAAAAGGACAGGTAGAAAAAACTGTTTAAGTTATGATGCTTATTTTTCAACATATCCTCAATTTAGGTCAATACAGTTCTGCAAACGTTAATAATAGCCTTTAAGTCCATGTGTGTAAAAATGAGGTTCATGCGATTCGAACCATGTCACAGCAGCTCTTTTTACATCTTCAAGTGATGGACAATCGGAACCTTTTAATGATTTTTTCATGTTTGGAAACAAATAGAAGACGAAGGGTGCTAAATCGGGGCTGTGAGGTGGATGTCGGATGATTACCCATCGAAATTCGTCTAGTACAGCTCTGGTATGCCAAGCGCAGTGAACGAGTGCATTGACGTGGTGGAAGAGGATGGGCCAATGCAGATCCCAGGGCGTTTTTGGTGATTTTCTTGGACAGTTTTCTCAAAACGCCTTCATAATATGTAGCTGTAATTTGAGGGAGATTGAATGGCCTACTTCTACCCCTAAGAAGCCACTGCTTCGATTGAATTTTGTCCTCGGGATGGGATTGGTAGAGCCATGTATAAAAGCTTTGGGTCAGTGTCCCACTTGTTCAAAATTTCCATTGAAAAATCTGCCCTTGTTTGCTTCTGATCTGGGTGCGGCAGCTTAGGAGCTTATTGAGTGGAAAGCGTGTTTAGCCTCAAACTCTCCATTAGAATTGCATATGCAGAACCCACGGAGATGTTGACTGTGTCTGCTACTGAGTCAGTGGTTGTTTGTAAATGATTTTCAATCAGGTCGCGAAGAGATTCAATGTTTCCCACACAAACTGATGTGAATGGCCTGACACTGCAGGTTTCATCTTCAATCTCATTTCTTTCACTTATTCTTTGTAGGTTGTTGATTTCTTTGGGGCATAGTCAGCATAAACTTGTTCCAGCGAGTCAATGATTTGGCTGATCTCCCACCCGAACTTCACCATGAATTTGATGCTTGTCCTGGCCTCGATTTTGAAGGAAGCCATGTTGCTGAACGGGTGCTGACTTCCAACTGGCGGGGCCATGTTTCACATGTACGTTATAACACGTTGGTACAAGGGCGCTCAGGTGCATTAACATCAATATCCTTTTTAAAATTTTTAGTTATGTACTTTTTCCACGAAATTTTTGAAGCCCCTGGTATTTTCATCTATCTTTTAGAAAAAAAATACTTAAAAGGTTGAGGGTGAATTTTGCTTAATCGCTTAAAGACCTGAATATATTGCGAATAATTGAGAAGATAGAAAATCTCGATTAGCTCCTTTAGGAGCACTCTGTAAACTCTTATATTATCGCGCGCAACTCATATCTCATTATGTCGGTCGGTCGGTCCTTGAGTCCCCGTTTTGAATTTTTTCTCTCGTTTGGGTAATAACATTATAACTATTCGTCCGATTCTAACGAAATTTGAAACCTCATGGTTATATTCTGCATATGTATAATGAATTATGTCTCCCGTTTAGGTATGGAAGACAATGTTGGCCATACATCCACCTGCAATGAGTCTGCTTACTTTTATGTGCTAATCGAAATTTCCGATTTCTCTCACACTGATGTTTAGCTCGATGTCTCCAATCACACGCCTGATTTCAGTTTTGAGTTCAGGAATTGTGCGTGGTGTTTGAGCGTATACTTGTGATTTCACATACCCTAATAAGGAGAAATCAAAAGGGCTAAGGTCACAGAATTTTGATGGTCCTTCCTGGTCACCAAGCAATGATATCACTCGTTGCGAAATATTTTCGAGGAGTAATGTAAGGGTTTGGCGCAAGGGTGGTAGGTCGCTTCATCCTGCTGAAACCAGAGGTTAAAAATCTCCGTATCTTCCATGTTTGGCCATAACTGAGTGGATATCATGCCTGAGTAACGTTCTCCATTAATGGTAACTTCATTACCCTCATCGTCTTCAGAGAAGAATAGTCCAAGCACATCATCTGCCCCCAAACCACACCACACAACCGCTTTCATTGAGTGCATTTTTCGCTCATGCCATTATTCGAGGATTTTCATTTCTCCAAATCATGTAATTATGTTTATTGACAAATTCACTCAAGTAGAAGTTGGTCTCGTCACTGAAGATGATTTTCTTTTTCAAATTTTCGTCGGGTGCAAATTTCTCCACGATCCAGTCAGCAAATTGCTTCCGCTTCCCGTGGTCAGGTGACTGAATGAAGATGCTGCGTAAGTTGAATTTTGTACGTATGCATATAGAGAGCTGTATGCAGAATTAAATGTAATGAAGTGGTTGGGATGTCCAACTGCTGTGAACCTCTGCGAATCAAATTTCCTGGACTCATATTGACACTGTCTCGCACAACAGCAATTAGTTGCTCTGTGTGAAAAGAAGGATTCCGTCAAAGAAATTTGGCCGTTGCAACTGAGCCAATTGTTTTAAACTTTGTCATTAGTCTGCGAACAGTACATATGTTGGGTTCTTCATTTCTTCCGAAAAAAGTACGAAGTATTCAAACGGTTATGTCACACTTTCTCTGTTTTGGCAAAAAGTCTTTACGATGAGAATGCGCTGCTCAGTTGTAAACACCTCTATGAAGTACCCCACACAAGTAATCTGGAAACCAAAGCATGCCTTCAAACTTTAAAATACAAAGTGTCGCCCAATTTCAATTGTGTCACCTTTATGGAACAGCCTATATTTGCTCTTTTTAGTTGTTCAGAAAGCTTTCATTTAAAATAACTTTGAGGCAGAAATTTACTGTGCCTTGCAACGAGCATGTGAGTACATTGTGTAAATTGCTACACACACTACATAGAAGAGCGGCAAGTCCCTTCGGACCTAGTGACAGTCAGGGAGGCATAGGAGAAGACTTTAATCGTTCATAAGTCCTAAGGAAGCTTGGCATTCAACCTGTCTCTCTAGGAAGCCTCTTTCTTTAAGATTATCTCTTAATTATTAATTATTTCCTGTATTTTTGAGAGCCTAACCACATATCTCATGTCCTGTTTGTGGAGAAGTTTAGAAAGAGCTCTAAAAAGGGCTCTTTAATGCTTTTAGGGTGTAAGATATCTCTTCTCTGCGCATAATGGGTTGCTCCCCAAAATTCACTTCATATACTATTGTCGCTTTCTTGGTGACTATTTATTTATAATTAATAAAAAAGATCCATTCAATAATTTTATAAGATATATCAACGCCATTTAATTAAACATCCAATATGCAGTTAAATTTACAAATGATATATTCCATCTCTTTCTGGAGATTTTAATCAATAAATTTTCCATTATATTAATCACTTCTGTTTACCCCAAAAAATAACTCAAGCCTTGAAATGAATTTCTTCAGAGTCTGCGTGCAATTTTCCGCAGTTAATATGGTCAAAACCTTACTTCAACGCGCTTATCACTCATACTTACGTTACACAATGCTACACAAGGAATTTAAATATTTACTCAAGAATGTATTTCCATAGAAATATGTATGCTGCTTTGTTTAGTAGATTCCAAAGTAAATTCTACGGAAAAAGTTAACCCTAACATTACGATATTTTAGCTTCCTTATCCGCTCGTTCTGTAAATGGCTGCTAAAAATTATCCACAAATATTTCCCCCAAATCAAATTTAAAGTACTGTTTTTAATAACCTTTTAATAGACTACATGTATCCTATTATGGACGCACTTCCCGGGAATCTGTCAAAGCTATCTTGTGCATATATAGGTAGGGGCGTAAAGTCCCTTGAAATAAGAATGTTTTAGGAATAAAATCGCTAAACCACTAACCCGTAAATGATGCTTCATCCATTCGAGAGCATCTTATAAAATGCCAATTTGATACATAAACAAATAATTTCTTCATCCTCTCCCATTGTAAAAATGAAAATTCAGTATTATGGAATGAAACGATATAAAAATATTTGGCATCCACACAATAATAATTTAACTGCTGTTCTCCACCTTCTAGTTTAAATCGTTCTCTTCCACGATCGTTCTATTTCCCACATATTCAATCCTCATATCCATTTGCCTTCCACCCGTTAACCAAAGCGATAAACTACGTTATTATTCCAATATCCTTCCACTATTCACATTTATTTTGTGTTCCTATTTTTATTCATGTTTAAATTTGCATGAAAAAGAAGTTATATCACCTAACTTTATTCATTATCAATTTTAAATATTTTTATGATAACTATAATATTTCTTCTAAAATTTAATTTATTTTGCCAGATTCGAAGATGGGGAAAAAGCCTTAAATATTTCCAATAAATTTTAGGATTATGGAAGTGAGCTCATTTGTATTCCTGTGAGTCATTACAAGTCAAACATTGTCCATCATGCGAAAGTTCCTTGAAGCCTGTTTTTTCAATGATTTGCATCAACAGACAATGATATGCCAGGCTGCTACAACTGCCTCAAATCTCACAACCATAACGTTGCTTTTATTTCTAATCGTATTTATTTTTTCTTAATTAATAATTTGTTCTTAGTCTATATATTTAAAACCACATGTATGTTACAATCAACTTTACTTATCACTTCAACGAGGCGATAACTTTCTTCACTGCAGCATTGCCACCTCTTCCGAATGTTCGCCGCATTGGCTAGCTTGACGCAACTTTTTCAGCGGAAGCCCGGCTACAAATAAATGTGTCTTTACCAAACTATATTATATATATATATCAAATAGAGAGTGAGAATAAGCGAAATTGCAACTGGTACAAGGTAGTTTTTCCAGCAATTTACCCATGAATTCCCTCAGAGTTATGGGCTTATACCTGCTAATCTCCTTCTTCGGTTTGCCAGGCTCAGGTATGAATATAATACGGGCTCTATTAAACTGGTCCGAAAAATAGCCCACATTGAGGCAGGAATTAAATACATTTAGTAGAGCTTCGTTGATGTTATGAGGAGGGTTTTAAAATGCATTTTTGTGATGCGAGTTATCCTTGGCAGCATTTCCTTAAAGCTCTTTAGGGATGTTCCATAGTCCGCATGGAAAAAGGGCCTTTATCGTTCTCCCGCGAGGTGTATCTCATCCATGAAGTGATGTCGTGTGAGGTCAGCCCACAGTTCTCGAAGTCTTACAAGAAGATGCTCCTCGTACTTTTCATTAAAGAGTTCGTTCTTCTCGTTAATAATACGGAAACGATTTTCGCCAAAATCTTCTGAATTCACATCCAATAACTTGGTCTTCCGTGATTTCCATGACATTGAATTTAATGTTGATACGATCTTGGGGAGAATGCTCCGCAATCTCTTTTGTCGACTGCAGAATTTTCTCTGGTCCACTCCTGCATCAATATTAGCTATCTTTTTATCCCACTCTTCTCTTGATTTCTTCATTATAAGATGTTTGATTTAGTTCCTAAGCTGTCGTACTTCCTGGTTTTGACGCGCCGTAATCCTATACATGTTTATAAAATATAATAGACAAATGCTTCTAGCTGATCTATCTTTTCTTGAAAGTTAAAGTCCCAACTTGGAGCCGGTAATATTTTGTGTTCCGTCCAAGGGACAGCTCGGTGGTCAGATTCCAAATGTTCACGGTGTGTCTCCCAATTGGTTCTCGCCAAGCATCTTCGTTTAGGAATTTGGACTTTGATTGAAGAGGTAGAAATGTGGATTATCATAATAATATTCTCCTTGCAGCGAGGTGGTCCAGAAGGTTCATTTGATTCAGAGAGAAGTTACGATTGGTTAAAAACTATATATGATGTGGTCGACGATCTTTCCGTGTGAAATGCGGCAAAATCAGCTCCTTCTCTCTGTTCTATGACTCGGTCAATTAAAAGGCTCAACGAGTTACCGGTTCCGTTTAATGCTGTAGTGTATCCGGCCTGACTACAGTGGGCATTTATATCCCCGATCAAGATTGTTGCGCTTTTCTCCTAAAGAGGCGTAGAAAATTTGTGATCCGAAAGTATGGACGCTTGTTAGGTAGGTACCCGACCGCATCTACCAAGCCATTTTATGTTATGCATATCTTATTTGTCAGATCTGACTCTTCTAAATCCGGAATATCCTTAAACTTTATCCCTTTCCTGATAGCAATAGCTACTCCATAGTACCTCTTTTTCGAGTGGTTAGCCCATCCCTTCAGGTGCGACCAGATTTTGCGCACTCGAAGCATACCTTTGCCTCGACTTTATACTCTTTTTTGGCATGCTGCTCCATGGCGTAGCATGAAAAACAAATCTGAAGCTGGACATATACTTCTCTTTCAATACAGCTAGCAGAGACTTTTGAGTTGAACATAACCAACCCCTTTCAACTGCCTTCGCTGCCATATCAGTCGTTTGAAATGTCAACTCAAACACATGTGTTTGCTATTGACCGTCTTGATTTCTAAATTCACATGTCACATCGATCTTTGCCTAATTTTGTTTGTCTTAGATTTCTATTTTGATGTCTTCTGCAGAGGGAGTACCAATGTAGAGGTCGATACGACGATATATAATTGATCTCTTTGCTGAGATGTGCGGAAAAACCTTTGGTATCTGAACGATTTCTGCTAGTTTTTCTCGTGACTTTTCGCTGAGCAATTTGCCTAGATCTTGGTTTGTAGCGGTGCATCCTTTTGGGGTTCGGACACGTCAGTGATTGGCGGGTTTTACATACCTTAATTGGCAGAAAGATTATCAGAACCAGAGATGTTCTGCTGTGGTGGGAACAGGCAGATATGCGGTGAGTTTTCGGAAGCTTCAGAAATCACTCGTAGGTGGTCTGTCTCTCTCTTTCTCGGAGGGCCGTGTGAAAGAGCAGTCGATTTAAACTTGATCCAAATTCTAGGTATCTTTTTCAACTACAATTCTCAGTGTATAATCCAGAAAGTGAATGTAGTAGGGCTTTGCCTTCCCAAGTGCAGATAAAGTCTTCCAAAAGGAGCAGTCAAGACAAGAAATGAACGGAACCGACAGCTTAAATACGCATAGGAATGAAAATTACTCTGACCATAGTTTGGACTCATTAAACTGATGAATTGGTGCCGAGCTCAGTCGATGGCCAAACTAATCTTCATAAGTACTATCATTGTCGCAACAGGATACCAGCTACAAAGGCAAAACTTCAATAATCTATACACCAATAGGGTGCCTGTCATTTTGATAGGCGATTTAAATACCCATTATGGTCGGAAAACAACTTAATATTCCAATCAATAGACAGATACTGCAAAAACTAAGACCCTAATTCCAAACATACATATTAAGAGAGTTAGCTACAAACCGGACATCTTTCTGACTAAATTCACTCAGCCATTTAACTAATTTATGAGCGTTTGCCCCTCCCCTCAGTGATAATTAATACAATCCAACTTTAATGCACATAAACGTGCATCCTATAAAAATCTTTTCAATGAAATGGAAGGCAAATTACAGAGCGGATTGGGGCAGGGTCACTTGGGCAAGCCACTCTAGAGGAAATCAAGAAGAAGATGCATAGAATTATAGAAGAAATTAAAAGGAAAAATAAAGAGACAATTGAGATGGACAACAGCAATAGTGGCATCGTGGCATCAAGGGTGCTAAAGAAGTCATATAACGCACTCTGGAGATCGAAAAGAAAATTAATTGCACTAATTTACGAAAAACATAAAAAGAAAATGGGATAAACACGTCGAAAAAATACACGTAGAAGCATTCCCAAGAGAACTTTGCAAACATATTAAGCTAGTATAGGAAGCAGTTAACAAAATCTTAAACGATAAGGAAGAAACAGAGACATTGTTAAGAGAGAACTGGAAAATTGTATTAAAATTCAGGTAAGAAGAGGAGAAATATGATATTGAAATCGAACATCGAATCATGGACGAATTAAATGCATAAATTGAGACGACATATCCCTTCCTCTTTGTCGAGTAAGAAAGAAACAACGAAGATGGAAAAGATGCAGTCATTATATCAGAGTAAATTTAAGATACGATAGTGGGCTTCCTAAAAAAAGCACTAGGCTGATCATGACATACCAGGAGGTAAAATTACCTTAAAGGTCTCCCAAACATAGTGGAGGGAAAATGAAACACCTTGAATGCGTGTATGAACACGGCATATTTTCCTGATGAACTGAGTTTATCAAAGATGATATTTGTCTCAAAGGCGGGAAACCTCTAGAACAAGCAAGTATCTACCGCTTTGCCTCGCTACTAGATTTTATCATTAATGTAATCAAAAAATAAACAACAACAGACTGTCGAGATAACGACCTAATAAGAGCTGCCACTTTGCCTTAAGTAAAACAGAAGCACGGAGATGGCCCATTTGCATTCAACATAGAGATACTTGCGAAAGTAAAGAGAGAGAAAATGAGCGTGGAAGTCGTTTTTTGGGACGTTTCCAAGGCATTCGACAAAGTTTGGTATAGAGGTATGCAATTCAAGGTACTCAGACCGGGAATGGACACCGATATCGAAAACATACTATGCGATTATGTAATAGACAGACGTGCTTATGTAAAAAGAGAACGCCATCAGGGAGAC
The DNA here is from genome assembly GCA_963969495.1 of Ceratothoa steindachneri. Taxonomy (NCBI): domain Eukaryota; kingdom Metazoa; phylum Arthropoda; class Malacostraca; order Isopoda; family Cymothoidae; genus Ceratothoa; species Ceratothoa steindachneri. The sequence continues at coordinate 141,032,962 of OZ018323.1, read as the reverse complement.
GAGGTTGAGCTCGCTGCATATTAGCTCAAGGGAGGAAATGGGAACCTGTTTCTGTCTTCACTCTACACCGCAGATATGCCACTACCTAGAAAATGGCTACCTGAACAGTTAATTCGCTAAGGACATCAGTCATATGATTGTTTGCTCTTACAGAAACGGACCCATGAAAGATAAAATGACGGCAGAAGAGATAAGAAGCATCAAGAAATACGAAGAAAAATTGAAAAATAAAACAAATAGGGATAAATTCAAGATGGTACCCGTGTACAGGATGAACCTCATAGATGTATAAGTACAAGGATAAAGCTACGGATATAAGGAAAAGTATGAAGTGTTTGCGTTAAACATTACGACATGTGTTTACAAAAATTATGTTATTTAGAGGATAAATCGGCGGAAAAGTGGACTTATATTACTGTACAATTTAAGGAAAATCAGTCAAAAACAAGAGGAAGATTGCCAAGCAATAATTCAGTATGCAATTATTTATCCAAACATAGCGATATACACGATCACGAAGAGTAACCTAATAATATTCCAAAGAGTAAAGAACAAAACTATGTAAATAATAACAAACACTAGAAGAGAAGAAATTAGAAGACCACAAAACCTTCACAGGGAAGCAAAGATAAAGCCACTTGACAGAATAATTGCAAATGAGCCAGAAAGGTCATATAAAAGATACAGAAAGAAAGAGGAGTTGATTTAACTAATCAAATTTTCCGAAGAGAAGGAAGGAGAACATGCAGTTTATTCCCAAATTTGCTAAGGATTGATGCAGGAGGCGAAGATGAGGAAGAAGAAATCTAAACCTAGACAAGGACCAGACTTCTCGACAATGACAAAGATTAATTACATGTATATAAATGTAGCATCCTCAGATAATAGAAATAGAAAATAATAGCTAGAGAGATAGGACCCAATCCCAGTTTATTAAGAATAATTACCACTAACAGTTTGAACGACTTATATAAACTAACACTAAACTGTCATATATTAAAAATAGACAGAGATACAAAACACAAATGAGTGATTCTCACGAGAAACAAACTTTTAATTTAACCGCGTTAACTATAACTACATGATCGCCAGGCAAACTAGCATATCTTTGCAAGCCTCCTACTTTTTCCAGTTTTCAGCAACTATTCCTAATTAACTATCACATTTACACACCTGATTCACCATAGATACGTTAGACAGGGGTTAAGATGAACAGCAAAGATCTAGATTAGATACAATCTACAAAACTTGGTTCGGATTCCAAGTTAAAATGTGGGTTCCATGTCTCCTAATATATTTCCTTGCTTTCCTATCCTTTAACTTTCTTCTTCTTCCCATCGCTCTCACCCACCGTAACCACACTGCCTTGAGCTTACTTAAGTTCTGGACAGTGTAGCTGCATGAGACTACAAAGCATTACAGGGCTTCGCCGTCTCTACGTGGACCATCTTTTATGGGCAAAGGGTTAAGGGGGGGGCAGTTGCTGGTTTTTGTCTTTCACTTCTCTTTTTATTTAATTTCTTTCATCTCTAAAGTTGATTTTTCCTAAGCAAGCATTTGTTGACATACTTAACAAAATTCACTTTTATTTACTTAATAAAGGACTGAGTCATGTCCCTCAATATGAGAAACTAGGAGAGTCAAAGTAGAATTCACCCATCCTTGGAAAAATAAAAAAGATACGATTTAAAAGATAGTCGTAAAACATCAGATGAGGGATTAAAAGCCCCCAACGCCTCTGCCCATGACCAACGTGGTAACTCGCCCGAGCTATTTGTCATGCATTAATTTCGTCCTATTTATGCCCATCACATTATACGCTCATAATTGGGGCCCATGAGGTCACTTGTTTGTGGAATAGCCTACACTAGAATTATAGCTCAGAAATCATTCAGGTATGGAATTTAATTGCAACCTTCCGGTTATGAATTGATCCCCACTCTCGAGGTCCCGATCATTTAGGAATTGGCTCTTTGCAATTTGGAAGCAATTATGAAGTAAGAAACCGATGAGGCGGTGGCACAAGTGTAGTTGCAGTTGATTTGGCCAATACTTTCACAAATGCTCAATAATTCACTCTTTTCGAGGAGTCCAACTGAATCCACCTATCCATCATTGCTCTTCATCCCGGCAGTCCTCGAGGAAAGGAGCATTTGGATAATGGGCGCAAGCTCTAAAGTCAAAATCAAATTTTTCCCAAACCAGCTTCCTCTAAAGGCAATCATTTATTCAATAATTACGCTTCGCACATTCAACATATTTAATTACACAATAAATTACAGGGCAAGAGAGAAAAAACGACCAAGGAGCAGATGGAGCATGCTACCAACGTGGAGAAGCTCATTAAGAGGTGCATAATAGTTTCATTGCCATATGTGCCGAATTCAGAGATATGGACAAGCTTCTATCCAAGAAAGGAGCTTGTCTATTATATACAATCATCCTTGATGCAATCCTGTCTCCACAAATGGCAGCTAACTGCAGTATTATATGTTGTCGGAAAAAGTCATAGAAAGTCTACAACCCAAGGTCTCTTCGTTTGAGTATGATAATCCCGATAGACAACATAGAGCAAGAAAAGTTTTATGGAATGTAATATGTGATTTGTATGCTATAAACTAGGAGAACATACATCTACCAACTGCCCCGAGAAAGAAAAACTATGGTGCAACGAATGTCCCACTGAAGGCCACAGATTAGACAACGGCCAAATGAGATAAAAGAAGAGCTTCAATTGCAAAGGCGAACACTGGACCATGGATGGCCCTGAGATGCCATAAACGGTAAAAAAGAAAAGAAGGTGAAGGAAAAATGGCTAAGCAAATAAGCCATGCAAGTGACTCGAAGATTTTTAAGGAGATGCAACCATTGAAGGCATATCCAGAAACTAGAATCATCAGCGATCTAAATGCCCGAATCTCCATATTAAATATAAAATGCAAATAAAGCAAACTCAATAAAGCTAGGCTGCTACATTTCGATGCCTAACTCTCTTCTGGAGGCGAATAACCTTCCAACAGTAGTTATTCCAGCAGACCCTGAGTGCTGCAGAGCATTCAAGCATTCCTTTATTAAAAATAATACAATCAAATTCGGACGAATAGAAGCAACCGCAGAAGCGCCCTCCTTAGGAGAATTCGAAGAGGAGGAAGAAAAAAAGCAACAAGGGCAAGTAAGAACAAATCAAAGTCTCGACACACAGGAGACGTGCACCAAGAAAAGAAAAAAAACGAAAAAAAGAAAATACCGGTAGATGTCACATTATGCTTCGAGCGTACTGATAATATTTCAAATAAAAACCAATGGGTAAACAACCAAAAGGACTTTACGGAAATTTATTCAGAAAAATTGATGGAAATTTCATTTTAATTTCGGAGCAGGGGATTAACAGACGTAAAGTAAAAAGAAATATTTGAAATTACAACCTATTGATCACGAACAACTCACAAGAGTTGTACGATGGCGTCCGTTTTGTGATCAATAAAGGGATCGAATACAAGCAAATCAAAAAAGTCTAAGAAACCTATCTTGCGATGGAAGTCGAACTCAGAGAAAAAAAAGATCATCCTAGTCACCAGCTACCAGCCACCAAGAAGAGAGGAGAGTTATTTTCACCTTTAAATCTTTCATTGATATATTTGTCATAAGGACACCCAATCCTAATGGGGCAGCTGAATGTTAGGTCTTTGTAGTCCGGCTATAGAACTTTCAATGGACTAAGTTCATCTTTAATGCAGGCCTGTTGCATGGGGTGTATATAACCCACTCTATACTCGATATACACCGCAGATGTCCCCACGCCTGGAAACACAACCTGCCTTAACATACAATTCGTGGATGATTTCAGCCAGATAATACAATTCTCTTTTGGGAACGAGCCTATGCAGGCTCGAATGAAAGGGTCAGAAATCGAGACCAAGTGGAAAATTAGAACAAACTACTGGTAGGAAAAATGCAGGGTGCTCCGGATTGTGAAGAGGCTACTTTCTGATATCAGTTTGGGAAAGAGGCAAAATCCCTACACCATTGAGTGCAAGTGCTCGGTATGAAAATTACTTCATTCGGGTACAGCAAGCACGTCTCTGATCGGATTTTGCGGTTTTCGGCTACAGTGAGAACTTTATTCATTTTTAGAAACCTCTAAGAGAGTGATATTTAGAAGATCGACAATCCTCTTCAAATATCTAATCTGCTCTATCCCGCTTCACCCTCTCTTGTGTATCGAGGACGCAAAGGAGAAGTGTACCAATCGTGAAGCTAAAATGCATGTACCTAAATACATGTACTCTCAGGCTAGAATGAAAACGCCAAGAAGAGTTGCACAGTAAGGTAGGGATAAAACCCATTAAAACAATTATAGATGAACGGACTAGGAATATGCAATAATGGACGAAGAAATCATGGAAATGTTTAACCACAACTAAAGAGCTAAAATCCATCCTTATCTCCAGGTTCCGCTAGCTCTTTGGCTAATGGATATAAAGCGTATGTCCAAGCATGAGAAAATACGTGAAAACAATGGAAAAAATAACTGATTAATGGAAACATTACCTAACTGGAAGAATCTCCGAATACGACAGAAAGCTTTTCAATTTTGACTCAAGAGGAAGGAACGAGAAGAAAGAAAGAAAATTGCAAAACCCAAAACGACTTACAGTACAGAATATATCAAATACAAAACAAAACTAGGTATTAAAAGTAATAATAAAGTAATTAAACCATAAAACAACAATAGGTCGAATAACACAAAGAAGAAACATTCAAAGTTTAATAAAAAAGGCTTCAACGCCGTTTAAAACAAGAATAACACCTACAGATATACACTGACAGTAAAATAGATGGAAGAGATTTAGCGTTATAACCAGGCGCTTTGCATACCCTTGCAAATTTCCTACATTTCCTTCTATTTTCACCACTCTTGTTTCTTTATATCTATCTCACTCATGCTTTGTTCCCCTTTACACATACTATCTCCTCCATTAATTCCGAATTATTTCTTCCCCCCCCATTGGAGCTTTACTTCCTCGGAGCTTATAAAGGCTCCAAGGGATGGGAGCATCACGAGACACATAGGAAGAACAGGGGCCTCGCTCCCTTCCCTTGCCCTAGCTCTTCTTAGAAAGGCCAGGGTGAAGGGGAGGATGTGCGACACGTTGATCTTCAACTTTCCCTCCCACTTTCCTCTTTCATTTCTATCTTCCTGGTCTTAGTTTTGTTGCTCTGCTGAAGCTCCAGAGGAGTGAAACTTCAGTACTAAAGACCATTGTACCAATTGTGATTTCTATTATTTTCTCTCTTTCCATATATATATATATATATATATATATATATATATATATATAATTAGTTAATTTATGCAGGGACATGTTATGACCTAATTAAAATTACGCCGCTAGCCTCAGTTTCATTTTTCCCTCTACACCATTTACCTCAATACAATATCGTAAGAGAAAACTTGTATGTCGTTTACCCATGATATACTTTCTGAAACTTAGAACCTTCAAATCCTAGTTAGGTTTAAATGTAATAAGCCGCAATTCTCAACGAAAAATGAATATGGAAAATAAATATTTATTTTGGAAATTGGTAGAAAGAGTGCACCGATCTAATTGCCTGAGCAAACTCCACGCTTGCATAACTTAAGGAAAGCCTCTTAAGACCACTATTTATATCCTAAATGAATGGCAGAGGTCTATCTCTTAAATTAGGCAGCTTGTTTGATATCACACATCATCGGTTAAAGAGGTTTAAGTAGAATCTTTTTGGGTGTGTTTTCTCGAGGGAAAATCGTATCACTCCATAATCGGGAAGAGCGAATCGTAACAAAGTGATAAGCTTCAATCTCCTTGAGCACACACTAGGCTAATGTTAATGCTGCTATATTTCCTTCGTTTAGTTGCCTGTATTAATTATAGCATTTCATGTAGTTTATATTACATTAATTTAGACAGATAGTGTTTTATACCAACAGCCTGAAACTTAATCTAATGTTTAAAAGGATAAATATTTATCTTGGAAATCTATTTTATCGATACTGATTTCGAAGTATGATAATGTAATTTGTGACAACAATAAAGCAAAGATGAAAATTCAAAGCTAAATGAGTTTTAACAAAATTATTCCATCTTAAGTTAAAATGCATATGAAAGTAAATGAAGAGAAATGTAAACTTTATTAACTTAGATTCTAAAGAGTGAATTAAATGACAACATTTACAAACGGTGTTGAACGGTAGTTCCGACAAAATTGTAGCAACATAAAATTAACCCTATCCCTTTGCTTGGATTTAATCAGAAACTTTCATAAATAAAAATATATAATTTTATTTCCCTGTATTTTTTTGTCCATCTTAATTAAGTTGATGAGTAGAGCCCTGTATTTCTTTTTTTAAATAATATAATAATGCTTGAAAGGTTTCTTTGTTTCTTTATTCATTTTAAATTCACCCTGAAATACAAGTTGTACAAATTGAGTGCAAAAGAAAAGAAGTGAACTTATATTTATTAGGGACAGGACTTTGTTTGATCGAATGGTTTAGTGAAATGTGAACAACCAAAGAAAATATTCAAATTTGGGTAAACTGCGTAAACCAATAATTAAAACTGATATGCAGTAGAATGTTTTGCATATGTATATTATACATAATAGCTGTGTCTACCAACTATAAATATAAGAATTACTTTATTGCTCCTAATCTATATTAACTTCTTGCTAAGTCACTACATTACCTCTAGTTGTTTGGGCCTCAGAGATTTCGAGAGCAAAATCACTTCGAGATAACTTACCAGAATCAACAGAAACTTCTCTGGGAGTTCAGTGTGAATACTTTCATAATATTTCTTCTCATATCAACCCAAATGAGGAACTTAAATGTGCCAATACTTGTATCTTATAAAAAATCTGCAGAATTAAACCCTTCACACTTGCCAAACTTGAAATCAGCATTAATGTCAAAGGAAAATGACAGGAGAATAGTTTTGAGAGAATGCACAGTCTTTGCAGCTAGAGCGTTAATTACAACAAGGAGTAACAACAAGGAAAAAAGGTACCCTAGGAGACCTTACGGTCCATTCAAAGAGGGTACCATTGGACTTGCAATCGAGCGGGCACAAGGCTGCTCAATTGTTTTGCGTCCCTAAACGGCCACTTTTCAAGACCTTGTCTAGTCTTGACTTGAACTGGTCAACAGATTCACTGTTGACAACTTGCACTGGAAGTGCGTTCCACTTACCGCAGATACTGTAGGTGAAAAAATTTCCACACAGATTGCGGTTGTAACGCTTCAGTTCAAGTTTGAAGCCGTGATTGCGCGTTCTGTTCTCACTCAGTGTGAAAATATCCCGGTAGTCAACTGAAATGGACATAATGTATAGAGAAGAAACAAATTCGGTTGGCCAACCCAACTCTACCAAAGAAAGGAAGATATAGAATAATATTCCGCAATTAAAAAGCTAGAAAAATTTACCACTAATTTACCACTATATTTTAGTCTGTATTTCGGAAGGTATATATTTCCAAAATACTGAAAAGAGGGTACAACATTAATGTTTAATGGAGAAAGACCTTCATATAAAAGTGGAAGTAACATAATAACCCCAAAGTTGCACGTGAAGTGGTCAAACAGACCTTTCATTAATTCAATATTTCTCGTTTTCATTTTTGAGCTAAAGAAACGACTAAACATTTGGGTCGAAGACCCTCCTAGAGTGGACCACAAGTACATAGATCCAAGGGAGAGACCATGCCTGCTTGTCGCTGACTCGCAGTTTGGTGCGAGCATGAGACCATTTATGGCAGAAGTTGCACCGCAAGTGTACCCGTGCATTAGGCCATGCCTGGCGGGAGTCATCTCGCAGGTACGTCCGAAGGCGAGACCAGGTTTGTCAACAGTTGACCCGCTGGTGGGTTGGAAGGAGACAATATGCTTATCACGAGTTGAATCGCAGATGGGCCGAAGATGAGAATATGTCTGTTAGGAGATGAATCACAGCTCTATTTTATGGCTGAGTCTTGATATCTAGTGGATAGAGTTTCAACAATGGGGATGTTTTGTCCTAGACTTCATCAGTAACGTTGCCGAACGGCCTTCTCGTCACCTCCGGTATGAAAATCAGTGATTCTTCTTAATTTCCACTTTAATCTGAGAGTTTTGTTGTGGACAAGCACAATGTTGCCTACAGTATGATTCACTACCTGTTGAAATGTGAATATTTTGTGCTTTAGAGACATTAGATACTCATACCGAGCCCAAGTTCTTTGACGCATTATCTCCATTTCCTTCTGGTGTCTGGTTAAAACAGAGGGAGTTCCATATTCTGGCTCATCATCTTCCGAAAAAGTGAACTAAAGAGGAACTTTTCTTAAAGCATAAAGAAGATTAGAAAACGTTAACGGGTCCAGGTCGTCTGCATCGTCTGTAACATATGTGAGTCCTCATGATTAATGAAATTTTCCATCTCTGCTAAAAGGATAGAAATTTAATCCCATCTTACTACCTTACTACCCAAAATCCTTTTACAGATATTCTTGGTCAAGACGACCAACCGTCCCACGAAATCCGTTTACCACGGCGCTTTGGTATGGTTTACCAGCAACTGAATGACATTGAACTCACATCATTTGCGCCGTATTTAGTCATTCAGTTGATGTAGAAAATGTAGCAGCAATATTATCATACACTGTCGAACAGAAAGAGTATCGAGCAGGATATCGCTGGAAGGCTGGAATAAAGGTTTCAAATACCCTGACAACTACTAATTCTAGATGCATGGCTCTAGTAGCTGCACAAGTGAACAAAAGGATATAGACGTTTCCCGTCCCCTTTTACCCTTTATTTGGATCGCCCCACTGTAATCGTTACAGTAGATGAAAACGGGGACAGCATTTTACTCTATTTGCAGGTAAAGGGGGGGAAGCTACGGTGCCCTCTAATTTTTTACTCGCAACCGACGGCTGGTGTTACATTTTCTTGTAAACTTTTTTATTACCTGTCGGACATCGGACAGGTGGCACTAAATACTTACTGCAAAGGATGTTCAGTAGTTGACCAATCTTGAGGTGTGCGTAGGAATGGTTGAGATTCAGTAATAATAATTCCATAGGGCGATGGGCTCCTAACAACATAAACTTGTGACCTAATATGGTGAGGTAGAAGAGTGAAATCAAGTTTCCTGTTACACCGATTGATACATGCCTTGAGGAATAAAGGTAGCTGAAGAATTCGGCAAGTAGATCCATTAGCCTCGGGGAAATTTCCTTCTCTTCTTCTTTCACATGCCTGTTGGACTTTCTTTTATCCACTAATCAATACCAGCATCCTATTCCTATGTTGTGATCATATGATCGTGTAGGGGAAGTCTTAGGAACCCTTTTACCTTTCAGAAGGGAAAGTACCTAAATCCAAGGATGTTTACCTTGATCACGTTTGACGTGAAGCTATACCTGTTGATCTCATTTGGAAATATCTGGAAGGTACAAGGCAAAAAGTACGTGGTGTCAGGTTAAATAGTAGTTCACCCCATAATGCCCTTTTTAAATCCATTCTTGCCTTTGAAACCACAGGGTATTTTTTACGCTTCTAATTTTCATCCCCCTGGTGACCAGATCACAGAGGTTAAAATGAGACCAGATAAGACGCTACTCATCATCATGAAAGTATGCTCTATTTTCCACCAGCTTATCTTTCATGATTAACTCATTCCATGCATCAAGGCAAAGCCATTGAAACACAATTTGACTATCTCACCCTAGGAAATTTTCATCTAGGAATGGATGTAGAGATCTTTTTATTTCCTATAAAAGACAAGCCTATAGGAGAGCGCCGATTAATTCTAATATTGGAAAGGTAATGGGTTTATCTACGATATTTGAACTAGCCATAATGAGGCAAAACTTATCGCTGAATAAAAAGTAGATTAGGCCTGGAGATATCTTAGAACTAGAGACAGAAAAACACTGTAACTATAGGTTACTCGAGGGTGAAACTTGTCTAGAAAAATAATAAATTTAAGTATTTCCTTAGTTTGGTTGTCAAATAGTTCTATAATGACTGGCGTTCTTCGTCAAATTCTTCGCCCCAATCTAATCACGTTTACCACAAACTGTTTATAAAGAAGCGGGTAAGTATAATTACAGGAATTAGATGTAACAATGGATAATAAATAGATGTTATACACCTCACCACCTGTTTTTTGGTTAAGGCCAAAAAATGGATGTTCGAATTGGGGTAATAGAGCTCATCAATCCAAGTATTTCAATCAATTCCTTATGTCTCCTAAAAAATATTAATGTCAGATGAATTTGAGTAGCAGATTTCAGAGAAAGCACAAAGTCTCTGCAAAAAGAGAGTCCCATAATTTATGTTAACTACACGAGTTGAATTGACAACAAAAAATAATAAAGCTAGGAAAGACTTTTCCTGACTTAATCTACACAGATTAAGCGAATTCCTTTGGCCAACCGTACAAAAGAAATGAAACTAGGGAATTATACTCCACAATAAAGAAGGTAGAAAAATAAACTACTAAGTCATAATAAACCTTATTACTAAATGATATAAATAATTTATTTTATAATCTTTATGTCCGAACGTATATTATTCGAGAAGCTCAAAATATTAATTTCCTGACCAGATTCAGAAAGAATATTTGCTTGAAAGTAAGAACATACAAAGCTTGCGGTTTTTATCCTCATCCTTTACTCTCATAAAATGCAGTGGACGACTAGGATTTTGCCTGGTTTAGAAGAATCTGTGAGAATCTGTATATCTGCATTTATCTTCCGTGTTACTACTAGAATTTCATCTAGACTTAAGATGTACAAAGGTAATAATTAAGGTAAAATGTGAGAAGCGACAAAAGCCTATTAAATGATACCTTTTGTTGGTTGCAAACACCCGAAAGCGACTAATAAATATAATTATAAGAGATAAAACTAATAATTTAATACCAAGATGGCTGAAATTCATTTTTGATTTGAAGTTAAACATCTCAACTGTGGTTAGGCATAGTAGAGAACAATTTTACGGCTATAAACCACCACGGCAATTTCGAATTTTATATTGTCAGGTTCGGAGAGAGAAAACTGTATATACCATTAGATTTAACTTTTAACTTGATCCCAAGTACGTTGGTTCAGAGTTCTTTTGGCGTGCTTGTAAAATGATACAATGGAGGCTACGAGTGTTTCCATACCTCTTCCTACAGTTGTTATATTGTCTTGGATTTATTATGACCTGTTTAGTGTATATTTTCTCATATAAGGTTCAATTAAGTTAATTTTTCAACCTACTTCGCACTGCTTTAATTTTAGAATTTACCCACTCCCTATGAAATTTTAGCGTTGTTCGTGTTTGTTATTTTAACTTAATGATTATGAATTATTTGATTCTGCTTATTAACGCAAAATGTGGGTGATATTTCAATCAAAAAACAATCGTTAAAAATTAACTCGTCAGGACGCTCAACAAATCTCATTCAAGAGATTTTTAACAGAAGATGGTGAAAAATATACACGTGTACATCTTTATAGTTAAATTCTTGGTATTGAATTTGTATTATTAAGCACATTATGTATTCTCAAGATGTAAAAAATATATAATTTTTATTTAGAAAGCTATATTACTTGGTATTGCTTCATTTGCAAATCATCATATTTTATTTTAAGTGGTCTCGCTTGAACTTTTTCATTGTATTCAATATTATTTGGTCTGGATTAAAAGTGAGACGAGTAGAGAATTTTATTCTTGAAAATAAAATCAATTTTTCCCGAAACTTATTAATGGTATAATTTTATGCTCGAAGATTTTTTAATGAATTTCATTCAAATTTCAAGGTCAAAATTTAATTTTAAGACGTGAAGTTATGCTTTGCAGCATAGTGCAATATTGATTCTTTTCTGCATTTTTCAATTAATTTCTTTGAAAAAGCGATAATATTTTAGATTGTTTTCGAAAATGATTTTAAGGATCTAACTTAAAATAGGAATAATTGCATTTTTTCCTAAGAAATTGACTAATAAATATTCTTCTATCTGATAATTTTCCCTGTTTTCTGCTTGTTTATGAAGTCTTAAAACAGCAAGAGCCCATCTGATTCAAATTCCCTTTTATTTACTTAAATTTATAGAATAGTTTTTTCAGCTTTAATTCCATCCTGCTAAGACAGACGGGATTTTCGATCCTCCTCTCTCTATCAAAACACAACCCGAATAACCTCATGAATAGATCCCGGGATCGAATAGTCTTTTCTTTGGGTTGAGTAACAAAATCTTTCAAAACTCAAGAATTTATTCCAGTATTCGAATCTGAATATAGAACCCTTTTATTGCAAATTTGAGATTTTTTGTTCAATAAAGACTTAAACAATTTATATTCTTGTGCATTTAACTTCAACTTTATGGAATTTAAATGAAAATTATCTCAGAAGGGAAAGATAATGAATTGATGAAAGAATTAGCATTTTTTTTAGTCGTTCACCTACTTAAATGACCTAAACTTCAAACTGCAGAGGAACCAGTAATTAATTCACGACTTACATATTTTTACACATATAGATTTTAAGACAAGTTTAATTATTTTGGTAGCCAAAAAAATATGACGATGCTTACGTGTCTCTTCGTGACATTTAAAACTATCAACAAAATGTGGACAAATATGATGCTTAATTTAATTGAAATTAAATGCATTAAAATTCCTCAACTGACATAAAGGGTTAAATTACATCTGGAGTCAGATGTTTCACAGATTATAGCCTCAGAACAATTTCAAAGAAATATTCTTTGTTTTCTGTGAAAAATAAAACTATTATGATATCCATTTCTTTGTGCGAAAAGTCCATTCGTTTTAGTAAATATCTCAATTAAAATTTGAAATTAGTGTTAGCTAAATTTTAGGAGAGGATCTCATTATCTATTTATGCCGAACTTTTGTCTACAATCCTTATTTAATTTTCAATATTTCATATGAGTTATATAATTTGAGTAAGTTTAATTAATAATTTGTGCTACCGTTCAATTTTATCTACAGTTCAGTTTTAAAAATGTAATAATTAAGGATGACCAATCTATGGACCCTATCAAATGATAGTCTCTGGTGTTTCCAGCCACCCAAAACCGAGTAATAAATATAATAATAAGAAATGAAACTCAAAATTTAATACCAGCATGGGTAAAATTCTTTTCTGATGTTGGTACCAACATCTAAACTAAGCTGGCGTAGTAGAGAAAAATTTTACAGCTAAAAACCACTACAGCCATTCGGAATTATATATGGTCGGATTTGTACAAAGCAAACTGGATTTGCCATACGATAGAAATTGATTACAATTACTTTGTTTGAGAGTCATTTTGTGTTGCTTGGTAAATGATACAATAGTCATCCCTACAATTCAAGTCACGAATTTTGCCAAACCTTTTAGATTTTAAATTTTAATCTTAGTAGCGACGCGCAAGCTCCCCCCCCCATAGGAGGACTGGCGAAGCCTTTGCCTGGTCTCCTAATAATATACTTTTATCTATTTCTTTTCGTAATTCTTTATAAATACAGAAAGAAATCTTCATGATTATTTTATTTTTCAATTTGAATTTTCTTTAAGAATTTCTTTATGCTTTGATCGTTTTGGGGACCTAGCCGCATTTCACTAATCATGATCATCATCACTTCACTAACTCTATAATTTACAAGGGGATTTTTGTAAGGATTTGAATAATAATTTTATCTTAGTTTGGTTATGACTTATGTTTTTTCTCAAAGTCATTTCTAATAATTGTTTTATAATATAAAAAAAATGGTAAAGTTTAGAATTAAAGATAAGTATAAAAATTTTGTGAATTTTTTAAAACCCAAAGAATTACAAATGGTAAAGTTCAGAAGTCATCATTAACTTTATAATTCAAGAAGGGGATTTTTTTAGTATTTGAATAATAATTTCATCTTAGTTTGGTTATGACTTATGCTTTTTTATCAAAGTTATTTCTAATAATTATTTTATTATATCAAAAATCAAAATGGTGAATTTCAAAAATATATATATAACTATCGAAATTTTGTGAATTTTTTAAATCCCCAAAGAATTACAAATGATATTTTGAAAGGGAGGAAATTTAGTTTAGAATTCCTTTATAAAATTATTATAGTTGACGAAGTTCAGAAAATTTATAAAAATTTAACGATGGCTGCCTTTGTTTAGATTTTAAATTTTAATTTTAGTAGAGAAGCGCAAGCTCACCCCGTCGGGTGGACTGGTGAAGCCATTCATTGGTTCTTCATAATTAAGATTAAAATTGAAAATCTCTTTTCGAAAAAGACTTTAATAGAACTTACGAATATATGAAAATATAAAATATGAAACTTCCATGCCTATCTCCAGTAGCGTCTTCTCCTCAGAGAGGGGCCTCTAGATCCTACGAGCTATGACTGGAGGTATTTTTCTTTCAGAGGAGTAGATTTGGAGAAGGAGCCTACTCTCTACCACCATAGGTACCACCATGGGATGAGACCGGGCAGTTGGATGCGCAGTTTGCACCCTATATGATGTTTCCGTTTTACTTCTCCTGTTAATACCTACTTTCAAACAGGGGTAATGCAGATACAACTTGAAAGGAGGTATTATTTTATTTAACTGTAAGAATATATTCGATGTTAAGGAATTCCGTCGGGTCTTACGACAATTATTAAAGCCACGTTTACTCGCCGAAATTTATGCGAGAGACAAAAGAGATCAACTCTCCATATTGACGTCCTTTTTCAGAGCTAGTACAAAGTTGAATTGCGTATCAATAAATGCGGATGAGCTTACACATTACTGTTCACACCATGATTTTAGGATGTACTCGATGACTATTATAAGAACCAATTTCGTTTCTAAATATCATTTACTTGGCGGCGTCTAACTGAGAATCTGCATAGGTGGTGCATGAAGGGGTAAGGGTGGCCTACATTTCAGGAAATGACTGATTACTCAATCCTAGTTAAGGACTGGAGGGAGTTCCATGAAGCTATTAACCTATTCGGAAACCTCATCGACGTAGGCCAGCCAGACTATTATTCCTTGAATATCGAGCCATTTTGTACAAACTTTACTTGGTATTCGGTCGAGTGTGATATAAGATTCAGATAGAAATCATCTAGCTATATGTTCTAGAAGCGTAGCCCAAAAGATTTGACAGTCGGAGAATTTCATCGTGCGAGGGCTAGACTTTTTTGAAAGCAAATCGCTTTACTTGGCGAGCACACATGCTTTCAATAAAGTACAAGAACCCTCTTTGTAGGGGTGACGAAACATTTGCTCACAGGACTCCTCCTTCCATTCTTCTAGGATGACTGAACCATATTCTCGTACCACAATTCCGTGGCAGATTCTTTCTCGACCGCTTTCTCCACAATATATGCATGTAGATAGTAAGTTGCTCTGCCAGCATTTATTGCAATTCGTGATTTCGCTGAAGGCCACCTAGTAGATTTTCGCTCCCGAGAGGGAGAACCTTTCAAAGAGACCTGTTTTCGCTATATAAGTTATATCCCAAATGACATGGTTAGACAACAAGCTAAGCAACGAATAGATTTTTGATTAAAATTGATTGAACATGATCTGGACTGAGGATATCATTCCAGATTACAGGCGAAAAGCTACTGAGCTGTTTTTTTCAGAAAACGGGTAAAGATCACTCTACAGCAGCTAGTTTCCACCAAATTTCTCTCGATGCTTATTTGTGTAAGTTTTTCTTATTTGGTTAATATTAGAATAAGTTATTTCCTGGACATCGGCATCTCAAAATCTCCTCCTGAGTGAAACTTGCAAAAATTGCACCACTCCACGTCAGGTTTTCTGCTCCACCTAAAAAATACTATTTGCGATGCTTTCTTTCGATTACCTTTTTTTTACAATAGAAGGACTATGAAACTCCTTGGAGGAAAGTATCATGGAGACATTTCACACCATGTGGGTAAGAGGGAGACTCCCAATCTTTATATCTGAGTTCTTACGAGATCTTCAATTACGTGTAAGGCTAAGAGCAGGGCCCTCTCCGACACAATTTGGTGGAGTCCTTAGTGTCACTATTTACGCTCTGCGTAAACTACCTTTCTACTTCTTTTGTTGCGGCCTAGATGCTAACATTGTAGTGTCGAGTTCAATAAGCATAGCGCCGCATTACTTATTTTGCCTAGGCCAAAAGTAGAATAAGATATCCAGGGCTTCACCCTGAGCCCGATATATTCTTAAAGGTGCCTTGCCTTGAAGTTGTCGATTCCCACCGTTACCTTACCTTTTTTTGAGTGGCACCTGAATTTGTATGCTGATATCCATAGCCATAGGGTCTTTTATACCCCCACGAGAGAAATTATATGTCTCATGGGGTTTAGTACTTGTGGAAGTGATTGGTTACCACTTTTACTTTTATTTGTTTTTCTTTCTTCCATTTCTTTGTTTGTTCAAAGTAAGACTACGGAAACTTTTACGCATCTAAAGTTCTGCATGAATTGTGAAGGGTAGACTCGATCCGCCACACTGGCTTCTGTTTGACAACCGCTGCCTTTCGCATGTCTCCTATAGAGTACCTCCTTGTTGATGATGGGACATAGAACGCATTTTACGCTAGTTTTACATTGTTTTCGAATGTTATAATTGTCGGTCGGTCGGTGCCCGTTTTGCTTTTTTTTTGGTTTTGGTAATAACATTGTAACTATTCGTCTGATTCTAACGAAATTTAAAACCCTTATGTTGTTTTACATTTTACTTTGAATGATACAATTTCCAAAGTTCTCCCAAGGTTAGTAATGGAATTATATTGTTTTTACAATAACATCATAACTATTCAGTCAATTCTAAGGAAATTTAAAACTCGTATGTTGTTTTGCATTCTCTTTCGAATAATATAATTGCCTAAGTCATCCCAAAGTTTGTCGGGGATTTATTTGGCAATAACATCATACTTATTCGGCCGATTCTAACGAAATTTAAAAAGTTATGTTGTTTAGCATTCTATTTCAAATATAATATTAACGTCCTCACAAGGTTTGCTCGGGAATTATATTGTTTTGGCCATAAGATCATAACTATTTGGCCTATTTTAATGATATTTGAAATACTCATATTGTTTTAGATTTTCTTTTGAATTATTTAATTGCCAAAATCCTACCAAGGTTATTACGGGAATTACAGAGTCTTTTGGAGGTTGTAAGGTCATAAATCCGAATAAGTTAGAGCACACGACCTTTGGTCAGAAAACCTTGGTTTTTAGTAGATAAAGAAATGGGTGGAACTTATGCTTCAGAAGGCGTCTTAGGTCTTCTTTTCTTGGCTCGAGACGTCGAAATGTGGATGACAGTCTAAAAGCTGTTAATTTATGAATCCAATCCGGTCACGAGGACTGTACGAAACGCAGGGGTTTAAGAACAGCACTGTCACCACGTACGATCCTGAAGAGGGCTGACATTGTCTCCTAGATACAACTTGCAAGGAGGATTTTATTGTTCAAGTCACGATCATACCAGCATTGACACTCGTATGAAGCTTACCCCAAAATAGAGCAACTGGCACAGCCAGAGGCCACCACCGGGCAGGGAAACGGTAATCTCAATAAGATTATATTTTGTTTCCAATTGGGGCGAAGAAGCTCATCAGCAAGAAGGATGCGTGAATCTGCTGGGTGTGGTTGAGGGTGTTCACAGATGGATCAGAACTCATTTCCACAAGAGGAGTGTGATTTTTTCAGCAATTGCTCTCAACGTATCGAAAGTAAACAAGGGGGCCTAACACCGTAGATTCGTGCTGGCTAGCTCCTCGAATGATGTGACCTACGAGTGATAACACTGGTTTGCATGATTTTTTTTATTGATTGTATATCTTTTTCAAAATATATAAGAAAAATGGTTGTTTACTTTGTTTTGTATTCATCTCTATCACATCACGTTGTCGAGTTATACGGATACGTTACTTTTCTCCTTTTGTACAGCATAAGTAAATATTTATATATATTATAATATATATATATATATATATATATATATATATATATATATATATATATATTATAGACATATTTCCAATATTTCTAATATATTTTTATTTATTTTTAGATTAGTAATATGTCTAGAGGTCGTATAAATTCAGCAGACATATTTTGCTGACTGTGGGCAATTCACCCCTTCAGATTCCCGGAGCAATATTACTCTTTCTTTGAAGCGTTGTTATTGATCTTATTTTGGCTGCAGATTCGGAGACCAAGACAAGCCATTGGCTCTACACAAAGCTTTCAAGAGTTGCATCAGTAAGCTCCAAATTTGGTCAGTTAGAAAACTTAAATGTATGCCCTTTAGAGTACCAATGGCGAGAGCAGCAGAATCACCATGATGACGGCTACTTTTGTATGACTAATATAGCTGGATTCAACAACAAGCCTAAAGATCGCATAATATACCCAAATATTCCTTCAGCAATAAGGCTTGTTCCACACTCAGATGATACACCTGTGCCTGTTCCACCTGAGATATGGCAAATTTCATCAGAGTCTGATACTAGGGATACTAATCAGATGGAAGTAGACTATGAACCCCCAACAAATGACTATCCCGAACTCATCAACCAATCTGAGTTCAACGACCTTGCGCGAGACCTTAACATTCCAAAAGAAAGTACATAGTCACTTGGCTCTAGACTTAAGGAACACAGCGTCTAGCTTTTGGAACAACATTCGCTTGGTACCATCATCCTGAAGCTGAATTTATTCAGTTCTATAAGTAACAAGATTCTTTAGTTTTTTGTTTAAATATTTTTGAACTTATCGAACATATGGGAATGCCGTACAAAGAAGATGAATGGAGGCTCTTCATGGATTCTTCTAACAAAAGTTTAAGGCTGTTCTTCTCTACAATGGCAACAGAACTGCATCTGTGCCATTTAGCCATAGTATCCAAATGTCCAAATCCTACAAAAAATTGAAAACACTACTAACTGCAATTAAGTACCATCAGCATAATTTTATCATTTGTAGTAATTTAAGAGTGATTGCTCTCCTACTGGGTATTCAAAGACGATACACCAAATATCCCTGTTTTTTGTGTCTCTAGGATAGTATGGCGGACAGCCAGCACTATGAAAAATATTTCTGCCTAGCAAGAACCAGCTTTTTACCCAAAAATCGAAATGTGACAGCTATGCCACTAATTTATCCCAAGAAAATTATGCTACTACCACTCCACATCAAATTAGGGCTTATGAAATATTTTGTGAAGGCCTTGAACAAGAATGTAGCTGCTTTCGAGTACCTGGAGTCAAAGCCTCCTCATGTAAGTGAAGGCAAGCTAAAGGTAGGAATCTTTGTTGGCCCTCAGATTCAGAAACGCAATGAAGGGCAAGCACTTTGAGGATGCATTAGCAGGTATCGAAGTGAATGCTTGGTTTTCCTTCAAGTAGATTGTCCGCAACCTTTGGGGAAACACCCGCTTCCCAGAATATGAGAAAATGATCCAAGATCTGATTTAATGTTTTCTGCAACTAGGGTCTAGAATGAGTGTGAAGATGCACTTTTTGCACTAACATCTTGACTATTTTCGTAAAAATTGTGGGAACTACAGTGAGTAGCAAGGAGAGCGTTTGCATCAGGATATTTATACCATGGAAACTCGATACAAGGGCAAATGGATTGTTAGCATGATTACTTATTCATTTTAAATAAGCAACAATATATTAAAAATGCACATTTATTGTTATCATTAATTTGTATTTTATTCAAAATCGTTACGTGATAGAAAAAAATGGTTTATATATTAAGAATCAGCAACCCAAGAATATGTAACATCACATCCCTGAAAAAAGATAAAAATTAAAAAAAATTCCAAATGCAGACCAGTGTAATCTTTTTCGAAAATGAATTAAAAGCAAAACGAGATCAAGAAGGACGTGTCTCCTTATTATACACTATTTAGGCGATGCGGCATATAAAATATTTCCAATAATTCTATCGTCAAAATTGATTCAAGATGTACGAGTATAAAATCAAAGACGGAAGAATTTATAATAATTATAAAGAACGTAATTTTTTAGATTCGTTTTTTTGTTTATAGTAATACAAACAAAGAATCTAAGTTTTAAAAGTATAATAGATTGGTTTCTTTATTAACAATGGCATATTTTATTAGTTACAATTTCTTATTTTCCTATTTACAATTCTTTATTACTCGCTCAGGACCAAGAATTAAGTTCTTGGCTTCCCAGTGAAACGCACCAGTGGATCCTCCAACTACGCCTCTCCTGCAACAGGATGCCTCATATAATCAAGGTATGGCTTATACTTGGAGAAAAAGGATGCCACCTTTCCTCGATTATTAGTGCCTTCGGAAGTATAAAACTAGTTTGAGACTATCTGCACATTTTCATTTTATTCCTGCAGGGAGGAGGCCTTTTTTACAAGCTCTTACACAATTATATTTCTTGACCGGCGCTTAATTTTGCAGGCTCGACTCCGACCAGCTTTCGTCCATTAATCAATGGTCGCAGCTGAAAATGGAAGGTGATATCCTCACGCTTTGCTATGTTTGAGGTGGTGATTTTAAAATGTCTATCTTTTTTCCTCCGGTTATTCATTCTACTGCCTGGTATCTTTCGTTTCCATACGCGCCCTTTACACACTCGCATACCGATGGAAGATTTTTAATGGCCAACTTTGCCTTGGTTGGCACTTGGAAACTAGGTTGCCATCCCGTGCTCAATGTCTTTAATAATATCTTTATATATCTTCCCTCCATCTTCACTTTGTCTAGTTTAAACACTTTATTTACAAATCTCTCCTGACAACTTTCCATGATGCGCCCTGCGTCGCATTACACTTTAAATTCGAAAAACAAACGACCTAACCTCCGGTGTGGTCTGTCCACTCTAAAGAAAAAATGTAAATAATCATTAATAGATCTTAAAATAAATCTAGAGCCACAAAGGGATAACTGCCAAAAAGTTTTAAAGAAAGAGGGAAGACAGAAAACGTGAAAATGCGAGGAAGGAACCCAACACTGGAGGACATTAGTTGGAACATTAGGTATTGATATGGGCGCAAATCTTCCGAACTTAACGTGTTCTGCAACGATGCCTGCTCAAGTTGAAGGGATATATATAAACAAGTAAGAAATCACTGGACTAAAAAGGATGATGATAAAGGGAAGATGTATTCGTAAGGCACATATGGAGGAGGAAATTCATCGTGTCTCATAATTTAAGGGGATTTAGTCATTTTAGGTATCAAAGAAAACGGTCACACCAAAGGGAAGGAAATTTAATATTCGAAATTGATTTTGCGATTTATTCCCCTATTGGCCTCTTATTTTAAGGAAGCGAGAATTTCCTGTAAATATTTTGTGATTTACCGATGGAGACTTTACAGAATTACGAATCGGAAGAGCCTCTCCAAACCACTCGAGACTAATTTAATATGGGAGGGAAAAGTGTAGAAGTCAGATGCGAAGGTCATGCAAAAAGAAGAAATGATATGGATAAAGAAGTATGTAGTTTAAGAACACTTATTTATGTAAAGCTGTAAGTCAGAATATAATTTATCAATTATTCTTCTCAGTCAATTTATTTCACTTTGTCTTAATTTTTAAGAAAATAAATTTTGTACCTAGCATGGTTACACATTTTTCGCTAAGGTAAAATTTTTATTTCTAGTAATAATTAGTTATATATCCTTAACATTGAGTCATAATTTAAATTAGTAAACTCTTTTATTCTTTTAAAGTCTTCGATATATTAGTTTGACGTTACTGATCATCAAATAAAAATGAAATGAGATGTACAAGAATTAATTTTATTGTTTGGCGTTGAACGCTTTCTACTAGGGAAATGGCCTACGGCAAATATGGGCAGCAGAATGGCATCGCAGACTCTAATTGAAGTCTTACAATCTCTTTATATAAGAGAAGAATAATATCCTTTTATTTAATGGAAAAATGCGTTGTCAAGTAGCTTAGAACCTGATTTTACTTTTGTGAATTTATGTACAGTGTATTGTTTCGAAAGTTTTACTTCACTCGAGGTTAATACACAAAAATCCTTTTCCATGCTGAGTGTATTTAAGATTCAACCACCCATTGAGTTGCCTCCGCCGTACCTCCAGCCATTAGAGTAATCTATCCAAGATCATTGACAATTATTTTTGGAACCAAAACACAATTTTATGGCCCTCGATATTAAATAGAAAAGCAGAGATTCAAAAACAGACCCATTTGACTCTTTTAAACTTCGATGATCAATTCTCTAGGTAAAGAGGTTTTTGGACATAGCATTAATAAAGTAATATATGTAGATTCTCTAACAATTTATTAAATGGTGTGAATAAAATTGTAAATTCATCAAAAATAACCCACGCTAAAAATCTGAAGGGAAAATGTAAGAAATCGAGTAGCTTTATAAAAGCAGAAAGAGCGATGACAATACTTTCATAAGATTGAGGCCAACTGGTAGCAGCATATTTGGCATTTTTAAAGCCCTCTACGTCAGTGAGGACACCAACCATAATCAAGAACACGATAAACAAAGTTATGTAAAATCCAAGAAGTTCCAGACTACTTAATTCGGGGGCCAAAGTGAGCCTTGTAATAATGCCAAAATTACTAAAAGATTTTGTGAGACTTCGTTGATTCAAGTTAGCTAAAGGAAATTTGCCTTCCAGTCCCACCAAATAGAAAACTGTCGAAAGAGCAAGGCTGCTCCTACAACGGCTCCTCGATGTCTCGCACCGTCCATTTAGTGGGCGGATTAAAAGTTTTATCTTTCCTGGACACCCAAACCACACAGAATGATCATGCTTGGGGACAAAATATAAATTAGATTCTGGCTGAACAGCGGACATCTTTCAGTCAACAGAAGCCACCTCCGGTGATGGTGTGGGTGGACAAAACATTAATCAGCCAAAAAGCACCTTTCATTTTTATTCATGATAGGTTAAAGATAAATCAAATTGTTACGACCAGTGAGGAAGATTACCCTTTTTACGGCTGGTAACGTCGTCTTTTATGATTGGAGAACCCTGATGCTTGAAGGTTCTTTCAGAAAATAGAAGCCACCTCGGGTGCTGTTGTAGGCAGGCAAAACATCAATCATTCCTCAAACCATCTCATCTTCATTGAAAATGGGGTAAATGATAAATTAATTTGTTTATTTGTACATGTTGGAAGAGAAAATCACCCCCTGGGTGGATACAATGAAAGGATATGTGCGTGAAGCCCTTGAACAAGAGAAAGTAATATAACACGCCCCCAAAATAAGTTCAAGACTGGTGCCAGATAAACTTTAAGGGGTTTTGATCAGAAAAACTTTGGCCTCACATTTCCATCGACTTTGGAGTGTTTCGATGCTTGAGTAGAAGACATCTATCAAATCTGATCAGATCGTCAAAGATGGGAAGTGAAAACTGGAGATAATTTTTAAGGAAATATAAGCTGAGACCTTTCGAGCCACTTACATATTCGTTACATATTCATGTAGAATGAATGCAATGTCTTGCAGAAAAAAATGAAAAGGTGTTTCCAAATACTTTCGAACTTTATTAAGTTCCTTATCAAGGATAACTACAAGAAATAATATTATATTAGAGGTATATATACGAAAGAAAAGTATGAAACAATATATATTTTCTTTCGTTATAGTCTAAGCATTATATAATATTTTAATGTATTATGAAAATAATTAAATAAATATGAGCATACATTTCGGGTTTCCATCTTTTAATGAAGCTAATTAAATCTTACTTTGTAATTCTATAAAGGGAATTGCATGGATTTTAACCACAATCATACTTTGGGAATTTTGGTTTTCTTAATATAAAATAACTTTTATTATGTTATTTCTCTATTTGAAAGTGTATTGTTTTCGCCAAAATCAAATACTTGTCTTATTGTAAGAATTTTATTAGTATGTGAGATGTGAATGGTGTTCTATAAAAGCTCATTTGTGCTTTGCCACGTGGCCGTGTCGTTACTAAGAACGTTCTCGCCATTCTGATGAAGCAGAGTAAACTCTTCATTTGGCGTAAATCTATTTCTATATTTATAAAATCGGTTGGGCTTATATTTTTATAACAAGGCTAGGTCTTTCGTAGATCCTTTTAGTCGTATTTATTTTGGCTTTTAAGAGGTTATGGTAATAAACATTTCGTGTAAGTTTCTCGACATTATTGCTGGTTTTGAGAAATTCTATTTAATAGCCTTTGCTGAAAAAATAATGCAGTTTGTAATCTTACTAATATATACGACACTAGATTAGACTAATGTTATAACCCACCCGGCGTCTTTAACTTATAACATTTAATCTCGATTTCAAGTTTATATACCGTTCCGAAAAGAAGAAAAATTGCACGACTTAAGTAAAATACTATTTAAGAGCTCTCGTGCAAATTCCTTGAGATATTTAAATTGAATCGAGATACGTTGTGATTTCTTTTCACAAACTCACGTATATACTACGTGTATACATATTCGTAATCTGTCTAATGTTAAGTCTATAATATTCTGTTTAGTGTCAGTTTGTCTACTTTTTGAAGCTGTATGTTATCGTTTATAAATTGTAAAGTCCATTTTCTGTATTACCACCGTTTAATTTAAAAATATAAGTTTTCCAAATTAATTAATCTATGTCTAATATAGAGAACGTTTGACAAAGAATAATATCATAATCATGAGTTTGCTTCAGGCTTATAGAATTTGAAAAGTTGTCTTTATCATTACTTAACACAAACTTGACAGCTAAAATCTCATATGTAATATTTTTGTCATTAATTATCGCGAATACTTTTTATTTATTTATAAGATCCTACTAAAACTCCGCGCATTTGTGTAAAAATATGGATGATAATCATGTTGTTGCTAATATTTCTTTTCCTTGATTTCTCCAAACTCTAATAGAGTTCTGTCAGTAAATGTATCATTCCATTATTAAAATCTTGCCTCACTTACCGCGTTCAGGTGTAGCCCGCCTCACCACAATACCTTGCTGCACTCCTATAACGAATAAAATGAATCGATGAAGTGCAGCTTTAATTTCGCTCCTAGTAAATAAAATTGTTAGTTCAACATGCATAATATATATAATGCGTCTCGTGTAGATCTGTTGGTAAAATCGTAAATTGAATCTACCAGATCCTCAACTTTTTCTCACTGATAACGGTATCTCCGTCGTGTTAACTTCATCCAGCAGAATTTCTACAAACTCTAATAACAGATTCTTTTATAAGACTAAATTCAAACTCATTTTTATCTTGGTCAGAACCTAGAACATAGAAATTTGTGTCATTATTATTATTGATAATCTCAGCTTTAGCAGTTTCGATAGAGCTCAATGGGTTCTTTCCTAAACCGTCAGTTGCCAACCACTACATGGGTTAACTTGATTCTAACATGCTACAAGATACAACTCGATTTGTACATGACACCTTTTGATTGGTCATAAATTTAAGATGACCTCAATCTACAGAAAACAAGATGGAATAAAACTCTAAAATCAACTTCACCTACGAAGTCAGGATTAATGGAAGAATACCCTTCCTATAAGTTGAAATCTACACCAAGAACCAGTAAGAATACCGTAAAGAGGTTTATGCTAAACTTACCAACAATGCTAAGTGCCTCAAAGCCAGAGGAGTGTGACCTAATCATTAGAAAAAGTGTGGTAAAAACTGACATACTACGCGCGTACAAGTTCTTTTCGTCGTAAAAATTTACTTATAGACGAGATCAACCATCTAAAAGAGTTGGTAGATAAAACAGTTTCTCAAATACATTACTTGGCCGGCAAACAAGAAAAGTGCTGAACAAGTAAACAAAACCACATATTATGTAAAGAGCAGAATAAATAAGCAAAATAAAAAAAATCGAAGAGAGAATAATTAAGAACATAGTAACACAAAATTAAATGCATAAGCCTGCATTAAGAACTGAAAGTGCTAATCTACTATAAAACTAAAAAACTTAGTGATACTTAAAGGATAGAAAATAAACTAAAAACATTTAGCATAATCTACTACTTAGAATGTTCCAACGAAGACTGGAAGATTAGTCACACGTTGGTATTACAACTACATCCTATTCCAGATGACTGATGATAGACCTACAACGAGGCAGCCTCAAAACTTAATTTGAAACAGCATATCGTCTTCCCTGAACAGTCTCTCCCCCCCGCCCCCTCCGTTCATCCTATCACGCTCGTATGGAAGTAAAAGGGGCCTCCACGAAGATTAAATCTCCCATCTTTATTTTTATTTACACTCTGCAAATCACTGGCCTCCTGCTCTAAACAAACTCACATAGTCTGAAAGCTCTAGCCAGAAACCAGCTTGCCTACAACATCCAATCTTTTTATAAACCGCATTGCATCATAACCCAACTACCGTTTTCATTGCCTCGTTTACCGATCAGTTTCTATTTGTTTTTGAGTGAAAGTAAGTGCGTGTGTGTTGAGGTGGACAAAGCTTGTGTGGCTTCAGCAGAATGAAATAAAAGTGATGAAAAAGGAAGATAATGTTGGAAATTTGTAAAGGGAAGCAAGATTCCTCGTAATCAGGCACATCGCTTTCAGTTCATTCGGAGGGGGGGGAAATTTGTGTGTGGGAAAGATAGGCAGTGTAGAGCGGGGTTTTAGTTTTCAGATTCGGCTTTGGTCGTTTTGGTTTAAATTTTTACTTTTTCAGTTATTTCACGTTTGGGATTTATCTTTTTACGTATGGGATGGGAGAACTAAGTTTGCAACCTTGCTGGCATTACTTAGGAATTAGGCAGGGCATTGAACACCTTGATTTTCTTGAATGAGTGCTCTTAACTCATGACTGGTGATAGATGTCGTTTTTGTCTTCATAGCTTCTTCCCTCTCTTTCAATCTTATGTTGAGTGGTCTGATATTTTCACAGCTCTGTGCAGGTCCTCTTTCTTCCTCATTTCACTTTTGCATGTTATAATTTTTTGGCAACTTTTTTTGTGCCGTTTGTTGAGACATTAAAACAAAAGAGTCGCTGAAGGGTAAATTAGGGTTGATCTGATTAGCGCCAAGTATCTCTTAATTTTTACAATAAGGCATCTGATTATATAGTGTTCTGACTGCCGATTTCGCTACATGGATCTGTTCTGTGGCGTGCTTCATGTACTCAGTAGAAGTAATCTTCAATCCAATTAAATTATATTCATTCGTGTAGGCATAGAGTGTATATCCCAGTCTCACAGCTGCTACTTTTCTTCTTACTAACTAGATAATTTTAAATTTTTCCCATTAGTTCGGATATATATTTCATTTTGCTTCATATTCTTTGGTGATTCTTATTTCCTCTGCAGTCCTACGTGTTTGCATTGGCACATTACGATATCCACAAAAACAGATTTATATCATCTGCGAATTGAATGTTCAGGTTCGAGGCGTTGCTAGGCCATGCCATTTCAGCTTTGTACATCGAATATAGGGCCGGGCTGATGCACCCTTCTTGCGGAAATCCTGCCCACACTGAAAGGTGGGTACGTCCGTGTTTACTATGCTGATATACGCTGACCTCTCCATGACGTAGTGAAAGAGAAATTTTTCGAGCTTTGACTTTAATGCCAGTTGAAAAATTGTGTCTACCTCCCCACTAACCATACTATATTAAAAGCTTTTGATACATCCATTGATACGATGTCGATATGGCTCTAATTTTACTTCGCTTCTGTTCTTCTTAAGTCATATTGATGTGTTTTCACAATTAAACTTTACTCCAAGTGTTCGATGAGTCTTCTATTTAGGATCTCGAAGAGTTTTCCCCCAAATTCCAGGAGAGAGACTGCGCGATAACTCTCCTTTCTTGTCTGGAGTCTCCTCGGCTTGGCTATAAAAAAATATGAGTCGTTATGTAAGGGTCGGGAAAGTAGCTTACATTTAAGCAGATATTGTAGATGTTGACCATAACTTCCGGAACGCCTCTCGGTACTTTGACTAAGTTGAGTTTGGTCAGCCATAACCGACCATGAGCTTTTTGTTTAATTAAAGGAATGGAGCGCGCTTTCTAGTTCTTCGAGCGTCACTCTTTCCTATTCTTCGTTTACCCTATTCATTTGGTGATTCGGATGCTTCCTTCCGATGATTTCAAAATCAACGTCAAACTCTTCATTTTCTTCTTCGCTGATTCTGAAAATTTGTTCCCTGTGTTCTCTGTGAATCTCCTCTATTTTATTCTCTTCTGAGTCCATTACTCCGTTGGCGTCCTCTAGTTCCATCCTTTTACTCTGAGACATTCCTTTCATTATTTTCATCTTCGTCCATAATTCCTTAAGGGATAGCTCGAAACCAGTTCTTTGATAGCCTCGTTCGCTTTTCTTCGTGCTGTTTGTACATTAGAACTTTTATTTCTTCTTTTATTTATCTTGTACGGTACATCATTCGATGAGAAGTTCCCTTGATGATGCTCATTTGATATAACTCTTTCAGTTCTCGGTGTAAACCTTTCATATGATCGATCCATTTGTGCGCAGAAATAGTTTTGTGAAAAGATTCTCTCTCCGTCTCTATCAACTGGTCCTCCAGCCTTTTCATTTCCTCGTCTATTTCTTCAACATTGCTTCGTGTAAGCTTACTGGAATATAGTTTCTGGGCCAACGCTCGTAACTATCCCAATTTTCCCTGTTATACATAGTTCATCTTTGTCTGTGCTAGAAGTAATATAGGGATTTCGTTAATTTGTAGCTCAATCTCTATATGATTACCACAAGGAATCACTTCTGTGATCATGTGATAATTGAAAGGGATGAACAAGTTGGCCAAGCAGATTTGAGGCTTGGTAGCTGATCATTCCTTGATTAAAGTAAAAAAGTTGAGTCCCTTCTCTGGACGATGTTTCTGTCCATGAGGGCGTCTATCTAACTCTTCTGTTCGAGCGAGTATACCCGGACTCAGGACATCGTGCGTTCAGATTCCCCATTAGAATCGTAGGGATCCTTCGTCCGAATACACTCGTGAGAATCTGGTTAGGCAAATAGGCGCGCATCGTGGATTAGTAACCCCTGGATATGACCATTTTCTTCAGGCTCATATCCACCTCTCTGGCAAGGTAAGATTCTTCTAGTTTCCCTAGTTGCTTGAACTTTATTCCCTTTTTGACCGCAATGGCTGCCCCGTCATATCGTTCTTGAGAATGATTTACTGACAAACCTCCGTAGTTCCATATTTTAATAACTTCACTATTATCATTGACTCATTGTTCTGAAATTAGGATTATATCCATATCGATGTTTCTTAAAATGTTTCCGTAGTGCACTCTCTTTTTTTTCGTCCATCTGTTGTTGTTAATGCTCAAGATTCCTAGCTTGTCTCTATGTGTTTGAGACTGCCTTCGGAGACGATATTTAGGTTGTTCCTCCATGATTACTTACATGCATTTTTTTCCTTGATCGGGATGGGGGTCTTTTACTTGCTTCTTTGGGTCTTATGAGCTCTTTTATTTTGGATCAGCTTGCTTTTATCTTCAGTTTTAGATTGCTAGTCACTTGTGCTGTCTTCTTGGGTTCCATCTGATTCCTCTTCAGATGTTACCTGCTGCTGATCCATTTTTGTAGCGGTAGCTTGCGGCTGTACTGCAGTCATGTTGAGTAATTTTGCGAGATCTGGTGTTCTTGGCATTTTCACTGATGGAAAATTGTTAGCTTAGGGCATAGAATTCAGCTCTTTGTCCTAGAAACCGGGGTTATCCATGTTAACTGTGCGCGTAGATTGTACATGTCATTATTTTCGCGATTACATTACTGTTCAATATTGTCGTGTAGTTTGTTGCTTGCGTAGTGGTCTTGGAAGCTGCGGCTGCATAGCTCAGTTATTCTTACCATAGTTGGGGAGTGCCTGTATGTACTGTTGGATATTATTGGTACATCTTCGGTGAATTAGATCGGAGATTGCCCGATTTTGGTAGAAATATGATTCTTACTTTTTTCACGGCATTGGAGAAGTATCCTGCGCTGATTGTAGGTAGCGTTGAATATTAGCATTATTTTGCCGAGGAGGGATCAATGCTCGAACTAGATTTGCTCTTGTAACTCCAGATTTGCCAGGCAATCTCTGTTGGGTGGAATACAATGTTTCTTTTAGTTCAATAAGAGTTAATGTTTTTAAGCCCTTTCCTTCGAGTATCGTTAGGGAGGCAGTGTTGTTCGGAACTATCCTTTGTCGAATTTATTTCAGTTCTTCAACTACTCTTCCCACATATTCCCTGTCGAAATCATCGTTCTTATCTGGGTAGATATAGAATACCTCTCTCCATTGTTCCCTCAATTCTGTTTCTATTTCCTGTTGTTTTCTTGCAACTTTTCCGTTGTGATGTTAAAAAAACGTTGGGACAGTTTAGTTCTTCGTCCATTGACTCAAGGAACTGCCTCCCCCCCCCACCTAACACTTTTTCTATAGCTATAGCCGCAATCAGATCTTTTAATTGCTGTAAGTGGTCTCTATCCCTTTTTCCATCTCCGTTTCATTCCATATCTTCCTTTAGCCTTACATACTCTTGTTTAAGTGTATCTATATATGATGGTCAGTGTGGTTGCGACAGAGTTCTGTAGGTTTTTCTTAACACATACCTTTTATTCGCTTCTACCCTCAACTTTATGATGTTGTCGATCTTCAAGTCGATTTTCTCAATTGTGGCATCTCTTAGGTCGTCGTGTTGGTATTCGGCCATTTCTTCAGCGTATCCGCCCCAGTCAGCGTTCTGGTAGCGCTTCCTTTGCCGGTACTTCACTTGTATCGAGTCATGGATAGTGTGATGATGATCATATCGTGATTGCTGGTCAAGGATGCTCCTCTCTATGTTAGGTAGTTATACTAGAACACTGGACAAGCCAATACGATCTCATGCTTAGTGGATCTAGTCGGTCCGTAGTAAGTTGGAAATTCTGGAAAAATTCTTTTGTCTATACCTCTTGCAATTAAATTAACCAGGTTTCTACATGATTAATTAAAGTGGCCCATATCGCCCGAAGCTCTGCTGCGGGCATTATGATCTCCCATGAAGATCGCCTGGTCTTTTTGCCAAAAGATCTCTATAGAGTTGTAAAATGGCAAAAGGCCCCTCCTTGGGGGATGGTACACAGTCAATGCGACTAGGTTCCTGTGCAGGTCTTTATGTTGCTCGCAATATAGGCCTCATCGAGTTCTCGTAATTGTTAAATTTTATTGTTCCTAAAGGCTATTACAACGCCGTCGAAATTGATATCAGTTGTGGTCTTTATTAATACTGTATAATTGAATAGTTTAATAGGGTTAGCTTCAGGATCTATTTTGATTTCGCTAAGTAGCACCCTTTCTGGATCTTCTTTGAGATCGGCATTACTTAGCGAGTGCTTTATTACGTCCTATCAAGCCACGTTTTGGCTGATTATTTTCATCGTATTGAGGTTTTCCTTTGTTAACTTGTTTATTCTTCTTTCCTTGATTATCCTTTCTGCCTTACTTGACTCACGCTAATGTGGATTTTGTCCCTTCGCTTTGTTTTATTTAACCTTCTTATTTTACTCTGTAACTCAAGTCGTGTGGGTTGCGAAGGTTACCTTTAGTTATGTTCTTATATACCTCATGGTGTGAATATGACCCTTCGAATTAATACTTATATCTTTTCTCTATTCCTTGAATTAATTTTCTTTGTTGTTGTTGGTCCTCAGATGCATATATTTTTAAGTTGAATTCTTGAAGTTCCTCATTTTTTATTCCTATTCTTTTCATTTGTTGCCTCATCTCCTACTATTTTCAGCATATGGCTTGCTCTTCTGGGATGTCATTTGTTGTTTCAGTTTCCTTTTTTCTTGTTTCCTTTGGGATTTCTTTCCTCTGAGCCTTGGGTCTCTTTGTTCAGCCGAGTTCGAGGGCTGTATTTATATTTGATTTGTGGTTCTTTGGGAATAAATATTTATTAGGTTGATGGAGATCTATACTGAATATTTAATATTTCTGTTGAAGATGCATTTTCAGGGTACCACATGCAATCGAAAACGTTATTGCTCAGCATATGGTTAAGTTCTTTAGAGTATGACCCTGGCTTGGTGACATTTAATCCATGTGCATTGAGAATGCATGCGAGAATGTTTATCAACTTTTCTTGTTTTATTTCAATAATATATTTTGCGGGTTGTAGCGATCATTTGTGGCATTGGCAACCTTAGCACAAGTGTAATTCTGCTTCTCTTCCCCCTTTCTTTTTATTTTTGATGATTTTCCTTTTTATTGGGCAATCCATTGCCATTGTGCAATGGCTCACGTTGCAATGAAAACATTTTTTTATTCGCGCCATGTGTACGTTTTTTCATTCCATTTAGAACACCATTTGATGCCTTAAGATGACACTGTTTTGTAACATGTTTATTTAAATTGAAGCAGTTGAAGCAGGTCAGTACATTAACAAACTCGTCATTTTTTACTTGTTTCAGAGTAATTTTTCTTTGGTCTTCCTCGCCATGGCAGTTTCCAGGAAGATAACTTTGAAATTATGGGAGTACTCTATGTTGTTGTTTCGAGTTATAAACATTACAAGTTTTTTACTTTAACCACCTTTGTGCTCTTTCAATTTCTTCCTTTATTTTTTTTGCTCTGTGCACTCTGATCCAGGGATCAATTTGGTGGAAATAAAGAGCTTTTTGTGGTTCAATTTGGAAAGGAATTTTGCCTTCAAGTCCGATTGCACTTAGTTCTTTGGTGGCTCTTTCGAAAAGTAGTTTCTCTACATATTTTCGCTTTGGCAGATGGCAATGTATGGAGTAAAATACTAGGTGAGTATAACCAGCACCACTCATAGTTTGCCGCAGATTATTCTAAAGACATTTGTTCTATCGGCCTTTGGCGCTCCCTTACGGACTCACAAAGGAAACCGTTTTGTTAGGTCCATAGACTTCCTCTTTGCTAACCTTCTTTCTAATTTTTTTAATTGAAAAAATAAAGAGAAATGAAGCGATGGAAAATAGATCAAGACTCCAAAGAGATCCAGTTATCTATCAGACTTTGCTCCCACCCACAGAAGCCCGCCGTTAATACGGATCTAAGCCGTCCCTTCCTATGCTCCAGCCTTCAGTGAATTTTTGTATTTACTCATTGTTCATCGATCTAACCATTATTCAATCTTTAAAATTTTCTCACATAAAATTGGTAGAAACAAATATTCCTTCATTAAGATAATAATGCATAGATAGTGTCCGTTGAGTGGTAAAATGGTCAATTATTATTAAGGTGATTAGAGCGGTTATCACTTTGATTCTATACTCCTCTTTAACTATGTAAGCATATTCAGTGTTAAAATTTCATCTGTGTATGAATTATCTGTAAAGTCTTAAGATAGTTGGCTTAGTAAATTTTATTATATAGCTAGTCTTTCTCATCTCCAGCCCCATTCTTCCCTGTGATTCAGCCAGTCGCAGAGTAATATTAAAAAAAAGGAGGTAAGCTAACTGTGACATACTGAAAGGGGAGTATCGTGGATATCCTTAGATTAAACTGTACAAATAACGGACGAGTTCACTTTGATCTAACCCTTAACCCCCAGGAAGAATCCTTTTGTTCTCACCATATATATAAGTATATAGCTGACATAATATTATGGACCTTCCTTTTATAGCGCTTGGCAGTCTATGCAAATGTTCCAATTAAAATAGCAGTTAGAGAGATGATCAATAGATTTCTTAGGCATGTTAACTGAACGACAACTGGTAAGAGATTGATCTAATTTATACGAGATTGAACTTAATTTTGTTGCTTTGTGATGAAAATCTAACTTTTCGGATTATTATGGCATATTAATACTGTATATAATATATATATATATATATATATATATATATATATATATATATATATATATATATATGTATGATAATTTGTTTAAATTTAATTAAGATTTATAAGGTCAAATCTGTAGGAATATTTGCGAATCATTAAGAATCTATTTTATTACTGAATAGCCGTCATTATTTTTGTTTTTTTTAAATTAACCCCTGCACATGTCTGCCGTAGCCTTACAAATACTGCTTGACAGGGGCTACCTAGATTCAAAATTTTCCACATCACTCACGGCGATAAGTGAGTTCTTATAATTCACAATTTCGTTTCCAGACCGAACACGACGCTTAATCTTCCGAAACGAATGGTTTATTGCACTAGATTAGTATGAAGAGAGACGAAGCGTTCGCAAAAGTCCCCGGATTTTAAAACTAAGGGATACGGCATAGAAGCCGAGTCCCACTTTGGTTTTTGAGACATCCGTGTAAACTGGAACGGATCCAGCATGAGATTAAGTGTGTTCTTATAAATTCGAAAAATGTTCAAACCTGGTACAGGGTAGGGATTTTATTCGTTCGTGTTTTGACTCTCTCAAGAAAAAAAGAAAAAAATGGGTTTTTTATATATTTTCGTCAAACTTGGAATAGTTTGTCTTCACGAGTTGTTCGGTAGATCTCATTCAATGAAGCCACCTGTGTCATTGCTGAAAGCCCCCAGCCGATCTCAGAGCCAGCCACAGGCCTTCTTCATTTTCTCTTGTTTTAGGTTACTTAAGTCCCTAGTAATCCTGACCATCAGCTAGTCCTTTGAGTTGTAGCTGGATTTAATGGTCTCAGGTTCTACCTCGTCACAAAAAAAGAAGTCGAGGACGTTGCAGTCAGACAATATGAGGGGCCAAATATCACGTGCTGTGTGATCATCAAAGATATTCTGTGACTGCCTGGACTAAATCTTTCATCTTGTGTGGCAGGGTGTAGGGTCCTTTTGCCACACGTAAGACTACCTTACAGCCACCCAGTCAATCCAGATCTCTATCACCGAGTTCAGAAGACGGTAGCTGTTTTCGGTGTTTAGCCACAAGCCCTCATTGAAGAAGTGAAGGGGTGAAGTCACCATTGCTGCTGAAAAAAACGAAGACCATGAATTACGCTAAGAATTTCATTTGCATGAATCTCGGCACGTCTTTGAGTGCAACATCGAGAAAACTGTTTTTCTAGGAGTTGATCTTTTGGTCTTGGCAGAAATTCTTCTCGCTGGAGAAGAATCACAGCATGTTTGGCTCCAACCTATGTTTTAACATATTGATCCTTCCTCATTATGTATGAAAAGTAGAGAATTTCCTTATTCAACACCAGCTAGAGGAGCTTTTCATTCAGACCTTTCTCCCTTGCAATGGACGAATCGCCTTTATGTGATCATTATTGATGATCTCTTTGATCTTAGTGATGAATTTATGCATTCTGATGGTGTCAGATCTTTAAGCAGAGAATTTCTCTTTCTATCGTGTCGTAGTCTTATCCTAAATCTTCAAGCTCCAGTCTAACATTTACCATCATCTTTCTACTGACGTTGAGAAAGTCTGAAAACTCCTTGTTTGTCCTTCCGGCGCGGATTCCAAGTCAGACTCTATAGCTCTTTCACAAGTTGAGGATGGGGATTCAAAATTTTCCAGTCAATTATTCGGCCCCCAAAAATAAATAACGCAAAAAATGGATATTGTTTTAAAGAAGAAAAATATCGACAACGAAGAAAAAAATATCGTAACATCAGAGGTTGAAAATTGGGAACGAATACCGTCCCCAACCCTTACTTTACAAGGTACTATCATGGTCTGAACGAGAATTGTAATCGGCCCGAGAGCTACATCGAGCTCTCACAGTAAGTTCTATCACTAAAGCCTAAGATTTCAGGGTATGCTTAACATCTTTCGGCGGCATGAAAAACATCAAGGTAGTTAGCGGATGCAATTATAGCCAGTAGCTACTGAGACAGACACTAGGTTCGCTCGTACAAGTGCATAATAAATAGCGTAAAGATTTAATAAGTGGCATTAACCCCGACATTGACATGCAAACTCTGAATAAGGTAGGCACCGGTCGTTTAACGTAGACCGATGTGGAAGATTACGTCCACTTTCCTCAAATCATGCTCTGCTGCGGATGCATAACAAATAGCATCTGATGTCAAGCTTTAAGTGAATAAAGGAACGGGAGAAGTGTAGTGCGTTTTCTCTCTCAGTATCTTTAGTACTGAACTCCGGATTCCTCAATTTTCTCTTCTCTGATATTTTCGCTTATATATTTTTCACCTTACGGCTTCAATTATTTCTATATCGATACATTTGAGTTCATACTTCGTGTATTTTTACTCAGTGCAGATGTTCTTAGTTTTTCATCACAAACTTTGGGGACATAAGCAGAATTTGAATTTTGCTAAATTGAGACGACAATAGCCACTGGTACTTTAGGCTATCTCCGTCAAAAGATAACCAATATCCCCACTTAATTGTGGGAGGTTTCACCTTTGACTGCTCCTGCCATTAAAAGAACTACTAATATTCTGAATTCAAAAGCCTAACATTAGATTCGAAGGCAAAAGGTGATTACTAAATGTCGTTAGACCTTTAGTTTTTCTACAGCGTTCCTTGACTACAGATATATAAGCCTTACCTCTTTCCTTGAGCACAAAAGATAGACCTCAGTTTCGTTTCCTTACCCTACACTGTTTTTATCTGCGGTTACAACGTGGCAACTGCACTCCTAAAATAGTGAAACCGATCCTTTATTTAAGGAAACTTTCGGCAGAAGAAATGAAGAGAGAGATATTTCTGAAGGAATTTTTCTCTTCTTCCCCACTAAAAATGCCACTGTAGACTTAAAATTATGCAAAACTTTGATAAATAAGCGTTTGAGATTGAGATCACAGAGTTCCTTCACAGATCATTTTGAACAAATGAGGACGAAATAATTAACAATCGCTGATAGAAAGTGCAGTGTAGGTCTAAACCTATCTGCCTTGTGATTGGTCAAAAATGATGGCATGCCAGGTTACGAATGCGTCGGCGGGGCACTGGCGGGCGGAAGAGGAAGGAAGACATATTTCGAAGATGTAATAAATAGCTATCCAAATTTAGAATAGGTAACAAAGTTTCGTGAAACTTAATTTCTTTATAATTTCATATAAAATAACTATTCTTATGTAATTTGATGAGCTAAATAACATTTCCTCTATAACATTTTATAATTAGAAGTCTCTAAAAGGCTAGGACTGACGGCGCTATCGTTGTCTTAAATAACTCAGAGTCCTATTTCCATAGGCATAAAACGGATTCAATGCAAAGAGGAAAATAAAAAATAATAATAAAACTAGTTTCAATTGTTGTAGGTCAGTCGCCCATTTCATTGTTTTGGGGGTGAAACTTTAGAAGACCTTGGTCGTTCTTTTAGTATTAAAAACAGTATTAATTATCTTTTAAGGCATTGTAGTCGTCCCGGAAATAATCACAGCTGGGTTTAAATTCAAATGAGGGTACCGGATACTGTTAGATACTACAAATTTCATTATTTATACGCATTGCTTGCCTCATCGGGGAGGAATTAGAAATAGAGTCATTGACCCATTTTCAGCGCGATCATATCTTTCAGCAAGACGGTGCCCTAGCCCACACGGCTAAAAGATTGCAAGTGGTTGGGTTTGAATAAGAACTTTGGGCGAAAGAATTTTGGCTGACACAGACACGCAACCTCATTCCCCTCTATTATTGCGTATAGGCGCATGACGAGGGCAAGACCAACAAGGTCTGCCACAGCAACGTTGCGAACTGATATCATCTCTCAATCTTGTGTGGGCCAGTATGAGTAAGGACTTTCTCCGCAACGTGGTAGCTGCCTTCACATGTAGCATGGAGCGAGTGTTCGTCACCGAGCGTAGCCACATTGATTAATATTACAATATAAACACGCTATATGTCAAAACAACAAAAATGTGTCTAACTACGTCAAAACTATTATGGCTCCTTTGCTGAGAACGTTCTAACGAATGCAACGGGACTTTTCTATACCTGGTATTTGCGGCACTTTTTTTCGCATTGCCGTAGAAGGAATTGATTTTATAGGATTATTGTTGATCATCTTTTTTATACCAGTAACGAATTAATGCGTTCTGTTTGCCTCAAACCATCGACCAGGGGTTTTCTTCTCGACTGTTGTCTCTTTAATAATGAGAAAGTCTGGAATCTCTTAGTTTGTTCTTTCGGCGCGAATTATATACCTATTTTATAAATTTGTGGGAAGTTAAAAAAAAATCCATAGTCAATTATTCTGCAAAATAATAAAGATAAATGGTTATTGTTTATTACAGGAAAAAGATCGACAACGAAATTAAAATAATATGCGTAAAATTGGCAGTTCAAAATTTTAAACGGATAGCGTCTCCACCCTGTACTAGAACTTACTACATCAGTTACATTTTGTGAACAACTACGAGAATCACTGAAGAGAGAGACACTTGTAGTTGTGGAAGCTTATTTAAATGAAGGAAGGAATTTTGGAACGATTATGTAGGAAAATTTCTCCAAATTGTTTGATCTTCTTCGTGGGGGGATGCTCACGTCAAGTGGCACGAGTTCGTAGGAGAGGAGGTGGTGACAAAGCGAATATTGCAAATATTGTGGCGGAGTTTGGCGGCGAGACCAATGACATCCTGTATATGCCATCAAGGCCTGTCGTACGTGAGTAATGGCCAATGCAAGAGGTCGGGTGCTGTGAGCGTGATTTCACTGTGTTGGGTGGCCCGTTTGCGATCGCCTTTGAGGGCCGGTGAAAATCCATAAGGTAAACATAATAAAATATTCAGGCACATTAATGAGAGTTATCAGGCGAGACATCTTTGCTTTGGTACGACTGTCGAGTGACGAAGGCGTGTGACCAAAAAGTCTAAAGGTACACACTACTACTGTACGTCAAACAGCCACTATCGGCGCTGTGCTCGCGATATTTTAGGTTGGCTTTTTAAAACGGAATACGTTTGCCGGGTTCGTATCAAGGGTTATACGAAAGAAAAGACCCTACAAAAATAAACTTTAATGCAATTAATAATTTGTTGAGAATACTCATAGGGCCTCGGACGTTTTGCCCATAAAGAAGTTCGAACGGAGCGAAGCCCAAAGTCCTATTAGGAATCTTACGGCACGCAAGAGAGTGACTGGCAGATACCGATGCCATTTTTGAGACTGAGCGTGGCACAGCTTCTTCAGGACGGTCTTCAGAGTTGCGTTTAATTTTTCGCAGACTCGATTAGCCGCAGGGTGGAAAGGGGTTTTAAAGAGAGGTTTTGTCAGGAGAAGTTTTGTCACGAATTCCATGAGTTCGGACGTAAATTGTCTGCCTCGTTCAGCAATATGTCTTTAGGGATGCCGACTCGAAAAAAGATAGCTATTAATGCTACCACGCAGGTTATGCTACCGATTCTTTTTACGGGAACTGAAGCTGGGAAGCGTGTAGCGAAGTATACGAGCGTAAATATATAAGAGTGTCCTTCACTCGACGGGTGGTGAATTAGGCCAAT
This sequence comes from Ceratothoa steindachneri, assembly GCA_963969495.1. NCBI lineage: Eukaryota > Metazoa > Arthropoda > Malacostraca > Isopoda > Cymothoidae > Ceratothoa > Ceratothoa steindachneri. The sequence goes on along the minus strand of OZ018323.1, from coordinate 140,993,654 downwards.
CAAGTCGATAGCCACTCCAAAAACGGGGATTAGTAATAATGGGGGTCCTTTGAAGGTGCCCGAGCAGGTGCGATCCGTCAATTTGGCCTACTCTTTGGCAAATATCACAGGATCGACAAAATTATACAATCTATTTAGCAGCGCCGGCCAATAACCCATCATGGGCAAGGCGAAGAACCCGAGGAACGCGAGACCACGGGATGCAAAGGAAGCAAGTCTTAGCACTGTCCTCGGTCGAGTTAGAACGGTAAGAAAGGTCATCTTCAACGAGATATATAACCTTCCTTGGGCCATAGTCAGTAAATTGATTGTCCTGCTGGGCTTTTCCCTACAGGGACTGGAGAAAAGAGCACTTCTTCTGCTCACTCGCGAACTCCTTGTTATGAAGGGATGCAAATTAGGGGCATAAGGAGTTTCTAAAGGCACGGGAGTTGAAATCTCTTTTAATGCCTGAGGCCTCGTAAGGACAGGCTGGGCGACAAGATTAGGGGAGATCTGGGGGTTCTGGCCAACCAACACGGCGCAGAACTTAATGGGGACTGCAACGGCCACCACCGAAGTATTTGCATTCTAGGTAGCAGCGAACCACGGAGAACCGATTGTCGCGCCCTAAGTAGTCGTGGACTACTGCACACCTATCGTGGTCGGGACTTACTTGGGGAAGCAATTTTTCCCACACTACGACAGGGGTGCACACAGTATCTCTTACTAGAGTTGACACCAGGCACCCGCTCACAGTTCCTTCTTCAAATTCAAGCCCACCTGGGCAGCTTTTATTAAATGAAAAGTTGACGTGATGCTATGGGGAACCGTTAGTCGGGGCAGAAGCTAGAGTTATTGGGCTAGCAGCTGGTTGAGAGAGAGAAACATTGACTTACAGGAACTTGTTGGATGGGGGAAGGGCGAAGGTGAGAGTTTTGGGGGCAGTTGGTTTTTACATGTCCGGGCACGCGACACGTTAAATACACGATGGGCCGCCGGGGGTAATTAAATGGTGAGGGATTATTTAGGAGGGGCTTAATATCCCTCAGTTCTTGCGGCGGAGAAGATCTAGGCCTGGAGGGACCAGCCACTTTGACAAAATGGGGCGAATTTTTATGGGAGAACTTAGAAAAATTACTCTTAATCTTGGAAGATTGGGGATGCGATTTCTTGTGGTCTTTCGGATACAGATTATTTCTGGACGCGTGTAGATCCGCCTCTTCCAGGCATTCCTTAACGGTAGACGCTAGTCTATCTTTTACCAATGCACGGATTTATGATAGCAGCGCAGCCAATAACTGATCACGTAAGACGAAATCGTACAGAGACTCGTATTCGCGTCTTACTTGAGCCGAGTCCAGCCAGAATTGTAGGCTTCTCTGAAGGATGATGAAGCCAAACTGGCGGTAAGTTTGGCCAGGTAATTTTCTTGCCTGGCGCATCTTAGCCCAATTGAAATCGGGATTCATATTGATTGCCGATAGCAATTCGGCCATGAAAGTCGAATAATTAAGGGTGGCTTTCGCAGGAAGAGATATGCAAATTTCCCGAAGATGATTGTTGAGCTAGAGAAGAAAGGGTGCAACTCCATTCTCCTCGATGTCTCACGAATTCACTTCGGATCTTTTGTTTAATTTTTTATTTGCTTTTTTTTAATTTTAAGATTCCCTTTTCTTATTTTGTTGTATCTATTTTGTCCACTACAGATTTTATTCTATTTTTGTCCACTTCGGATCTCTTTATTTGTTATTTATTTTTTGGCCTTTGTTAGTTTTAAGTTCTTTTTTATGCCTAGGTAGTTCACATGTGCCTATATATGGACATATGCGTGTAGTCATATATGTGTATTTTTTCTAGGTTGTTCTGTTGTTTTATTTTACGTTTTTCCGGGGTATGTTTATCTGTATATCGGTTCGACATCCTCTTGCGAACGCAGATAACTGGTTGCTATAGAATCATCGTCGGTACTGTCTATGGTGTAGTTCAAGATCTGGTAATATTATGCTTTAAATTATCCTCTCTGGAACGTATGACTCAACTTTCCTTCATATAACTTTGGTCCTGTTGTGTAGGGTCACTTCCAAAGGTTCAATTTCTGCAACTTTGTGTAGCCTTCTAGATGGTAAACAGTCCCAGCTGGTCATATTATAGATACGGGGTAGTGCTTGGTTCTGTATCACATGTGCCCTTTTTATTTGGGTCTTACTTGCCAGATGAAGGGGAAAGGCAGGGTATAGCAAAAGTTGTCCAAACATTGTTATGTATAGTTTTCTTTAGTAACTTAGAGAAAGTTTTTAGAAACGATACAGATATCGTAGGTTCATTTTGGCCTACATGACTTTTTCGTTGATGTGTTCTCCGTAACCCCCTGCTGTGATTTCGAGTCCGAGGGCACGACCATCTCAAGAGTATGAGTAGTATTCTCCTTGTACTAATATATCCGCAGTTTTTCTCCGCCAGATGGGAAGTACTTTAAAGTTTTCCGCATTTGTGCCTATTGTATTCCTCTTTTCATATCTGTTAAGGTTATTTAATTCACCGGCCTCGTTTGCTATATCTACCGGGTTAGGGTAATTGCTGGTTATCATCTGCGTTATATCGTCTGCTAGCTAAACGTAGTGGGCGTAGTTGTGGGTCTGAAGAGGTAGGTCACTAGTATATATAGTGTACAACGTTGGGCTCAAGCAGCCCTCTTGAGGTATGTAGAGAAATGGCTACCTTAAGCATCCTGGAGGAGTATAGGTACATTAAAGCCCCCCCTCTCGTCATGAGGAGAAGCGTAAGAAAGGTAGCCGGCGAAACTGCGTACCATGTGTGATCTCCCCGCCGCTGTTTGCAGTTGGAGCTGACATCTGTTTTAAGGCGACCACCTAAGGTCCTTAAACGACGCTCTAACGATCCAATTACCTACGAGACCCATAAACCCGTGGTTATGAAAAAAAAGCGGTACGAGTCAGAAGGCACGCCAAGTAGCGGTGCGGTTGCGAGCCTCTTATTTGCGAGCTGGCTTGGGCACCCCAGTGCCACCTCAGGAATTCTCGCTCTCCCCAGATGCTAACTCACCATTCGCCCCCGCCCTTTGCCTCTGTGGCCTGGTCACTTCCCCCTTTTAGATGGGGCTGCAATCCGCCTATAAATAAGCCCCGCAAAGAAAGAGAAGAGGATTATCATAAGTCGATACGCCAGAGAGGATTAGTTCGTGAAGATCGATCCATCGGCCAGACAAGAAGATTATTAGAAGTCGATTCGCCAGAAGAAAGATTAGTTCTTGAAGATCGATCTTTCAGCCAGACAAAAAGATTATCAGAAGTCGATACGCCAGAGAAGGATTAGTTCGTGAAGATCGATCCATCGGCCAGACAAGAAAATTATTAGAAGTCGATTCACCAGAAGAAAGATTAGTTCTTGAAGATCGATCTTTCAGCCAGACAAAAAGATTATCAGAAGTCGATACGCCAGGGGAGGATTAGTTCGTGAAGATCGATCCATCGGCCAGACAAGAAGATTATTAGAAGTCGATTCGCCAGAAGAAAGATTAGTTCGTGAAGATCGATCTTTCAGTCAGACGAGAAGATTAGAAGTCGATACGCCAGAAGAAAGGTTAGTTCGTGAAGATCGATCCTTCAGCCATACGAGACTATTTCCGTGAGAAACGATAGGATCAGATTGAGAAAATTGATCCCCCCTTCCAGGGCCGTATTAACCTAAATAGTCAAGCTTTATATCGGTGCCATACCGAAGAAGCCTTTTCATTCTGCAAAGAAGTCCGACTGAAGAAAAGCAAAGCCGCTCACACTCGAGCGACTCTCACATCTCAAGCTCCATAAGAGTGAGAGGAGAAGAACCCAGCCCAAACGAGCTCCCATTCTTTAATTACGTTGAAGAATCAGCCCCCGTCACAGGCGACAAGCAATACCTTCTCGACGAAAATTCAACCAGCGGCCACAACACTTCAAATCGAGAGATTAGTCCTCCAGCGACATCCGGAAATCCCTAATACCTACCTGTAAGTTAACAATAACATTTATATCTCTATTGCAATAGTAGTAGTTTAGTACGTCCCACGTTTTAAAGGAGAGTAGAAACCATTGTTCTTGAACCTAGGTCATATGTGTTTGTAGACGAGAGTACGTTAATTTAATGTTTAACGCTAATCAAATAGAGTCGCGATAAAAAAAATACTAATCAGCAATTGGTATGTTTACGGGAAGCCTATTTGTTTATTTTTTGTCATTGAAAGATCTTTGATGCCAAAGATAGAAATGTGTTAACTGTTGGTTTGTAATAGTTAAGAGTTTCATTTAAAATACATGTTTATTTTGGTAGATTCTGGTGTTTCCTCTTATCCTTATGTGTTTAAAAATAGCTCTTCCTTAAGAACAAAACTACTGAATTAGCACCTTTTAAAACAAAGCCTACTTCATCATAGAAGTAACTCAAGCCCTTTAAAGCATACCGCTACTAAAAGTGTGTCAAAGAGTAGTGGGATCAAAACCAAGGGTCATTCCACGACAAGGTAGGTCAGCTCTTATGGAAAAATGTTGACGCTCAAGGTCGTTGATTCTTATGATTGCCTCTCGGTCTTTCAGATAATCATAGAAAAGTTTGGTAACATTTACCTCTATTTCCAAATCGCATATTTTCTTCATGCTAGGATTCCATATGTTATCGAACACTGACGTAACGTCTCTGAGTACGATATCCACTATTTTGTTTTTTGAATTTGCGATAGCAATACATTCGGTGATCAATCAAGGGCTGTTTCCGTGCCTAGATTTATACGGAAACCATGTTGCTGTGCATTATACTGGTATCTTGCGGATAGAAACTCCCTTAGTCTGTTATTGAGTAGTTTCTCAGACAGTTTCCATATAATTGGTCATAAGGATATCGGCCTGTAGCTCATAATTTCTGCTTTGACTTTCCTGGTTTTAGGTAGAATATTATACTTACCCTCTTTAGCAGGTCTGAAAAGTATCTGACGGTCAGGCCAGAATTAAAGAGATTCAGTAGTGCCCCGTTGATATTAATATGGGTGTTTACCAGGTGCGCTTTGCTAATGCCTGAGATACTTGGTGCTTTCGGTTCAAAGCTATCTAGGGCTACCTCAATCTTCTCGTGATTAAATGGCTTTCCTTCTTCCCTTGTTTGCTGAGTGCCTTCTACGTATTGGAAGGACTTTAATGCTGCTCTTCGTTCCCTTAGACTTGTCAAGACTTCTTCTTCTTAATCCGTGTCGAAATAATCATTTTCTTGTTCCTTGATGTTAAATTTCCTTTCCCAATGCTCTGTGAATTGTTATTCTATTGCATTGTCATCAGTAACCTTTCTACTGTTGATTGACATTGTAATGCCGATCTTGGTGGGTAGAGTTCCACTTAACATCTTTATCTGGTTCCAGAACGTTTTGAAATCGCATTCCGTAACCATTATGTCTATAATATCGCCCCAGAGCATTTTCTTTTCACTAATCAGGTGTCTTAGCTCCAAACGAAGGTTCCGGAGTTTCTGATATCTATGTACTGTATTTCAGAATGTATTCATACCCAATATTAGTGCCGACAATCTATTTTTTTCCGTATAATATTCTAGTCCCTTCGTAGGGCCGGAAGAGTCTTGTATTTCATTCTGGGAATGGTCACTCTGTCCGCATCCATTATCTTTGATATTATGTCTATGTAGGTCTTCAAGGCTGGATCCATCAAGTTGTCCCATTCGATTATCTTGGGGGATTTCTTTATAAGCGTCCCAGATGGCCTTCAGCAGGCACCTGCGAGCAGGAATTCTTACCTGAATAGGGGACGTTGAGATGGATGTGACAAAGCTAATGTGGCCCGACATGGCCTAATGAAATTGAATTGTTGAATTGCTCAGGACAAAATTCTGAGTAATGAATATAATGCTTGGGGTTGTTGACGATCTTCTCCTTAAGTTCATGGCAAACTCTGGTCAAACTCTTTGAACTATATCGCGATCAATGAAAAAGCTCAGGGAGGCTCCGGAACCGTTAAATGCAGTGGGATATCTTGTTTCTCTGAAGCAGGTGTTAAGGTTGCCGATCAAGATGGTCAAGTTTTTCTCCTGAATAGGCGAAGGAAATTTGCAATAGGAAGATAGAGTCCTTTAAGGGGCTGGTACCCCACTGGTATTACTGGGTAGTTGATGGTCGTACTTATCTTCATGGCGAAGTAAGATTCCTCTAGGTTCTGGATCTCTTTATATTTGACCTTCTTTCCTACGGCAAATGCCACACTGTGGTAACTCTCGTTAGTATATTTGGTAAATATAGTATTGTAATTATATATATCTTAATACAATTATCAGCTACATTCTGGCGTGATCAGATATTATGACTAAGTCCGGATTTATTTCATGAATGCTGTTGTTGTAGATGTACTTCTTGCCTTCCCATCCATGTTGTCAGCCATATTATTCTTCTTGCACGATTTGTACTTTTGCTGATTCTTCCGGCGTGGGCGACCTTACTCTCTCAGATCTTTTTCTTTTAAACTGGTCTTGGAAAAGATTGAAGCACGAGTCAGGGCATAGTTTGATGAGGCCGTTCCTTCGTGCTGTGAGCAAATTTTCCTCATGTGCATCACAATCGTATTCCCATTTGTATTTGCCTCTAATTGGGCCTTCAATTATTTCCTTCGCTTTTGATAGTCTCGGTAGTGGAGCCGATGGTGAGGCATATATTCGCATATTGAGGTCGGTATATTTTTGTGTGGGTGTAGTTCGCTTGCTTTCTCTTGAGTTTCTGCTTTGCTCGGTCGCTTTTTAGAATGTTTTTCTTCTGGGACACTTGGTCTGTTACCATTCTTTCGGCTGTATTGGACATACTGGGCCCGTTCAGATGGGGATCCTTCGATCTAAATCTGTTCTATTATGACAGGACTGGCTTGTTTTCTGTCTGTGTCTGGTATAGGTCTCCTAATGAAGTATTGTCTGGAAGCTACAAAAAATTCATCTCATTGTGTGTTAACATTTTATTCCCTTGGGTCGCGTAGCTCTCCGGTGTGGCCAGATTGACAAAGTGAACATTGATCACGTATATTACCAGGTCTAGTTTCATTGATGGGTACAAACTGGAGTACTTATTTTTCCTCTTCATGACTTCTCTCAACTTGTGCATACTTGGTATTTGCCTTTCTGTTTCATTCTTGCTGGATGTTTCTCTTTTTTTCGTTTATTAGCCTTTTCTTGATGGAACACGACATCGAGGTTGTTTGATGAGGCCCGTCGTAGTTAAGGCATTTGTTATGTCCCCCGTTCGTGCACTTTTTCCAGATGTGTCCGAAGCCGGCACATTCAGAGCATACTTTGCCTTGGAACTTGCATTCCGTTGTTGTGTGATGTTCCCGGGCATAACACGAAAAACGTACCTGCACAGAGACAAAAGTTTACCTCTCGATGCACGCAGCCGAGATTTGTGTGCCAGAACATTATGAAGCCTGCTATGAATGACTGAGTGGCCATCTCGGTCGTTTGGAAAGTGGCCTTAAATAGGTGTGTGTACTCTTCTCAATCTCGTTTTTTTTTAATTTGTATATTTCATCTGCCTTAGCCCAACTTTGTTTTGCTTCAAATTCTTTCTCTATTTCATCTGCACTATGTGAGCCAACCAAGGGATCTAAGCGTCGACATATTATTGATCTTTGGGCGGAGATATCAGATGGTACCTTGGGTAGTAGGTTAATTTCATAAAGTTTTGCACCTGACTTCTCACTTAATATCTTATCCATATTCTGGTAGCTTTCGCATATTGCTAAGTAACCATAAGACTGATCTATCAGTCAACACATTGCAACCTCCAGAATAAATAAAATTGCTTCGAAGACTTTTCTCCCGCTGTGGCTTGGGACAAGGCTGTTCAATCCAGAGTAGGGCCGTCCATGACGGCCTGCTAGGGGAGTTGTCTTTCCTCGGAGCCTACAAGGCTCCTATCATAAAAGTGTTTCTAATTTTCTTTCCTCCATTTTCTTCTGCCCTACTAGGATAAGTATTTAATAGGGCTCATCTACCAGTCTTGATCATTCCGAAGCCTACTGGGGCCCCCTTCTTCTCGAACCCTATAAGACATCCTCCGGGGTTTGGACACGTCAGAAACCGCTGGTCTTTACAGGCTTTCATTGTTAGAGAAGTTATTCAAACACAAGATGCGCTGCTGTTGTCAGTAAAGAGGAAACTTCAAGGTTATGGACCCGCGCGCGCTCGACTCCTCAAATGAAGCTAGTGACGTTAACCGTCTGCAGCCTTGATGCTTGCGTGAATTCCTCGACTGCTTCAAATCTTGAAGGTTGGAGCTTAAATGAGTAGGACTTTGTGAATTCTCATGATAGGCGTATAGTAGCTCTATTCAAGTGAAGCGTAGTCTCTATGATTCATTAAATTAATGCTACTGCCGTCATACGAGGGGCGGTCAATAAGTTTTGCGAATTGGTAGGGCAAAACAAAGAAAGGGGAATGGCTGTTTGTAGGGTTGTTAGGACAAGTTATGACAAGTCAGGACCTGCAACCGCACGCTCCCTCCTCTTCTATTTAAGAAGCAGTAGCTGATCGCAGATCGTTTGTCACAAAGTTTTCAACAATGGAGAAGGTTGACCACCGCGCAGTGATCAAATTTTTGACCAAGGAAGGCAAGAATGCAAAAGAGATCCATGAACGCATGGTTGTAGTGTACAACGACACCGCCACTTCCTATGCAACCATTGCTAACTGTAATAGGGAGTTATCCCATGGTCGTGAGTCCCTTGAAGATAACCCTCGTCCAGACGCCCGTCAGACGTGACCAACGAGGACAATGCGGCCTGTGTAGAGAGCATGATCTTCAAAAATTGACGGCTAAAGGTCGAAGAAATCGAGCGAGAACTTGCAATATCACATGGAAGTGTTATAAACATCATTCACGACAATTTGTCCATGACCAAGGTCTCTGCCCGTTGGGTCTCTATAAATCTCACGCTCCATGATCGATTTCACGTCGTTAAAGTCCACAAGGCTAGAGTTCCACAATATTCCCTGCGCGAGTGCGGATTCGAGGAACTCAACCATCACCCCTAACAGTCCAGATCTGGCCCCTAGCGACTACTTTTTATTCCGCCAGCTTAAGGCTGCACTGCGTGAACGCCGGTTTGGGGACGATAAAATGTCCAGCTCGCCGTCCAGGAGTTGATTGAACAGCAGTCGGGAATTCGAAGCCTCAGTGACATGTGGCGCAAGTGCATTGAAGTCGAGGGTAGTTATATTGAAAAATAATAAAACACTTTCCCTCATATTTCGTTTCTTTAAATCCTAATTGCAAAACTTATTGACCGCCCCTCGTATATAGGCATGGGACTGAACTTAACTTTGACCATAGTTCGAGCTCATCGCTGAAGAGTCCGAGCAAGTGTTGGGGCAGTCCATCCCCACGAAGTTCTGCATCATTTCCCTGTAAAGGAGGCAAAAGAAAGGGGAAAATCACTTGCTCCACCACGTTCCGACTTATGTCGAATAAGCCGGAGTTAGTGTTTAAGCATTTTGATCTGGCTATCAGTGCTGCTAACATTGCTTTTAATCTCTTCTTTTGTATACATATGCGACTGCTCTTGTGGCTCCCTCCAGCTGATGCGGTGGTCAGCATCAGGCAGGTGTTCAATAAGAGCGTTGCTGAACGCTATGCTCGAATATCCTGCTTGTACTATCTCACTCTGCTGTACATGTCCCTCTGTGTCTCGGCAAAGGAGGCCTAGGGTCAGGCGCTGCAGGGCACTATGTATACTGCGCAGCTACAGATATCTCCGACTATGACGCCAGCTTGAAGGATGACTCTAGTGGATGGTAAAAGTTTTCTTCCTATTGTGATGGAAAGAGGGCTAATAGGAGCTGAAATCAACTTTTTATTATGCATCACTTCCCCTGATGCTGCTGAATGCGAGCAAGACGCTCCAAGAGGCATTTCAAAACAGAAAACTGAGAAACTATGCCATCGGAGTGCCAGGAACAAATTAGGTAGAAGCAGCATTATCCTGAACCTTTCTGACAACGTGCTCAGCCCACGAGAGAGGCAGGCTCTATCTCAGGTTCTCCAATTTGCTGTGGTCATGAAGGGATCCAACCTACCCCAGTACATCATTCGGAACACGCGCAAGGAAGAGCTAGTTGAATTGCAGACTCGCAACCACGGGCAATCCGATGTAGAGACATAAATGCTTTCCAAGACCTTGCCCGTAACAAGGGCAACTGTATCATGCCAGCTAACAAGGCGGCGGATTAGTAATCATGAACGCGAAGGATTACGAAAAAAAAGATGAAAAACCTAATTGGGCACCGAAAAATTTAAGGAAAAGTTAATGCTGCCACAGAATTACAGAAAACAATGACTTTCAAAAAGGAAGTGAGAAAGATCCTTTAACGCAGGGAGAGTGAAAAGAAGCTCTTCGATCCACTAGAAAAGAGCCCAAGGACTCAGATTATGCGAGGATTACCAAAGACTCATAAACCAAACATCCCAATGCGACCCATCTTGGTAGCAAAGCCATTGCCTGGTTGTTTGATAGTTGAGAAGTAATACTTTATCTATATATACCAGGCAATGGCTTCGCTACTCCCCTCCTATGGGGGGAGCTTGCATTTCGCTACTAAGATTAAAATTTAAAATGTAAAAAAAAGCAGCCAGCCATGGTTAAATCTTGATAAACTTTCGGAACTTCGCCAATTTTAATAATTTTAAAAGGAACTTTAAACTAAATTTTCCCCTTTTCAAAATATCACGTTGCTAAAATATAGTCATAGAAAAAGAAGATATATAAAAATATATTTTCTGAACTTCACCATTTGTAATTTTGGGGGTTTTAAATAAATCACCAAATTTCGATACTGATATTTATTTCTGAACTTCATTTTGTTTTTTGAAATTATAAAAGAACTACGTATTAGAAATAACTTTGATAAAAAAAAACATAAGTCATAACTAAACTAAGATGAAATTAGTATTCAAATACTCAAAAAAAATCCTCTTCTGAAATTATAGTTAGTGATGATGATGATTATTTTCTTTATGCTCCTACCCATATATATATATATATATATATATATATATATATATATATATATATATATATATATATATATATATATAATATATATATATATATATATATATATATATATATATATATATATATATATATATATATATATATACCTATTCATGTAGTATGTATATGCATATACAGTATGTATCTTTATACCTGTAGGCTGGACGTCAATGACATTTTTGACATCCTTGAAGATGAAGAACAACGTGTTGTTCGGGTAACTTTTCTGCCCCCTGAAGGAAAGGCTTTAGCAGATTCAGATATTGACTCCGATAAAAGTGACGATGAAACAGAAGGGAACATAAAAAAATATGCAACTCAGAAAAATTTGGAATTCATCTGCCGTAAATCGAGACAACATATTGTTATTCATTGCTATTTTAATACTCTCTGGTTATAATCAACTCCCTTCTAGACGGTTGTATTGGAATACAGATCCTGATGTGTATAACATTTTAGTTAGTGAAAACATGCGACGAGTCGCATTTGAAAGTATAATACGCATTCTTCATTTCGATGATAACCAGCATATAATTGATGATCGCTATTATAAAGTTAAGGCTACTTTTGAAAATTTAAATAAATCATCCAAAATTGCTGATCTGCTTAAATTTTTGTGTTGATCAGGCAATTGTGGCATATTATGGGCATCACAGCACGAAACACTTTATCAGGGGAAAGCCAATACGGTTTGGATATATACTGTTGGTTCTATCTGGTTCGGATGCATACATGTTTCATGCAGAACCTTATTGTGGTAGCTCAACAAAACTTCCTGTAACTGGGTCAGGTCAAGGTGGAGACATTGTGTTGGGTTTAGTTTAAAGCGCAAAGAAGCTGAAAATTCTCTGTCTACAGGAAGCCAACCAACAAAGATGACTTTGTCCACTATCTGTCGGGCAGCGACTCTCGGACCAATATGGGTGTCGTCATCGGATTCTTTCTACGCGGACGGAGGATATGCAGCAAGAGTTCATGACACAAAAGGAGATATACATCCAAGATTCCTTTCAGATGCTGGGGTAGCCTATTGGGTTAGAGGAAGAAGGGTACGCGTTTTCCTTGTTAACAAATGAGAGACAAGATTATTTTATATTTAATTAATGAGTAGGATACATTGCGTTAATCGGTAAACCCCTCTCCCCTTAAAAAAATTCCGATCTTAGCTGTCCTGTCAAAGGCTTAGTAAGGAATTCTTTTCTTCAATCAGCAATCTAGTTCGTCATTTAGAAGCTGAGGTTATAAGGTACGAGAAGCCGGATTGTTGGTTACACTTCTGGTTGATAATCGCTCTCAATTATTGGTCCTGTGTTATTGTTCCATCTTGCGTGACCATATTTTTTTCCGTTCATAGTGCGTCTAGTGTGTTGTTTGTTTTCCAAGGCTCTTGTGCCTCTAATCAATAATGATTCAGGCTGGCTTTTCTCGTCCTACCTTTCTGTTTCGGTTACTGATGTGTGTAATGTACTGTAAGCCCCCTCATTTGAATCCCACCGTGGTTAATGTTTCCTGGTTTCATATAAGCATAAATGGTATACTCTGGAGGATGGGGTGTTGCTCATGATACCTTTCCCCATCCACCCGTTACTCAGAGATCCAAAGTAGCAGCAAGGCTTTTAGACTTTGATCAAATGCGGAAGCAGGTGTTGCGAGTAGGAATTTGTAGATAATAACGAGCTGCCATAGGGACTCTGCCACCAGATTTTACTTTATGCTAACTGTCGTAGAATGACCATTGCTTTGATCACTTTACGCTTTGACACCCTTTTAGTAACGGTATACTTTAAGGGGCGTGAGTTACTTCTATGATGAAGTAGGCTTTGTTCTAAGAGTGCTATTTTTGTGGTTTAGTCCTTAAGGAAGAGCTATTTTTAAACACATAAGGATAAGAGGAAACACCAGAATCTACCAAAAAATAAACATGTATTTTAAATTAAATATTACAAACCAACAGTAAAAGCATTTCTATATTTGGCCTCAAAGAATTTTGAATGACAAAACATAAACAAGTAGGCTTTCAATAAACAAACTAATTGCCAATTAGTATTTTTTTTATCACGACCCTATTTGTTTAGCATAAAACATTAAATTAATGTACTGTCATCTACAAACACATATGACCTAGGTTCAAGAATAATGGTTTCTACGCTCCTTTAAAACGTGGGACGTACTAAACTTCTACTATCGCAATAGAGATATAAATGTTATTGTTAACTTACAGGTAGGTATTAGGGATTGCCGGATGTCGCTGGAGGACTTATCTCTCGCCTTGAAGTGTGGTGGCCGAAGGTTGAAATTTCGTAGAGGAGGGGGGTGATTCTTCAACGTGATTAAAGAACGGGAGCTCGTTGGGGCTGGGTTCTTCTCCTCTCACTCTTACGGTGCTTGCGATGTAAGAATCACTCGAGTGTGAGCGGCTTTGCTTTTCTTCAGTCGGACTTCTTTGCAGACGGAAAAGGCTTCTTCGGTATGGCACCGATATAAAACTTGACTATTTAGGTTAATACGGCCCTGAAAGTGGGGGATCGATTTTCTCAATCTGATCCTATCGTTTCTCACGGAAATAGTCTTGTAGGGCTGAAGGGTCGATCTTTACGAATTAATCTTTCTTCTGGCGAATCGACTTCTAATAATCTTCTTGTCTAGCCGATGGATCGATCTTCACGACCTAATCCTACTCTGGCGTATCGACTTCAGATAATCCTCTTCTCTTTCTTTGCGGGGCTTATTTATAGGCGGATTGCCGCCCCATCTAAAGGGGGAAGTGACCAGGCCACAGATGCAAAAGGGGGGGAGCGAATGGTGGGTTAGCATCTGGGAAGAGCGAGAATTCCTGAGGTGGCACTGGGATGCCCAAGTCAGCTCGCAAATTATAGGCTCGTAACCACACCGCTCCTTAGCGTGCCTTCTGACTCGCACCGTTTTTTTTTCCTAACCACGGGTTTATGGGTCTCGTAGGTCATACGATCGTTAGAGCGTCGTTTAAGGACCTTAGGTGGTCGCCTTCAAACATATGTTAGCTCCAACTGCCCACAGCGGCGAGGCGATCACACATGGAAAGCATTTTCGCCGGCTACCTTTCCCACGCTTCTCCTCATGAAGGGAGGGGGGGCTTGAATGTGTCTATACTCCTCCAGGAGGCTTAATGTAGCCATTTCTCCACATCTACCTCCATTCTTAAGAAAATAACGGGAGGGATGGGGGTTCCAATCCGACGCTTACAATAATATACATGGGTAACTTACGGAACATTATATTATACAATAAATTCTAGTTCACTCGGGAATGCCTCGATAACATTTCACCTGACCTTACATTAATTCCTATATTACTGTGCCATCTTAGGATTTTCTTACCTACCACTCGGGTTACTCACCCCTACTTACTTAGAATTCTACTGATTTACACTTAACTTTGCTATAATACAATAGTTGGGCTGCTCCTTACTCGTCGACAGGGTTCCGACTTAACGAGTCGGCCATACAATTGTTGGACCCTTTTATGTAGTGAATGGAGTACTGGTACTCCATCAAGAGTAAACTCCATCTCAGGAGTCTTCCATTCTTACACTTATTTTTACCTAAGTATGACAACGGTTTATGGTCGCATTCCAACTTGAACTCGCGCCCTATTAGATAATATTTGAATTTACCTATGGACCATATTATGGCCAAAGCTTCGATTTCGATAGTAGCGTAGGCTTTTTCTCTACTCAACAGTTTCCTACTGACATAAGCTATGGGATAGGCTGTTTCGTCATCTTCGTACTGAAGCAATACTCCGCCTAGCCCGTCCCGACTAGCGTCCGTGCGAAGACCGAAGATCTTGTTGGGATTTGGTAAGCGAAGAATGGGCGCAGTTACGAGTTTTCCTTTTAGAATCTCCAACTGAGTTATTGCATGGGGGTTCCACGTGACAGGGTCTGACGCTGTCTTTTTTAACAAATCATTCAGTGGGGCCGCAATGGAAGCGAAGTGTGGTACAAAACGCCTATAGAACGAGGCCGCTCCCATAAACGATCGGAGTTGTTTCTTTGTTTTCGGCCGGGGCATCTTGACTATGGCGTCCACTTTTTCTTGCTGGGTAGTCAAGTGTTTTTGTCCTATTTTGAATCCCAGGTAGTCAATGGATTCGTAGGCAAAATAACACTTGGTCGGCCCGGCGGTTAGACCTTGCTCCTTCAATTTCTCCAGCAATGAGCGTAGGGCGTGTAAGTGTGACTCCCATGTACGGGTAGCTACGTACACGTTGTCGAAGTAAAACGACACGTCGCTTAGTCCAGCGATAATTCGCCTCATCATCCTATTATAATTGCTACCGGCTGTAAGTAGTCCGAAGGGTAGCCTGGTAAACTGTAACAGACCTCTCTCGGTCGCAAAAGCCGTCAGTTTTTTGGACTCCTTAGCGAGAGGTATTTGATAGTACGCTTTACATAAATCCAATTCGGTGATGAATTTAGCGTCTTCAAATAAATGGAGATTTTGATCTATTAGTGGGATGGGCTCGGCGTCGAAAACGGTCACTGAATTCAATTTTCGGAAGTCCACGCACATCCGAAATGATTGATCAGGTTTCTTAACCATTACTATGGGGGAGCAATAATCGGACTCCGATGGCTCTAAAATTCCCAATTTTAGTAAATTCCGGACTTCCTTATTGAAGGCTTCTCGTAGGTGGATTGGTAAAGGATATGGTTTGCTCCGAACCACTGAATTAGTTTTTAGTTTTATTTCATGGATAAAATCCTTGGCACATCCAGGGTTTTCAGAAATGACTTCTGGGAATTCCATGAGCAAGTTCAACATTTCCGCTTTTTGTTGAATTTCTAAGTGGGGATTTATCTTTAAATCCACCCGAGGGTCTTCCGGGGTAGGTGAGAGCGAGGGAAGTTCGTATTCCTCGTCTTGTTCCACACACACGGTGTGTATGACTTGCAGGGGCGTACCCGGGTAAACGGCATCCATCGGTTCTTCTTCGTCTAGAAGGGTAATATTCTTTATGCACGCGCGGCGGTGATATTTTTTTAGCATGTTTATGTGATAGGTTCTTCGCCCTGTTGGGGTATCTATCAAGTAATCGACTGGACCCCGTGCCTCGATTACTTCAAACGGTCCCTTCCACTGGGCCCATAACTTATTATTTTCGGTCGGGAGTAATAATAAGACTTCATCTCCTGCCTTTAATTTTCGAGCCTTTGCTTTCATATCGAAATAGTCCCGGTATTTGGCTAAATTTTTCTCGGCGTTCTCTCGAGCTAAGCCAGAGCAGTATTCTAGGCGCTCGCGCATATCCATCACGTAGGCGTAAGACGATTTGATTTCTTGCTCGAGCTTCGCGTTGGAAAATAATTCCTTAAGAATACTCATAGGACCTCGCACATTTCTCCCGTATAATAGCTCAAAGGGCGAGAATCCCAACGTCCGATGAGGTATTTCTCGGCAGGCGAAAAGGGCAGCAGGCAGGAATCTGTGCCACTGTGTAGGGTTGTTTTGACACAACTTCTTCAATATATTTTTGAGAGTCCCGTTTAATTTCTCGCAGATTCCGTTAGCGGCTGGATGAAATGGACTCGTAAAAATTGGCTTGACTAACAGAAGTTTGTTAAAATATTCCATCAATTCTGAGGTGAATTGGCGCCCTCTATCAGATAGAATTTCTTTAGGCAGGCCTACTCGTGCAAAAATTGAAATTAATGCTTCCGCGCAGGAAATAGTGTCAATCTTCCGTAGGGCCACGGCATCTGGGAACCGGGTGGCACAATCCACTAGAGTGAGGATGTAGGAGTGTCCTCCACTTGAAGGGGGGTGAATTGGTCCCACCAAATCAATTGCCACTCGAAAGAATGGTTCGGTTATAACGGGCACCTTTTGTAAGGGAGCGGGAGGTACCCGTCCTCTGGAGGGATCCTTCTGACACACGTCGCATGATCGGCAATAGGCCACAATTTCCCTTGCGGCCTGGGGCCAATAAAAGTGTCGGAATATCTGCTGCGCCGTTTTGTTGTGCCCAAAGTGTCCGGCTAATATTCCATCATGCGCGGTATTCAAAATTCTTTGCGTGTATTCTTGAGGTACACACAGTGCTTTCTTGTTCTCCTTATCCTCCTCGCTGATAGTACGGTAGAGAAGTGAGTCTTCTACGATATACTGGATCGGCTTCTTTCCTTTCACTTGGAGAATTTCACCTTTAATAGCTTTCTCCCATAGAGGTTTAAGAGTGGGGCATTCCTTCTGAGCACTGGCGAAGGAAGTCAATTTGAACCCATTGTCTTCGAGGGTAATCCTCGGGGTCAACTTAGCAGGTTGCTCTTTCCTCTGGGCTTCTTGTGCCCGGGTGACTACTTGTTGGGCCACTTCTTGCTGGGGAATTAGGGGGTTTTGTCCGATTAGTACTGCGCAGAACTTAATCGGGGCTACTACCACGTCCGTCCAACCGGTGAAATATCTGCATTGTATATGACATCTCACGACGGGGAATCGATTGTCGCGTCCTAAAAAGTCGTGGACGATTGCGAATTTCTTATGGGCAGGGTTTACTGGGGGCAGCAACTTGTCGGATACCACTATGCACGTGCACCCGGTGTCTCTGACTAAAGTGGATACTCGGCACCCATTAACAGTGCCCTCTTCAAATTGTAGGCCGCCTGGCGAACTTTTGTTGAATAGAAAGTTTACCTGTTGCTGGGGCCCTTCGGATGTTGGCGCGGGGACGTAGGACGAATCAGCTTGTCCTGCTGGGATCGCGGCAGTCAGGTTTTGCACCTGTTGTCTCGAGGTCTCCCTCAGTCGGGAGTTCTGTGGGCACTGGAAACTCAGGTGACCTATTATCCCGCAGGTATAACAAGTGACGGGCTTCCTGGGATACGTGCCGGTATTAGGGTATGATCCTTGTGGAATCCTAACTTCTTTTTGATTTTTTTCTCCTCCAAAATTTGGTTTA
The DNA here is from genome assembly GCA_963969495.1 of Ceratothoa steindachneri. NCBI lineage: Eukaryota > Metazoa > Arthropoda > Malacostraca > Isopoda > Cymothoidae > Ceratothoa > Ceratothoa steindachneri. Next base: position 140,975,652 of record OZ018323.1, on the reverse strand, counting down.
TAAGTTCCTTTTGCTGCTGCGAACTTAAAGGGCTTCTTCTGTAAATGCCTGGGTGGCGGCCCATTTTTCTTTGGGGAGGGAGCCTTCTCTTTCTTGTACTCCCTAGGATATAACCGATGATTTACCGCGTGGAGGTCAGCCTCGTCCAGACACTCGTTGAAGGTAGAAGCTTTTCGGTCCTTAACGAATGCACGGATTTCCTGGGGTAGGGTACTTAGTAACTGATCTCTAAGCATGAAGTCGACGACCGCAGCGACTTCGTTCTCTACCCCTTCTGACTCCATCCAAAACTGTAGGCTTCGACGAAGCTCAAAGCCAAAATGTTTGTACGTTTGTCCAGGTCTTATACGAGACTGCCTGAACTTCATCCTATATTCTTCCGGGTTAAGGTTTGTAGCTGAGAGAAGTTCGGCTTTGAGAGTGGAATAGTCCACAGTCGCTTCTGAGGGTAAAGATACGAATATCTCTCTCATCCTACGATTGAGTAGCGGTAACAGTCTGGCGACCCCATCTTCTTCTAGGTCCCAATTATTGACTTCAAATATTTTCTCAAAATGGGAGAGATATGAGCATAAATCTTCTTCGTCCTTGTACTCCGGGAGTTTCATGCTGGCCGCTGGTGATACTCCTGTTTTAGATGACACTGACTGCACCTCTAACTGGTCTTTACTAAGAGCTCTTTCGTGGGCCCTTATCTTCTCTCTTTCATCAGCTTCCATTTTCGTCTTTTCTCTTCTTTCTTCTCTTTCGTTTCTCTCTTTCTCCTGAATAAACTCTCTTTCGTTTCTCTCTTTCTCCTGAATATACGAACTCAGCTCGGTTCCTTGTAGTCCGAGGCTTTGACCTTGCTTCCGATAAAGGTCAAACAATGCCATCGCGCTTATGTCAGTCATCTACCTTGTTTTTAATCAAGCCTGACCTACTCCACCACCGAAACTTACCACTTGGCCTAACAATTACCTTTAGATGGTATCCACCTCTAATTTTACCAATTTCCCATTCGTCAAATATTCTATTATTCCTGGTGTTCCTTTTATGTGTTAGCTCTTCCTTAAATAGCCACTGCTGGGTTCTTTCTAATATAAAACCTCTAGACCTGACACCACTTTTATAATATGTCGTAGAATGACCATTGCTTTGATCACTTTACGCTTTGACACCCTTTTAGTAACGGTATACTTTAAGGGGCGTGAGTTACTTCTATGATGAAGTAGGCTTTGTTCTAAGAGTGCTATTTTTGTGGTTTAGTCCTTAAGGAAGAGCTATTTTTAAACACATAAGGATAAGAGGAAACACCAGAATCTACCAAAAAATAAACATGTATTTTAAATTAAATATTACAAACCAACAGTAAAAGCATTTCTATATTTGGCCTCAAAGAATTTTGAATGACAAAACATAAACAAGTAGGCTTTCAATAAACAAACTAATTGCCAATTAGTATTTTTTTTATCACGACCCTATTTGTTTAGCATAAAACATTAAATTAATGTACTGTCATCTACAAACACATATGACCTAGGTTCAAGAATAATGGTTTCTACGCTCCTTTAAAACGTGGGACGTACTAAACTTCTACTATCGCAATAGAGATATAAATGTTATTGTTAACTTACAGGTAGGTATTAGGGATTGCCGGATGTCGCTGGAGGACTTATCTCTCGCCTTGAAGTGTGGTGGCCGAAGGTTGAAATTTCGTAGAGGAGGGGGGTGATTCTTCAACGTGATTAAAGAACGGGAGCTCGTTGGGGCTGGGTTCTTCTCCTCTCACTCTTACGGTGCTTGCGATGTAAGAATCACTCGAGTGTGAGCGGCTTTGCTTTTCTTCAGTCGGACTTCTTTGCAGACGGAAAAGGCTTCTTCGGTATGGCACCGATATAAAACTTGACTATTTAGGTTAATACGGCCCTGAAAGTGGGGGATCGATTTTCTCAATCTGATCCTATCGTTTCTCACGGAAATAGTCTTGTAGGGCTGAAGGGTCGATCTTTACGAATTAATCTTTCTTCTGGCGAATCGACTTCTAATAATCTTCTTGTCTAGCCGATGGATCGATCTTCACGACCTAATCCTACTCTGGCGTATCGACTTCAGATAATCCTCTTCTCTTTCTTTGCGGGGCTTATTTATAGGCGGATTGCCGCCCCATCTAAAGGGGGAAGTGACCAGGCCACAGATGCAAAAGGGGGGGAGCGAATGGTGGGTTAGCATCTGGGAAGAGCGAGAATTCCTGAGGTGGCACTGGGATGCCCAAGTCAGCTCGCAAATTATAGGCTCGTAACCACACCGCTCCTTAGCGTGCCTTCTGACTCGCACCGTTTTTTTTTCCTAACCACGGGTTTATGGGTCTCGTAGGTCATACGATCGTTAGAGCGTCGTTTAAGGACCTTAGGTGGTCGCCTTCAAACATATGTTAGCTCCAACTGCCCACAGCGGCGAGGCGATCACACATGGAAAGCATTTTCGCCGGCTACCTTTCCCACGCTTCTCCTCATGAAGGGAGGGGGGGCTTGAATGTGTCTATACTCCTCCAGGAGGCTTAATGTAGCCATTTCTCCACACTAACTAGTAGTTTTATGTAGGAGTGGACATTGCCGCACGCCAGTATAAGGATTAAATCAGTTTTCTTATTTCTTAGATGGAAAGCTTAAAATGCAAGCGAGTTTGATCTACTTGAGCATCGAATAGGACGGAGACATCCCACTTAACTCGTTCCTTGTAGAGGGGTCGTCCCTTTTCCCAGCATATCTCACGAGAGAGGATAAAAGTTCCTCCACACGGAGGAAATTGCCAATCTATGGGTCCTGTTTCAGCTTCCTTTGTTTTCCTGATCCCGGCATGAAGGCCCACCTTTTTTAACTAAATAGTGAGAAGAGGGAGAGATTGTACTCAGCATCACCCTCCCTGCAAAAATTAAGAGAGACATAGTAGCAGGATTACCGGTGGTATGTGGGCATAGTTCTTATGCACCGGTTCCAGAGAATTTGTGGAAATTGAAGATGTTTTCACTGCTCAAGCCTAATTGCGGATTCTGGATGGGTAGTTATACCGTCTGTGAGGGTCCTCTTGTGAGAAGCACATGATCGCTCTAGAATTGAGATTCAAAGAATATCGGGGATATATTTAATATGAACCTGGTCTTTGCTTTGCTAACTTAATTTTAAAACACAGCATATTTGAATATATCGTCATTAAGTAAATTTCAATATGACTAAATACTTAGTCACTAACTCTATAATTTAAGCTGGGGATTTTTTGTGTATTTGAATAATAATTTCATCTTAGTTTGGTTATGAGTTATGTTTTTTAATCAAAGTTATTTCTAATCATTCTTTTATAATATCAAAAAACAAAATGGTGAAGTTCAGAAATAAATATAAGTAACAAATTTTTGTGAATTTTTTAAAAGCCAAAGAATTACAAATGGTGACGTTGAGAAAATTTATTTTTATATATATTTTTAACTATATTTTTGCAACGTGAAATTTTAAAAGGGAGAAATTTAGTTTAGAGTTCCTTTTTAAAGTTATTATAATTGGCCAAGCTTAGAAAATTTATAAAAATTTAACCATGGCTGCTTTTATTTAGATTTTAAATTTTAATCTTGAGAGCGAAGCGCAAGCTCCCCACGTAGGAGGGAAGTGGCTAAGCCATTGCTTGGTTTATATATAAAATAATATGTAAATAAATATACATAAACGTAAATGTACTTTTCTTTGAGCTTTGTATAAATACGAGGGGCGGTCAATAAGTTTTATAATTCGGATATAAGGAAACGAGATATGAGGAAAAGTGTTCTATTATTTTTCAATATAACTACCCTCAACTTCAATTAACTTGCGCCACTTGTCCCTGAGGCTTCGAATTCCCAACAACCAGAAATCTCCCGACTGCTGTTCATTCCACTCTTGGACTGCGAGCTGGACATCTTCATCGTTCCCAAACTGGCGTCCACGCAGTGCAGCCTTAAGCTGGTGAAATAAAAAGAAGTCGCAAAGGGCCAGATCTGGACTGTAGGGGGAGATTGTTGAGCTCCTCAAATCTGCACTCACGTACGGCAGCTTGTGCAACTCTGGCTTTGTGAACAGGGGCATTGTCGTGGAGGAGCAGGACACCGCGTGTAAACTTGCCGCGGCGCTTCTGACGGATGCACTTCTTCAACTCAGCCAGTTCCTCGGCGTAATATTTGCGTGTGACGATCCTTCCACGAGGCGTATAGTCCACCATCAACACTCCCTCAGAATCTCAGAAGATGGTGGCCATGATCTTGACGGCTGAGGGTTGTGTCCGGAACTCGATGGGGCTCGGAGAGCCCCTGTGCTTCCAGGCCATGCTTTCGTGCTTGGTCTCGGGATCCCAGTGATGGACCCACGTTTTATCACCTGTCACTATGCGAGACTAGAATCCCATCGGGTCTTGGTTTTACAGGAGCAGCAGCTGCTCAGATATTTGACGATGTTGAAGTCAATCATGGGGCGTGAGGTTTCGTTAGGTTCTAGGGACCCAATGGGCAAAGACCTTGATCATGGACAAATTGCCGTGGATGATGTTCATAACACTTTTATGTGATATTACAAGTTCTCGCTCAATTTTTCCGACCTTAACCCGTCGATTTTCGAGGATCATCCTCTCCATACGGGCCACATTGTCCTCGTTGGTAACGTCTGACGGGTGTCCTGGACGAGGGTCATCTTCAAGGGACTCACGACCATTTTGGAACTTCTTATTTCAGCAGGCACTGGTTGCATAGGAAGGGGTGGTGTCGGTGTACACTGCAACTATGCGTTCATGGATCTCTTTTGCATTCTTGCCTTCCTTGGTCAAAACTTTGATCACTGCACGGTGCTAAGCCTTCTTCATTGTTAAAAACTTTGTGACTGATGATCTGCGATCAGCTACTGCTTCTTAAATAGAAGAGGAGGGAGTGTGCGGCTGCAGGTCCTGACTTGTCATAACTTGTCCTAACACCCCCACAAACAGCCATCCCCCTTCCTCTCTTTTGCCCTACCAATTTGCAAAGCCTATTGACCGCCCCTCGTACATGTAGAAGGAGACATGATGCGAGATATGTTTATTTTAGGGCGTAGTCAGTGGATATTTTGAATAGTTTGGTCATATATGTATGCCTATATATATATATATATATATATATATATATATATATATATATATATATATATATATATATATAATATATATATATATATATAATATAGAGAGAGAGAGAGAGAGAGAGAGAGAGAGAGAGAGAGAGAGAAAGAGATAGCAGGAATATGTAGACATATGCGATGGTTAGGAACAAGTCTACAATTAAGAGGTAGGATCGCTAAGCATATCGGAGTATTATACAGAACAAATATTCCTATCTCAATACCCGAACAACCCTCTTTACAAGAACATTCCCTAAACTCAACCACCCACTTGACTCTGATTCCTTTGGTATACTCTCTTTTGCCTCCTCTTCTCTAAGTTTAAAAAATCTTTAATCTCTTTACATCAAACAGATAAACCTGAAACTCAATGATTAATTATTATCCCTTAAATTATTCACTATATAGACAAATGTACAACCAACCACATTCCCCTTAATAGTTTTTCTTCTTCCTAGTTATGTCCCTAATATCAGTTAATACTCCCAGCTACACAGAAATAAGGTTAGTACTCGTGCAGATAAATTTTTATTTTTATTTTATTTTATTTTAATTGACTTTTCCTTAATTTAATGTTTTATTCGTCCTCTTTGGCCCTTCCATTATTGATTATTTAATATTTAAACCTTCTGTGCCTTAGTCTACTCGTATTCATTTAACGTTCAATCACTTAAAAAAGCAGGCTATCAACCAGCAACAGGCTGAAGTCTTGGATGGCCTGATTGAAAAGGTTGACAGCGAGGTTTGACCCGATGTGTTCTGGCGACTTGTGAATAAGTTGAAATGTCTTACAAGTAGAGAAAAGACCCGCATTGAGGAGGGCGATGACTACTTGGAAGACCCGGCGGTTTTGGAGGAAAGATTTCGCATGTTCTGGCAAAATATCTTTAGGATAACACCAGAGGAAAATGCGGAATTCAAAGGCCAACTGATTGAAGACCTGAATCAGAATGTGCATCGCACGCTTCCACATGCCCATGTTGCTGAAAGGAGGAATTTGGTAGACCATGGCCTGCCAACTAAACCTGAAGAGGTCATGGCAGTCATTAAAACCTTCAAACAGAAGGCAACAGGCTGGACGGGCATCACCAGAAATAACTTGCTACATGCCCCCTGGCAGATCATTCAGGGAATCACCAACATCTTCAATGCTTCCTTGAATACGGGCTACTTCCCAGACGGTTTAAGGATTGCTAAAATCATCTTTATACCCGAAGGGAAGAAGCCTGATCAACTGTTGGACTACAGGCCAATATCCCTCCTGGAGATTATAGGCAAAGTCTACGAAAAGCTTCTGGCTAACAGGTTGCAAGATCAGCTGACCGAGCTAGAAGCCCACATCCCTCAGCAACACGGGTTTCGCAAGAGAAGGGGGACGGACACAGCCCTTGCCCTTCTCACCGAAAAGCTTGCCCGATGTAAAGCTGAGAAAAAAAACGTAGACGTGGTGATGCGAGACGTGCAAAAGGCCTTCGATAAGGTTTGGCTAAGAGGCTTACAACACAAGATCTTGGGCCTCCAGCTGAACCCTACCCTGGAAAGGGTCCTCTGCGATTACATCATGCGCAGAAGAACCCGAATTTTGATCGAGGGCTACAGAGGACCCGAGTTTGAGCTTGAGGCGGGTGTTCCACAGGGTGGCTGTCTGAGTCCGCTGCTGTACCTTCTGTACACACTGGACTTACCTGATCCGGTAGGGGAGGAAATGATGTACCTGCAGTTTGCAGATGACATCACGCAAATCGTCCCCAGCTATTAAAAGCATGCCGGATATCAAGCAAGGCAGACAGCCATCGAAATCGACAACATCAATCGATATGAACGAAGGTGGAAAATCAAGATCAACCGCCAAAAGTTCCAAATCCTACCAATTAACCGCCGAAAACGTGTGGATGTCAGAGTAAATGGAGATGTTTACCCATATGGTAACAAAGGAAAAGTCCTGGGTCTACAATTTACCTCCAAAGGGTATAAAGTTTACATTAGTGACAGAATCTCCCTAGCCAAAAATACAGCTTGGCAAACTGTACAGGTTTAAAAACCTCAGCTCCAAGAACCTTAAAAAGCTGTCCACTGCTCTGGTGCGCTCAACATTAGTGTACCCGGCAGTGGTCATGCAGGCTGTAAGTACCACCTCTCTCAAACAGATGCAGAGAGTGCAGAACAAAGCAGCCCTGCTTATAGCTGGAGCGAAAAGGACGGACTATATTCAGCAGACAGTCCTGCACGCAAGAGCAGGACTAACCCCTCTGAATATAGAACTCCAAAGGCTAGGGAGAAAGACCTGGGAAAAAATTGAAGAAGAGATACTCCCAAATATTTGGGACATACCAAGAGCAGTCAGGGGTCGTGTCAAAAGGAAATCCCTCTTCCCGAGTGGAAGGAACTGCTCCCGAGACCAACAAGTTGGTATATATACCTAACCGCAAGATTTAAGTACAACATAAATCCTAAGAATGAAGAGATCATAGCGAAGAGTGAAAGAGGCGTAGTGCCCATTACAAAACCAATCAAGACAACAAAAAATTTAAACCTAAACACCGGCAAGACATATAATAACTCTAAAATAGAATTATAAAACAAGAAACGTATAGCAAGTAAGAAACATGAAAGGCTTGAAAGCCACGATGGAGGAAAGATTAAATATATTTATTTACCTAATTTTAGTTAAATAAGAAGAAAAAAAGAAAGAAAAAATAAAAAAATAAAAAAAATAAAAAAAAATAAAATATATATATATATATATATATATATATATATATATATATATATATATATATGTATATATAAATTGATAAATAGAAATAATAACAACAAATAAAGGGAGGAAATATAAGAAACAAATACAAGACAAACCTGTGAGGAGCCCTCTACACCAGGGCAAATCTCATTCTCTTTTTAGCTTTATATACCTACTACACATTTTCCTACTTCTTACATCAACTTTAACTTTAACTTTATTGAATCACTTTCTTTGCTCCATCTATTAATATCCGCTTTGATTACATACCCCCTGATCTAACTTATTTTGCAATGTTTGCCGCTGCCCTTATAATTCTTTCTTCTGTGGTTTATAGTGAATTTCTTGTATTCCGCTTAAGAATTCGATGATGATGGTCATCATTAATGATCGAAACGTCTGGAAAATTAAATGTTCGTAACCATCACATATGTCTTCATATTCCTGCTACGAATAAGGTTCCCAAGGAACGACTCCATCACTAATATACTCGTATATATATATATATATATATATATATATATATATATATATATATATAAACCCATTAATGACGCTTGACAACTAGAGTTGCCATTATTGTTTTTTCGTTATCTGTCAGACAAATTTATTTACTTTCAATGAAATTTTATTTCACGTTGTCGTACAACACTACGTTTGGCAGTGTTGTGTTAACAAAAATTAGATTTATATTGTATTTATTTAACAGTGTTATACGCGAGCCTAAACATGGCTTCGAAACCTCTTCCAAAACGTAACTACTTTTTTCATATTTTTGTATAAGTTTCATTAAAAAGTGCAAATTAAATCCAGGAATGATAATATCCATCCACAAACCTATATTTTAAGAACCAGATCTTTTGAAGGTTTGAATAAGATTTTTTCTTTTAGTTCGGTTGTCACTTAAGTAGATTTAATTTTTTTACCAAAGTTATTTCTAATAATTCCTTTATAATATAAAAAAATAAAATGGTAAAGTTCAGAAATAAATATAAGTATCGAATTTTGGTGACTTTTTTAAAACTAAAAGAATTACAAATGGTGAGTTCAGAAAATTTATTAAAATTTTGGCATGGAAATTATTATAGCAAATTTAGATGGAGAAAAGAAAAAGAATCATGATAGGCTGTAGGACACAGACCGAAAAAGGAGAAGAACTACAGAACTACAGAATCTAGGACCAGTAAAGACCCTAAGGTCCGCTCGAGGCTAGTCCGCTACACTACATCCATAACTACGATACACACTTATCTACGAGTGTATCTCTTACATGCTATATCTTTATTTTTTTTCATTTTATTTTTTTTATTTTTTAATATATTATCTACTGTACACACTCATCTACATGTGTACATTGTCATGCATATTAACTACTTCAAACTAGGGGTGGGGGGGTGATAGAAAGTTTTTCTTCTCAACTTCCGCAGCCCTCGACTGCTAATGGTGAAAATCTAATTTTAGGATAGTAAGACTATTTATAGGATAGGCAGAAAAGAAAATGGATATCTAAACTACACATGCAAGAGAAATCGCTGGCATCATTTTTAGTCATCATTTTTACTCTCGTTGTTCCTCCGCTCCAAACTCCTTTTGCAAAAGACGTTTTTATTTACTGTGCTCAGACTACGTTATATTTATACTATTTAAGTGCACGTCGAGACGGTTTTTAAAAATATTTACCGACGTACTATCTACTACTTGGGTGGGTAGCCTATTCCAAATTTGAGTAATTTTAAACGTAAAATAGTTTTGGGCTATACTAGTGTTAAATCGCTTGTTCACTAATTTTAATCCGTGTTGCCGAGTGTTTTCCCTATGATACAATTCGAACAAATTCCTATAATCAACGTTTGAAAATCCTTTCAATATTTTAAATACTTCTATTAGCTGGCCACGTAATCTTCTGCCTTCGAGAGATGACAATTCTAATGCCCTGAGTCTTTCCTCGTAGGGCCTGTTTCTCAGCTCGGGAATTAATTTTGTAGCCCTACGCTGCACTCTTTCTAATTGCGCGATATCTTTGTTTAAGTATGGAGCCCAAAATTGAACCGCATATTCGAGCAGTGGACGCACCAGTGATTTATACAATGGTAAAATTATCTCTTTGGATTTTAACGTGAAATTACGCGCGATATAACCCAGCACACGATTTGCTTTTTTACATGCATCCACGCATTGTTTCGTGACTTTGAAGTCATCCGAGACTAAAACTCTCAGGTCTTTTTCCAATTTGACTACGTTGAGGACCTGGCCTTTCATGGTATACTCTCCCCTTAGATTATGGCAACCCAAATGTATCACCTTACATTTACTTAAATTAAACTGCATTTGCCACTTATCCGCCCATCTGACAATCAAGTTTAGGTCCTTTTGTAATTTATCTACATCCGATCTTACATAGGCACGGTTGCCCAGCTTCGTGTCGTCAGCAAATTAAGAAATCGTACTAAATACGCCATTATCCAAATCGTTTATATATATTAGAAACAATAATGGGCCAAGAACGGAGCCTTGTGGCACTCCACTTCTGACGTTGACCCAATCAGAACATTAACCATTTATAACTACTCGCTGCGAACGATCCTTCAGCCAATTTCTAATCCAATTTAATATCTTACCCTTCACACTGATTGCTTTAACTTTCATTAATAATCTCTCGTGCAGAACGGTGTCAAACGCCTTTTTAAAGTCTAGATAGATTACATCTACAGCTTTGCTTTCGTCGTAAACGCAAATCATTTTATGGAAGAATTCGAGCAAATTTGTCAAGCACGATCTCGCCCGCCTAAACCCATGTTGGGAATCTTTAATCAGATTATTTAGCTCGAGGTGGCTCACTATTCTATCTCTAATTGCCGATTCTAAAAGCTTTCCAACTACCGAAGTTAGACTAATAGGACGAAAATTCGTTGCTTCGTATCTATTCCCATTCTTAAATATTGGTGTAACGTTTGCACGCTTGAAGTCTAAAGGGACTACGCCATCTTCTAATGAGCGATTGAAAATTGCACGCAACGGCTTCGCAAGCTCATTCTTAAGTTCCTTTAAATGAGTGGGGTAAACGCCATGGGGCCCGGGTGATTTCGACTTTTTCATCAGGTTAATATATTTAAGAATTTCTACTTCATTAACCGTTATATCGGATATGCAAATATCACTATTATCTACTTCTTTAACTAACGATCCTAATTGGGACAAATCTTCAACAGTAAAGACGCTTGTGAAATGTTCATTTAAAATTTTAGACATTTCCGCCGGAAATTCCGTCAAACGACCATCTTTGTCTTTAATCGGCCCTATTGAACCTTTTAAGGGTTCCCTACTGTTTACATAGCCGTAAAACCGTTTCGGTTCCTTCTTTGAATCCTTCGCCAGTTTTATTTCATATTTCCGCTTCACATCTCTAACCGCTCGTTTAACTTCTCTTCGAGAATCTATGTAATTTTGCCGACTTATAAATGACTCATTGTTCTTATGTATTTGAAATTTTCTATTTCGGTCCTTAATTAAGCTTAATATTAGTGGGCTAACCCACGGCGCTCTCATCGACTTGCCGCTCTTACGGCGCACATACTTTACTAAGTCGAAATTTACACTAAGGAGTGTACGCCGAAGCTCAGTGTACATTTCTCCTACTGACCTATTCTCGAAGCGCATTCCCCAGTCTACATCCTTAATTCTTTCGCGAAAAGTATCAAAATTACAGCTACCAAAACGTGGCATGAGCTGTGTACTAATTCTTACTTCTACACACGTATTTACTACGAATCTAATCGCATTATGGTCACTCGAGGCTAAATGCTCTCCTACACAAACATTTTCTACCAATGACTCGTCAGTCGCCATGATTAAATCGAGGATATTATTATCACGAGTTGGTTCCTCCACTTTTTGAACCAGAAAATTCTCCAGAATAAAGTTTAGTAGTCTCTCCCCAGCTTTATCTGACGTTAGGTTACTATAATTAACGTTTGGATAGTTAAAATCGCCGCAGACTAATGTGGTCCCTTTTCTAAACCAAGATGAAAGCATATCAAAGAGTGCAGCATCTTCTCTTTCTATTTGCGATGGAGGACGATATATGACGGCTAAATTAATTTTATTCTTTGCATTTTAACATAATTGGATTAATAAGGCCTCAATTCTCATATCTGCCGTAGACGAGTCGATCGTTATAGCGTTTAAGTCATCTTTTATATACACTAATACGCCCCCTCCTCTACCAGTTTGTCTATTCGTATAATGAATTTTATAACCTGGTATATCAAATTCGCAAACACTGATCCCCGAATGTGTATCTATCCAAGTCTCACTTAAGAATACGAGATTGTAGTCTCCCTCTAGAATTACGGCTTTTATTTCGGCAAGTTTATTTTTTAAGCTACGAACATTTGAATATATACATTTCAATTTGCGCTTTAGGTGGACTCCTCTATCACACGCGAGTCGGTTCCGTTTCCCTGCTCCCCAATACTCATTGCCCCTTCAAGCGAGGACCGGTCCGGCGCATTTGCATCACGTGGCCCCGCAACTCTCCTACTTAACATGCTACGTACTGACTGGTCTAAAATCCTACCCAGCCGACTGTTCCCCACATCGCTTAAATGGATTCCGTCCGTTTGATAAAGTGAAGATGAAGATGAAGAAGAAGAAGAAGATGAAGATGAAGAAGAAGATTAAGATGAAGAAAAGGGTGTTTAGGGTGTTAAAATAAAGAGTATAAAGGGGATTAAAAAAGGCGGTTAAGATTAGCAAATAAGGCCGTAGGCCACACCCCGCTGGGGTGCCTGTGTAACCAAGCTCTTCCTGTTAAGGAAGAGAACAGCGGCTCGTTTTATATATATAAGAAAAATAATTCTGTAATATAATTTATTATAACTTAGAAAAAGATTTTACTTTTTCTAGCAACCAAAGTTGCCATTCGGCATAAACGATATGCAAATATTCGCTGCGAGGAGCGTGAACATGACAAATGAGTCTCTCTAATATTTGCATCACTTCATCATCATCATCTTCATCACTAACTCTATAATTTAGGAAGAAGATATTTTTGAGTATTTGAATAATAATTTCATCTTAGTTTGGTAATGACATGTTTTTTTATCAAAGTTCAAAATAAATAGAAGTATCGAACTTTTGTAATTTTTTTAAAACCCAAAGAATTAAAAATGGTGCGGTTCAGAAAATTTATTTTTATATATCTTCTATTCTATAACTCTATATTTTGACAAAGTGATATTTTGAAAGGGCGAAAATTTAGTTTACAGTTCCTTTTTAAAATTATTATAATTGGCGAAGTTCAGAATATTTATACAAATTTAACCATGGCTGCCCTTTTTAAGATTTTAAATTTTTATCTTACTAGCGAAACTATTGACTGGTTGTTTAATAATTAAGAAGTAATATTTATCTATATATACCAGGAGATGGCTTCGCCACTTTCCCTTACGGGGGGAGCTTGCGTTTTGTTACTATGATTAAAATTTAAAATCTAAAAATAATCAGCCTTGGTTAAATCTGTATAAATTTTCTGAACTTCGCCAATTATAATAATTTTAAAAAGTAATTCTGAGTGCTGAAAATCTCTGGTGTTAAGCTCGATTTTAAGCCGGTGTTTGCGTGTAAATTTAGAAGGACTATGTCCTGAAGAAGGACAAAAGGTGGTGTCAGTTCAAGCCAGTCCTATCTCTGATGTGAAATGCGTCAAAGAAGTAAAAAAATGATATCTTGAAGCTTCTGGGTGAGTTAAGGGTTCCAAAAGCTGTGCAAGTCTTTTACAACAATGTACTGTTAAATACTGGTGAGAGAGACGTTTAACAAGACATTGAAGATAAGCGAAGCGCCTTTCACAGCACTGTGTGTAATTACACAATACACTATTTGAATGTAAGCAGATGCAGGCAGATGACTGCAAAGCTAAATTTGCTTCCTTTTCCGTATACAAATAGATTCTTTTTTCTTAATTCTAACACGGCGTTGAAATATCTAGATAAGTAAAACTATAATGACTATATATTATTGCTAAGAAAAGAAAAACATCTTTCAATCTATTTATTCCAAAAAAACAAATGCAGAAGTATTATTAGACTTAAGAGAAAAGAAAAAGTAGAAATCTCGACTCAAAGGATGCATTTTTTTAATTGCAGTCGGGTTCATCAGGCCTTATGCCAATTCGATTGAAAGTAAACGGTGCCGTATGGCATATAAAAGTATAGGCAAGCATAAATGTGAGAATAAAATTGATTCTGCTGTCATATTAATTTTTTGAGTGTAATTTCGATCGATCCAAATGGCACGCTGGAAAAAAAAGAAGTTTTTTAAAAAACAAAGGAATGTATTCTAATTGTAATGGAAAGCTAAAAGAACAATATAGGTATATATAAACATTCGAAATTAAGAATATCTGCCTTCACGACTTTTTACAATACATACCTTAAATGGTTGCATGCTATGGTTCGGGAGTGCTTGTTAATGGATAACATTACCTCCACAATGGTGGCCATGAAACATTATTAAGAGTTGACACAACCTTTTAGACATCCTTCTGAACAAAACCCACACCATATTGTTTAGAAAAGTGCCCATGGGAAACTCTGCTGCCACAAATCTAGGCTACAGTGGTGGAGAACGGTGTTGAACAACCAGACCTGTGTATTCCTTACCTTGTGTGCAGGAGTAGAGTCCTGCTGAAAACTTAAGACCTTCCTGTCGCTATTTAGAGGCTTAAAGACAGTCCCAAATATCCCAATGTAAACATCCGCATTGAGTTTGAGGCCTTGGAGCAGATGTGATCAGGCTTAATTTGGCTCTCGCTACGGACCATGCCCAAAACTATCAAAAAGGACCAGGCTCGTTGTGAGTGATCGTACATATAATGGGTGTTCCAATAACTTCGACGGATTTTAAATGTGCGTTAAGTTTAAGCGTATAATGATTTTTTCTCTTTCTTTCAGATTTAACAATTTAGTCTTTGGCAATTTCAACCATGGAAAGAATAAAAATCGAACAACTTGTTCAAGTTATCGAAGCCTATTACGAAAATGGACGTTCAAACATAAACGCATTTCGGGCATTTCGCGATTTTTTTGGTCAACATAATCGACCAACCGAGAGTGCAATTTGGAAAATTGTTTGTAAATTCAAACAAAAGGGGTTGGTGGCAGATATGAAAACGCTATTGCGTGCTCGTTTACGCCATTCAGCAAGCTAAAAACATTGCTGCAGTGCGCGAGAATGTGGCCGAAGATCCAGACACTTCTAGTCGCCATCGCCCGCAGGAATTGAACCTCTCCACAACAACGTTACATTGAATTTTGACAAGAGATTTGTCTTTACACGCTTACAAAATTCAATTGACACAAGAACTGAAGACTGCTGATCATTTGAAGCGCCTTACATTTGTCAATTGGGCGCACGAGCAAAAGACAAGCCGATGATGATTTTGCGCAAAAAATCATCTTTAGTAATGAAGCCCATTTTCATTTGGTGGATTCGTTAATAAGCAGAATTGTCGCATTTGGGCTGATGAAAATCCCAGGAAGATTGTTGAAAGCCACTGCAACCACAAAAGGTCGCTGTTTGGTTTGAATTTTTTGCTAGCGAATTCATTTGGTTGTATTTCTTCGAAAATGATGCCGAGAATTCTCTTACGGTGACAAGCGAGCGATACAGTGCTATGATAACCAACTTTTTATGGCCTTAATTGAATTCTATGGATATCGACGATTTGTGGTTTCAATAGGACGGCGCCACATGCCACACAGCCAATGAAACAATGGCTTTATTGAATGAGAAGTTCCCAGGTCGCATCATCTCTCAAAACAGCGAGGTCAATTGGCCAAAACGATCGTGTGACTTGACACCTTTAGATTTCTTCGTTTGTACTCATCTCAAAAGTAAGGTTTATGCTAACAAGCCAACAACAATTTAGCAGCTGAAGGATGAGATAATAAGGCATATTGGTGAGATCGAGGGGCAACTATGCAGAGACGTCATCAAAAATTTTGGACATCGAGTGGAGGTGTGCCCCCGAAGCCTTGGCGGACATTTAGGCGATATTATTTTTTAGGCATAATTGCCATGACTCAAATAACATGATCCAATAGTGAAATCAATAAATTTTCACCAATAACACTTTTATTTACTGCTAACTTCGATCATTCTTAATGGAACACCCTTTTATATATATATATATATATATATATATATATATATATATATATGGCACGTATCAGCTTCAGTAACAAAGTAGACAAAAGTTAGAAGAAATGAGTTTAAATAAAAAAATATGTGGGTATAAACTTACTAATGAACAAATAAAATCGAAGTATTTAAGAGAAACTAAATCGTTTTGTGAACGAAGTTGTGGGGATATGTCATAGCTGTAGAATCTTCAAGCGATGGGTGTTAGGTTAAGTGCGTGCTGTTGCTTCTAATTTGGCAGTCAAAATTTTTTGTATTCTCCTCTATCAATTTTCTGTAAAGGCAAACTTCATATTTTTCTAATATGTCTGTTTTTAGAGATTCGTTGTTTATGTCATAGCTTATCCTCCTTGAGATTGTTCCTTTGTTTATCCCAATATATTAGTGAGGTAAGAGCTCACAGTCTCCTAAATCACACATACAAGAAAAGAATAGTGTGCCTTAACAGAAAATTGATGGAGGAGAATAAAAGGTTTTACACTTTGCCCCAAATCGACGCTAATTACTCTTCCTTGAAGCAATATATACATATTCAAACACGCTTCCATATTTTGTTCATTAGTAAGTCAATAACTAAATATTGTTGTATATAAAGCCATTTCTTGTAACATTTGTAGGCTTTGTCTCTGAAGATGTTATGTGCCCTATCTAAACTGTCAGTCTAAGACAAATGCGGAGAAAAGTACAATAATTACTATTACCTTCCTTAAGATCAAAATACTGAGTGTTTTAAATTAACTTCGGGGAACTTATTGACGAGTTGACCTAATAACAGAAGGTGAATATACAATAAATCGAGAGGATTGAAAAGAAAATTATACGAAATTAGCCTGCGCTTTCAATAAAACCTGCTCTGTTGAATATATACTGCCCAAATTCACATATACTCTTCTTCGCCAGCGAGCTATAGTGTAAAAACCTGGCAGTGAAATACTGACGTGTACTCCTACTGCTCCAGCTTACCCTCAAGAAAGCTACTCTCACCAACCTTCACAGAAAAATAAAATAGCAACACAAAAAATGGATAGATAACTAGCTAATCTAACAAGTTCCGCACAAATATGAAGCTAACTCCAAAAACAGGGCCTTTAAAATTAGCATAAAAAAATGCCAGCCCCTTAGAGCTTCCCCAAACCACTAAGAGATACATATACCTCTCAGATTTACCCTTAATACAAGCACAATAACTCTTTAACCATTGGATTAATTTCTACTACATTGGTAAAACACGGAAATATAAAACAACTTAATATCGAAATCCTGCTGGATGACATACACAAGCTGAAAAATGATTACCATACACACACTTGCAGCATAACTCTTAACAAACGCCGAAAAAGGCAAAGGATACTTCAAGTATGAACATCTCTTTCGGCGGCTTAGAATAAAAAACTGAAAAAAACCGAGTGAATACCATCAGAAAAGCAGATAAAGAAGGAATATTTGTCATCACGCTTATGGAACGTACCAGGCAAAACTGGACTCTATCCTAAAAGACCAAACGAAATTCGAAAAATTACGAATAATCCCATCGACATAAAAAGAAGGTGAACCAAATAACAGAAGGGATTAACAAAAAAACATTAAATGTTAAAATGAAGAAAATAATTGGTGATTTCATGACGGGATATACCTACGGAACCGTGAAGACCCACAAGGTATAAACCCTTTGAGGCCATAATTAGTCAATTGATAACCCCGAAAAAACAAGTCTCCATTGCTGTAGAATCATTGTTCACGAATCTACCATTCGCCGAAACGATAGAAATAATATTGAAATGCGTCGACAAAAAAGATTATCCCCCTCCCCTCGCCCACCAATATACCAGGGAAATTCATGCGAAAAATTCTTAAAGGCTGCACTTTCGAAGTGCTTTTTTATGGATCAAACAGAGGAATTTACTTCTAAGTTAACGGAGCTTCTCCTCTGTGGGCTCTTTGAGCTAACTTTTATATTGTATCCACCGAAGAGAAGGTTTTCACAAGGTACCCAAACACTACAACTACTGCAGATACATTGATGATATTTACATAAATGTACAATCTGACAAAGAAATAAACAAGCTGGAGAAATCATTTAAAATTGTTTTTTCCTAAATTACACTATGGAACATTGCCAAGGTAACCGATTACCTTTTTAAACACTTTAACTATAAAGCTTAATGACTTGATAACGACCAAATTATATGTCAGATCCACCAATCCCGACATATACATGAATGCAGTAAGCGAATACCCTAAACATTACAAGAGGAGCGTAATTACATCGTACATGGAAATTGCCCTCATATAATGAGCTTCGAAACAGCCACACAGTTACTCGTTAATAATGGATTTAGCAACAAAGAAAGTACAGACAGTCATTACGAATAAAATGGACCGATAGTACCTTACAGCGCACCCGAACAACAGAAATATAGACAAACAAAACACAGACTTTTCTACTAGAACACTATGTGCACAGAGTACCGAACTGAACAAGGTGTAATAAACGAAATATTTAAATAAGTAGCACAATCAGCAAGTGCTAATCAGAAGTCATTTTAACTATATATTACCATTACCAAACTAAACAGACCTACAACCTTATTATAAAGAATATACCGAGAGCTGTACCTGAACCCACACAAAGGACCCCCTAATATATGAATACACATGTAAATTAGGAGACAGTTTGCTCTTACCTAACTTATATATTGGCAAAACATAAATAACAGTCTCAGGGTGGATCACCTATCACCAAAAGAACGGATCTCCGAAAACACACACTAGAACAATATGAGGTGTGCCTTGCAGAAAACTGGTGGAGGAGAATACACAAACTTTAGACTCTGCCCCAAATCGATGCCTTTGACATCTCTTTCACCACCTCGACATAATAGAACTTAGTTCGCTTAAACGCTAATATATATATATATATATATATATATATATATATATATATATATATATATATATATATATATATTTTTTTTTATCCGTATTTATGTAACCACATATTGTTATATACGAGTATAAATCGTTTTCTAGTAACATTTTTCCACTTTGTAGCTAAACATGAAACATGCCGTATCGAAACGCGTCAGTTTTATAAAATATTGTGGAAAATTACATGAATTTACTATTGCATTCCTTAGGATCAAAACCTTAAGTTTTCAATTAACTTCGGGAACTTATTTTCGGGTGGACCCAAGAAGAGAAGGCAAATATGCAACAAATCGAGAGGATTGAAAAGAAAATTAGTAATACAAAATTATTATTTGACTTCCAATGAGACCACAGGCTATGATTTCAATATGTTTTCATTAATATATTTACACCAGTCTTCTCCTTGATGTTTTGTGGTTTGATCTAGTGATTGGAGAGAAGAAAATAGGTCTATCAATATTTCAAAAAAAGATTTAACGCAGTATTTGAAAATTTGTTTCTATATGACGGAAACTTTAAAAATATTGATTTTGGATTCTGGTCAAAGGAATAATCTACCACGCGTTACATAATACATGTATATGGGGTTGCACTAGCCAAACAACATTTCAAAAAATTGGATATAAACCATAAATTTGAACGATTTCAAGTTCATTAAATTACGGAAATATCTAGCAGTATACTCGTATGATATGTGTGGTGAATTCTTTAAATTGTCTCATAACCATTATATATACTTGTCACCATTTTATTACGGAACTGAGAATAGATCTTTATAAAATAGTAAAAATTATTTGTACTCCCTTTAGAAAGTATTTATACGCTTACCTAATAACCAAACTTTTCGTCCTAATATATGAAAGGTTTATTGTAGGGTAATAAAATTTAGAATAAGCGAGGCAAAGGTTTATTTAGATAGGCCCATAAAATTTCGTCAAATTTTCTATAAACATAAAGCATCAGTAATTCTTTTTACGTATCCTTTTTCACATTCATTAGTTAGAATTATTTGCTTAAAATGATAATAGTTTCGAATTCAAACGATTATTTTCTCACTTTTTATAAGTTGAACTTATCAGGTATAGTTAAAAATGTTCTAAAAAAACTTTCTTTGAAATCGAATGTCTTATTCTACCAGCAATTATTATGTTGATAGATAAGAAATTTAGTGACTTCGCCCAGCAAATCTAGGATAATTACAAAATTCCATCGATAATCTATAGAAGATTTCTGAATTTATAAATGTACATAAAGCAATAGTTCAATCCTGAATAAAAAGATTCCATTAATTGGGGAAAATTGTAAATCTTCCTGTTTTGTGGCTTCCCAAAAGTTTCACTTCGTTTGTTTCAGAGCAACTTTAGAACTGCTCAAAATAATCTCAAATTGAGTAGAAATGAGAGGATCGATCACTTAAAAGAGTAAAGCATTAATATTACATTAGTTTGAATAGTGGAAACTATGTTGCATAGAGAGAAAATGCATGACGTCCTCTAAAGATGACACCTTTAATAAGAAACGTTCATTTAAAAGCCAGTCTAAAATTGGTCAAAATTACTTTGGAGAAGGAATTCAATATTTAGAGACATGATACGTTCAAATGGAACGAAGATTAAGGTTTTCGGCGCAAATAATGTTGGGTATGTTTGCCGATAGAATAGTAAGGCTGGTCCTTCATAAAATAGTTTTCACAATAACACATCGAGATTGAACTATTATGTTATGCAGAAGTTTATGTACAAAAGGCAAAGATTATTAAAAAATCTTTTAAGAATGATCGTAGAAAACGTAACCTAGGAAGAAGATGAGGCTCTTAATGCCACAATGATCACAGGGCCAGATTGAGGTTGGTTCCTTCTTAGTTAGAGGAGGCTATAATAAGCACTTTGGAATTGGCATCAGTGTCACAATCCTCAACCCAATAGACGCAACCATATAACGATAAATTTCGACCTTAGCAACGACGAGTTGAAAAAATATCCCCTCTGTAGTTTGTTTTACCTTAGACGATTATTTCTTTATTTGTCTATCAAATCTTGTTAGAGGTTCGTGTGACTATCAATACATTTCTCTTAAAGCCTCCTCAAATTGCTATCATCCAATAAATGGTTCATGAGCTATGGCAAAATATTTTGATATTAGATGCAGGAATGAATATCTTTTGGAGTAAGTATAGGCACGCAAGTTGCCATACATAATACTATTGTGAACTTCCTTTTTGGATAATTTTATAGTCAACTGTATTTATTGTTAAATTATCCTCGCGTATTATTTAATAACAGATGGATTTATTATTGTAAATTGTTATTCAGTAATGCGTGAACACAAAAGAAACATGTAACACACAATTTCCAACCTCGACGCACAAACTACCTTCTATATTTACCTTCAATCGTTCAATAAGTAAAAAGTGAATGTATTGATTTTTTCACACAAATATGTTTCCGAAAAACGGTTGAAATAAATTAATTAGCAAATGCTCGTTTAAGATATATTCTGATATGTTTTCCTACAGGGATTGGACGGGCAATATAGGGATGAATCAAGCCTTAATTCGCGGGAAATTTTGGCTGGATCAAATTCTTCAGGATGCTGTCAATTTTGTTCCCAATTAAACCATTAGCTGGTAGGGGAGAATGAAAGAATCAAATTCGATAGTATACCATTATTTATATAAAGCTGATATGGAGAGGAAGAAATTCATTTCCTTTGGTTTATAACGTTTTCCGTGAAGGGATTTATATCGCTATCGTCCTTGCAGCTTTCCGAGGGGACCGGAAATAGAATGCAATTGTATAAATTCCACACTGTTGTAATATAGTAGATTAGTTTATTTTGCTAGCAGGGATACAACCTATATAACGCACCAGGTACACAACCAAAAAACTGTCTAAATCAGGAGCGACTTAAATTACCCCAAACCCTGCAACTTATTCAGTACCACTATTCAGTATTCATTACCCTTCTCCCACACAACCCGGATTCGATGCGGACCCAACACATGAAAAGGTAGTTGAGTAAAAGTACATTATATGAATAAGCTATAAGCAGTTTTAATTAATGAATATATGTAGGTGGTGATGATAGTAACAATAATGATGAGGATAGTGATGAAGATGCAAAAGTAAAAGGGGAGTATTGTGCGTTTCTTCATGAGAGGGAAAAAGTAGACGAGGTATTTACTCGAGGCGAGAATTTGAAGGCCTCTTGGCCAGTATGATGCGGTGATGTGCTTTCAAGATTTGCCAACTTCTTAGGGTTTTAAATGGTGAGAAACTCAGCAAAGAAAAGAAAAATATTATTTAAAATGAAAGAAACTTAAATAGTTTCGCAGCAAAAACGTAGTAACGAGGTTGAAATGAAAGAATTGGCCACTAAAATTAACTACAGTACTATGTATATTCCCTCTGCCAAATAAGATTTTTAATGGGCCAAGATTTGCGTTATGGTAAGCTAACGGAAAGTTCTACCTCCAAATAGACGTCCTAAACCGTGTAAGAATTGAACGAAACCCAGAAATCTGGTAATTCTCCAAATGAATGACTCCGATTTAAAAAATGTTATATTTGATCTATTCTATTTCCTTATATAAATTGTCTGTTGCTATTTATTCGGCGCGTCAGGAAATATTTTTTGTCTTGCAAATACTTGAATGTAATTTTTTCTAAGGCACATTATTTGATGCTTCTATGATATCCTAAGCGTCGGGGTAAAAAAGAGCTTCAATGAATACATCCCCCCAAAATACACATTAGTAATGATGATGCAAATTTACACATGAAACAGGTTAAGGGTAGTAAGATATTTAAACATGATTAGTTATAATGTGTGGAATTTCCTTAGGTAAAAAAGATTGCTTTGGTATGAAAGTAGAATACTCTTCTTGTTTATTCCTTTCTTGTGGGGAAAAACAAGCAACATACAAGACTAAGAACTTACTAAAATTACTCAACGACCCACAAAAGTTAACCTTTCTAAAACAAATCAAAAATACTAACCTACATATACCCCTACACAATCCAACCATTATGGGAGAGGGGTTGAATAAAGTAATAAATGACACTAGCGCTGTCAATCTATTTTTCGTTTTAATATCATAATTAGAATATTCTCTGCGCCGTAAATAGTGAAAATCTTAATTTAGAGAAATAGAAATACTTATAACAAAGCGCCTTCGATTGCATAGTAGTTCTTCATCTGTAGAAGTACTAGAAATTTTAAAATTGCCCGTCTCTAAAAATAAGTACATACATAAAGAAGAAAAGACAGGTGTGCAATCACTTATGTATGAACCCATACGTATGCCTAGAGAGATACCCAAAAATGGGCACAGCGGAAAACACGTAATGGCTTAACCCATTTGGAAAACTAATAGGCTACAGTTGGAATCTTTCCTGCGATGGAACTTTTAGAGCAGCACTAAAGAGTTTTTTGGCCTTTGATAGCTAAATACATAATTAGGGCAATAATTGGGTAAGGAGCCTATTTACGGGAAAATGAAAAGCATAAACTATTCTGGCAGGAAGAATAAATAACTTTCGCGTTAGATGGGAGGGATTCAATTATGGTAATTTTGAATAAGTCGAGCGCAAGCATTTTAGGCTACTGTATCATATTATTCTTCTTCGTAGTAACGTAATTGGTTCTAAAAGTAATATTCTAATTGCGCAAAGAGTGAATTCACCTTATAAAGACCCGATAAGTTAATAGTTTAACCCAATTCTGTGATGCAAGAATCGTTTGTTATTATTTATCGCCATAATTGAGCTATTTAACGAGTTAGCCTTGTTAGTTTTATATAAGGATTATAGTTAGTTTGTATTTTCTTGCATGGATTTCAGCTGACAAAGCAAGCGACGAGATGTGATTGATTCATGGATGAAGAGAAAACTCATGATCTTGTAGATAGAAAAGTAGTATGGCCCTGGTAGGAAAGTAAGGAATGAAAGGCAAAATATTGGATGGTGTGAAAAACATTTATTTTGGAAATACGGTAGGGGTGAAAAAGAGCTGGAGTAAATTGTATGATATAAGCGGGGTATGAGAAAAGATTGTGTGATGTAGACCTGGCAATTTAATATCTGGATAGGTGAAACATTTAGAGTAGTATGTAAGGGAATAAAAAGGGGGAGGTGTAATATTGAAAAGTCATAGGTTTTGACTGGTATATGCCGATGTTTATGGCCGAGTGTGAGAGACATTTGGAAATATGATTGCATCTTTTGATCGTGTGCGAAAGCATTTGGCTTAAAATAGAATAAAGAAAAGTGGAAATTAATGGTTTGTGGGCTATATATCGTGTAGGGTTAATATCTGAGAGTGTGGTGTCACCCATGAACGAATGCCAAGTTTTAACTTTTATACATTGTAGGTGATGGTGGTACAGATTCAACTAATGCGACAAGGTTTCGAATGGTGGGAATGTACTTGGGGAATTAGCATTAGAATATTAGTGATTGCTAAGGGATCTAACTTTAGAATATGACAGTGAGACTTTTGCATGGGCGAGAAAGAAAGATTTCGAGTGTGATTAGTGTAAATCAAAAACTTGAAAAGAATACTTGGTGGACAAATGGTAGATAGAGTGATGGGAATATAAGGTGAAAGAGAATATGAGAGAGGATGGTCTGAGTAATTAGGAAGTGGATAATAAAGCGTATGATAGGGATGCATGGATGAGGGTTGCGAGGGGGCATGCTGGGGGCCTTCTACCAATGGTGAATCCTAAATGGAGGAGATGCTATAGTACATCGCTCCCCATAACTTTGAATTGGTCTCGGCGTGCATGAAATTATATGTCAGCTTGAGGTCGGTAATGCATAAAGGAAGTGGGCTAAAGGGGTTGAAACGCATGCCACAGAAGTGTATAAAACTGATTAAAGTCTCAAAGTCACGTTGTAAACATTAGTAGGCATCTGAACAAAGCCTAAAACATGTGTAAATTTCATCCCCCATGCTGGTATACACCTTCAATCCACGACAAGCGAATGACCACCAAAATAATGAATCAAAGAGCATTAAAATTATTTGTTTCAAATAGAGAGATTAGCAACCCATTTTGCAGTCCCCAAAAATGAAAGCTTTTGCAGAGTAACCCCCAAACGGACCCCAAATTTCAAATAGATTTATTTCTTAATTGTTTGTTGAATTAAGAAATGAAGCCTTTCAAAATTGGTTGCCCGTTTTTTCCGTCTCCCAGTACCCAGTACACAGTGGGGGCGCAACGCTGTAGGTTAAAGTTTTGTTAAATTTTTATATACGTAACACTCATAAGCAACCGCCAATATTGGAGTTAAATTATAAGTTGACATTTTTTTAGATACTATAATTAAACTATTTACATAGTATCGCCTTTCCTTTTTTGCCTCTTAACTATTTTCCTAGGTTTACTTACAATAAACATGAAAGGTATTGGATAAGTGTGATATGATAAAAAATATATTGTACAAAATAATTTATGCAGATTTTTATAGCAGTCTTTGGTTGGTAATTGTACGAAATCGATTGAAATCAGTCGTTTCTTGTATTTAATTAAAATTAAGAATGGATGTTTCATTTATAAGTTATGGCTGTCACTTTTTCTTATGAATTTTGGGGTTTTAAGATCTACCTTCCTAGAGCATTTTATGCACAATACTTATATTAAAAGAGCTGAAAACAGAAATGTGATAATTATTCTTCCTCTTGAAAACTACATTTTAGTGTTAACTTAGCACTTATTATTCTCCCATCCACAAATATAACTCTACGCTGTCAGTGGTACCCCGTAAGGCGCTGTCCCGTGTAAAAGGTTATATCTGGCCCCTGTGGTCGTGGCACGCCGCTCAGCCCCTAATACCTGCAAAGATGTTTCCAGTGGCTAAAAAAATTTCAAAAGCCTCCTGTACATATATCGTAATAATGCTTATTTTAAGGTCATATAGGTAAGAACTAAGGCCTCCTGACCAAAGTTGCGTCCTCTGCACGTATTCTGATTTATGACCTTACGACCTTCAAAACTTTCAATAATTCCGAGACTAACCTTGGCAGGACCTTAGCAATTATAGCATTCGAAGGAAAATGCAAAACAATATAGAGCTTTCAAATTTTATTAGAATCGGCCAAATAGTTATGATGTTATTGCCAAAATAATTTCCCGACTAATCTTGGAAGGATCTTTATAAATATATCATTCGAAAGGCAATATAAAGTAAAACAGCATTAGAGCTTCAAATTTCGTTAGAATCGGCCCCATAGTTATTATGTTATTGGCAACTAATTCCTGGACTAATCTTGGGAGGACCTTGGAAATTATTATATCATTTGAAATAGAATGTAAAACAAGATAAGGGTTTCCAATTTCCTTAGAATCGGCTGAAACATAAAAAGCAACACTGGTACCGACCGACCAATCTAACGAGAAAGCGAGATATAGTCGCCTAAATATTTTTTGGAATTCTTTTAATAGACGGAAAAACAATCTTAAAAGCTCTTTAATCCTATTTAAATATGCTCTATTTACGACAAAATAAAATAAAACAGCCGTGCCTTAACTTTAATACATTTACTGAATTTCGCGATTTGTAATTATTTGTGATAAACATTCCAAGACATTCGATAATTATACTTATTTTTCTGAACTCTTAGAAATAAATTTGATAAAAAATTCAAATATACGAAATAGCAGCCTATCTATGCTTTTTTTCTAACTATTTAGAATATCTTAGAGCGAATTTGGATAAAAGCTTCAAATATACCTAGGTGAAACACATTAAATTCAAACTGTTCAAAAAATCGCATTCTTAAAATTTTGTGTTATCGAGGATATGTACTGGAAACATTTAAAAAATCTTTTAGACAAAAAGCCCGTTGCCAAATCAGGGGAGGTTGTAGGACACAATCCATTGGCCTGCCTGCGAAGCGCAAGCTTCTCCTGTAAGGATAAATGGCGAACCTACTCCTCTTGTTCTGTTTATTTAGGGAAATTTAAAAGCAGACGATTTGCCACAAACTGAAAATCATTCTCTCCTCTTGACTGAAATGGAAAATATCTTAACCTGGCGCCAGTTACATAATATGAATCTGACGCTTCCACTTATTAAATGATTTCTAAAATTTTGGAAATAATCCGGGGTTAGGTGGACCATATTTCAGTCAAATCCCCAACTTATATAAGGCCACCGCTTCGAGCATATCGGGGTCTTCGCCACTTAACGCATTTGATCTTTCACTACAATCAAATCTCAATATTTGATGTTTATTATTTATTTTCCACAAGGTGTCATTTCGATTAACCAACCTAATTTATTCTTTAATCAAAAGATGTGACCTTATGGGAGTTTTTTTTCTAGCATTTCACTGAAGACAAACTTTTAAGGGTGAAATTTGTTTTTAAATTACCTTCGGACTTTCTATGCTTTTACGTTAGCCAAATTAAAAATATTGATATAGTGGATGGCTTAAAGAAATCGACAGCGTAGGCGAAAATTTTAAATTATTAAAGTTAGTGACATTTAAATTCGTATAGAATTCTACATACTTGATATAGCAAATTGGGAAAACAAAAACTATAAGATAAATCTTGAAAAAAAATAGCTAGAGATACGATCATTCTTGCTCAAAGTACATAAAGTTTTATGCTCGAAAACAATAATCCCACTTTGATATCCTTACTTCCACAATTTCGATTTTATTCCCTACCGATAACAAGTCGTTTGAAGTCGTTCGAAATCCAAATTTTCAGCATACAAGTCTCAATTTCAAAATCAAGGACAATACCTGGTCTTTCGAATAAATGTGAGAAGGTTGTTTGATTCTGATAAAATCCCGATACACAGCTGAAATCAATTTGGAAAACTCAAGGAGAGAATTTCTGCAAGAAAGACGATGTGGGAAAGATACAAGCCACATCAGCCAAATAGATAAGACAACTCTCCCATTATAAATTTGTGCTTCCCTAAATTCAATTCATTCGTGTTCCGGCATAAAATCACCAACATTTTATGTTACGAGCAGGAAGAGCTGAGATATAACATCGGAGTTTCCAAGAAACGCCCTGATGACCCTATTTGAAAGAATGAAGTCGATTTATATCCTCAGTCACGAATCAATGCCCCCTATATTCCTTAAGGAATTATCACAGACAGGATAATGCATATTCATTCTTAAATACCCCCTGATTTTAACCCATGCCATCGAACAAGTCAAACATTTTTTCCCCCAGCGAAATTTTCTTCTCTTGCCCCCGTGTACACTGAGAAACTCATCTCCCCTCCTTGCCTTTTCATACAAGGCCCATTATTCCATCGATTTATTCCTTCTACGTCTTTACACTTATCCTACTTTGTTATTGTCCATACCATAATGATTTTAAGATTACCAAGTAACATCAAACATGATATTGTTCTCGATATCAATAAAAGTGGGTGCGACACCAAATTGCACTGAAAGCTATTCTACTGCTCACTCTCTTAACTTCTCCTAATTTCTAACTCTTGGAATGGCTGGGGTTAGAGTGAATTCTAGATTACTTGTCCTTCTCAAACTTCAATAAGACCTTACAGTCTAGTTCCAAAGGAAGATACAGCATCTGCTCTATGCAAGTGGCAGTCTTAATCGTAAAGTGAAAGCGACTTAGCCTTCAATTCTGTTGCACTTGGATCTCTATGCTGACTTGACACTAATACCCAGATTTTTCTTCTTCCCGGCCTCTGTGAATTCCTGGGTATTTCTGAAAATGCTCTCAGTTGGTTTCGATCATACCTATTATTCCGTACACAACTTTGGTTATGATGATCTCGTCCAAAAGAGCTGCATTTTGGTGTTCGATGCGATCTTTTTTAGTATATCATCTATGCTACACTCGGAAACTATTACTCCCTATTTAATTAAAACATTGACTCGGCCCACGCCGCATTTTTATTTGGGTAAAGTTTGGAGGTCGCATTTGAGAGTTATCTGACATGATTAATGTTGCAAACGTCTGTAAAGCCTCTGTTTGCTTTCTCCGTATTATCTATTTAATAATTTCTCAATTTTCCTATAAATTACTATTTTTGCCTTCGACAACTCCAGCGTGGAATTATACAACTATCCTAACGCTGGATCA
Organism: Ceratothoa steindachneri; assembly: GCA_963969495.1. Classification (NCBI taxonomy): domain Eukaryota; kingdom Metazoa; phylum Arthropoda; class Malacostraca; order Isopoda; family Cymothoidae; genus Ceratothoa; species Ceratothoa steindachneri. Next base: position 140,946,545 of record OZ018323.1, on the reverse strand, counting down.
TAGACTTCTACTCTTTTAACTCTTTAACTGATTCAAAACTTTGAATCACGTGTTCTTCTCTACCCGATACCTTTCTCTATTGCATATATCCTCCTCTGTAATTCCCAAAGGCTTGGCATTTGGTATAAAATCACCTTTAAAATCGTCTGTAAATGCCTAATTCCTTAAATACTGCTACAAATTATCCCCTATTACCTTACTTATCTCAGGCCAGAAGAGCTCTCCGCCCGGGATCAACCCCTCTAGAGGTTGTGCTTCGTAGTCATTTTGGTGGCATGGGTGATCCTTTTTCCTCTGTATTTACCCCAAGAATATGGAATAATATTCTTTCTGCGTGACAGATACCCCACTCCCTTGATGAATTCGAGTAGGCCTAGAAGAGTCACCTATTCTCTCAAGCTTTCCCTTAGTCTATTTACGACCACTTCTTTATGCATTTCACCGTCCTGAAAGTGGATATTTTTGTTTTAGCGGAAGTTATCTAAGGAGGGGAGCTACAGATCACAACACAGTGTTCCTCCTAGTCTTTTATTTTTACACATGGTATATAGCTTTAAAGCTTCTCCCCTTTGCCTAACTCTCCCATTTTCTTTACTGATACCCTATTTCAAAACCTTTGAGTAGGCATAACTACGCTGATTATTTATTTTCTTGATAACTAAAGGCACCATAGCGAAAGTAGATGATTTGTTGTCCATATAACTGCCACTTACCTCATGTGCTACACCATCTTTTATTTCGCATTTTTTGTCACGAAACCGAATTGATAAGGATATGGAGCCATCTCAATAAATGCTTATTATAAAACGATGAAAAAATTAAAGGTACTGTGAATTGAATGAGAGGAAGTAAGATAGTCTGAGTTGCTTAAAGGCTTACATAATTTGAGACATAGGCGACTCGGAGTAAGATCTCCTTTTTTATTATGCTTAAGAACTCGATTTGGAACCAAACAGTGAAACTGAAACTTAGAGAGATACTGCAAAATAAAATGTAATAAAAAAGAGTGAAACGCATAAACAAACAAACAATGAAACGAAAACGTAAAAAGACAGTGGGAGAGCAAACAACAGAATATCACACATGAGAGTGAGAGAGAAGACCAAATCTTCAGTGCTAAAGGAACATAAATAGAAAAACAAACTCACTGCCAGCTAAACACACATACACACAGAGGGGATATACAAACACAAACGGAATAGGCTATAAAAAATAAAACGTTGATTCATATTGGAAAGAGAAACGTAATCTAAAGAGAAAAACAAGAAGACAATGAGTCAAAGAGAAAGAGAATGAGATAGAAACAAAATCTGAGAGTAGGAGAGGCCCAAATATAAACTTCGAAAACACTGCAGATAATTATAGTCAGAATCTGATCTAATTCTCTATAGCAATCAAAGGGATGGTTAGTATGTGATGACAATAATAATTTGTTCTATTTGAGGCCCCTTTGAGGATGAAGAGTATGAAAGTTTCAAAACTCAGTTTTTTTCCTACGTGACTTCTTTCTACAGGTAGGGGAGAAAAGGCTCAACCGTTTCTTGTTTAGTGTCAAGAGAGACGAAGGCGCACATTTGAACATTCGTATTAAAACTCGTTATCGGAATATTTCGACAATATTAAGGATTTCGGGAATGTACCCCCAAAAATTTTAATTTTAGTGATCAAATTTACTAGAAACCAATGGGGATAGAGCCTATAAAATTACAAATATAGGACACTGCACCCTCTTCCCCAAAACATATCAAAGAAAAAAGAATAACACCAATAAACACATAATAAATGAAATAACAAGAAGTGCAAAACAACCCATTCCTACCCTTTTTACAAATTAATATAGAATCAGTATAATTTTCTCTAAGACATTAAAACCGGTCCGCCGAGCTCAATTCTAGAACAAACCAGCCCATAGGGAACCAGTTTTATAGAGTACCCAGACAGATAACGAGGAAAAAGCTCCACTAAAATTTAATATGTACACACCATAGTAAATTTTTGGTCTGTGCTGTTTTCAATGTCTAATAGATAATATATCATTTTAGGACAATTTTTTGCGCTGAATCCGAAAATCCCGCTTATTTTATCTAATCAGATCAGGTTTTTGACATATAAGCGCATGCCATAAATTCCTATATTCCGATCTATTTGTAGGTGGATGTACACACTATAGTAAATTTTTAACTGATTTATAAACATTAGGTTTACAGAATGCTATAATTGTTATCAAAAAGAGTAAAACATACAATAAGCTACTCACAGATAAATGGTCTCTTCAGAGACTTCCGATTGTGCCTAGCAGATATTAAACCCCTTCTTATGAACCAGCAGTAGATAGCCAAAAAGTTGACACCCCACCAGTCTTGGTAGCGTTCCTTCATTACACGGATATAATGGTGAAAACGCTTAACCTCTTCTTAACTGTAGGCTCCACAATCCTCAGGAAAATATTCTAGGTGGGACTGACATGCGTGCACCAAGTTTGCGGAAATTCTCTATTAACTAATCAACCGCCTTCTCATGCTGAGGACTTCTGTGATTGCCAGGGAATTTTTAATCACTAGCTTAAAGGACACGCAGGGATAGATTTCAACAGGATTTAGTGCTTCATTAAAATTGGTGTCCTTGATGATCTTCTTTATTTGAGGACCATCAAATACACCTAACTTCAGTTTTTCCATGCTGACTCGTGGAAACTTCTGACAGAGGGAAGCAAATCCTTTACATTCCCTGCCCAATACCTTGACAAAGGTCTTCATCAAACCAAGTTTGATTTGTAGTGATGAAAGTAATATCTCGCTCGGTTCAAGCAGAGTGTGGGAAAGAACGTTGTCAGAACCGGGTTCTAATCATTGTCCTTACGGTCAGTCTTGATTTACATAATGCTGGTCGTCAGTCCGACTGTTCCACAAGCATAGATACTTTGTATACCCACCTTGAACGCCTAGGATGATTCCAACAACTTTTAGATCTCCACAGATCGGCCAGCTGTGTTCCTGGTAGTTGAGAGTAGACAAGAGACGGTCCATGCTGTTGAAGGTTTCTGTCATTACAGCTGAGTGTCCAATAGAGAAATAGCAGTTGGTAATGTGATCTTTGCCTTCCCTCCACACCATTGGGACACCAAATGGCATACTCTTCCTTTTCTTACTACTCCAATCCCGTAAATTTTCTACACATGTTTTACAGCAAATATGGGATGCAAATGGCTTATACTGGTCAGCCTAGTTTCATTCCAAGGTAAGCATGATATGCCTTTGTCAGAACTCGGTGATTTTTTCTTGACGGTCTGGAAGAGTGACATTTCACTCTCCGGTTAATTCTTACACGTACGATCCATTGAAATGCAAATATAGACCTGAAAAGATGAATAAAATATGTTATGTATTGTTACTCATCATTTGATGTGACAAAACAGAAGTAATAAACAGTTGGATGATAGCACTATTTTGGAATTCAGTATAATTCAGGCCAGTGTAATTCAATATTTCCATTAATGTTCAGGGGAACACTCCCTCTTATAGTGGTTTGTTTAGTAACTACGATGGAATATGATACGACAATATTTAGATAGCATCTGGGTAGTAGTGAAAAGTCTACTGGAATAGTCAGGGCAACAAAACAAGTAACTTTATATTCCAGGAGTATGTCGCCTACACTCTTTTTCATGTAGCCCAAAAGGATGAAGTAATCTATTCCCTCCAATCAATGCGGTTAAGAGCGATAAGTCATTCCGTTTGTGCAGTATCTGATGACAGCTTGCAGCCCTCATAAGCGCTTTTGTTCCAAGTAGCTCTTTCATAGCAATAACAAGGCAGAGAAAAATTCAACATCCCCATGAATCGCAATAGCTAGGACGTCAGGGGTCTTTGCAAAAATGAGGATGGCGTTACAGTATACAGTGGTTTCAAACAGGCGTGTTTGCAATCTCCAGAACAGTGCAAAATTTTAACAAAACCTGGCGTAAAACAAATTAAAATCAGTAAGAGCACCAGTAGCATCAAACTGTGAGAAGATTGCATACAAGCTAACTAAGCCTTTTGTATTGAAACCATCTCTATGTACCAACATAGCTACAGGTTAAGCAATGAGTGTTCAGGAAATATGAAAACAATGTGTTAGATAGAGTAGTGTGTTTTATATCAGGGGTGCAGTTATAAAGCGTTTTGTGCACACTGCACCCCATATTTATTTAACAAACACAAAACAAAAGACTCATTTACTACTTACGTACATCAAATAAAGGAACACAAAGTTAATGTGGACAGAAGCACAGTCAGAACGCGAATCCCAACCAATGATCAATGATGGTGTAAGTTAGAAATGTATATGGATAGATAAAAGAAAGTTTGAAGGTGTGTATATAAATATTAGAAGTGTGTACCAGGTTAACTGGCCTTCTCTGTTTTTCTTCTAGTTGAATAACAGTTATCTTGGCTGTCTTGTGTGGTAAAAGCTTTCAAGTCTTTGTTTTATTTTTTGGTGGTTCCAATTTTGATGGAGGAATCACCGCTTTTTTCTTTGTTTGTCCACCACGGATCTTTTTTTTTTAATCATTTGTACATAATTTCAATGTACTTTTGGGGTTGGTTTCGGTAAAGGTCAGTATATTGCTGTAGCATCTCTTTGCGCTAAATCGTTAAATTGATGTAGTAGGTGTGTGGATATGCGGTCATTCAGTGTGACACCAGCAATAAATCTTATTGCTCTATTGTGAATCGCCTGAAGTTTCCTCAGGGGGCATCTACTGAGGGTATGGAGCGGTATGGTCGGGTAAAGAAGGACTGGTATATAATTTGCGTTTATTTGCGGGCGAGAGTTGTTTGAACCTATAAAGCAAACTGAGTACTCTCCGGCCTGCCTCTGCTCTTTCCTTGCAATGCGAAATGTATCCATTTGACCTGATTTTTATTCTAAGGAATTTGCTGCCATGCGTATAGGGGTAGTTTTTTCCGTTTGTATGGATGTTCGATGTTTTACGGCGTCCTATCGGAATCACTTTGAATTTGGCTTCGTTGGTTCTGATTTTATTTCTACTTTCGTAGTTGTTACGTGTGCTTATCTCTGCTCCCGTTCTATTGGCAACGTCCCTTGGGTTCAGATAGTCGCTTGTCACGATATGTGTGATATTATCGGCCAGTTAGATATTCTGTGCAAAGTCATAATCGGGTTGAGGGAGGTCATTCGTATAGATCACGTAAATGGTGGGACTAAGGCAGTCCCCTTGGGGTACTCCGGCGCCCAGCCTGAAGAGTTCCCCTTCATAGCTATTAATAGTTATTTTAGCTTTCCGTTCGTCCAGATAGTTATATATGATTCTGTTAAAATTGTCCGGCAGGCCGAAGCCAGCGACTTTTAACTTGAGGCCCGGGATCTAGACTTTGTTGAAGGCAGTTGTCATGTCTCTCAGAACCACGTCAATTCTATGGTTCCTTGCTTTAGCAAAGGCAATCCTCTCTGTAATAAGAGCCAGGGCCGTTTCCGTGCCTTATTATCTTCGGAAACCATGCTGTTGCATGTTATATAAGTTGTTTGTCTCGAGATGGTTTCTTAATCTGTTATTTAACAGTTTTTTAAGATTCTTGCCTATGAATTCGAGCAAGGATATCGTTCAATAGCTATTTAGATCGGTTTTTGGCTTCCCTGATTTCAGAATGAATATCATATTTGCGGTCTTAAATGCTTTTAGGAAATATCCTGTATTGATACAGCCGTTGAGAATATTAAGAATTTCCTTGTTTTCGTTTGGTGGAGCTTTTTGTAAGTGCATTTTTGTTATACCTGAGATGCCTGATGTTTCATGTTTAAATGGCCTTAAGGCTTGCTCGTATTCTTTTTGACTGAACGGTGCACCTTCTGCAAGATTCTGCCTTAAGCCGCCAACTTGAGAGTACGGCACCATCGTTTCTCGTCTTGCTCTAAGATTTTCGACAACCTCTGCTTCGTAGTCTGCATCGAAATCGCTATTTTCATCTTAACCTATGTCAAATTTTATCTGCCAGTGTGACCTAAAATGCCTTTCTATCTACTTCGTATTTGTGATCTCCCTGCCTTCTATTTTGATCTTGATTCGTTCCTTAAGGAGAGGTTCCTCAAAGTCTCCTTATCCTGCTCCAAAATTTGCTGGGGTTTCCCTCGGTGTCTATCCTGGTTCTAATATTATTCTATGTTTCATTGTTTTTTCAGTGATTAGTTGTTTTATGAGGTTCCTCAGTCTATTCCGTTCAAAGTTACGATGGTTTGAGTTTCCAAGTTGATTTCTACTTGTCCGGTAGCCAGTGCTTCGTAGACATGTTCTTCTGTGTATCCTGTATCATAATCCAATTTATACTTTCCGTATATTATTCTCTTTATTATTTCCATTGAATTTATGGTTTTGGAAAGTGGGTTGTTTAGGTGCTAAAAAAATCTCAAGTAGAGGGCCTGTCTTGAGCTGTGCATTATTTAGCTGGTTCCATTTCGTCCTGTTCGTGGTCGGCGTCCATTCTAGTAGGTGCCTGAATCGATTCATCTGAGACTGGGGTAGATGCTCCAGAAGAGTTATTATCAGGTTCCACAGCTGCTTTTTTTTAATCTGGGGGCCCTTGAGGTTGCTCTAGATCTGTTCTTCATTGTGGACATATTTTTTATCTGTGCCTGAAAGAGTTTGGTGGATAGGGGATTATCCGTGAACCAGATTGGTTTTATGCCATTGTTCCCTAACATGCGATTCGCTTCTGTTGCAAAGGTCCTTGGGCTTATCATGTTTTCAAAATGCACATGTCGGATGGCCATAATCAGGTCCGTTCTCATTCCGGGTTCTAATTGTAGCAAGGACTTCTCTTGGCCCTATGCTTTTGTCGCTTGGGCGTAAGTGGTGTTTGCCTTTTTTTTTCTCTTCCGTCAATGGTTCCCTTTTTTTCCGCAATGTGGGACTTTTTCCTCGGGCAGGTCATAGAAAGGGTACGATGAGAGTTACCTCAGTTCATGCATTTCTTTTGGGTGCTTCTGCATTCCTTCCAGGTGTGTTCTTCGCTAGCGCATTCCGAACATTTCTTGCCTTTGAATGTGCAATCTATGGTTGCGTGCTATTCTAATGCGTAGTAGGTAAAACACATCCGTACGGGTATGAAGGATTCACGTCCGATGCATGATGACGAGATTTTTTAATTAAATAGTAAGATTCCTTGTTCCGTTGCTTTATGTACATTTCTGTAGTTTCGAATGTAACTTTAAAGACATGGGTGTGTTCTTCACCCTCTTGATTTTTAAATTTATAGACTTCGTATATTTTCGCCCAGCTTTGCATGTCTTGGGGAGAGAAGGGTTTGGGGATGAGCCAAATTTTCTCAAATTCCTGTCTTCCTTTTGTGCTTAGCTTGTTATCCACGTCCTTATTTGTGTCACAAATGGTCATGTATCTGTTTTGTTCCTTCACTCTGCATAGCGTAATTCCAAGTTTAGCGAAGGCTGTCTTGAATATCTTTTCTCTTGGCGGTTTCCTTTATCCCTCGCTGGTCACAAGTGAGAGACGTCTACTCACCACAGGATCGTCCATGACGATCCCAAGGTTGAAGATCAGTCTGGTTTCTCCTATGGGCCCTTATCACGGGAGCGTGTAGCTAAGGTTAATCTTGGGTCTGCTCTCGACTACTCTACCTATTCTGTTGTCTAACATGGCCCACCAACCAGATTTTTATACTCCACCCCAGAACGGGGTCGCCCTCTTTGCGCCCTCTGCAGGGCTTCCTTCAGGGTTTCGGACACGCACAATCACTGCTGGTATCTAAAGGCCTTAACTAGCAGTAAGGTTATTATGCCCCGAGTGTTCTGCTGCAGGATAGAGCTGGATCCAGGTTCGCGCGCGCGTGACCTTTTTATCTTAATTCCGTGCGTACAGCAAAACGTAATGAAAAAATCCGTAGATAGCTGAATCTTTTCCTCCTTTTCCGTAGAGCAAGGGAGGACTCAAAGTTTCCAAGCAATCCAATCCCAACCATCACCCCGGGAGGCTGTTATATAGTGGAAATATGATGTCACTATAAGTTTGTGACGTAAAGGTTATGCCGTCATCAAATTTGAAATTTGAAGTTAGGAGGACTCAAAGCCTCCACTGGATACGCTTTTGAAGGAATTCACGTCCCGACCGGTCTCCTGTGAATGTAGATAAAATGTAAAATTATTAGGATTCTCAGAGGCAACAGCCTCAGAAAACAAACCAAGAGAAAGCCCTTACAAAGGAGGCTTAAGGCCACATTGTTGTCTGAATACAGCCTAAAGTCTATGAATTTTAATTATAAAATTTGCCGGGAGAAAAAAGCTGCCCTAACGGCATGGGTGGTGCTATTGAGGAAGAAGGTGACCAGCTCCTACCACGGGGTTATCTACCTAATAGCAAAAGGACTGGCTTCAAAAAGTCTCACGCCGCGTTTCTCCGAAGGAACCAGGGGACCCACTCGAAGGAAATGAGGCGTGTCAACAGAGCTACCCTATTAAGGCGGGCATATGTCATCTGAGCCCAGAATTTGTGAAAGGAAGCCGACCCACAAAAGAAACTCAAGAGACAACCATGTCTGTCCTAAAAGGGGGAAACCCTAGGGATGTAAGGAATCCATTCCAAGGGCATCTTGACGCGACATGACATCTTTTCCGTGTGTGTCTTAGCCGCGTTCCCGAGGTCGATCTCGACGCTTAGGTACATTTGGTACCTGGTTGAAATTAAAGTACTCTTCCGCTGGTTGATAGCCAAGAAGGACTCATTCAGATCTGCAACGAGACGGGTTAGATCGTCTCTACTTCCCAGCCGGAGGAGTCCTCTAAGAATGTATAAGCTCTACTCTCTCTTCGTTCCGCCATGGCAGAGAATATTGGGGCTGTGCATGGCTGCATTATAAATAGCAAACCCCCTAAACCCATCGGGAGAGGCAAGAATCTGTAACACAACTGGTTATACTTAATCCTAAGCCAAGGGCGGGATTTGGAATGGAGTGACATATGATAGAACCAATGAAAAAGGTCTATTTTTTCAGCCCACAAGTGCTTTGGTGCATCCTTTAAGACCTTACGCAAAGAGGGGAGTTGTCTTTAGGGACTAAGAGCACCCTATGGGCACAGCGAATATTTTCGCTTATTTCCAGTAGGCCCGAACTAACCAAGGTCTCCAATATAGGTACTACTCGGGCGCTGTTGAGAAAAAATAGTGATAATCTCTCAAATAAACCTTAACACCATTTCCTGCTGCCGCTTTAGTGATGTTCGAAGAGTTGGAAAGTCCATCATATACATGTCCTGGGATAAACTCACAGATTCAACTTTGTAGTGGGTAGTCCCGATTGACCTTTACCAAAGGGTCGAACGCGCTGAACTCCGCTCTCCCTCACCACCTCGGTTGCCCGCGTCCTCCAGAGATTCAAACTGAGGCTCCCTAGGTGCGTTTTTACCAGGAGCCCACTCAGGAGGAGGAGCATCAGTCTCGGGAGCAACGTCCTGTGGAATGGGTCCAAACTCATCTAGGGCGTCAATAGCCGCCATAAGGCCCTGATTCTCGTCAAATAGTCGTTCTTAGGAGTCATGTGGGGGGAGGGAAGAATTAGATTAAGGCTAGAACGGGTATTCAGGGGTGGCCGCGTCGATTAGGATCTCCAGAGATGGGGAGACTGAACGCAACCAATTCCGATGTTTGAGATTCCGGAGGGATCGCCTGTGCCGACCTCCACGGTGAGAGAGAGGTGCCTTCTTCGGGGCTAAGAACAGAGAGCCCCGAAGGGTAGGATAGAGGTAGGAGGATTAAAGGGAGAAGGGCAAAAAGGATATCCTGAATCTTCCATGACTCCTCAAGCCATTCTTCAATTCTTGCGAGTCTTAGAGCTGGCTCTCTTTCCCTTTGGGGACCTATTTCGAGGCCTCCTGGGCTGTTGTTGCTGCTGCTCTACTGGTCGTCTGACAGCATAGGAGGCATATTGATTTTGAATTATCGCCCGATTGTAGATGACGGAGTCAATCCCACCTCTTGGCTCGACTGAAGGCGAGCGTCCTCTAACGCGTAGTTCTATGTAGTTAACCAGCAAGATGAGGTAATAAAGTCTCAAACGGTGGTTAAGACGGGGCTCCTCTTCGCAGTGGAAGTGCTCTAGTAGACGATGAAGTGTGAAGAGGAAACGTAGTTCTTCAATGTCCCTTGTCCAGAGTGGATAGTTGGGGGTAATGGTTCTTCCTTGTATGTGGGTCACGACAAGGCGCCAGTCCGGAGTCACTCTTCTAGCCTCGAGCATTTGGGGTAAGCCTAGGGCCGGCTGAAATCCCAACGGGGGCTGGTCGAAATCCCCCAGGAGGTTTAGACCGAATTCCGGGGGCGTTGGCAAGCCAGTGGCAATCGTAGAGTTCTTAGGTAGGGGCACCATCTCCTGAGTCTCATGGAGACAAGTGCCTGGCTTCTCAACTTCGTTGTCCTCGGGGCTTCTTCTGATGTGATTATCATTATTATCGTATAGAACATGCAAAGAACCACACTGAAAATTTAGAAAATTATACCACCATGATGTGTCAGTGCAGGTCAAAACACAACAAGAAAGAAAGGAAAAGGAATTTAAACATCCCCACGGTTACGCAACAAAACGACATTAACCAATCTTTTAAACTTATCAAGCGTAGGAGGAGTCACAATATTTATGGGCAATGTATTCCACAATCTGTATATGCTCGTTAAAAAGCACTTACAAAACTAAGATGTAGAATGGCGACCAATTTCGAATGACATGGAATTTACACTCTTAGAATACCTAATAACTCTGGCTGGTTGATAAAATCTCAGCAAAAATTTATGCAAAAAATTATTAACATATTCACTACTTTAAATAAAATACAAAGATCTCCAAAATCTATAAATTGATATTAGTAATTTTACAGAATTAAATGCACGATCAAGCCATATCAGATGAGAGTCTGCAGCAGAGCTCCATACAGAAGATGAATATTCAAAATGAGGTAGAATAAAAGAAAAGAAACACTTGCAAAGAAGAACATCATCTTCAGAAATTTTCTTAGATTTACGATGAATACCCAATTTCTGAGAAATATCCCGAAACATGTATCTTAGATGCGTTTCAAAAGAGAGTTTTGGAATCTAGAGCTACTCCTTGTCAGCCTTGTTAATCAAAGCTCCATTTATTAACAAATTGGGATGTTCAGGTAAGAGATTTAGAACGAATCACACTAATTTCTTTAGACTTACTAAGGTTCAATCTCACACCATATTGAAGACACCAGAAATAAATTTTATTCAAATCTTCAGTGAGGCTGTCTGCAACACTCAGTCTCATTACAGGAGATGGAACATGAGCATAAAGAGAGGTGTCATCAGAATATCCTAGAATGGTTTTAGGCACTAATATATAATATAAAAAGCAAAGGCCCAAGAACGCTACCCTGAGGAACTGCAGAATATACTCTAGCATAAGAACTAAAACACTCATCGACAACAACACTTTGTTGTCTATTAGTTAAAAACTCTGTTAAAATACTTAAAACTCCACCACCTTTGCTAACAAACCATTATTGTTGACATTATCAAAGGCGGCACTAAAGCCAAGAGAGACAAACCTAGAGTCACAATTATTATCTAAAGCAGACTGCATTTCATGTACCAGCAATAATAGTGTATCAGCAGTGGTCAGCCCCTTTTAAAGCCAAATTGAAATACTGGAAGAAACTGTCTCAAAGATACATTATGACGATTTGCCAGTAGACATTCAAAGGTCTTAGATAAAATCGGTGTGATGGAAATGGGCCTATATTCACTAGGAGATGGAAATGATCATGATCATGATCATTTGTGAATTAAGCTAATGTTGCCTGAACGCCAGCATTCAGGAAATGACCACCGACGAACTAAATTACAAAATATAACAACCAGTATTAGAGCTAGCTGGCTGCTAAATATTTTTTTAAATCAATGGACTCGTCCAATTTTGATAAAATAAATTTTATTTCAGAGGATCTGAAGGCAAATTTATTACAAGTAAAACTATATAGCGGGTAAGAGCCTAAGGGCAGCTCAATCTCTTCTCTACTTTGCTTGGAATTAACGCTACTATCAAGCTTCATTAAGGGTGGAATAGAAGGCTCAACACTAAACAAACCAGATTTAAGTGCTGATCACCAAATATGCGGTTGAGCCGCACCTGTGAGAACATTCTTCAAATGGGCATTATGTTGAGCTTCAACCTCTATATAAACATTATTTGCCGTGTTCTTCTTCTCAACATAGTTCTCCCAACACAATTGAGAGCGGTTATCAGACCAAAGATTATAGGCGGCATGCTCATTGCGATAGGTCACTAAATCACTGGTCATTAAATCCCGCTTTATCGTTAGATCGAGTTTTTAGATTTTCCAGTGGTCCAACATACTTTTCAAGTCTAATAACCTAAAATCAATGGGGCAAGGAGCAATATAGATAGGCCTCCAGACAATACTATTAAAGCATGGTTAATCCCATCCCCAGTTAATTCTAGATTTGATAACTACCTCCCTGGAGATGGTAGATTATGCAATAGAGAAATCTAACTTGATTTTACAAGCCAAACCTTAATGAGCTGAGGAACCTATTGGTTCAGTGGTTTTAACCTCAACACCCCCTCCCACATCAGTGAGTAAAAGATCAAGACAATTGCCAGATGAGTGAGTTGAACCAGTATCTAACTGCTCACAACCAATAATATCAGAAAAATCAAGAGCATGAATACCATGTTGATTTGTTGAGGAAGCTAAATTCAGCCAGAATCTGTGATGAGCATTCAGATTACCAATAAAAATGAAGCAGGATTTCTTTCACTCTTCCTGAATATTAATATACAAATTTAGAAGGCAATCATAATTACTGCCATCTAAGTCAGGGTTTCTATAAAGGCTAAAAATATAAAAAAATTTAAAACGGTTGCATACTCTAATAACACTGGTTTGCAGAGAAATTGAGGTCAGTATAAAAATAGTTGTTATAGCCTAATTTTGGGGTGCTAATTTCATATACGAAAGCAGTTTTTATTCATCACCCCTAGTTTTTCAGGTATACATGTATTAGAAATTTTAGGAATTGCGTTCTCTAAAACCCTCGCAGAAGTTTTTAAAAAATACCTGTGGGCAGAATTCAGCTTAAATTAGTATATATTTTTATCCCAATGGTAATTCTAATGTATTAGCCTATTATTGAATATCTAATAACTTTATATTACTCCTAAGTTGTTTTGGATAACCAGTGAACTGAATACATGCTGAAAGGTTATCATTTGTCTTATTAATTTTTTGAGAACTATTTGTTTAATTAGTTCTCAGGTATATTAGAAAATATATATCTTGCACTAACTATATTTACGCTTTCTATTCAATATAATATATCTACATGGTTAAATTCAAGCAAACGGGTTACCCAAATTTCAACCTCTCTCTAACTAAACGTTAATGTTTTAAAACATTTCATAACATTATTTGGAATAAAAAATATTATAGTAGTGAAAGGGTTAAAAGAATTAATTATCCTATTCTTAGATTGTGAGGCATGGGCTGCTAGACAATCAGGTTACAAAACCATTTTATATGTTGAACACATGTCTATTATATGATTTTGCAACTATATATATTTTGTAACCATATATATGATTACTGTTTATTTTGTTTTCCAGATTTTTGTGAGTTGCTACATATATCTACAATTGCTTCAGACACTTCAAAACACCGTGGATGCATTAACAAGGCAAATTCATTCTATTACGTGTGTATGGATTTCACGACAGTTGAACAGCGCCGAAAAATTATTCCCTCCTGAAAACTGCTTACTTTCCTGATTTTGACTGCAAAATTGGAGATCAGGACAAATCCTGGACCACACACGTCTGTTGTAAACCATGTTACCAAGGAATAACTGAATGGTTTAATGGCAAGAAAACATCTTTCAACTTTGCTCTCCTGATGGTCTGGAAAGAGCCGAAAAGCCATGCAGATGATTGTTATTTTGGTTTAACAAATATAACTGCTTTTAATGCTTCTTCTAGAAATAAAATAATATATCCCAACCTTTTCTCAGCTATGAGACCCGTTCCCCACTCAGATTATCTTCCTGTCCCTACACTCCCAGCAATTAAAGATCTTCTTCCTTCATAAGATGAAGAAATACCTTTAGGGGAATATTCTGCGAATTCGATCTTTTCTGAAGAAAATGTCTGTTAATTCAAGTGCAAGTAGCAATGAACCCCACTGGGGCACTCAGGAAGCCTGGCCCGTTATTAGTATCTATCTAAGCAGCAGGCAGAGCTCCTGGGATCCCGGCTTAAGCAGTAGAACCTGGTCAAGGTAGCTATAAGGATCACCAGTTTCAGGACACGGAACAACGACTTCACTTAATTCTTTCACATGGAAAACAGGTTGTGCTACTGCAAAAATGTCTCTGGCCCTTTCACTTTCCTATGGTTTCCCACACAAACCTTCACATTGGCGTCTTTTCATAGACTCTTTTCAGTGAAATCTGAAAGCTGTGCTCATGCATAATGGGAATAAACCCCCCTACATTCCCATTGCCCACTCAGTCCATCTGAAAGAGTCGTATGAAAATATGGAGCTCCTTTTGGAAGCTGTCAAGTAAAACGTGTAACAGTATAGTCTCTGCGGGGACCTCAGGGTTATTGGGCTCCTTATGAGTATGCAAGCGGGCTTCACAAAGTACATAATGTTGCTATATCTGTCTCTGGGACAGTCGGGCTGTGTCCAAGCACTATAAGCAGAAGGACTGGATTTCTAGGAGCATTTTTGTGCCCGGTGAACACAGTGTCCAAGAACATCGTCTGGTGGACATAAACAATGTGCTTATTCCTCCTATTTATATCAAGTTTGGGCTAATGAAGAATTTCCTAAAGGCCATGGACAAAAATGGCGCTGCCTTTCAACACTTGTGTACTCTATTCACAGCTATGAGTTCTGCTAAGCTCAAGGAGGGCATCTTCGTCGGACCTCAGATCCGAGAGGTGCTGAAGGATAATGAATTTGAGGAGTTTCCTACCTTAAAGGAACTGAGAACATGTAAAGAATTTAGGTCAGTTTGCCATATATTCCTTAGTAACACAAGGGTGCTAGATTACCAAGAGTGTATGGAGAAGTTGTTACATTCTTATAAGGACATAAGATGCCGAATGTCACTCAAAATTCACTTTCTACACTCTCACCTCAACTTCGTCCCTCCTAACCTCGGGGCAGTTAGTGATGGGCATGGAGAAAAGTTTGAATATTTTTTTAAATTTTCTCATGAAGAGTATTCGGAAATGCTTGAGAGTATGATAAAGCAAGTAAGTTTGAACATTGGGATAACTCACATGCGGAAAAAATTTAAATAAGTAATAGTCGGTAATGGGAAGCTGGTGCTTTTTCAAGAAACGGGTAGAAAATGCAAATTACTGAGTAGTAGAATGGAAATTGAAATGAGAATGGGAAAGTGATATGGGCGCGTATTTTAATGTGTTTAATAGTGCACATGAACATGTCAGAGAGATGAGGATGGATTGATACAAAAGGAAGAAAAAATGAAACATGTGATTAGCAAAATAAAATTGTTAATATAATTATCTTCTAGGGTGTAATATCGTTGGCATATAAGCACGTGGAAACGATATGTAATCAAAAAGTTAAGTTTTGTAACAGGTCAAAAATATTTAAATGCAAATTGATTGTATGTAGTGGTTGTGTTGAAATGTCTTTAGAAGTGGTGAATGAAGACTAGAAAACAACTGCAAAAGAGTAAAAAATGGCAAAGGTTAACTAGTTAATGGAACTATAAACACATTTACAATCGTAGAGAGGTCCCCACCGGATAATGAATTTCATATAAATATCAGTAAGAGAATCGTGTCAAGCCACTGGGCACCATTGTATGAGAGAGGTATAAGGATCGATCGTACGATTTTTCACTAAGCAAAAATCACAGACTCCTCTGTATTGTAGAATCATATCTTCCCCATCAATGAGGGGTGATATGGAAGGCACTTCCTCAGCTTCCATTACTGAAGCGATATTTGTTGAAGGTGTGAAGAGAGGGTAAAGGTAACTTCATGTTTGTGACATTGGCTCATAGATTATGGATAGATTTTCTTGAAAAAGCTGGATGTTAATATGCAGCTAGTTACTACGAGGGACGCTATCTTTTCTACCCATCACACATGTATTGACCAAGATTTCCAGGGCTGTATATCCAAAGCCTTATCGAATAGGCTAGCTAGAGCTCCATCTGAAAACAGAGAATACAAGACCTATATGTACAAGGGTATTTTTTTGGGGGGTTTTAGGCTATTTTTATGAAAAAATTATTATTGAAATTGCAAGGAGGATGGAGAAAAGGATGCTAGATGACAACAAATGAGTCTTCCCAATTTGTTTCGAGGTATTCAAGGTTTTTCTCGAACAGAGCTGACGTTCTTCAAGAGTGTCTGGAATCAAATGCTCTTTGGTGATTGCAGCAGCCAAGAAACAACATGCAATCCTGAAGGGTAATTTCTGAATCTAACTCACAATATCACAGCCAAAATTATAAATTACCCGACCATGGCTCTTGATCTTACCCATCTTTGAATTCGACTCCATTCACTTGAGATGGGTTTAACTCCCTATTCGAAGCCGTCTACAATTGACGGAAGAGATCCTCGAGTACACTGTTTTGGATCGTGTATATTTGATGTTATTCAATGTTCCCCTAAGGAAAGCATTGACTAGTTAGAAACAGAGTGATAAGATAAATTACTAAGATTAAGGAAACATAATAAAATAGGTGCTGGCTAACAGGCTAGCCAGAATTTACACTAGAATGTCCAGTGGGGTAATTTTGACTTAATTGAGTGTTGCCACAGATCCTTGAACTTTGCTATGGCGCTCTAAATGGAATACTTTCTCGATTTTTAATCATTTTTAGTGTTTAACATTAAAATATAATAAGCGTGGTCCCAAACAATTATAAACGCTATTTTCTTCGAATTTACGCGAGATGCCCAAAGGAATAATTTTTACTCCGTATTAAATAGAACTATAAAAAATTGTCTTTTATGGACAAAACACTTTTTTTCAACATCATCCATCCACGCGCTTTCATGCCTGTCTTTAGAGTCAGCATGCTATCTTTTCCCATTTATCTACCCCCCTCCCGCGACAACTTGCTACCAACGCTCCCTATAACTGATTCGTAGCAGCATCTCGTAGACCATTGCGTAAACTGAATGTCTCAACGGGTAACAACTATCCACAAGTAGAAGATTATATGTAATTATGCCTCCCCTCAAAAAAATTAGGCCACAGGAAATGCTTTCATTTATAAAGGGCATCCCAGAGGATGTATCTGAATAAGGAGATGAAAGTGAATTCGGTTCAGGTGATTCATATTCTTTTGTTTCTTCTGCATAATAATGAATTTTTTTAAAGTGAATAAGATGGGGTAGGAGAACACATACGTAACAATGAATTATTTTATTGTTCAACTAGCAACGATACCCGGCGTTGTGCGGGCAAAAAAATCTATCTTGAACAAATTAAATTCTCTACTTGCGTGAAATTACGCAATTAAAATTTGGTAGGTATAAAATCTAACGTTTATTTTAATTTTGAGTAATGGAGTAGTGCATCATGAAAGACTAAGAGAAAACGATTTTCACATTACTATCGTGCGAGCAAGCGGGTGGTAGGGCAGACAAGGAAATGGGAATACGCGAGTGGCAGCCGCAGACTTTAAAGCGCGCCTCAAGCTGATGGGCGACTAAATATCTAAATTATTAAAGTCTCGAGCATGCGGATAATAGGGATTATCGCGTTTTTTAAACTTTGCAGTGGCATAATTGGTCTGACAAACCTTAATTTTTCTACGGGGAATATTGATGTTTTAATTGCAACTCATAGTCGCACATACTTGTAAAAAAATCTAGAAAAGGTAAAAAATAGAACATAACCTAATCTAACAACCAGGAGGCGCCACTTTCGCCAAATCTGATTAGACTATGTTACTCCTCAGGTCAACTTACCCCTAATGGTGACCTTTGTTGGCCTTCGATAGCAGTTATATATATATATATATATATATACATTCATACATACATAAAAACAGACTTTCGA
Source organism: Ceratothoa steindachneri (assembly GCA_963969495.1). Lineage (NCBI taxonomy): Eukaryota > Metazoa > Arthropoda > Malacostraca > Isopoda > Cymothoidae > Ceratothoa > Ceratothoa steindachneri. The sequence continues at coordinate 140,928,440 of OZ018323.1, read as the reverse complement.
AAATAATATTGGATTGACATAAAGAAGTATATGCATATATTTTATAAAGATATTTTAATAAATGATACCTGAAAATAAAATCAAAGTATTGTTTAGAATCACATTGAAATAATTATTACAAAGAAATAATATATATATATATATATATATATATATATATATATATATATATATATATATATATATATATATTCCAGTTGATATGAATTAAAGACAGGACGCATAACTTCGATGCCACCCTCACGACGACGAAGTGAAGAAAAAAGTTTAGATGACGAAGAAACGAATATGAACTTACTCATTGTTGCCCATGAAGGAACACACTAGGGTCAAATTATGCCAAAGATACACTTATCAGGTAGACGTGCACAGGGAAGGCTCTGGTCATGCAGGACATGCAAATAAAAGCGTAATTCTTGGTAGTCGTTGAAATGCATGGCGATTGCTCATTGACAAATTTTCAGTGAGGCTTATTACGAAATATACAATCGCAAAGAAATGAGCAGAAACAGTTAAATATTATAACTAATCGAAATATGGAATTAATATTGTAGACCAAATGGCCAGGAAGTATTATAATATGACAACTTGCCTAAGGAGAAAACTTCTAAACGAGCATTCATTCAAAGATTGGCAGAGAGCTTAGCTGGGCCATGCATTCAGTCAAGGAGGCATCTTTAATCTAAAACACATGTTAAAGATGCAAACCATGATACAGGAGTGCCCCAAAGATAGTACCAAGTTAAGACTAGTTGGAAGAAAAACTGTACTGTGGGTACCAACATGACCTACAAATAGTCCTTATGGGGAACAGGTGCAGTTACGATTCAGAGTGTTTTCGCAAAGTCTGAACAGTGTAATTTTTGCTAGTTTACCTGAATTCAATTTAAAAAAATAATTGTAATTAAGTAATTTCAGCAATAATAATGAATAAAGATCATTCTTTTTTAGCAAATCTTTTTTTTATTATTTTACTTCTTGAAGTAAGTACATCAAATCAAATACAAAATAGAAAAAATCGACATTCAGTGGAATCCTAAAGTGAATATGCAGATACAACTGAAAAAAACAAATTAGCAACAATATTTTATCAAGTCATAAAAACGAAAAAAAGGATGAGTCAAAATGACTCCAACCGGGCATTCAAGGAAAGTCATTAGGTACGGCATCCTAGAATTAAAGGAGAAAAAAAGGTGTCTAATTAAGGCGAAATGAAGTGAAATCAAAGGAAGGTACCTAGATGATAATTACAAGCATCACTAGAAATCGGTTCGTATAAAATCGTAGAGCCTAAAAAATTACCAATTTTTACTGGACTTAAAATTTTAAAGTAACTCATTCAACTCAAACTACAAGATATGTACATATTAACAAGGCAATTTTCACTATTTCCTTTCAAGCGAATGAATATTATATTTGGAATAATTCTGCATCCAGCTACCTCCAGCAACCCTTATGATGGTGATACCTGGCAACCACACGCCGTTTGAGACCTATTTAGCTTGAAAGCATGAGAAGACAGAATAAACTTTCAAATGGCAAACACGCAACGCGATCGCTGTAACCCTCGATTAACTCAAAGTGCCACTTTTCTCTGAACCTTCAAGAATCTAAGCATCCACGTGCCATTAAGAAACAAGTCTGGGTCTGGGTGGAGCCGTAGATGGCGGAAAAAGTGCACCATCCTTAGTCTTCGCCAAGGAAAACCGAAACCTATGCGCTTTGACATAGTGAGAGACGCGGTTCGATCCCTGTTGAGTCGACGCTCCAGAGTTGGAATCTGGACCGCGTCAAAAGAGATCAAAAGTACGTCCACGCTTAGCGTAGCGAAAACATCTTCCGGCGGCACTGAGATGATGCCGTTGATGATCAGGGCAGAGAGTGTGACACTGAGGATACTTCTCTGCTGGACACCCTTTTCCTGCTCCATTGGGCCGGAGAGAGCTCCCCCCACCCGGACGCGGAATCGACGATCTCGCAAAAATTCAGATATAAAGATTGGGAGGCGTCCCCTCGCCTCCATCATGTGGAGAGTCTCCATAATACCGTATCGCCATGTGGTATCATAGGCCTTCTCCAGATCGAAAACACCGTGCCGTAGTGCTGTCTACGAAGGAAGGCTTCGAAGACGGCATTTTCCAGTCGGAGCAGAGCATCTGACGTGGAATGGAACTTGCGGAAACCGCACTGTGCAGAAGACAGAGCACAGTAGCGATTCGCCAGGAATCTGGGAGGGGACCCTCCACCCAGATCCTGTTGAACAAATCTACTAGAAAGGCCATGCCTCGCTTACATAGACTTCGAAGCATGGCGTACGGGACATCGTCCGGGCCATGGGCTGTGTCCGCGCAAGAAGCAAGACCGGAACGCAACTCACTCACAGTAAACCTGTCGTTGAAGGGTTCTCCGCCTCTGGAAGTAAAGTCCAGCTGGCGGCCTTCCGCGACATAACGACATGCATTGAATGCTGGCGGAGCAGCATCCCGGCTAAAAATGCGGAGAAAGCGGTCGCGAAGGATTCCGCCACGGACGCGTGGTCCGAGATTTCGGTCCCATTTTCCTAGAGAAAGGGAAGGGGGTCCTGCGAGAACTTGCCCCGAATCCTTTTCACTCGCTTCCACACCTTTGCCAGAGGGGTCTTCCCGTTAAGTAAAGACACGTGTGCCCGCCAAGAAGAGCGGTGGGCGTGCTTTGAAATATACAGAAACCTAGTCCTACCCCGATGAAATTCAGCGACAGTGAAATCGTTCGGGTGGAACTTATAGCGCATGTAGGCGTAACGCTTCGGTTTGAGGGCCGCTAACACTCGGCCAACCACCATGGGACTTGCCGGCGTGCAAAACGGCCACACATTCTGGGAATAGTAGTCATTCCCGCTGCGATGAGGTTATCGGAGAAGAACTCAAGGGCCTCATCTACCGACCTAAACTCTGTGAATGAGATAGAGAATTCATTCATTTCCTGAAATGCAGGCCACCGCGCCCGCACTAAGCCCCACCGAGGTAGGCTCTCAGGCCGCAGTTGCCCTGAAAATGATATTTGAATGGGAAAGTGATCACTACCATGGAGGTCATCGACCACCCCCATATCAAAATCAGGCTGTGCAACCGAAGAGCACAAAGATAGATCAAGGCAAGAAAATGAAGCGGTTTGCAGGCAGTGATGCGAAAACTCATCTAAATTTAGGACACCTATCTCAAGCTCTTTGATCAAATCGGCAAGGACTTGTCCCCTTGGATTTATTAAGTAATCTCTCCTTAAGGATCCCTGCCGTTCAGATTTACAAGCAAGAGAAAGGGCCTCACCAACCGTGCCACGACGTGGCGGAAGTCTCCCGCTTCCAAGTCATCTGACGGTAGAATGTACGCAAAAATGATAGTATACCTCCTATCCAGGTGACGCTGCACAGCCACTGCCTGAAAGGAGGTATCTAAAGTGAAAGGAAAAATGGTGACATTATGCCGGGTGTAAACCGCGCATCCCCCAGCCCGGCCAGCCCATGGTGGTGGGGTCGCAAGATACTTATACCCCAAGAGGGAGGGCAGGGGGCACGCGCCTACCATGGTATCCTGCAGAAAAAAATAGCTAACGGGGAATTGGACGAGACCAGCCTCGGCAGCTCCTCTTAGTTGGCCCGGAGTCTCTTGCATTCCCATTGAAAGAATATGCCTTCAAGGCCTAGCTTGGAGCAGACGTGGGGGCCCTCCTTGAACAGAAGACCCTCATGTGAATGGCCGTATGCTTCCCGGAGGCAGAATCCCAGGCGCTGTTGGCCGGACAAAGCGCGGAAGGCGCTGTCGCCTTCGAGGACATATTCGGGGAGGTTGGGCTCGTCATGCGTTCTTTACCTCCCTCCGCCTCGAAACCTTAGGCGGGCGTTGCGGCTTCAGATGCTAGGGCCTCTTTTTTCGATGAACCACTGCCTCCGAGCTACTCAGCCCACCACTAGGCGTGGGCAAAGGAGCCGAAGCTCCTTTGTTGTCTCCTGTGAGTCTAACGACTCGGTGGAGGTGCATGGCCGTTTCGCTTTACGGAAAACGGTCACGCTTAGCCGGGGCTGGGTGTGAACCCTCTTTGCCGCCAGCTTTACCAGGGAAGCTCCCGGGTTGAGTAGAACACGCAGAAGGGCTCCAAATGAGCGCGGAAACAACCATGCTCGTTGGCCTGGATGGGCCTTGAGCAGAGGGTGCCTTTATAACAATTGAGGCATAAGACGTCGCAGGCAGAGCCGGGCGTACCAGGACCAAGTCCTTAGCCTCGCGGAATGAGAGTCGATCCTGGGCCTGAACTGCCAGGATTTCTTTCTCAATGAGATATTCACCACATTGCTTCGAAGAAGCGGGGTGCGGCTCTTCGCAATTGACACACTTGGCCACACACGATTTAGACTCATCGTGTGCGGCCTTCGAGCAATTTACACAGACTTCGGGTGACCCCGACTTTTCACGTCTACAAGAACGATTCGTATGGCCGAAGCGGTGACAGTAATAGCACCTTCGCGGCAGTTGCACGAATGCCTTCACGCGGTAGCGGTATCAACTAGCACGCACCGACTCAGGGAGCTTGTCAAAGTCTAACGTGACGAAGAGTGTAGGGGTGGGTCTCGAGGCCCCTCCCTGTTATCTCATTACACCTTCGACCTTGACCGCCCCATGGTAGGCCAGCTCTAAGGTGATGTCCTCTATGGAGAAGTCAACGAGTTCCCTCGCATAAACTACTCCTTTCACAAAGTTCATGGTAGAGTGCGGCGTCATACTCACCGGGGTGCCATGAAGTGTCCGAAGAGCACTTATCTTGGCCACCTCGGCGGTATCGCCGCATTCGCCAGAAGGCTCCCGTCCGAGAACGAGTCACCTTCGGCTCTCAACCAATTGCACAAGCTATTGCTCTCCTCTGCTGGATAATGTTGTCCGTAGTCAACATGCTGTCATCAGGGGAGCGAATAACGAGGAAGCGTTTGAAGGCAATGGGCTCGAAAACGCCAGGTAACCTCTGAAATAGGGGCCCTGATGTTATCGAGGCTCCACCCCGTGCACTTATGGTCTTAGTCATGGTCAGGGGCTGCACACTCGGGGGGGGAGGCAGAGTGGCCGGATGTGTGGATCTTTGCTTGGTCGCTTACCAAAGTGGCAGCAGACCAATTCGTCCCCGCAGCCCCCGTGGATGGAGAGGAGCCCCGAGACTTCTTAGTCTTTTTCTTATTTTTTTATTTTTAGGAGAGGAGGGCGGGGAATAAACCGGCTTCTCTTCTCCGCCGGCAGGAGCCCCCAGGCCAGATGGACCAGCCTCAGTCAGGTCCTTCTCCGAAATGGAGAAGGTCCTGGTAGTCCTAGGGGCACTGATCGGAGAAGAGATCCCTTCCCTCCTTGTACTGCCTCGGAAAGCCTAGCCGTTTGAGGAGGACCTTGAATAGGGGCGGATTGGGGTTCGGTGCTTGGCGCTGAGCCCTAGTTCACCCCCATAAAAGGCCCTACCTTCTGAGGCTGGGCTGCTTCAAGGACCATGTCTATCTCAGGGGGGCCTCCAGTTGTCCATCCCCACAGGACATTGCAGGCCCGTTGGCATCATTGTCACTAGTCAGGTGTGGGAGGCACAGGCCTTGACCTCGGCAAGGTTTAATATTCTTGCCAGCAGGTCTTTTGAGGGAAGCGACCGAAGGGTCTTGGCTTCCCTCTCTCCCCTAAGGGAATTTGCCCTACCAAGCCGCTTTAATGAAGAGCGATCGGCTATGGGCTGCCTGCTGGCTTTCTTGGCAGAGAAGGGGGTTAGGGGGAGTCCCCTACACCCGTACGCGTACAAGAGGAGTAAGCCTCCTCTTCGGTTAGAGAAATATGGAGGGTCCCCTGCATAAGCACAAGGAAAGGACCTCCATTCTTTCTGTGGAGCTGCCCGAGGGTGGCTCCGTCGATGGATCTGGGGAAGTTGAGTGTTTTTTTTCTAATTTGTTCATTATTGGGCATGGTTACCCTGTATTTTCAACGGGAAGCAATAGCTCATCACCCCTCGCAGTAGCCCGCACTGTAAGGGGTACGTACAGGCGTGGCAGAGCCAGGTGCCGCCATTCATGATCACCCTTCCCGCCTGGTGGCCTGGCAGTCCATTCTTGGACATGGCGTAAAATTGATAGAGTGTGAAGAGGAAATGAAAAGGGATATGAGGAACGTATGGGTGAGGATGAAGCAGGTTGTTAAAAAAAACATCCTGGACTGGAGCTTAGGAGATAGGGAACATTGTCCCCTCACCCCTCAGCCCCGATCCGAGACGGTTGGCTTACAAGAAGGTCAGCATCTACCCTGTTAAATTAGAGGCTGACCAGAGAAAGTTGTGGGAGAGATTGTATAAACATCAACGAAGTAGGTTAGAAATAAAGGCTGTCTGAAAGAAGGAGAAGAGGCTAAGCTGGGGTCGGACGGGGTACTGAATCCCCTCAGCACGGAGGCCAGGATATCAAATCGCCGCGCCCTTACGGGGCAGAGGGATGAAGATAAGTAGAACAAAGGGAGCATATATGAAGTGTACAGAAGAAGCACAGGACAGAGGTGAGAGCATTAGGTTATATGTTATGGAAATAAAGAGGGTAGATGCCTTCAAGTATTTGGTATCTACCATAGCAGCAAATGGAAATGAGGATGAGGTAGTAAACAGAAGGATCCAAGTGAGATGGAATAGTTGGAGGGATGTATCAGTGATTCTGTGTGACAGGAAAATGCCAGTGAAATTAAAGGAAAAAGTATACAAAACTTTTGTAAGACCAACTATAACGAAACGAGCAGAGGCCTTACCTGTAAAGAAGAGTAATGAGAAGAGGATAGAAGTAGCAGAAATGAGGATGCTGCGATGGATGTGTGGCGTGACGAGGGAGGACAGAATCACAAATACAAGGATCAAAGGAATAACTAACGTGGTGGAGATTTCGAAGAAGATATAGGAAGCAAGACTTAGATGGTATGTACACATAATGAGGAGGGATGGAGAGAGTGACAAGAGAAGAGCTTCGGAGGTGGAAGTACAGGAAAGGAGGAGGAGAGGTAGACCCAAGAATAGACGGAGAGACTGCATACAAGCTGATATGAGGGAGAAGGAACTGTTGACCAACATGGCAGGAGAGAGTAAAAGGTGGAAGTGGCTCATCAAAAACAGCGACCCCGTATAAAGACGAGCTAATAAGCTGACGACGAAGAAGAAGGGTTTATTTTTTTTTGTTTTTAGAGTATTTGAATTTAGTACCATACGTACGGATTTTCTTTTAATATTGCTCAATACCTTTAAAAAAAGAAAATTACGAGTGGATAAGGTAGGGTTGTTCTCCCTATGATTATTTAATGTAAACCAAATCCCTTTATTTTTTATTTACTGAACCTGAGAAAAAGCCACCCAGGTGTCAATCAATCCCTTTGCATTTTGGAAGCTTCTCAATCAGTCGTTAACTTTTTCTCCTTAGCTATACTTCCCAAGCTTTTGCTCTTGTCATCCAGTGAAGATTATCGTTAAAGTAATTTCTGTTTCTTAACTTAGAGTTTTAGATTGGAAACTGTAATTAGTTTCTACTGTGGATATCTTAAAATAAAGAGTTTATTCTTTCTATATTTGGGACCATTAAATCTGTAAGGATCGACTTGAGAGTTTATTCCGGGTGCTGTGCTCCGGGAGTTACTTGAGACACAATTTAGTGAGAAACTTGGTAGTAAGAAGAATACCTTTTTGTGTTTCTTCATCTTTGAACAGATATATTTGTTACATGACAAGTTTGATATCACTCATTTAAATTCGCTCTCCTGTGGATCGCAGAACAAAAATATTCATCTATTTTCTCCAACTAGCTTTAATATTTCTCTTATTATTGATCCATTCACCAATAGCTTTGCCACAACTTTCATTGTGTTAGGGTAATGAGTTTGAATTTCTCTTAAAGACCCTGAATCAATTTAAGCCCATCATCCCCTTTTTATATATAAGTTGAGTGGATTGAGTTTAATGTCTCACAATTAGTGCAGACGTACAATGGAGTTTTTGTAGGTCTTAGCAAACCGAGAGCGTTTCTTCGACTAGAAGCCTCTGAATTCACGCCTGCACTCAGAACTTAAGTATTCAAAACTTTGCAGCTATCTAAGTATCTTGGACACATCTTGCCAAAGCTCTAGTCCGTAACGCAATACATTTGTTTGGTTTATCATTCGATATTCAGATCTAATTTGTCTACACTCTTTGGTCGTCTCTGAGGACCACATGATTATTTTACCTTGTCCCACAAAATGGTATATATAACCAAATTTATTTTTTAATATCTCTCCTAATATTTTAGATATGTTCAAGCTGTTTGTTTATTTTAATACAATAAAATATTCTTTATTCTAGGCTAAATTCAATCATGTTTAAACGATTTAGTTTTAAGAGCTTTCTGCTTTTTACTGAAGTGTTTTTAAAAAGGATTGAGCAGAATCATCTTTTCTTCTTGGTAGGTTATGTCTCTATATTGCTTTAACCTTTGTTGCATTTTTCAACTAGAAGTATTTTGCAAATATTTATTTTTAATACAAACGTTTGGTATTTATGATGAGTCAAACACATAAATGATATATCTTAGAATCCGAATACTAAATTCAAAATTTCCTTGAAACCCTTAGGGTGCAATTAACACGTAGGCGCCAAGTTTTTATAGTAACAGCTTATCTGAAAATTAAAAGCTTAGAACTAGTTCGGAATAGGCTTGAACAGCAATTTTCCGATAGAACTTATCTAACCATACGCATAATTTGGAAGAATGATCGGAAGTACAACGAATAAGTAACGGTCTCAATTTAAATAAAAGGCGTTCACTGGTTTCCTCTTATCTATTCCTTCCGTTGTGGAAGCAGTATGATTCAGGTTTCAGTAGAATAAGCCTCTTGCTTTACTTATGGAAACCTCTTGTTTCTGTTAAGGGAACCTCTTGCATTATTTGAAGAACCTTTTTTGTTCATTTAATTGAGTTTCTTTCCTCAGTTATAGAATCATCTTGCTTTATTTAAGGTGAACTAGGGATGTTTTTGTTTGATCGTGAACTGGGACCATAAAAATTCCACTTGGTTTCACATTTAAACCCACCCCAAAGCAAAAAACCTTATACTATTCTTTCTTAATTTTAGTTTCTTTTGCTGAACTTTCATTCATAATTCACAACAGTTTTGCCTGGGACACCAAGGGTTTGCTTTCATGTTCAATGTATTCATTGACTAATTCCGACAAAAAGATGTCCACTCGGACACTGATTTCAGCGTAATTTCTAAGAAGTCAAGCGCTACTTTTTCTTGATTGGAGCAGTTCGCTAAAAAATGGTAACTCAGGCGAATAATTTGCGCAAAACTCAGTTTAGAAAATTCACAGTATGTCCCTTTCACCCCTGAACTTTGCCTTCGACAGTGTGTAAAAATCCTCTCCACAGTTTACACGTTTCTCGCACCGAAATTTGCCTGAATTATTTAATTTTATAATGCTGCCACACTCACAACAGTGCATATGTGTCTTTTGTAACACCACCAGCAACTAAAAATGCCACTGTAGAATCGCGATTGCACAAAACATTGGTAAATAAACATTTAATGTAGAAATCACACTCTACTTCACAGGCCATATTGAACAAATAAGGCCGAACATAATTAATTTGAACACAAATTAAGGCATCGTTGCACTTGCAAAGGCATAGTGTTATTGCTGGTCTAAGCCAGCTGCTGCCTTGTGATTCATCAAAAATGATGTAATGTGAGGTCGTTGAGTCATCGGAAGAAGAAGTAAGACATATTGTGAAGATGGTATAAAGAGTTTTCTGACCTTAAAAAAAGTAACAAAGTATCATAAGAAATTAATTTCGAAAAGATTGGTTCAAAAAGGTTATTCCCATTTAATTTTATGAGCTGAATAACATTTCTTCTATAAGATCTGTTTATTGGAAGGTTCTAGAGCCCCCGAAATGAGGCACTATTGTCGTCTCATATTATCCTTGTTTTATTTAAGAACGCTTATTTGTCCTTGCTTTATTCATCAACTAATTTTCAGGCTATTTCATTTGAAAGTTCACCTTGACATCTCAAATAATTTTAACAATCACCTTATGGGAGGATTTTATTTAGCTTCCATCTTTGCCGCTCATTTTAGTGCTAATGCGCCAAAACTCTTTCTATAATTAGAATTATTGCTATATTTCGAAACTCCAGTTTTAGTTCTGTGTTGAAGGTTAGTTATATTTATTAGAGTAAATATTCACCTACCTGGATTAATTTTACGATCGCTTTGAACTCTGTCCCGCATATGAAGATGACACACTACTAATCTCTTTAAGGTTTTTCCAAGTTTCTTTTTTCGTCATGGTTACCCAATCTTTTATTGTGGGATATGGTAGGCTTATGAAAGTTTATTTAAGTATATGTACCAACTTTACTGTTTAATGTTGGATAATATATATGCTGGAATTTTCCCTAAAAACTTTGTTTATTTTTAATCTTATGTTAGAATTTTGTTTTCACTGAGTCTGTTGCTCTTTCAGAGCTAATCACTTATGGCAAGCATCGTTGCTCATGAATTGGGTTGTATGCCATACTATATCTAAACTACCGTCTTTATGGCAATGTTGTGGTAGGGTTTTTTTTGAGTTGTGTTTATTCCATATTAAGACTTACTTTATCTTTGGTTGTCGTTATGACAGTTACTTTAGATTATAGGGTCACAAGGAGATTTATATGTGAGGGAGATTTTCAGTATTTACCGTCCCGAAGAGAAGGACCGGATATAAACTTCTTGCCTATTGAGGTATAAAATGTTTATGAGGCACCAAAAGCAAAAAAAATGGGTTTTATTGAAGACACATATGGACCATTCTCACCGATGGGAGTACCCAAGACGCCATCCGTTACTATTATTCAATGTTTTTCTTTACCACCCTACTCAAGGAGGTTACAGAATAACAATAGTAATGCATTCTTACTACTCACGTTATTCATCGGGTTACAGTTGACCCATGTGCGAGCAAACAGCTAACTTAATTTAAGAAATGCGGCTTCGACTCCATTCAGTCTTACATTTGCTTAAGGACTGCGGAGCCATACTACTCTATACATCTATCTTTACCAAGTATCATAAAACGCTCTAGGAAACATTGAGCCATTGGGAACTCTGTATTACCTCGTTCGCATTATCCATCACAACAAGGCTTCTGCGCAGCAAAGTGGTGTTACGATTGTATTTTTTTGTGTCTTCCTTGTTTATATAGGAATTCTCAAGGAGTGGGCTGAAGAGGTGTCCTGTTTATTTGCCGAGACCGAGACATCAAGCGGTCATCGCATTCTTTCTCTCACTGACTGATTGGCGGGGACCACGATTTGCCTTCTTGCTGCATGGCACAGATGAGAAGAGCGGCGATAGCTTGAAATTTCGAGTCCTTTCCATGAAGCCTTCCGCAAAGAATGTTTGTTATCTAAGACCGCAAGCTACTTTTTTTCGCGGCACTCAGATCACAAGTTCATTATTTTAGGTCCCGAATTCTTGGTGCTGAGCGCTACGCGTCAGTTGGTGATGTCATAGTTTTTTAAAGAAAGCGGTTTCCTCCCCATTCTTTGTGAAGTTTTCCTTGTTAATGCTCCCTTGCTTATCTGAGGGGTCTGTGCCTCCCTCCCGCCACATGGTCCTCTTACTTTTATCTGCTGTTCACCTTTTAATCTAGTTTTCTTTTAAATCAATTTTTCTCCCTTTATTCGGCTAGAATATATAGACTTAAGAAATAATGAACATTGTTCAAGGAATATATAAATAAAAATTATTATGAATGGCTGAGATTGAGCCCCTAAGGTTATTGGATTGTAGGATTTAAATTTGGATATTGTCAGTAACTAGGGAGTAAATTAACCAAAACTATTGATCTTTTGAGCTAAGTGCACGTTCTCCAATCTTTTTTCTTAAAGGTAAAGACCAATGTAGTTACTAACGCTGATTTAAAATATCTCTTCATCTTTTTTGAGAAAATATGAGTATTTATTCAAGGTAACCTTACTTAACTTTAGCTAACTTTAATATTAGTCATTTCTCTTACAAAAGAGTTACATATTTGGAATTATAGTAATAGCATTATAGATGGAATTTATATAAAATTCGTGAAGTTGCAGCAAACCAAAGCCTAAAAAAATATTTAAAATGAACAAAATCAACTGAAATAAATAATTAGTAAAGGAAGCCATGAATGAAAATAAAAGAAGAAGATGAAGAGAAAATACTTCGAAAATTAAATGGTGCTTCAAGGCCCTTGGAATACGTCGTCATCATCAAGTGACAATCAGCGTTTTTCCACTACGTCTCTACGATAGCGACCCTCTTTTGGACGGCTAAAACCTAAGCGTCTAGCGTCGCCTCTTCAGAAAGAATGAAGAAATTTCCCTTTTTCTTTTCCTTTTATTTCTCTTTTCTCACTTTTGTTTTCTTTCTTTTACCAGATAAAGAACAATAGATGAGATAGTGGAAGAAAAAGTGGGAGAGGCAGGACAAGATGGGTCGTAGATCGAGCAATATAGCACAAGTTATTGCCAATCTTTCCTTTTAACTTCGCGCACTCGAAACCGTTCTTCTCATTTCTCTCGCATCTTTTTTAAATCGAGCGAGATTTCAAGAATTTTCGTAAACATGAACCAAAAAGCTAATTTTTTCTCTCTTTGATGTTTTAATGTGATAATTTTTAAAACCATGTTTGTTGTTGACTTCTATGAATTTCATTATTTGTCCATCCAATTGGAAATTTCTTAGAGGTAGCTAATTTATTTTATTGTATTATGATATTTTCTCCTTGTCACTTTAAATATTTGTAGCCGATTCGGTATATGTATTGGTTTGAAAAACGGCGAGAGTATGATAGAACAGGTTCGATCCTCCATCATTTTAAACGGCTAAACCCATTTAAAAATCTAGCTACTATTACCGTAACACAAATTTTATGCTATCGATATTAAATCCATATCTAGGTTTATTTTGTCTACTACTTACAAAATTATAAGGTGTTTTTCTCTATTAGCTCAGGTAATTTAGTCTAAGTTGATCATACATAAATGCTTAACTTATCAATCATAAATATATCTCTAATTGCAAAGTTCATTGATACAAGACATGTATTGTATTGCTACTAGACAAAAAATAATAATGAGGCATTTGCCAATTCTCTTCTGAGTAGATATATATTGTAACTGGATTATAAGGTATATAACATTCTTGGATGTATTTTATTTGAACTCATTCTCACTTAAAATATGTTCAATTTCTTGATCAGAAGGTTTAAAGTAAGGTTTCCGAGGCGAACTACTTTCTTGATCACAGCCTGACTCATCTTATACTATCCTGATCTTACATATGTACCGTTCTCAGATTTACAGCGCCAAATTCTTCCCTTTGGTTCTCTCGGCGTAAATCCAAACCAGTAACGCCTTTTACAAATTTTTGGAGGAGAAAATTCAGCCATGGTATTGCTTACTTCACAGACGATGCATAACTAATTCTACTAAATTATAATAGAGAACTTACAGAAGAAAACACGCATGCGCAGAATTCAGATTTGCCAACGGCGATAAATTACCCAACGCACACTCTGTTATCGATAATCTTATTCTACTTACTGTTTATTAAATTTAGAAGTTTTAAAGATTCAGTAGATACTATGGTTTACACAGGAAGAGACTTCTTACATCATCCAGTTTTGAGTCTCAGTTCTCATTTCATGAACTTGTTGTTTCTGAAGATTTATTATATACTTTAAGAGATTCTCTAAATAATTTATATGTTACCCTTGACGTATTTATTAGGTGCTTTTCACTCTTATCATTAAACCTTTTCCTTCATCTATCTTTTCCTCTCCGGTGGTTTATAGTCTAGGTTAAAATTCCTTCTCTTTAGTTCTTCTTTGGAAAATAAAAAATTCTCTTGTTCCGTGGAAGACAAATCTGCCTTAGTGCTTCAAGTGATTCACCTTTAAGAAGTCACACCATTGACAGGAAGGGAAATAAAAGGTTTTTCGTTAACGGTGTCAAAAATAGCTGGGACTATCTGGTCTCCAGAGAAGGTCGTGCATCAAAGCTTTTCCTGCGCAATTTCAACCTCGACAAGGAAGGTAGTAAGGCCTGTCTGCTATCTCAGTCTTTTCTTTCATTCTCTTAATCTCTTGGGAGGAGCAAACACGCCGATATTACAAATCGCTATCAGAGAGTCAATGGTATCGGTTCACTAATATATACAGCCGGATCATCGTTCTGCATTGTAATCAATATCTGTATAAACTCAAGTTCCGTTTGCATGGCACACTTTTTGTTTTTTTAAACCTCTTTTACGTTCAAAGATATAATAGGGTTTTTTTTAAAACCCATTGCTATTTTCTCAGATGCGAGTGGTTTTCTTAGACACTCAATCGAGTTCTGGGGGATTTCTTAAACCCAGAGAGGAAGAAGGAGGATATGGGTAGAAGAGGTGGAAGGTGTAAGAAGGGAGAGATAATTGAGATGAAGAGATGGGTGGTTTTCCTTGAATTCCTCTTATTGTGTGGGTAAATTCAGCTAGTAATAAATATATCCGTTTTTCTTTATTTTCTACCCCGTACCCCACCTCTAACTTCCTGCATCCTAGCCTTAGCGTGGATCCAATGTTATAAGCTGGACTGTAATTCTGTAATGGTCAACATTATCTCCTCCAGGAGAAGACTTTGGAATGAATTGATAAAAAAGAGAGATCAATTAAGCGATTTGTCTTTTTAATAACAATTCAAAGACATTATTAATATTTTAATAAGAAATTATTAAAGCTTTTTTCTGCGAAAAAGCTGTATTTGTAAAGCTTAGTTCACGCGAAAAACAATAATTAAAGTAAGGGGCGGTTATGATTGTTTTTTTAGGTAAGGGGCTAATTTTTACGCTAACTTACGCTTAGAACTTAAGTGATTCTTATATAGGCAATTTTATCTTCAGATTTAATCTTTGACCTAAATATGGATGATTTCATCAAAGGAATAAAGAAAACTCATGGGAAAATGTGTTTAAAACAATAAAAGATTATATTATATTGTCTGTGTCGAGATAATCCTCTTCGTTACTTCGAGTTCTCCTCCGTCGTAGACGGTTCTCTCGTGCCACGCCACTGCTTCGCCAACAATAATGGCTGCCCATCAAATTTAGAATTACTTCTAGATTCCTAGTTTTCCCTTTTAAAATCCTAAAAACCGCAACATCCTCTATTCTGTCCTCTGCATTGGCTTTGTCTTCACACTCATCTCTGCTGCATGTGTGAATGTGCCTTCTCTCTAAGTGCCCTTAAACTGTGGAATGGGCTGCATACTGCCATACGCCCCTTTTCCTCGCTTGGCGCTTTCAAGCGGGCTCTGAAACCTACTCCTTTCAGACCTTTTCCTAGTCAATGGACGGAAGCCTAGTCATGCCTTTAATAGTCTTGAAGGGTGCCATAAAAAAATTATTATTAATATTATTATTACTTCTCATAGAAAATCTTGATAATAAGTGTAGTTTGTTGTATCAATCTCCATCATCTATTCATTCACTTAGTCATTGCCTAATTTTATTGTATTATTTATGCGGTTTAGCATTTTGGTTCGTACAAAATGTGGTAAAGTTAGGATAATTGACAATATGCAAGTACTACGGTGCCAGAGTTATAAATGAGATACGTTAAATAATAACACCACTTATACTCCCTGAAGCACTGAGAGCCAACCGGTAGAATCTCCATTTAAGCTTATCAAATAACAGTGTTAGTAGTACTGCTTTTTCACCTATTCATATGTTGCTTTATCTGGAAAGCCCACCATAGAACTCTAAGCACTTCCCTTTGACCTAAATTGTAAGAATGTTGTTTTTACATTTTCTCAATTAATGTTTGAGAGAAATAGAGTTCTTTCATGCCATACTTCCTCTTTTCTTCAAATTTAGCTCTTTCATTCATTGGTCGCTTTGTTTCTTTTATAATTCAGAAATGTTGCGCTTCCCATCTTATCCAATTTATGAGGTCTTAATATTAGGACACGAATAAATATAGACTTCGATTACCTACTGAATGATCTATTATTTAAATAGGCTTCCTTCGGACTCAGTCTCTTTTCTTCCATAGAATTTCATTTCTTTATGCTATTTCTGACGACGAAATTAATAATCAAGGAAATCACCTGTTTCATTTGAGCGATAATTTTTCACTCGCATTGACGTGTTTCGCCATCGAATAAAATGTAGTAAATCAAGTAATTGACCAAATGTGCCTTATCGGCAATTCAGCATGGTTTCTATCGTCCTTCGATATAAAATTCAAAAGAAAATATGAGATTTAGTAACACACGCATAGCTATAGAGTAAATATTTAATATACTAACTCACCGTCATTTGCCTCAACTCTAATCTTCCTAGTCATAAAAGACAACATTTACATACGCTAATCATCGCCAAAGTTAATCAATTTTATGATAGGCTATTTATAGCAGCCTGAGCCATGTAATGAGAGCTTCACTTATCATCATTTCATTTTTGCATTAAATTAATCCTCGTAAAATCATGACAATTATAACACAAAGTTTACTCACTCGACAGAATACTTTCCTCGTATCTAATTTATAATTTCCATGCTAATTGCATGAAACCTAAGAAAACAGGCAGCCCCCTTTTAAGCAACAAGGTGCCTCGGAGAAAAGGTTTAAAACACCGTCAAACTTTGAAATCATTTCGGTGAACTCGGCTTTTAAACACCATAGCGTTGAATGGCATGTTTTGATTTCAAATCTCCTTTTGATGAAAATGATTTCGTTCTCGGAAAATTCCTATTTTTCCTTTACGTATTGACAACAACAAATACAACTTGAAATATGCCATTATATATGTCAAAGTGCATTGCTTTGCACATTTCATCATACTTTTTATCTATCATTAGGCTATCCCGATTTAAGCTCTAGTTAAGAAAAAGAAATTAAGGAATTTGAGCAGAAAAAAGAAATTAACCTTAGGTAAACCTCTACAAATTCGGCTGAGTAACAAAGAACTCGTTCAATCAAACGCAGGGAAAATCCAATGAAAAGAAACTATCACGAAAGAATGGTGGAATAAAAGGTGAACGCAGAAAAGCAATAGTAGACACAAACACCACTTAAAACTCCGACACAAGCTCATTTCCACATTTACTACAACTATAATCACCCACGAATTATACACGCCAAATTCACTCTCTCCCCCCAAAACAACCCATATTTTTCAAATCATCATCATCATCATCACTAACTCTATAATTTAAGAAGGGGATTTTTTTGAGTATTTGAATAATAATTTCATCTTAGTTTGGTTATGACATTTTTTTTTATCAGAGTTCAGAAATAAATATAAGTATCGAAATTTGGGGAATTTTTTAAAACCAAAAGAATTACAAATGGTGAAGTTCAGAAAATTTATTTTTTATATATCTTCTATAACTACATTTTAGCAACGTGATATTTTGAAAGGGGGGAAATTTAGTTTAGAGTTCCTTCTTAAAATTATTTTAATTAGCGAAGTTCAGAAAATTTAAACAAATTTAACCATGGCTGCTTTTGTTTAGATTATAAAATTTAATCTTAGTAGCAAAGCGCAAGCTTTGCCCGTAGGGTTGAGTGGCGAAGCCTCTGCTGGTATTTCTATTATTTCCCTCTTTTACAACGAAGATACCCCAAACTAAATTATCTCAGTTTTATTTTAAAAACAAAACATATTTGCCATTCCCTAATAGTTAAAAACCCTGCATTTTTATAATTTGAATATTACCACGTCTTCTGCTTCCCATTTCCCATATAATTAATTTATAAATATCTGATAACTTCCCTAAAATTGATTAATTTTGTTGACATTTCTATCCTACCGGAAACATCGGTACTAAGAAGTTAATATATAATAACCAGGCAATGGCTTCGCTACGAAGATTAAAATTTAAAATCTAAAAAATGCAACCATCTAGAAATTTTTATAAATTTTCTGAACTTCACCATTTGTAATACTTTAGGTTTTAAAACTTCAACAAATTTCGAAACTTATATTTATTTCTGAACTACACTATTTTTTTTTTAGTTATTATAAAAGAATTATTAGAAATAGCTTTGAAAAAAAAAACGTAAGTCAAAACCAAACTAAGATGAAATTATTATTCAAATACTCAAAAAAATCCCCTCTTAAATTATAGAGTTAGTGATGACGATGGTGATGATCATGATAATTGTAGTTTTTTCTATAATTTTAAATGAAAAAATGGTGAAGTAACTTGTTTTTTTTATACTATATATTGTTTTTGTGAATCGAAGTACCACAGTACGCAAAAAATTCCACAAATAATGACTTCTGCCGACCAACCTAAGGATTTGGGTGGGTGTATAATATAGATGTGTATGTAATAATACAGGTAGAATTTATTCATTTCATGTCTTATAGAATATTGAACTTAATAATAGGTTGGGCAAAACAGACAAGATAAATACACTGAAATCGATATACAGTTCATAGAAAGTGGCAGGGATTTTTTTCATTTAAGAACAGTTTTCACGAATGAAATATAGCTCTAACTTTAAAAAAGGCCGCCATTTTTGACGGCACGGATACACTAGTTAGAAATAATTTGAAAAATCATTTTCGAAATTTGTTTATATTTCGGGGTAAATGGAAGGAAACAGTTGAAAAATTTCGCAATTTTTACTATAAAATTGCTTTCCAACTTGAATTTTAATAATTAGTAGATTTAAAAATGATTTTTTTTTATAGCTGCATATTTAATGAGGGGGATGTTGTTCATGTTGTCTTAAAAGGAGGGTTGGATCATATTACATTTATGGTTTTCAAAAATTTTAGGAACTTAAAAGTAATGAAGAAAATGTAGAACAATAAAAGTAATGAGAAAAATAGAGATCACCATAAAAGTAGGAAGAAAATAGAGAGGACCAAAAAAGTCATGACGCAAATGGACATCACCATAGAAGAATGAGAAAAATAGAGAGCACCATAAATGTAATGAGCAAAATTGAGAGCACCATAAAAGTAATGACAAAAATAGAGATCCGTATAAAAGTAAAAAATAAAATAGAGAACATGATAAAAGTAAAGGGAAAAATGTAGAACTATACAAGTAACATGATCCGGATGGATATCCTAAGTGCCACATAAACCAGCTTGAGATTAAGACTCGACGTTCTTCAACTTTTGTTCGAATCTCTTTCTTTCGAACATTGCATTTCCAAGGGTTAAACCATCTTCTACCATTCTACCAGGTAAGGCATGGATAAAATAAGTGATCTTTGCGGAGCATTACTAAAAGGTTAGGCGTATGTCTAAGAAATGTTTACTTTTTAGCCCACACTTGTACCATTTGTATTCAAGAATCGGTCACATTTGGTTTAAGAAAATTTGAAGTTTTTTTGGTTAACAGGTTTGCAATAATATCTTCTTTTCTCTGATCGTTCCTTGGAATTGAAGGTTAATTTTACGTGCACCAATGATATCAATGTGTTTTCAGGAATAACTACACTAATAATTACGTGAAATGGATGATTTTACTCCCTCTTTATCCCTGTGACTACTCCCACCTTATATTTTTTTCAGTAGAGCAACTCTACTCTATGGATCAGTAATATGGAGGCCATTTTTGAGAATAATAAAGCAGTAAACCAAATATGATTTTCGAGAACCCGAAATCCTATTTAGCACCATCAGATGCTGCGAGCGTAGTTGATTGAATTTTTTCTTCTCCAGCTTCTGCGCTATATAATGCTCTCAATCAGGCATTATTAGTGAGCATTATCAGCTCCAAATGCCAACGGTATTACTGCGTGAAATCATAGCTCTGATCTATTCTCATACTTTTCAATTAGCGACGATATTCATCGGCGGGTCTTGCTGCAGTGCCTCTAAGCCCAGAAATGTGAATAAAAAGCTTTTAACTTTGTTATTACAATTAATGGTGAGGTTTTTCACTTTAGCTCTTTCTTTCACATCGGGAATTCTTATAAGGATTAACCTGGAATTTGGAGCACATAAATCTGAACAGAGGGATTATTGAGAGGACTTTATTGGAAAAAATTGGAGCAAATTATGCCGTCAAAGAGGAACAACTCAATCACATGAATGAGAACAAGGAAACCTATTCATGCATCAATTTAACATATGGTAACTAAAAACTGGAAAATAAATCACTGGAAACAAAGACTTGAAGCCGTGAGTAGGGAAAGCGTTCTACAAATTGTAATCTGAATATGTTTCCATAACACAGAAATATTGCATAGTCGTTGATTATAGTCAACTGACTTTGATTTTATCGTAAATTTATACAATAAAAGCAAAGTCACTGGCGATAGAGCAACAAGCACTGTATAATTTCACAACCTAGGGTTTTGAGATTCTTTCAAGTTTTATGGCTTCATTCGGAATATTTTAAGATGAGGTAAGTGAAAGTGATGTTTACGTGCACATCCTTTGATGACTACCCTTGAGAAAAACATAGATGAGCGTATATTTTTCATTTATAACTCTTTAGAGCGAAGAAAAACCCTTCCTACAAAGTTCTGAAAGAGAAAATACATATAACTCATATTACATGTGTCGTAGAATAGGCTCCCGACGATATACATACTATATATAATTATTCGTTGAGGGAATAATTCTATATTTCGAGTGCGTGGTAATCAAATTCCGAGAATGGTTCAAAAGGGGGAGGCCTGGAGAGGGCTTATTTATCTTAAATATATTTAAGAAGTGGAACGGAGCCCAAGGATAAATAATATGTCAAACATTAATAAAATAGAGTTTTATTAATTAATCTATCAAAACAACACACGGAAAATGTTTAAATAACCGGGGATTAAAATGGGAGAAACACAGGAAATGAAAAAGGTCATGGGAATATTTGACTAAGCTAAGGATTAAGATTTGGAGGGATATAAAACGGCATACCAAACAAAAAGGGGAAATGGTTGGCTATAATCGTTTAAAGCACAGAGTTGTGTTGACAGAAGGTTGAATGGTTAAATGTAATGCGTAGCTTACATAATTACAAGGTTGTCATGCAGAGGAAGGCGATAAAAAGCAATCTTCGGTCCAACTGGCGATTCTTTTCCATGAGAAGGGGTTCTTCGGGGGTTGTCCTTTACAACGGTGAAGGACTGTCTTCGAAGAGTGAGAGCAAAGTGGGGCTCGGAAGTAGGAGCGATCCTTGAGCTAGGTTATCGGAGATGTTCTAGATGAACAATGGAGGTTATTGTTGTAACGAAGTGTTCTCTTGAAGAACGTTAAAAAAGGGGGGAATTAAATTGCCCTGACGTGATGTCTTGAAAACGATAACCGTTTCTTAACGAGCGGGCTTGAATAACAATGGCTGTTCTAATGGTGTTCTCTTTCTGAACAACAGGGATTGTGATAACCGTTTCTTGTCAAACGGGCTCGAAGAACAATAGCTGTTCCAAAGTTGTTCTCATTCTGAACAACAGGGAGGCCCTGTTGACTTGGCACTCAAGGGATATTGTCCTCTTCTGGACAACAAGGGTGTGATAGAACGGGTTGAGGCAGCGTTAGTTTCAACTCCTATCACATATTATTTAAAACCACGATGCTTCCACGTGCATCTTCGCCTCGAAGCTTGGCGCCTTATCGCAGCCACCGGATGTCAATGTTTAAACAATGAGGTTATCATCCCCCCGTTCGCCCCCATACGCCGACCTCGCCAGATTGAGTTAGGCTCATTGGCAGATAAGGCATTGTTCCCAGCCTCGGCTGTGCATTCCCTCGAAGCTCCCACTCCATTGTCCCCCACGCCAAGGGAGTGTATCGACTATTTAGATGGAAACTTTACCACTAAGATCAGATTGGAGATCCAGATTTTCGTCACAACACATCACCACGACCCTCTCTCCCTTTTTGCTCCAAGCGACCTCGACCTCGAGATTCACCATCACTTGTCCAGAAGGAGGACAATATCCCTTGAGTGCCAAAGGTTCGAGCCTTTCGTGACGCCAAGTCCTCAAGGCTTACCCCTTGTTGTTCAGAAGAGAACAACATTAGAACAGCCATTGTTCTTGAGCCCGTAGACAAGAGACGGTTCTCACCCCCCCCACCCCGGTTGTTCAGAAGAGAACAACGTAGAACAGCCATTGTTCTTCAAGCCGTTCGTCGAGAAACGGTTCTCATTCCCCAGACGCCACGTCAGGATCCTTTTATTCCCCCCTTTCGGCTGGAACTCGCTAGCGGACCGAAAATTCCTTCACGTCGCCTTCCACTGCACCACAAGTTTAAAGTTACGTAAGCCAAACGTCACCTTTGAGTACTTAACACTTTTGTCAATTCTATCCTGTGCTTTAAATGGTTTAGCGAACCATCCCATCCCTTTAACTTTATATTTGTTTTACCTTTTCAAATCCCTTAATCCTCGGATTAGCCTGAGCCCCCACGACCCTTTCCATTCTCTGTTTATGTCAATATTTTCCTTTTTGTGTTTGTTGTTAGTTATTATTAATAAAACTCTATTTTATTAATGATAGCAATATTATTATCCTTGAGCTCAGTTCCACTTCTTAAGCATATCGAAGATACATAATATCGGCCCGCCAGACATTAACGCACTCTAAAGATAATTAAAGAAGTTCCCTCAACGAATAGTTATATATGGTATATCGTCGAGAGTCCATTCTACGACAAAGGGCTTTCTCGGGGTAGAGTTCCTAGGTGCACAAGGGAGACCGGATCGGCGTGATGCCTCGCGGAGATAATTGCGATCTGGTTCAAATGCGAAATGCTATCGCATAAATAGCCGGAGCCAGCCCCTTGGCGTAGGGGACAATGGGGAGGGGGGGGGGGACTTCATGGAAGGTCCCGGTGGCGCTTGGGAAAATATCTTATCTGCCCATAAGCCTAATTTAATCTAGCGAGATCGACGTATGGAAGCGAACGGGGCATTGTACCTCCTTGATTAAACTTGGGGATGGGGGTGCGATAACGCGCATTTTACCTCCTCTCGCAGCATACACGTGAGGAAGCATGTGTTACGACATGTGATAGGGGCTGAAACTTGGCGGCCTCAGAACGTTCTATCACACCCCTCCATTTCTGGGGAAGTTGTCACTTTGAAAAAAATGAGAGAAAAAACAACCATAGAGCTCCGTTTTGGAGACCTCACTTTCTTGCATCGAGCGTACTTTCATGCACCCAGCTAGCATTACAACAATACATATGATTATGTTGATCATTTAATTATAGATGAAACTAACCTTTAATACAATCTTCACCATAAAAGAGTCATGGGGGAACAATAAAATAATATAAAATTAGTACATATTAGACAAAAGAATTCATACGTAAATGAATGGGGACAACTGTACCAACATAGCAAAAAAAAAAATTAGACGTTGAGCCACAAAATTAAGACATTTACATTCAATTGAATAATTATATTACAGGAGAATCCAATTAATTCGTACAAGATGGTATATACATACATAGAAATCCTAATCCTATAAATTACAAATTAATCTACACTATTTGGTAACGCATTCCTACTGAGTGCGTCAGCGACCCGATTATCCTAACCTTTTTTGTACTTTATTTTAAATTGGTACTCTTGCAAGAGTAGATTTCAGCGCATAATTCTGCCGTTGGAGTGTCGTACATTCCGAATATAGGCCAACGGGCGATGGTCAGTTCCTATCCGAAATTCTTTTCCTATCAAATACATTTTAAACTTGTTAATAACACAAATAATAGCACGAGCTTACTTCTAAATAGTGGCATATCTCTTTTCGCGGGGTAATAGCTGGCGACTAGAGTATGCAACTGGATGATTTGTTTCATAATCCTCATATTGAAGGAGTACACCGCCAATGCCCTCGTTGCTCGCGTCGGTCTTAATCCCAAAAGATTTTTCTGAGTTGGGCAACTTCAAAATGAGGGCAAAAATGAGCTTACTCTCGAGCTGATTAAAATGAGAAATAGCATCATGCCAACGTAGTCAATCGGGAGAATTCTTTTTTAAAAGGGTGCTGAGGGGTGCCGAGATTGCAGCGAAATTTGGGGCAAATCGTCAATAGTAAGAAGCTGATCCTAGGAATCATCTTAATTGCTTCTTAGTATTCGGGAGGGGCATGTCGGTGATTGCCTTAATCTTGTCCTCCTGTGGACCTAGCTGGCTTTGTCCTATTTCAAAACCCAAGTATTTTATAGTTTCGGACGCAAAATGGCATTTGCTGGGGCCAATGGTGAGGCCCTTTTCGCGCAGTCGCTCGAAGAGAGCTAATAAGGTGGATAAATGATGACTCCATTCACGAGTAGCGACGTAGACGTTATCGAAGTAAAAGGAGAAATTCGGAAGTCCATCTAACAACCTTCTCATGAGACGGTTATAGTTACTACACCCGGTCACAAGGCCAAAAGGAAGGCGCTCAAATTGCATTAAGCCTTTCTCAGTTGCAAAGGCGGTATATGCTTTCACATCGGGCTGGAGGGGAATTTGGTAATAAGCCTTGCCCAAGTTAAGTTCTGAGATGAACTTAGCGCCTTTAAAAAGGTTGAGGTTTTGATCTACCAGCGGGATGTGGCTCGGCAACGAACACAGTTACCGAATTTACCTTCCGGAAGTCGATGCACATCCGATAAGAGTGATCAGGTTTCTAGACCATGACGATTGGGGAATAATAACTAGAGGTGGAAGGTTCTATTATATCTAAACGTTTCAAATTATCTACTGCGGCGTTAAAAGCTTGGCGTAAACGAATCGGCATGGGATAGGGTTTTGAACGGACAGTTTCTAATGTCGTTAATTTAATATACATAATGCTCGAAACTAGTAGCGCATCCAGGCTTCTCTGAAATAACGTCGTAGAAATGACATAATAATTATTGTAGCTGACTCATTTTAAGTGGTGTCAGCTGAACGTCGATATCCAGGACAGAGGGTTCAAAAGACTCGCTTGGCAGGGAAGGAAGAGGGTACTCGGCATCAGGTTGGATGCACACTGTCTGAATGACATAAATGGACTGCACGGGTTAATCCTCTTCAAGTGCCGATGTTTCGTCCAGTGCTACGAACGTATCTCCATGGGCGCGTCGGTGGTAATTTTTTAACAGGTTAACGTGGTAGAGTTTATCACCTGCTAGGGGTACTAATGAGGTAATCTACCGGTCCTCGTACCTCGCGGACCAAGAACGGACCTTTCCATTGGCTCAGTAATTTATTACTCGCTGTGGAAAGGAGCAGGAGTACTTCATCATTGGGCTTAAATTTCCAATCTTTGGACCTGACATCAAAATAGGTTGTATATTTTTCAAAATTGACATCGGCATTTTCATAGGCCATGTTCGCTCATTTCTCGAGCCTCTGGCGTAGATCCAAGACATAGGCGCAAGATGACTGAAGTTCTTGGTCCAATTGGGGCTTGGTTAGCAACTCCTTTAAAATGCTGAGTGGTCCGCGTACATTACGTCCATAAAGGAGCTCGAACGGTGCAAAGTATAATGTACGATGAGGAATTTCTTGATAGGCGAATAGGGCGACCGGTAGATATCGGTGCCATTCGCGGGGCTGCTCGGCACAAATATTCTTAATAATGGATTTTAGATTTCCATCTAATTTTTCACACATTCCGTTTGTCTGTGGCCGGAAGGGGGTGGAAAAAAAGGGGCTTTACCATTAGCAGCTTCCATACGTACTCCATCACCTCGGAGGTGAATTGCCGTCCTCTATCGGAGAGTATTTCCTTGGGGGCGCCTACCCTTGAAAAGATGGAAATGAGGGCCTCGGCGCAAGAAATACTATCGATTCGGCAAAGGGGGACAGCCTCGGGAAAACGGGTAGCAAAGTCAACTAAGGTAAAAATGTAGCTGTGCCATTCGCTCGAAGGGGGGTGGATAGGGCCAACCAGGTCGATGGCCACTCTGGAGGAGGGTACAGTGATGACTAGTCCCCTTTGTAAGGGAGCAAGTTTGACCCGCCCCTTAGCAGACGTCTATTGACATAAATCGCACGATTGACAATGCTTTAAGATGTCAGCTGCAGCACTCACGCAGGAAAAATATTTAAAAATACGCTGACCCGTTTTAGTATGATTATAATGACCGGAAAAGATGCTGTCATGAGCTATTTTTAGTACTATAGGTACATGGGATCGTGGAAGGCATAAGACAGTTGTAACAGCGTTATTACTGTCCTCGGCGGATCGGTAGAGTACACCACCTTGCTCCAGGCACCTTATTATTTGGGGTCCACGGACAGTCCTTGTTTTGGGCCTTATCCCATAAGGGTGTTAGTGTTTCACACTCCTTTTGTGCAGACCTAAAGTCCTGGTTAAGGAACTCCGAGAATTTGGACGGTATCAGGGTTCTGTGGGGGGCGGGCTCCTGGGCATCCTTCTTAGCTCGGGCTCGAGTAAGGGCGGCCTGGGACACAGAGTCGGAGCTTACTTGAGGTCTCTGTCCTATAAGTACGAAAAAAAATTTTATAGGTACCGAAATGACTTCGCCCAGCCATCATAATACTGACACTGCAGGTAACATTTAACGACGGGGAATCGGTTCGCCCGCCCGAGGTAGTCATGTACTACCACAAATCTTTCGTGATTAGGGTCCACTTGGCAAAGGAGCTCGTCGGACACGATAAAACACGTGCACCCTGTGTCCCTGACGGAAGTAGATAAACGGCATCCGTTCACGCTGCCCTCCTCAAATTTTAAAGTTCCCGGGGAACTTTTATCAAAAATAAAATTTACCTGGTGGCCTGACGGAGGGGGAGAGTTAATGCTTGGGTCTGCACCACCGGGGAAGCCTGGGTGGCATTAATCTGGTAAACTTGGTGGGCTGGTCCGCTTTTAAGCCTAGAATTTGTAGGCAATACCACCTCATCTGGTTTTCTACACCGCAGGTGAAGCATATGATCGGTCGCTTCGGGAAGAGTGATGGTGGAGAGATCTTAACGAGAGGTTTGATGTACCGTTGTTTGTTTGGGGGGAAAAAGTTTTGGGGTTTTATGAGGCCCGGAAGGGGCGAGAATCCTTCCTTCTTTTCTGGTAGGGGGATTAGTGAGAATTTCAATTCTCCTTGGGGTATAAATTATGGCTTGCAGCTTAGAAATCCGCTTTTTCGGTACACTCTTTAAAGGTCTGGCACCGACGATCCTCGACGAACGCGCGGATCTTCGTCGGGAGAGACGACAAAAATTGATCCCGCAAAACGAGGTCTGTTAAAGACTCGTAGGCAGGAACAACCTTTGAGGATTCTAACCAGAATTTAAAATTCCTCTGAAGAATGTATCTGAATTGACGTTCGTCTGTCCGAGTTTAATACGACCTCCTCGAAATTCTTCTCGGTAGAAATCGGGAGTCATATTATGAGTGGCCAATAACTCAGCATTTAAGGTGCTGTAGTCAATTGTACATTCAGATGGTAATGAAATTAAAATGTCTCTCATTTGAGAATTTAAGAGTGGAAGTAACCTCACTACGCCTTCGGCCTCCAAATCTAGGTTGTTGATTTCAAGGATCTTTTCGTTGTGTGATAAAAATGCTCCGAAATCCTCTTCATCCATGAAATTGGGGAGCTTAAGGGGGAGATTGGCCAGGGCTTCTAAACGTGTACTCACTGATTGTGTTTAATTATGTACGCGTGCCATTTCAAGCTCATGGTGAAGCTCGGCTTGCCTTTTCCGTTCCTCTCTTTCTCTTTCTTCTCGTTGGATTTCTTCTTCTCTTTGCCTTCCTTTCTTCTCTTAACTTTTCTCTTTCTCTTCGTTTCTCCTCATAAACGTACTCAATCAATTCTCTTCCGGAAAGTCCCAAGGATTCTCCTTGCGCTTTGAAGATTTCAGACTGAGTCCTAGCCTTTTAGAGAATTAGCCTACCTAAATATGGGCACTGATCTATTTGTGATTGGTTTCTCGACGTAGATAACCAATGACTAAAATAACACAAAAAACAAACGAATAAATTATTATACTACTTCCTTGAGCTACTCGAGCTTCTTAAGTTTTTAAAAGGTGATAGTAATCGTTAAAACAAAAGAGAATTAATATACTCAATTCTTATAACGAATAACACTATGCTTCACTCGAGTGAGACCAGTGTTTACAAAGATATAGCTTTAAACCTTACACACTTGACGCTAAATTTAAATAGTATATATATATATATATATATATATATATATATATATATATATATATATCGTAGAATAGGCTCCCGACGATATACTATATATGACTATTCATTGAGGGGATTATTGTATTTTCGAGTGCGTGGTAATCAGATTTCGAGAATGGTTCAAAAGGGAGGGCCTGGAGAGGGCTTATTTATCTTAAATATACTTAAGAAGTGGAACGGAGCCCAAGGATAAATAATATGTCAAACATTAATAAAATAGAGTTTTATTAATTAATATATCAAAACAACACACAGAAAATGTTTACATAAGCGGGGATTAAAATGGGGGGAACACAGGAAATGAAAAAGGTCATGGGAATATTTGACTAAGCTGAGGATTAAGATTTGGAGGGATTTAAAACGGCAAAACAAACAAAAAGGGTAAATGGTTGGCTATAATCATTTAAAGCACATAGTTGTGTTGACAAATGGTTAAATGGCTAAATGTATTGCGTACCTTGCATAATTACAAGGTTGTCGTGCAGAGGAAGGTGATGGGAAGGAATCTCCTGTCCAACTGTCGATTCTTTTCTAGGAGAAGGGGTTCTTCGGGGGGTTGTCCTTAACGAGGGGAAAGGACTGTCTTCGAGGAGTGAGAGCAAAGTTGGTCTTGGAAGTACGAGTGATCCTTGGGATAGAATATCGGAGATGTTCTAGAGGAACAATGGAGGTTATTGTTGTAACCAAGCGTTCTCTTGAAGAACGTTAAAAATGGGGGGAAATAAATTACCCTGACGTGATGTCTTGGGAGCGAGAACCGTTTCTTTTCGAACGGGCTCGAAGAACAATGGCTGTTTCAAAGTTGTTCTCTTTCTGAACAACAGAGGGACCTTGTTGACTTGGCGTCTCGAAGGGTACGAACCTTGGCACTCAAGGGATATTGTCCTCTTCCGAAGAATAAGGGGTTTCTCGGGGTAGAGATCCTAGGTGCACAAGGGAGACCGGATCGGCGTGATGCCTCGTGAAGATAATCGGGATCTGGTTCAAATGCGAAATACTATTGCATAAATAGCCGGAGCCACCCCTTGCCGTAGGGGACAGAGGGGGGTGGGGACTTCGATGGAATGTCCCGGTGGCGCTTGGGAAAATATCTTATCTGCCCGTTAGCCTAATTCAATCTGGCGAGATCGACGCATGGAGGCGAGCAGGGAATTGAACCTTCTCGATTAACCTTTTGTATGGGGATGGCGATACTCCACCTTCTACTTCCTCTCGCAGCATACACGTGGGGAAGCATGCGTTTCGACATGTGATATTTATGCTGAAGCATGGCGGCCCCAGACCGTTATATAACAATATGAAACCTCTCAATTTTTTTCTATGGTACA
Organism: Ceratothoa steindachneri; assembly: GCA_963969495.1. Classification (NCBI taxonomy): domain Eukaryota; kingdom Metazoa; phylum Arthropoda; class Malacostraca; order Isopoda; family Cymothoidae; genus Ceratothoa; species Ceratothoa steindachneri. The sequence goes on along the minus strand of OZ018323.1, from coordinate 140,898,947 downwards.
AAGTTTGTGCTATTTTAAACCCCTTTTTCTCTGCCTACAACTTTCAAACCATATGTCAGATCCTCTGCAAACTATGATGCTCTTAACTTGCCGCGAAGCGCTAGGTTAAGGCTTTGCTTTTTTTGAAAGGAGTAAAGTTCAATTGTACCCATTTAATTCATGAAATGAACCATAAGTTTATGGGACCTATGGTTATTTAACCTGGAGATTTCAAATCTGCCATTAGATTTGGCGTTGTGTGGCGATATCTGTTAGCGGAAGGATTATTTAGACATTCAAAGGCACTGCTAAGTGATTTGGGAAACCATCAAAGCAATAACCATTTATCAGCTCATCACAATACGCCGCAGGTCATTGGAAGGATTTCCCCTCTTGTTCATATTAAAGACAAGACCTAAAGACATTACATGCTTGTATACCTTCTGCATATCATTAACTCAGAGCCCTCACCGATCATATTATACACTCTGAATATCTTTTCAAAATATATGCCCTCCTTCCATGATTTTTATATTATAGACTCCGCCAAACACGAAAATATTTGAAGAATATTAGAATCTCTTTACATTAAATCCAATAAGCCTCTGCTAAATACTGATACAAGTTCTTTACCCATTCTATTATATATGTAACTAAATATTTCCCTCCCTTCCCAACCAAACCGTAATGATGTGTTTCCAATCTCAAATTATAACTACAGCCTTTTTATCATTACTGAATATATATATATATATATATATATATATATATATATATATATATATATATATATATATATATAGATATAAAAATGCAATGTCCCGCAAGGAAAATGAAAGGTGCTTCCAAGTTCTTTCGAACTTTATTCCGTTCATTCTTAAGGATAACTACAAGAGAAAATAATATAATAAGTGTATATATAAGCTAGTAAAAGATAAAGAGCCGCCTCTAAGAGAAGAAATCACCAATGAGGAAGTAGGAGAGGCATGAGTAAATTCGCATTAAGATTTAGCTATAACAGGTAGCAAGGTCAAACCGAGAGGCAAGAAAGAGTTAAGAACAGAGTCAAAAGGGTTAAAACGTTCAACAGATAAAGCGATAGTCTAAAGAGAGAGACTAGAAGAGACACGAGAAGTAAATTGATACGTATGTGAGAGGGACAAGGAGAGAGGAAGAGAAATAAAATAGTGTTAATACAAAATCAATGCAATAATAAATTGACAAATCGGGTTTCCATAAAAATGAAATTGAAAAAAAATTAGGAACATAATTCAAAGCTAATTTCTTTAAGAATGAGTTTTTTTATAACAGCATCAATTTTAAAAGGCCAGGGGAAATGTTAAAGTTATTAAATTGGCTTATACATGAAGATTCAACAAGGTTTCTTTTAATTGAGTCATTTGAGAGAGAAATAAATGTTGCTGAATTTCAACTACTTAAGTGGTTATTTTCGGACATATGCCCACAAAACGCATTATTATTTACTGCTCGCTAACATTGTATTCATGCTGATTGTTTTTTGCGCATATGTCGTATGCCTTCGCTTTTAGATCTTTTTATATAGTTATCTTGCCTTATTTTAAATATTGCTCATCTATTTTTTCTGCTACTGACCCTCATCTAAAATTACGTACTAGCGCAGGTAAAGAAATTAAATTTTTGCTTTCTGATCTTCAATCCGACTTATGGCGTTACAGCAATCTTATGTTCCTAAGTCAAAAAAAATATTAGTCAAGGAGGCTTTATTTACCTCCATCGCGTTGTTGTTCAGAAGGGCTATGCAAATTATATTTATTTATGTATCAGTTATGTCTTTTCATTTCTTGTGAGTACTATTGAGTTCTATTCGAGCTTTTTTTTCTAAAACTATTTATTATTGTGAAATGCATTTTCTTACTGTATAATTGTGTCTGAAAGGGTAATATTTTAAGACTAAGGTTAATAGATTTTCGGAGATGATAATTATTGGGAGTAACCATTAATTATATTTTTTAGAATAATTTAAACTTTTAATTTTTATCTCAGTTATTTTTATCTATTTGTTAAGCTTTCTCCTATTATTATGTTCCTCGCTGGATCTCCTGTAGTTTTGCTCGCTTGCCCAACCAGACGGTGTATATGAGACAAAGATTTAATACATTTCTTTCACTCACATTTTATACATTTTCCTTTCCAATAGCGAATGGGGAGTAGGTTGTATCAACTAGCGATCTACACAATGTGTATTCCAGTTTCAACAGACCACGGATCAGCCTGGCACGTGAAACTCAGCAGTTAGGTGAGATTTTTTTTTTCTGTTTCCATCACGTTTTCAATTCTCTCAAGTCACTTGCTCATTAGAACTTTATATTATTAAACTCTAAATGGTACCAAAACTTGCTTCATCACCCCTTTTTTCATCATTTCAGATACAAAATGAGGATGATATCTGTATTTTCCTTCATAATGGCACAGTTTGACGCAAAACTAAAGAAATACAATCTATTTAGCAAAAAATAACATCGAACTTTTGCGAACTTAGCAGGGTAATTCGGCACAACCAAACCCATTTGTGTTGATACAGAAGTCATGAAATTGTGAGTAGTTGTGGGTGTTTAATGAACCCAAATGGAGCAACATCAGTCAAGATATGATCAGAAATTTGTTCTCCAGCTTGCCAAAACGAATTGAAGCAGTCTTAAAAACAAGTGGTATCATTATAAATATTGAATGCGTCGATCAATTGACTTTATTATTAATAATATATTTATTAATAAAATGCGTTTAGCCTCCAGTTTCTTCTGTTTGACCTTCAAATTATGATGCAAATATACTAAAACAAAATGCAACGTATGATTACATATTTCTATTAATTTTCTTATATGAAAAAAATATAGTGGTCTCAAAACTTTTATTTATGACTGTATATATATTTCCTAGAGGAATACATCGTTTTAAATCATGTTACTGTGAAAATTGCAAGCCCTTAAATTAATCTATGTGATTTCTTCTTATATTTGGCGATTTTTAAAAGTTATGCGAAACTTGCTCTAATATACATAACGGTTGCCTACTGTACACGCTATATGCGGTCAAAAATGATTCCACCATTGGTGGTTAAGCAAAGATGGCACAATACAAGCATACACCTCTACCAACCCTATCCGTGATGCAAAGTGAATACGGCATTTAAGTCATACAGATTCACCAGTGAATGGTATTCTAATCTCTATGCGCATATCATTATTCAGTTATGGGATTTCTTCCACAATGAGGGCAGCGAAAAATGATACTTAACTACATCTAACTCAAATGAAGACGATGAAGGCTTAATTCTCCAATCATGCTTGCACATACAAACGAAAACATTCCGTTCACGATACGCAGAATATTTGAAACATTTCGGTACACTTTAATGATTTTCCAGTTGATACGGGATTATTTCCCTGTTTACAGCATGCTTTATGCTTATTTCGCTTATTGCCATGAATAAAGAATGGTTATAACAATTTAAACCTTAAATTTATTCTAGAAAAATGACAAATTTGAAAAAGTTTAGGATTGTATTTGCAAAATCTCTCGATAAGCATCATAAGAATGGCTTTAGATTTCTGACGACAAACTGCCAGGTTCAATTCTCTTGAGGGCGGACACAACAGATTCAACGTCATCAAATTTTAGCTACATATTGATACTGCACTTACCCTCGTGAAACAGTTCAACACACCGAACACCGCTGATGGGATACTGATAACCAGAAAACCTTGATGAGGAACGAAGAGTTTCACGGTCGTGTTCGTAGCAAAACACACGATACTAACAGGAAATCTCCCTTCCCATTAAGTACCCCTCCATGGGAGGTTGGGTCTCACAAGCGATTACTTTTTTCTTCTCTTCTGTAATTTCAAATGAACAGAACTATTCAATGAAAGCGTGAGAATGGATTTCAAAGTGTTAGGAAACGTAACTGTCAAGTTTGATTTCATCCGACGGGTCGAAATTCTCAAGTGGAAACGTAACTTTCAAAATACCATCTCAGGTCACACCAAGTTAGCGAAGCGAGATATACAAGAATTGTCGTGAACTCAAATTTGGCACAATGATAGGAAGGATGAAGTGTCAGAATGATTTAAAAGGTAGAGACTAAACTAGTCTGAAGTAGATTTTTTATAATTGGTAGAAGTGAGCAAATTATGAAAGCTGTCAAACACAAGATCGAAAATGATACTAAAATTCATTAGCAAATTTCTCTACTTAATGTCAAAGCGGATCAAATAAACCTCTCTTTTCTAGCGATTATAAAGATGATAGAGGAATGGCGAAAGAATTCGGCCCCAAACTATTTCATTTAATCCTAGAGGATTAATTTTCATGTATTAATCCTAATAATCGTTAGCCACTCTACTCCGCTTCCTTCTCTTTCTCTCTCCATCTAGCAAAATTATGTACAATCGACAAAATATTGTAATCAAAATTAATTTTGAGTATAATCCTATTAATTGAAATTTAGACACCACCGCAACTAGTGACTCTACAGTGACTTAAACTAATACAATGTAACTGTAAGTAAAGTCTACGTTGAGGGGTAAAACTTCGTTTGCCGAACTTAAAGTGATGTTAATAAATGGCGCTCTTTTGCTCAAGCTAAATAACCGTCCTGAAGAACATTTACATTAATATAAAGAAGAGAAATGGTTTCAAACTTTAAACTTCAGTGCAGGTAAAACCAAAATCAGAGGCAATCTGAGCCAATTACAGCACTGCTTTTTTTCCTCTCTCATTCTCCCAGCACAATACACACACATTGCTCCAAGCAATCCTGCTAATGGGTATCTTATAACCCATACCTCTGCCGCGGAACGGGTCACTCTGCCACAGGGAGACGAGATTTCCCTTGAACGCTTTTCGGAGTCAAAATATTGCCATACTGACCTTTATGTCTATTTCATTATCCGTTCATGGATCCGCCTGGAAAAAGTTAGATTGGCGAAATACTACAGCTACTTGCATTTTGTTTCATAACTGGTTCACTCCTAACAAATACTATTGGTAAAATTACTATTAGACATTTTACTTACTTGATTACTAAATCCCTGAATCAATGTTTTGTTTTTGTTGATTATATATCGTAAATAAGTTTTGTAATGTATTCGACTGGATGTTTTTGTGCTTAATCCTCAAGGAATATGAATCTTAAATGGCTTAATGTTATCATTTGAGAGGACATCCATGCATCGGAGACACATTGGTTTTGTTACATTCTATGGTGATAAAAGAAATCCATAATAAAAATGTATGCAAAAGAATAGTCTGGGGATTTATTCCTGGTGGGCGGAGCTATGGATAATCTGTTAAAAAACATGTATTTAAGAGTAAATAATCAAAGCAAAATTTCAAACGGAGGCTTTATGCATACCCTCGCGAATAAATGTCGTTTTCACCTTCTTTTGTTTGCATATAGTGCTGATGTTATTCTCATCCATTATCTCTCTCCTCTCTCTCTCATTCCCTCTCAGTATATTTGTTATTCTCTCTAAATTAGCTTCCATATCATTCTGTCTATCTGTCTGTCTCTGCCTCTGTCTGTCTGTCTGTCTGTCTGTCTCTCTCTCTCTCTCTCTCTCTCTCTATATATATATATATATATATATATATATAATATATATATATATATATATATATATATATATATATATATATATATATATATATATATATATATAAAAATAAAACTCTGAGATATATATGGTTGATTAATCTTTACAACGATTTCGTATGTATGTTCCAGTTATTTCTCAGATGAAATCTTTAATAAACACTTTATATGTCTCTCGTAGAGAAAGGAAAATGAGTACTTTTTTCCTTGCATTTTTCTTTACAAATTATCACGCTAAGATTAATACAGCATGCAACTCACAAATGCTTTACACTGATAAAGTTACATTCTCAAGTATTTAAATCTCGAGTCAGTTGAAATGATTTAGATAATTTCATGTGTACGGTTTGATCGATTGAAATGCTAAAGAATATTATTTCTGATTAAGGGGTCAATTTTTACTCCATTCGCTTTTTTTACTTCACAAGATTTTTAGAAATTATACATATATTCAAACTAGTGTAAAGCGCGACAAGCAATGGCGACACCGCGTTCTTCGATGGATTCAACAAAGGACAGCTATTAGTTTGTTTTCGAATGAAACAATTTTTTTAGAACCCTCTTTGGATAGTTCTCGCATACCGCAAACAAGCAAAGTAGAAATTCGATTTTCAAATTCCTACCTAATTTTAGCCCCTCCTTCACCTATCCTCGTCATTTCTTTTACGTTTTTATAATGGTTGAATCTTTCAAAGTTGACAAAAGAAATCTCCACATTTTGTGTACATTGCAATTTCAAAGTAAAGAATGTATGATATTTCGAAAGATGACTGAAAAGGCAGTTTTATTTTTTATAAAATATGGAGGCTCATTAGAGTTCAAAAAACAATACAATAATTCATTTCCTCTAATTTTTCGAAGAAAAACTCATTACAAGACTTAATATCTCCTAATTTGTTCAGGAAAATATTATATAGCATTTATGGCCAGCAAGTGAGCCTTCAACTCAAAATCTATCCACTAATGAAAAGAAAATATATTTTTCCCGATCTCATTCATTCAGATCTTATCTCTTCCTAAATTCTAATTTTCAAAGCCCCTAAGAATTTAGGGACGCAGAAATACACAATTGTCATCTGAAATTTTAGGTTGTTTGAAAAGATTTTCGCTTAAGAATTTAAAAAAAAAAATAGTTTGAAGTAATATTAAGCAGTTTTATTTAGTGTTTTCATTACTCTATTTAACAAGTTCTAACTTATTCTTTCATGTCCAAATTAGATTATATATTCTAGATGATCTGCTACCCTAGTCCAACCTAGTAGCCTATGAGGCTATCTTAGTCTCAAATGTCACTTATTTAGGAGAGATGTTTTGTTATCAGAGAAATTTGGGGGAAATTTATTAAACCAATAAAATAGGAATAGGTATAAAAACAAAATCTTAACTATTTCAAGCTTAAAGACGAATGAAACCAGAAAATTATCCCTTATTTTCAACTCTTTCATAACTATTCCACACAAGAATGCACCCAATAACTCCACCTATCATCTCTCAAAATCGATATAGACAGATGCGATACCCATAAAACTTGAATTTTGTCGGCGGAATTCTCAAATAATTTCTTACTCCTTTCCCACCTGGAATCGTTATTAGGCATCAAATAGTTCATTATACCTAGTTAAAGATCTCTTTTTTTCTTCTATAGTTATAAAGTTAAAGAAATTTTCCCTTTATGTGATCCAACGACCATTTTATATGTACCCATTTTTAATTAAAATTCAATATCTGAATTCATAATGTTGTTTGTCATGCACATATTTTCAATGCAGTTATGGTCTTTACATCGTTTTGCTTAGTATATAACATTCAATCTTAATACCAGTTTCCTACCAAGTCATAAATATGGAAGTAGAAACTCAAATCGATCCAAAAGCACGTTAGCTATTCGCGAGGCATTAAAAATTTATGTTGTGTTGATACTCGTAGTTTAAGTAAATGGCCTTTGGGTACCACTTTGACTTCCTTGTCTATTATGCTCATATTTATCAACACGTTTTCCAAGTAATAAACGCTCGATAAATTATAACATTAAACCCTTTTTTCCTATCGCCACGAACTAAATATTTTTAAGAAAAATGAATTAGGAGTATTAAATCATCCTGGTATCAAACAATAAGCGTGTAATAAATAAGTTCTAAAAATCTCGTTCTCTAATTTTCTCTTCCGAAAGAACTGATAGTTTAGGGAATATTCCTACTCTTTTTATTTTCTATGGTAAAATGGTATGATGATCCTCTAGAGATTATCTTCGTTATGTCAGATAAAGTTTCCTACAAATGAACTATCATAACACTGAACACATTCTCAATTTGTTCACTATTTCTCAGATGTTTTGGATGTTTAACGGAAATCACTTATTGAAGTTACTTTCCCATCACAATTAATGTTTTATCTTCTTTTGCTTTCATATTATTTGCATAGGACACATTTTCAAACTTGTGACTTTATTTCAATCACCACGACAGTTTTCACAATTTCTCTGATGGAGAACACCCACTGGTTTAGACATTTTTAAATAATAGTAACCATATTCATAAATGGTTCATTCTTTAGTCTAGAAAGCTGAATGAACATGCCAACAACAGAAGAGGTTAATACAAACTTAAAAAACATTTTAAATCAGAGACAAAAGAATTTTACAAACATGGTAGTGTAAAAAGTTGTAGAAAGAAAAAAAATGTAGAAAAACAATACTTATTGAAATGTAACTAACTATAAAGAGTTGCTTAATTTCTTTCCTTAAAATAAATCTCAACATGAAAAGAAAAGCAGCATTACTTAGTGCATGAGCAAATATTTTGCTTTCTAGAAAGCTGAATGAACATGCCAACAACAGAAGAGGTTAATACAAACTTAAAAAACATTTTAAATCAGAGACAAAAGAATTTTACAAACATGGTAGTGTAAAAAGTTGTAGAAAGAAAAAAAATGTAGAAAAACAATACTTATTGAAATGTAACTAACTATAAAGAGTTGCTTAATTTCTTTCCTTAAAATAAATCTCAACATGAAAAGAAAAGCAGCAAATATTTTGCTTTCCAGTCTCTTTCTTTTACCTAATAATTTATTTTTTGAAAATCCGACTTTTAAAGATAGTCTCTTCGTTGTGACCCATTAAATGCCTTCCCCCTTTTTATTTATTTGATAGAGGACGCTAACTTTACACTTTTCTTTTTGAAAAAATATAATCCTTTTTCTAAGCAAATAGGAAATGTGCGTCCTCATAACAATATATATATATATATATATATATATAATATATATATATATATATATATATATATATATATATATATATATATATATATATATATATATATATATATATATGTATATATATATATCTTTTAGACGGTTTGGGGGTAGACTATCTCGACCTCACGGCGTGACTTTCAGGAAGGGACATTCAGGGTTTTGTTGGCTATATAAGAAAATATAATATTTTTTTCTTAAAAACAATAATTAATCAGCTGCAGGGTAAAATGGCACCATAGTTACTAGGATTACTTACATAATTACATAAGGAAAACTGGTAAGAGAATTAATAGCGAATTATAATCGATTAATAAATATTCTACGCTTAAACATGAGTTTATCTATGAGTTAACAAAATTAAGAATGACACTTGCGATATTCTGATGAAACATCAATACTTTCGGCCTATTTTTTAAGCTAAGTTCAATAGAAGTTATATTAACTGAGTGTGGCCTCAGAGTTGCCTGAATACAATTGCTAGGCATTCAGAGATTAGGAAACTTCTGCCCTAACGCTCCTTAAAGCTATGTTACTCTGTAATTCTAATGTTTATTTTTAATAATTACTATTAAATAATCATTTTTGAGCATCTTTCAGTTTGGTGTAACAAACTTTCATTGATGCGCTGAGTTCCGGACTTAGTTTAGATTCGATATATATATATATATATATATATATATATATATATATATATATATATATATATATATATTGACGAAAAAATTGGGAATAAGAAACATCCTGTTTATTTTTCAGTAATTTGCAACGTTTTGAGCTTGATAGCTCATCGTCAATTATCGACGTACTATAAATTACAAAATAATCTAATTAATAGAAGATATATTAAGCAATATAGCATTAAATAAGCAAAGCCTTACCTAAAGCGCACGCAATAAATCATAATAACACATGAAATTGGACAAAACAAAAAGCTGAATATTTGTTTTTATAAAACCAACCTACTCTCAAATTTTATCTTCAGTCACCGAGATCTGACACAAAAGTGAGAGATATTAGGCATTAGGTTGATGTTTTTGATTCTGGGTGACAGAATTGAGAGGGACGGAAATGGAGACGTAGTTAAGAGTACGGTGGTTATTTTTGTGTGGATTGATTCCAAAATTCTGAGTGATATTCTGTTAGGTAAAATTTTTATTTTAAAACGATTGAGCAAAATATCCGACGGGCATTGAATGGAATGAGAAAGAATAATCTAATTTCTTTGTTACCCAAGTTTTTCCTGGTAAGAAGAGTAGCTTAAAGGTGAGAGCAAAACCTTACCCTGAGTGAACGAATAGGAAGAAATCTTTTGGTTGTTAACAAACGTGATACGAGAAGTAGGGGGAAGAGAGAAAGATTTCAGGAATTATGAATTAAAATGTCTCTCTCCCACATAGGATTAATAAAATATATGTATCTTTTGGAATGTAATAAAGGCATTCTTATGGTGGTAATGTTCGAGAGAGAAATTTTGATTGTTTTACCCTATTAGAGAAGAAGAGAATGTGTTATTTGAAACTAAGTTTATTAGGAAACAAAACTCTTTCAGCATAGTTTCAAAGTATGAGGAGAGATATTATATTAGGTGCCTTTGATTCATAATAGCATTTATTTTTAAGTAAAAGGCAAAGAAGGAGAAGAAATTTATTCCTAATTGACTAAAGGGTGTTTAGGATATGTATAAGTATATCGAAGTGGAAATTCCTTCCGGTGTTTTCATAATACTCATGTCTAAAATGGGAGGGAGGAATTTCTTTCAACTTCATTAATGAATTTATTTTGGGGTGGTGTGAATTAATTTTAAAAATAAAATTTATTTGTTTGACACATGTTATCAAAGCTATGAAAATATCGCCATTAAATTACTCAGATGATTCGAAGAAGTTTAAGGTATGAATAATAATTTCCGTCATAAGTACATTCGTGTAGTGAAAGCATACATCATACCTGACAAAAATTAGTTGATGCACAAACGTGTAATTATTTTTAATAGTAAAATGACTATTAACGGATGTTGAAAGAATTTTTGCAAGATATTTAGCCAATTTTTAGGATGAAAGGAAATACATTCTTCTTGTTTATATGTATTTTATATGAACTGTTATTCATCTTTCAAATGAATTTTCCATTTACTGGGATAGCAGAGGTAAATAATAAAAAGAAGATTTGACAGAATAGCATTTTATTTACATTTAAATGCTTGTTTTATGAGTTATCACCCCTCGTGATTGTAAGATGAGCTTCTTTCTAGGGTATGATAAAAGATCTTAGCTGAAACATTGCCCTTTTAATCGCATAATTATAATTGAGGCATTGCAAAAATAATTTTCGATATTTATCTATCAATATATATATATATATACCTATATATATGAAAGATAATGGTAAACCATAATATTTGAATCAAGATTTTATTTATACCTATCGGACAAGTTTCGGCAAGATGCCATTTTCAATAATGAAAAAACTAGGCAAGGAGCACAGTATATATAAGGTAAGACACATCCTAAACAAAATAAAACAGCAGAAAACAATCGGGAACAAAATAACTCGAGTGAATCTGGCGTGAATGTCATGCTAAACAAAATTAAATGAAACCGGAAACAATCTGGAGAGTGTCATTCACGCCAGATTCACCCGAGTTATTTTGTTTCAAATTGTGTTCTGCTGTTTCATTGTGTTTAGGATGTGTCTTATCTTATATATACTGTGCTCCTTGCCTAGCGTCATCATTATTAGTTGAAAAAGGCATCTTGCCGAAACTAGTCTGATAGGTATAAATAAAATCTTGATTCAAATATTGTGGTTTACCATTATCTTTCACTGATTTACATCACTTCAATGTGATATCTTCCATTCCATTATATATATATGCATATATATATATATATATATATATATATATATATATATATTACCGCTATTGTATATACATATTTATATACGGTGTGCGTAATATATATATATATATATATATATATATATATATATATATATATATATATATATATATATATATATATATATATAATATAGAATAAGAAGTTTTTATTTTGGGGGATACATTTGTCATCAGTTTCTCTTCGTGATGGACCCACCTGTGGCTTCAATCACAGCCTCTAGGCAACCTTTTAACAAACCACAGGCCTTCGTCACTATCTCTCATTTTAGGCCATGAAGGTCTTGGTATTCCTAGTCCTCAGCTTGTCCTCCGTAATAATAATGGATCCGTTGGTCTCTCCTACCAACAGAGGCCGTACACAAGAAAGTCGAGGGTGGTTTCTGATTGCTGTAGAGCGAGGTAGGAGGCCAAATATCAGGTGCTGTGCAATCGAAGAAATTCTACAAGTGCCACTCCTCTGGATTCCGGTTGGTGTAACAGGGCGCAGAGCCATCATGCCATACTTAAGGGCACCCTGCAGCTACCGGTGGATCCAAGGCTGTAGCCCCTTACTCACAACATGAATGTAGCTTTCAGAATAGAATTGAGGTGGCATGAAGTAACCTTCACTGATGACCACACCGATGACTATGATTGTCGCTGTAACTTTGATCTCAAGGACTCTCGATACGTTCTTGGTTCCAACAGTAAGCCATATTTTTTATAGGAATTTATCTTTGGAATTGGCAGAAGTTTGTCTCGTCTAAGAAGAATCACATTATGTCTGGCTCCAACAGGTGATTGAACTAGATCAGCTAGTTAGTGTGCTTAATTCCCTTTTCCTGCATTACCTTGGACAAAAATGTCCCTTTTTCATCTTATATGAAAACTAGTAAATGTCCTTAAGCAGCACTAGCTTGAGTAGCATTTCATTCACTCCTTTTTCCCTTACAATAATATGTATCGACTTTCTGAGAGAAATTCCGGTGTTCTAAAGTCATTAGTTGGTTAACGATGTAGTTTCTCTCTCTTCTCTTCTCGTAGTCAAATACTAAACTTTCTAGCTCTTTATTAACCATTTCTTTCAACCTATTAACCTATTACTAATGGAGAGTAAGTCTGAAATCTCCTCAATTAAATTTCCGATACTGAATCCGGGAGGAATTCATGCATTTTCTACAAATTTGGATGTTCAAAATATTCCATAATTAATTATTCGTCAAAAAATAACGCAAAATGGTTAATTTTTTTTACAAAAATAAAGATCAACAACGAAGGTAAAAAAATATGCGCAATTTAACACTTGAGAAATGCGAACGAATACCGGACGCACACCGTATATAAATATGTATATACAATAGCGGTAATAATATTAGCGTCACAAAGAACAAGTCTATTTAAATATTCATTATAGAAGCTTAACAGAACCTTGAGGCTATATATTATAGAAATATTTCGATATATCTAATATCTATCTTTCATGAAAGTTTCAAGTGCATGAATCAAATATCTCGTAAGTTGTGAGGAAATAAACAAACTATCTTCCAAATTGAAGCGGCAACCATTTAAGGGTCATCACCAATAATCTTCTAAATGTTTTCTAAAGGAGTAATATCGGGATTTTAAGGTGGCCAGTCAATGAGATCAACTCCTTTAACACTCAAAAAATCTTTTATTCTCTTCTTAGTGTGGCAGGGAGCGTTTTCCTATACGAAAATAGAAAGTTGAATTGAGATGTGGAAGGGCATGCTGTCTAAGAATCTGCTTGTAAATTTCAGCATTGACAGTCCCTTGTAGGCGAATAAGTGGACCAGGAACAGCAGCAGAGATGACTCCAGATACCATTACACTGCCTTCTCCATATTTTACTGTCTTCTTCACACTTGCGTGAGATAACCTTTTGCTACATCCTCGTCAAACGTACATCTTGCCATCGGAACCAATCACATTAAACTTCGATTCATCGCTAAAAAGAACCTGCACCCACTGTTCTTTTGATCAAACGATATTTTCGTGAGCGTAACGAAGACGGGCTCTTTGATTCTTTTTGGAGATCAGAGGTTTCTTTGCCGGTGCTGGAGAAAGTAACCAGAACCTTCTAAGCTCCGGGAAATTGTTTTGCGCGATACGTTGACATCAAAGGTGGTGCTGAACCAGCGGGATATCTCAGCAGCACTCTGAAACCTATACTTCACTGACATTCAAACCATAATACGATCCTGTCCTATAAAGATCAAACGAGTGACCTTGACTCAACTCCGGTCACGACATAGATGGCGGATAGAAATGGGCCAAGGTGAGACCCAACTTTACCTGAAGGAGTTGGAGGGATTTAAATACAAACAATTGAGTGCCGTTGACCGTTATTAAACTAATGAAGGGTTTTGGATATGTGGCTTATAAAAAAAGTAAGAAAAAAACTAATATTTACACAGTATACACAATAAATAATTTAAAATGGAAAAATGGCAATGGATATTCAATGTTTACAATAATAGATCTAACAGAGCTACTCGGACAAAAGGAGCGAACTCTACGGGAGTGGTCGGGAGGCTATAACGAGCCTCTGTAAATACGCATACAGGGATGACTGGCAAGGAGGCCACAGATGATTCATCTCAGCCTAGCTTGGGTTCGAAGCTTTAAGAGATGAAGCGGGGCTCCGTTGGTTATTCGAGGGAATTTAACCAAGGAGGGTTTAACCTCTAGTAGTAACACTAACTGGAGGGAGTATTCGTGCCAAACGAAATGTCCTGAAACTAAGGATGGGCCAATTGACTGGGGCTTAGATCCTTCGGTATAATTCTAGCCTTCGCACTCGTAGGGAAATGTAGCGCGATCGAGAATGACGTGTTTAGTTGTGAAAGGCAGGCCTATACTCTGGATGCCCAACTGTAACCAACAATATTTACGGACCAGCCGAAACCGTTACTCTCTCCGCCAAAGGGGAGCACAGGAAAACATCTCCTTGGACCAACACGGTGCTTGAGGATTGCGAAGTACTCCCCTGAGAGTTTCTTAATAACGCCCCGGGAGGTGACAGGGGCGCGCGTTTAAGATTCCAATCCCTCGCTTATCGCAGGAAGCAGTTTGATATTCTGCCTGTTCCCACGGTCCTCGCTCACGTTGCCTGACCTCGAGCCTGACCTCGTGGTTTCGACTTGGAACATGGTGACAATGAAGCTCTATTCTCGACACTAATAATTTAAAACGAGCGACAATTCGTCCCACAACACTTCAAGACCTTCCTACCTTAGTTGATATCGCAGAATTTGACTCGCTCTCTTGCCCATTAATGCGCAAACTTTTCGAAAAGAATTTTTACTGATCAATGTGTTAATTTCACCTTTTTTAGAAGGATACATGAATAAACAAAAATCTAATATAGTTAACAGAAGAATAATAGCTTTTTATTTTTTTATCTCCATTTTGAGATCATGTGCGCTGGCTGAGTAATTTCAATGATCATGTAAAAAAATTTAAAAGCAGTTGAATTCCATTTTGCAGAACTTATAGATTATTAGATAGGAAGAGGATAATAGATTTATTTTTTTTCAGGAATTACTACCGATAACTTTTTTGTTACTCTCTGTGCCATTGTTTTTCACATTCACACAGATGTAATCAAACATTGCATTTTATGCATTGTTTTCTGGCATTCATTTTACACAATGCATATATTTTTTTTTTTTTACTATAAGTTCTTTCTATCCTGTAGCCTATGAGAGAGAATCGTAGGGTAAGAAACACTTTTGAATGAACTTTGGGGCGTCCTAAAGACTTTGGTGCAGATGAAGATTTAATTTTCAAGTAGGCTCTTATGCCTGAATGCTTGAAATCAAACAATGATATTTTGTCTTCATTAGTTGCATTGTGCCGAATCCATGCATTTATAGCAGCTATATCAAGTCAGTTTGATAAAAGAGGAAAATACCATTTTTTCGACCACACTGCAATTCGGTAATTTTGGATAAACCAATCAAGGTGATCAACGCCTCCCATGTACTCGTTGTAAGAAGCAATTACCTGAGGCTGAGACACATTTATTTCCTTCTTCATTGCAGCTGACCACTTTTTGGTAGAAACAATCGTATCTATTTTCTGATGATTAGTTCATATTGTTACTAAACTATTGT
The DNA here is from genome assembly GCA_963969495.1 of Ceratothoa steindachneri. Taxonomy (NCBI): domain Eukaryota; kingdom Metazoa; phylum Arthropoda; class Malacostraca; order Isopoda; family Cymothoidae; genus Ceratothoa; species Ceratothoa steindachneri. The sequence goes on along the minus strand of OZ018323.1, from coordinate 140,883,061 downwards.
CATACCATTTGACAAACAAAAACTCGTACTTGTGATCGAATATCTAATCACACGATCCCCTTACATTCTTTTTCGATACCAGTCAAAAACAAAATCCCTCTGAAATTTCTCAAACAGTCTGTGCTAAGAGTAAAGTCAAACTTGTTTTTTTGCGAGGCATATAATACCGACTGTTTGCAAATATCTAAAAAAGGTTCTTCAGAAAAAAAGTAGTTCTCCTGGGTTCTTACCTTTAAGGATGTCTTTCCTATCATTTTCTCTTGTAGTAGCTCATCCGTTGGTTCGCAATTGTGTTAAAATTCGGAAAACAAAAGGTTGTTCATTTTGAAATAAGTTCCCAAACCACAGACTATTTCTGAGGATCACCGAGTGGTAGGGGACTATTCTCACTGTGACTGCACCGAGGATCCTATTCCTAAACCTGGAACGTTCCCAGTGATCCGTCCTGTGGCGTTAATTGGAAAAGAGCAGTCGTAGTGATAACATGATCATGTTGTCATGGCAGCTCCCTCATGCGAACACATTTGTTTATTTATTAACACCTTCTAACAGCTGTAAATTTAATTAATTTACCTAATCATCTAACTCATTTTAGTGAAAATATTTTATATTTAATTTAATGTATTTTCTCTTTTAGTGTTATGGATGTTATTATTAGTATCATCAGTCGTATTTCTCTTTTTTTTACTGAGGGTGGGCATCAAGTTGGATATCTCTACAAAAATGCTTCAAGAACGGGACTCGCAAAGTTGATGTGATGATAAAATAAGTGAGAGCTATACAAGACCTGAGCTTGACATTAAATTTGGATGAAAAGAGAAATTCGTCAATGCACTAAAATATTGTGTGGTAAATAATTATGCAAAAACAATTTTGATAACTTGTGGTTGTCCTGTCAATTAGCAATTGTTATTTGTATTCTTAAATTCCAGGATTAAATAATGTTAGGATTCTTACTTCCATTGCAAACCAGGATAGTTTCAAGAGTATTGTACCTCATTTGATCCTTAGATCCCAAGCAACTTTCCTCATTTCGCTACTCAGTGACTTTCCCCCATTTTCGCATACCTCAAAAATTACAGCTTTCTTTGAAAATCCCTTTCAACAAACATGATTTGACTTATTTTCATATTTATCTCATTAAATTAATTAAAATAAATGTTTAATTTAGCTGGTCATTTTAAATGAAATAATCGAAATTCCGCTCCACATCTCTTTACAGAGCCAGTGTTCTGTTGCGTCCCATTTTCTTCCAGGTTGAAATCGGAATTCAAACCATCCGTGAAAATGGGATAAAAAGAAATGAGTGAAACGAGCTGAAAGGACCTTCACAAAGGCCAGCGAATTAAATTTGATTTTGAGATAGCGAGCAAATGGTTCTTATTTAAAATATATGTAGATCGAACCTATATATAGTGTGAAATATAGAAAAATCATATTTAAATTTAAAACCTTCTCTAATCTAGGAAGATATCTAAAAAATTCCAACCAGTAAGAATGAAGTTATGGAGAGCGCTATAATGAAGCGATATAATCTTTCATAATTTATGTCTTATGATTTTTAAAGCAGAAGAAATAGAATAATTGACCTATGAAACAAATTTATATAAATAATCTTGATCTACGACGTAAGTCAGGTAGTTTGCTCTTAGGTTAGTTTAGGTTAGTCATTGGTGGATCACACGCATAAATCCTTCGATTGCAATTCTTTTGACTTGATAAATTTTAACCAATCGTTTCTCTTGTTCAATAAAATTAAACAATGGACAAGAAAAAAAAAATGGAGAACTAGCATTTAGTAGTTTTGTAGCAACTGTAGTAGGCTTCATCATTTATATTATGATAATTTACCTCTCTCTAAAAAAAAGAAATTATAAGTGGGTTAGCGTTAACAAAATATTCATTCCATGTTATCTGCAAGTGATTAATTAAAAAAAACGTGTAACCCCCAATTAAAAAGGTTCATGTTTGTTAAAATATAAAATGTCTTTATATAGAAATAAGTGGGTGGAAACAAGGTTCATTTATCACTTGAAATTTGACCAGTCGAAAGTTGATTGGATATATTTACCGAAGTTCTGTATTAATTACCTCATTCATTCAATAAATTTCGTTCCCATAGTGATGATATTGAGGGAGGAGAAATTGGTCCACATTTTATGATGATTTATTAAATTCAAATAACAATTTTATGTGTATTGCTTGTTATTAGTATTTCCAATAATTTACTGAGTAACACTAGTTTTGTTTCTTGAAATGTTTTTAGTGTTTCTAAGGTGGTTTTACCTCCTGATTCCATAAATACCATTGAAAATTGCATTGCATCGATATCTCTGGAGATAAATGGAATTTTGTATATAAAACTAACCATAAATAGCTGCGACAGTTCACTTTATTTAGCATATTCACATTGTCCATGAATAATACCTGATCATATTTTGTCCTTGTATTCCTTTTTAAACTGATGAGAAAATGTGATTATAAGAGATAACCTAATAAGAGTGCACTGAAGAACGTGCTTTCTTACTGTGAGCTCCTTGATCTTTACGCACCAGTGACCATATATAGTCCTCCATCATAGCAGTGTTCCATCTTCCTTAGTATCTTTTTTCCATTATGGCAATGTCCTGATGGAATCGCTCACCATGATCATCACTCACTTCTCACAAATTTTCACGAAAAAACGAAAAATGCGAATGCAAAATGCGCACCTTTAGTGACATTCTACATCCTAAATTCCTATAACTTTCTAAATGTTTTGGTACCAGCTGCTTGTAGTTTGGGTCTTTATTTTTACCAAGGAATCCATTAAATATATTTCGAAATGCACACTACGCCTCACTTTCGACATCCTTCATTGGATTCTCAAGTTGTACTGACTTCAACATTTTCCTTACTTGCGGTCCAGTAAATATACCAACCTTAACTTTGCCCTCTGATAGATTTGGAAAGAGTAGACGGATCTCTTGAAATGCTTCTCCATCATGATCTAATGCTTTTACAAACTCTTTTATTAAACCAAGGTTTATATAAGGGGAGGTATCAAAACCTTCGCAGGATCTACAAGAAGCTGTCTAATAACATTTAGTTTTGCTGGTTGCAAGTCATCTCGAGTGGGCCACTCAACCTTCTGGTAATGTTTATGATCAGCTTTACTGTCCCATAGGCAAAGAAAACATGAACACTTGCTGTACCCACCATGCCATCCGAATAAAAGGCAAACATTTTAAAATTACCACAAACATCACATTTAAACTTAATATAGTTTACCTTCTCGAGAAGCTTTTTTATATTGTCATATTCTTCCTTTATCTGTACCGTGTATACTATAGGCAGGGATGGATACTGATTCCCATTATGTAGTAAAACAGCTTTAAGGCTTTTTGTAGAACTATCTATGAAAAGTGGCAATTCTTTAGGGTTATAATCAACTCCAATAGCTGTAAACAAGCCATTAATATCTTTGCAGAAGCAGAGATCCTCATTTATATCCAAGTATACTTCGAATCCCTCATGGCGCTTCCTGTATACAGTTAATCTGCAGTCCTTTCCCAACAGATTCCCTTAATTAAGTGAATGCCAAAAGCTCAGCTCCTGAATTAGTGACACCCAAGTCCCTGATGCGATCATCCAGTTTACGTTGATTTGGAAAGTCTGGGTGGGGACTCATTCTTGGCTCAAATGTTTCATCCATTTCTTCATTGTCACAACCTTCCGACTCTCCTGATGAGACCTCCATCATACCCTCTACCCAAAATATATATATATAAAGAGAGATGCATTTAATAGATGGAGCATAAATATGGATTGCACGTGTAATCACATTACAAGAAACCTTAGCTAGATGTTTTGAATATTTGGGTATTGATTCTGTTACAAAGAATATAGCTTACAATTTGATAGCATTTACTTAAGATTTTCTGGAACCAATGAGGTATTATCATGTGGCACAGGTGCAATAGAGGATCAAATGTTGGGATGTGTAAGGGAGTTTTTTCCCTAAACCTTTCTCTACTTTGATATGTCAGTCATGCAAAAATAGCAATCATCGTGATGATTTTTTGGCTCTCGTTAAACTCTCAGCACAGCAAATGGCATTGCTTTTCTTGCACCTCTCAGCTATGCATCTAAATTTGATCGACAACTTCCAGATATCACATGAGGAGCCCATGCTTTTTCTTGACCCAACCATACTCATTTCAAAATACAGTCTATAAGCAATCCAGTACTTTGCACACTTCACAATTTTATGTGATACATGCTTAGGTCCAACATAGAAACCACACACAAACAGAACGAATCTGGTAAATTTCTGCATCATATAAACATGAAAAAGAAAATAAATAAATTAGCGACAAATGTAAGTGTGCTTTACCCGTACCACATAATTTGTTATTTCTTTCAAACGGTCCATGATAGAGAAAAAATAAGAACATATTTGGAATCAGTGGAAAATTTAGTATTAAAAACACTCAAAAGAACAAATATTTAGAAAGATTTCTTACCCAGTGAATTAGTGTCACTTCACAAAGGATCCCTAACGCGCTTATCTTATTACGGTTTGAAGATGCCTAAAAATGGTAATTAACTTTAAATCAGGTGGAAAGTGAATAAAATAGAAAATTTAGATCGCTATACTTATGGGTCGGATTTGTAAATGCAAATACAAGAAAGACAACAGATTCACAAAAAAAAACAGAAATTAATGTGCCTATTTATCAAATTAAATACCCCAAATATTGATTTCACCATAATTTATATATATTTGGCTCTTAATTTTATCAGTAACTTGCAAAAAAATGTATAATAATGGGCAGAAATATCGTAAATAATGAGTGAGCTTCATTTAAATGTTTATTTGATATATTTTACAAAATGATATAAAAATCGTGATAAATTTTGAGTAAAAATAAACTGAACTTTTCATTGTCTAGTGTTAATAAAAGCAAGACTTATATTGTATCACTAAACTTTGACACCTATTTACATAACACTGATACTGACTTTAATGTGTATCATCTAGCCTATCTATCTTGACAGTTCAGCAGATGTGGAAACATTCACTATGTTCTTCGCTGACTTCTCTCCAATCTTGGGAAAGGACAGATATGAATAAAGGAAATTCAAATTTAAGGACTTATTGCAACCTAAATTCCTATTTGAATTAAATATCTTATCTCATTTTCTATCTTTAAAATGAGAAATGAGACGACTTTTTACGGATTATATTTAAACTTTTTTAAAGAGTTCTTTACTTAGGAGACAGGTTTCGGAAGTGAATGACTTCCATCATCGTTTACTTCATAATTGAAGAATTATGTATTTTGATATAAAAAAATCCGTATAACTGCGTTTTCCTTCTTATCTGATTTAATATTTTTTTTGACAAGAGTTTTGTAGTTTTTAGCACAGAGCTTTTTGAGCAGCCCATTACACACACCCATAACCTTTGCCAACCTTCCAATTCTAAGTCATTTATTGTAGTATCAGATTTAATGTTCACAATGAGTGGACGAATTTGAGGGCGAATAAAGAAAAATCCCTTCCTTTTTTAACTAAGCCATGAAAATTTGCCTTCTAGATATGCAAAAGATTGTTGATCATGTTTAAAGGCTTTTAAAAATTGTTTTATTAGTCCTATTTTTAATGAAGAGGCAACAAAATATCTTAGATTATTAACTAGAGGTTCGCGAAGGATGTTATATTAGCCAACTATCGATTCGTTGAGAGGTGACTATTGAGATAGTGTGTAATGTTTCGCTCGTATACGACTCACCCACTTGCATAAAAAAGCACTTAGTACAACCTAACAAGAGACCATTAGATATTTAGTCCTCTTTCCAGTCTGCGCGTTCTAAGATAAATCGGTGCCACTTTAGTGTGTCTCTTACCGACAAATTTTTCTTCAGTATGTATCTCTCGAAGGTATAATTCTTACCGCAAAGGAATTTAGTTAGTTGACTACTGCCTACCAAGAGCAAATATGACTCAGTTTGAAATCTTTAAAGCGAAATGAAAATCCTTGGGACTTTCCGGAAGAGATTTGATTAAGTACATCCAAGAGGAGCAACGAACAGAAAGAGGAAAGTTAAGAGAAGGATAAATTCAACGAGAAGAGAGAGAAAGAGAAAGAGAGTAACGAAGAAGGCAAGCCGAGCATCAACATGAGCTTGAAATGTCACGTGTACAAGCTGAAACACAATCAGTGAGTGCACGTTCAGGAGCCCCGTCCAATCCCCCACTTAAGCTCACAAATTTAGGGGATGGAGAGGATTTCGGAGCATTTTTATCGCACTTCGAAAAGATCCTTGAAATCAACAACCTGGAATTGGAGGCCGAAGGCATAGTGAGGTTACTGCCCCTCTTAAATTCTAAATTGTGCAACATCTTTATTTCTCTAACATCGAAGGGAAATGAATACAGTACATTAAAAGCTGAGTTATTGGCCGCTCATAATATGGCTCCCGATTTCTACAGACAGAAATTTCGAGGAGGTCGTATTAAACCCGGACAGGCGTTCCGTCAATTTCGATACATTCTCCAGAGGAATTTTAAATTCTGGTTAGAATCCTCAAAAGTTGCTCCTGACTACGAGTCTTTAACAGACTTCGTGTTGCAGGATCCATTTTTGGCGTCTCTCCCGACGGAGATCCACGCGTTTGTCAAGGATCGTCAGTGTTAGTCCTAAAAAGAATGTACTGAAGAAGCGGATGTCTATGCTGCCAGCCATAATTTGTACCCCAAGGAGAATAGAAGTTCTCATTAATCCCCCTACCAGAAAAGAAGGAAGGATTTGTTTGTGGTCCCCCTTCTCCGCGGGGAGGAGGAACCTCTCTCTTTATTAAAGTTACAAAGTGTGCCTGCTTTTCTGGGAGACCTAACAAAGAAAATACAAAGTGTTTCTCTCTTATTTGGAGAGACAGACAAAAAGGTTGAAAGGAGGGGGGGTGGTGGGAGCCAATGACGGAGATGTGTCCAACATGGAGATCAAAACGTCCATGGCGTCCTCCTGGTGAAGGAGCTCCTTATATAGTTTCAGGAAGGAGTCCTGCCAACCATGCTAAATTGTGATTGAGAAAACTCTGGAGGCGCCATTTGCTTTGTTTCTGTGGAACCTAACCCATCTGATGTTATGCGAACATATTCGATGAATGTTTGAGATGTTACACAAGGATGCTACCGACAGCTCGCGTATCAGAGGAGCTCGGATCTTCCCTCTTCTGTTGTTGTATACGACTGGTTAGCTGTCTGCCAACACCGGCTTGTTGGGGAACAGAAGTCTTGTGCCCACAAGGCCATGGTTTCATCCATGAAAATTGACCCCAACTGTTCAACGGGGATAGGGATGGCGAGGTGGTTTGGTCCTATGTTGATTGCCAGTCCGGTTTCAGACGCGTCGGAATATACCGGGTTGCCTTCCACCCTAGGGTCACTCCAACGTATCTATTTTGTTGTAATGAGAGTTGTGAGGGCCCAAATCTTTTTAGGGGAGTATGAGATTACTTGGTCTATCATTAATTGTACCCACAAGAATGGCAAACGCAGGAAGGGGGTGATAAAATTCATAAGCCCGGCAAATCTCGCCCAGCCCTTGTGGCTAACGAGGTTTCTAGAGGCGTAGAGAAGGGCCTCCTTAATTTTTATGCACATGGTGGGAACAAAGTACCCCCGCTTATGCCTAAGATAAATTTTCACTCCCAGGTAAGTTATCATCTTGCAGGGTATTGTTATGCCCTTATTTAGATTAACGTTAAGCGAGCTGTCTATCAAGCTTTTAACACATTTCCGGACCTTTTTACCTCGGCCAGTTATCAGGATATCGTCGAGGTATGTGAAGCTTTGACACCATATTGTTTTGCCACTAATGCCACTGCCCGGCCAATTGTTAAATGCATTATGAAGGGTACACTGGCGAAACCCATGGGGAGTTTTGTAAAACGAAAGATTCTGCCGGCTGCCCTTATGCCGAACCAGTGCCGGCATTTTTCCGCAAAGGGAACATGGTAGAAACCCATCCTTGAGATCCAATTTGGCAGCGAAGTCATTTACCGATGTTTTACGGAGCACTTTCTGGATCGATGGGAGCCTAAAAAAAGGCGGGTTGAAGAGGTCGTCTAGTTTGTGCATATCGTATACGATCCTTACACTACCATTTGGCTTTTGTACTGGGAACACCCTATGGCATCTAGTGATTTGCCGAGTTTCTTCAATCACTCCCTTCTCAAGGAGTTGTTTAGTAAGGGAACGACGGAGGATGGCGAGCTTACCCAATTGTTGTAGGCGCGGTTAATAAAAACCTTGACACCATTGCCCTGTGCCGCCCTCACGATATGGTTAGCAGGAGGCAGAGAGTTCAGGCAACCCGAGATTTCCAGGTCCAGGCGGGCGTCCGGGTCAAAAGATCTAGGCGGGCTTGGTTCCAGAGGGTCCATTTCCGGTGACACCCAATCTTGATTATTCCAGTCTTCCTCGTTTCCTTGGCCTTCATTGTCACGTTGGTCGTTGTCCTGTCGGTCGTTATTGTTCTGATTGTTGTTGTTGTTTCTGTTATTTCCGGCCATAATATCCGGGGGAGCTCTTATATCTTCAATTGTGATGTTTTCAGGGTCCGGCGCCTCTTCCGAGGGAGGAGGGGAAACACTTGGTGGCGGTGGCAGTGGCGGGATATTTATAACTGTAGGAACCGCCAAATCCGGTAAGGGTATATGTGTTATGATGTCAAACCCATCATGAATGTGAATACCCCCGAGAGCCTCCTCCGCTTCCCCAGAAAACATCAATATTTAAGTATAAAAAAGAAGATTAAGTCATCTCTCTAACAAAGGAATTACCGTTTGTAATTTTTAGGTAGTGTTCACTCTTGAAGTAACTTCTTCGTGAAAACCTAAGTGTTTAAAATAGGGTCTCTTTAGCTGTGTATCTCGAGATGACCATATTTGTTATTACACATTTTCCTAGATTAATTTTTTTTTATTTCGCGGTGTATCTTTTCATCCAACGTTTCTCTTTCCGCTCCTAATCGTCTTTCTCTATCTACTAAGTTAAAGGTCCTCGTTCACTACGTATGCCATACATTCGTCCCCGATGAGTTCTCTATTTCATATTTTGTGGCCAAGTTTTTCCTCCAGGATCATCATATTTTTTCGATGATTCGCATTAGTTCTTATATCTGATCTTTCCTCGAATTCAAACAGGAGAGTAAATCCAAAGATTATTTAAAATACCTAGAAAAATTCTTCCTTTAAGAATATAAGAACACAAGAAAAGAATACTCGAAAAGAAGCTAATTAATAGCATATACAAGCGGTTCTTTTCCAATGACTATGTTCAGTCGCCCACTAAGATTGTCATCCATAAAACTATCTAATATATTTATAAAACTCCCCAGGGATTATTTTTCTGACACATGACTACTGAGTTTATTCTATTCATCTATCACTCAATATCTAATCAATGTATACCAATCACTTTTCTAAACCTAAACTTGTCCAGCTTAAGTCCATTGCTACGTGCCCTATCCTATTCACTAAAAATAAGAACCTTACCAATGTCTCCCTATTATAATCTTATACCCATTTTAAGACCTCAATCAACTCTCCTTGAAGGTTGCACACCTACAGAGCAAGAAATTTGAGAAAAACGAGAAGAAGTTTCATCATTTTATTTGCGATATTTAACTTCAATAGCGAAAACGCAGGGTATCGAATTACGCAGAAATCGAAACAGCGTCCGTTGAATATATCAGCATATCTCTCCAAAAAACCGAGAACCGGTTTTATAACATTACGTCAGTTCAAGGATTCTTTCAACCTTTCATTTGCGTAGTTCGAGATAGGTTAATAAAAATTCTTATATAGGACTCTAGTAACATTCGAAAGAAACTGCAACAAAAATACTTGTGTTCATTATGGCGAGTAAGAAATTACGACAGGTGTTTCTTATCCGTATATATTCGTACCTGTTCCATAGTTACGAACTTTTATAATACACACAATGACGAACGTGTTAAGCGCGTTGGGCTTTCTTCTCTAATACTTTTTTATACCTAAGCTTTTTCATTATTATTTGGTCTTCTTTGGCCCTCCTTTGCATTTTTTATTCTTCTTTAATTTCTCGCGTTTCAATAGGTCTAAGTAAAGGAGAACTATATCATTAATGCCTTCGATAAGAAGAGTTGACAAATGGGATTCATTAAGCATTCTCAACTTCTAAAACTCTATTGTTATGATAAAGAGACATCATGGTTTGAGTTATTATTTATTTCTTAATAATTTACCATTAATTCGTATTTAATAAATAGTTTTCAAATTATTTACGAGCTATTTGAACCGACAAATATGGTAGACATTTATTCTTACTGAGTGTCTGGTCTATATTTTTCCTTTTCTCCATCCATATTGATATTGCCCTCTTACACTTTTATATATCAAGCAAAACATCAAAACAGATGAAACCTTATAATTATCTCCTTAATCTGCAAATCAAAATGATTAATACCCCTTTTAGTTTGATTTGTATGCATTCACCAAAATAATCTAATTAATTAATAGTAAAATGGATAATTTGGTCGCCTCCGCTCTTTGTCAACCATGTGTGTATATCGATGAGCGCACGCACAAGTTTTTACATACACAACCCATCAATATAGTACACAGCAGAGCTGTCTTCAGCTCAGGAACTGAGCTATTAACATAAGAGATTAGATATAAGCCAAATAAAATTATATTTATAATTTTTTTTGTATATGTATATCCTTGAGAAAGAATAATTCTTTCACGAAGATATACATTTACATGAAATATTCCGAGTGAACGAGGGCGGAACCGACCAACCAGAGGTGTTTAATCTATTCTGCCCAAGGCATACATTACCAAGGTTAGAAGAGATCACCTGCTTCACCAACTATGACCAACTAGAGAGCTCCTACGATGATCGCCTAACTTCTAACTCTTAAGACCTCTACTTCCCTCTTCAAATATTGATTAGTAGTTCTTTAACTTTTTTTTATATGCTCACACATTTTCAGGTTTGGTTTGTTAGTACGTTCGTAAACGTTTATTCTAATATATAAACCTATTTGTTGTATTGAAACGAGTTAGTCAAATAAAATATTGAGCGAAAGAACCTTAATTTTGTCCTATCTTTCACAATATAAAACCCATTTGTTTCCACTGAATTTTAGTGCGCTTATTAATGGGTTGAAACAAGAAGCAGAGGCGAATATACGACAAATGAAGAGTGAAAAAGGGAGTTATTAATACGAAATTAGCCGTCGCTATCAAAAATATTTAATACCTAAATTCACTCATATATATTGTCGTAGATGGCCAGACTCTCTCTCTCTCTTTTTTATATATATATATATATATATATATATATATATATATATATATATATATATATATATATATATATATATATATATATATATATATATATATATGTACGCCCTTTTAGAGTTTTCGGATCGAAGTTGGCTTAAGGTTCGACCTGGCCGATTCGTTACGGAAAATAGTTATGAATTCATTGGGGATGGTTTACTTTTAAATTTGCGGGGTCCTTTTAAAACAAATAGTTCTCAGTCCAAGTTGGTCAAATATTAACAAGTAGTTGCTACACATTTAAGGTTGCAAAAGAAAGACAATAACGAAAATATACCACCTTTACTAACAACAAAAGAAATAGAATTGAAAATACACAGATATAGGATTTAAAGTGAATGATCGCATAGGCGAAATTAAATGTCGGCAGGAGACACAGGAGGGATAATTATAGGATTAGTGGTCGAGTTCAGGTTAGTGATTAAAAGGGATTTTAAACCGTGGCTTGTACACATAGGATGGGACGATTCGGGTAGGTTAGATTATAAAATAATCTGTAGGCGTCAACGGTTGCAACTGCTTACGTGTTCGCTGAAAGGAAGGGCAGATCGGGATACGATGACTGCAATGGGGAAGTTTAGTTACCTCACGGGGCGGATGAGGGAGCACACGTAGATTGAAATCATCGTCAGATACTCGCCGATTAACTATGGTAAGTTTCACGGATGTCGATTTTGCCTTCGTTGTCTCTGATCGCGATGGGCGACCGTTTCCTTAGCTCGTACGCGGGATTATGCGAAAAGTCTTGAAGTGCTACACGCTAAACAAAGTTGGAGGATTATATAAACAGTCTGCTGGTGGCTTTAATGGCTTGGTTAGAGCTTCCACAACTTGTACGATCTTGTGAAAAAGGCAGCGACTCCTTCGGGGGAAGCGAGATAAAGTTGGCGTAGAATGTTAGAAGAACTTAGATCTATGCCGGAGGGCAGAAAAGCTGGTTGGAAGGCCATCTGTAACAAAGAAAATGTGTGCCTAAGCAAATACAGCTGGGGTGCAATAAAACTGCGTGGAGCGCCTCCTCGTCGTAGATCAGCCCGCTTTCAAAGCTCATGCGGTGATTCGAGAGCACGTGGTCGCCTATTACTATTACTATTATTATATAATTATTATTTGCAGACATTGCAGATTATGAGGAAGGAGTTGAATGAGTGAGTATATGATTCCGTAGGTGCAGTGGCTCAGAAAACTCCACTCTAAGCGTTATGATAAAAAACAACCCCAGATATTCTCACGGAGATTCAGGCCATCATTGATAATAAACTCCACATATCAATGAACTTAATAGCCAAGGATAAGGCGTGTCAGATTACTCATCAGGCAGTTCGTGCATTAGGGGGATAAGCTACTAGCAATAAGGGCTAACAAAAGAGCAGCTTATATCGCAGAAGATGAAAAGCAAGCGACATGAACGTGGTCGGAAGATTAGGATCAAATTGAAGCACAAACTCAAGCCTAACACGCTTTGCTTTTTCTGAGACGAGAAGAATTTCTGCCAGAACAAAGTGGTGAACTCGCAAACAACGGCTAGATTGTAGTCTTGCCCAAAGATGTACCGATATTCATGAATGCTAAGTCTCAGCTCTAAATTATGGTGCTTGTGGTGTTACATAGAGTTACATAGATAAACGGGCCACAACAGACCTTGCAGTCCAAACTAGGTTGCCTGAGATAAAAGATGATGAGAAAGATAGTAACTACCTATAGAGACCATTAGGTCCATTACAATGGAAGTACCTTTATTTTTATCCTAAATTCTAACTATATACAATACTTCATGAAAGGCATAAAATAGCAAAGATGAAGTCTCTCCCCACCCACTTCTCGCACTCGTTTCCGGGCTTGGAATACTGAAAATATATACCTGGTAGGGTTAGAAAATTAACGCAACCAGGAAATTTTAACAGGAGAGCAGGAACACATTAATATATACGAAAAATTGAAGAAAATATGACTTATCTTAATAATCTTATATTAGAACATGCTCTTTTTTACTTATTTTTTAACATGCATTTTTTTATATTTTTAACGCTTATTAATTATTAGATCCATCTACTACCTCTGTTATTATTTTAAAACGTTTTGACTTATTGGACACTGCTAGTACCATTTGGAGATGCAAATTTTCTGTAGGATATTTTTAAATGTATTTATTCATGTACATACTCGTATCTAGGATTTATGTGTTCTGAAAAAGATGACAGAAACGTTTTTACACTTTATATAGAATAAAATTATCTTACTCATATAGGCTTAGAACATGCTCGTTCTTTTTTTATCAATACAGTGTCTTGTCAGAGAGAGAGAGAGAGAGAGCTGTACAGGAAACATGGGATATATCTCGAAGTGAAATTTATTTAGGGTAAATTGGGTTAACCTGACATCTTAATGCTCAGGAGTTAGTTAATCGTTATAAAAAGGCTGTTAGTCAGGGATTTGATTCAAAGTATTTATCTATACGGCGTTTGGAAGTATCTACGCTGTTGCAGTCTATTACTTTACGAGGAAACTTATTCCATAAGTTGACGATTCGGTTAAAAAAGAAGTTCTTAGAATCGTGCGAGTTAAAATGATTACCTATAATTTTACAACCGTTTCCTCTTGTGTAATTTGACTGGTCGATAGTGAAATATTTATTCCGGTCCATATTGTACATACGTTTGATAATTTTAAAGACCTGAATTAAGTCCCCTCTTAATCTACGGTGATTTAACGGAAAGAGATTCAGTTCTCTTAGTCGCTCTTCGTAGGTATTGTTCCTTACACTTGGTATCATATTAGTGAGCCTTCGTTAGACTCGTTCTAATTTGACTATAACTTTCTGATAGTAAGAGCACCAGGTTTGGACGCATTATTTCATAATGGGACGGACCAAGGAATTATAGAGAGTAAGAAATGTATTTTTGAACTTATACTCGAACGTTCTACCAATGAATCCAATTATTGTATTCTCTTTCTTAATGACGCCTGAGCATTGTTGAGTGGGCTTTAGATCGCTCGATATTGTTACTCCAATGTCTGTCTCTCTGTCTACGCTTAAGAGTTGAGTACCATTTATTTTGTAATTTGCTTTGACATTTCGGTATCCGATATGGAGCACTTTGCATTTCGATAATGAAATGTTCTGCATTTCATTAATCTGTACGTTAGTGTGTACTGAAGTCGCGATTTTGGTGTCCTCAGCAAACTTCGATATTATGCCTGAAATGTCTTCATCTAAGTAGTTAATGTATACTAAGAAAAGAACTGGTTCTAGAACAGCCCCCTGAGGTACCCCGCTAGTGACGTCTGCCAGCTAGATGATTATTCATTTATAACCTCGCGTTGCTTACGATTACTTAGCCAGTTTTCTATCCACCTTGCTATCGCGCCTTCAATTCCGGGCAGTTTTAATTTAGTTAGTAAACGTTTGTGTGGAACCTTGTCGAAGGCCTTTTGAAAGTCTAAGTAAATTATGTCGACTGCTTAACTTTCGTCGTTTTCATTAACAATGTCATTGAACAAGTCTAATAGATTCGTTAGACAAGAGCGTTTATTTTGAAAGCCGTGTTGGGTGTCTCTAATTAGCTTCTTTTCTCCCAAGTGGTTAACGAGTTCGTCGCGTATAAGTGTCACTAACATTTTGCAAATGACCGAGGTTAAACTAATTGGGCGATAATTACTAGGTAGAGATCTACTACCTTTTTTAAATATTATTGTTACGTTAGCGATCTTCTACTCATTGGGTATAGTCACGGTCTCTAAAGAATAATTAAACATTAACCACAGCGGTTTGGCTAGTTCACTTTTGGCTTCTTTTAATATTCTAGGGAAGACCATATCCGGGCCGGGTGACTTATTTACCTTAAGCTTTTCTAAGCATCTCAGTACGTCTCTTTCTGTAATGGTGATACTACTTTACGCCTCGTTGTAACCTATTTGGATAGTTGATGGTGTTGGGATTTCGCTAAGATCTTCTGTAGTAAAGAATGATGTAAAAATGTGTTTAAAATACAGCTCATTTGTTCATCTTTCGGGGTAAAGTTTCCGCTCTCATCAGTTAGCGGTGCGATAGATTTAGATGTTTCTTTCTTTTGTCGTATGTAACTATAGAAATCTTTCGGGTTGGTTTTACTTGATTTTCCACATGTGATTCCAAGGATTTTTTACTCTGTTTAAGTAACCTTTTGGATTTACGTCGTAAGTTTGAATATTTGGCGCGATCTGTCTCGTCATTAGAAGTTTTTGATCTAATATCGGCATTCCTCTTGTCTCGTAAACAGTTAACTATCTCGCTACTCCACCATTTAGGTTTATTTCGTGTGGCGAACGACGATTTTTTAAAGGAATATATTTTTTCACTGCCTCAAGGTACGAGCTAGTAAAGAATGTCAATTTATCGTTTATATCAATTATGTCACGCAAGTTGCTCCAATCTTTTTGCTTAAGTTTTGTTCTGAGCTTAGTAAAATTCGCTTTTCTAAAGTCTGGGACTCTTTCGTTGCTACTAATTATATAGTTACGATTGGAATTTATACTAAATGTGATTGCACGGTGGTCGCTATTACTAAATTCCTCTCCGAAATTAATATTCTCTATCAAATCTTCTTTTGTTGCAAAAATTAGGTCGAGTATGTTATTTCCGCGACTGGGGCATAGTACAAACTGAGTTAGTGAACATTCTTGTAAGTTAGTATAGAGTTCGTTACCATAATGAGCGGATAGCAATTCTTGCCACTTTCGTACTGGCAAATTAAAATCGCCCAAAATTACGGTATTGTGCGCATTACTTATTTCGCTGATTTGTTCAAAGATATCTCTGTCGGTTTGCGTTGGCTGAGCTAGAGGTCTGTATTCACTATTTACGTCCCGTGGTTGTTTTTAAGAAGTATGTACGATGTGTCTATGTTTACGATTTGTAGCTTTGTTAATTGGATCGGGTTGATATTTTCTTTGATGTAGAATATTATTTCGCTTCCTTTTTTGTTAGTTCGACTTTTTTCAAACAATTTGTATTCGGGTAGATAATATTCTGCTAGGAAATCCCTGTTTTCAATATTTAATCATAATTCTGTAATGCCAAATATATCATAATTATCTGTTAACGCAATTTCCTAATGCTACGAGCGTTGACATTGAAAACCTTCAGGTAGTGACGGATGGGTGTCCTCGTGTTATTTTTAGTTCTTATATCATATCTGCTGGCCTGATTTAAGGCCACAAGTTTTTTGAAGTTGTTTCTTAGACTTTTCGCCTTAAGTAGGACACGGGAAAGGTGCTGAGGGTTGCCAGTATGGAAATAATTATTTATTTTTTTAGTGAGTGAATTATCTTTAGTATTTGAAAATTTATGATTGACTCTGTAAATAATCGTGACAACCTTGTTGAACCCATAGTGTTTAGGTGGATTTCCAAAAGTTTACAAATCCTACACCTTCACTCCTGCAGATTGTCTCAAGGCAATTATTTCTGTAGTGAGCTCTACTGAAGAAGCTATCTCTGCATTTGTTCCGTGGGAGAATGCTTGAAATGATAAAATTATTTGTTTTTCTTTTAACTGATTTAATCATTTTCTTATATTTATCTAGCAGTTCTTCGGATCTAGTGGTTAGGACGTCGTTTGTTCCTACGTGCAGAACAAGTACTGTGTCCTTCTTGACCTCCTGAAAGAGAGAGTCTAGATAATTAGTTATGTCCTCAATGGACGCACCCGGTAGGCAGAAACGCTTGCGTCTTTTAGGATTCGATCTATAAAATGTATCAAGTTGTCCTCTTACTATAGTCTCCCACAATAGCGGATTAAACTTCGGCGTCCTCATCCTCAGCTAAAACCTGTAAGGAATTGAAAGTCTTGATTGGGATGATTTTTTTCTGCTGGGGTTTTGCACCGTTTTTAATCTGTTGGAATGAGCTATTATTATTAGGTTTATTAATAATATTACTACTAATGTTAAGGTACTGGGTGTTCGGCTTCTTTTGGAAGGCAAAGATGGTACCTTCTTGCCCTTTGCGGGTTGTGGGGCATCGGGTGTCGGTTTCTCGTTCGTGGGTTATGTCATGCGTTGGCTTAAAGCTACATTCCTCTCTACAAATTCCTGCAAAGAAGAGACTTTCTTTTCTAAATTAGTAAATGCCTCGATAGGAATATTTGCAAGAACATTGGTGGCTAGTTCCTCTTTGAGTGCTGCTATCGTAGCTCACAGTTTGCCAATTTTCTTCTTGTGTTCATTTCGAATCTAACAGAATAGGCAAATATAGAAAAGTCAATTATAGCTGCTTAACACCCCTCTCTAAAGTCAATTGCCCAGCGGGTGCCTTCACAGTTATGGCAGACCGCTTTCATCTTTTCTGCACCAGGCATAGCTCAAGGATCTAAAAAGTATGTAAGTACGAGTGAAAAGGAGAGAGAGAATGAGAGAGAGTATGAGGATTAGGGCGACTCACTTATGAGGTGTTAGAAGGAAATATAGGCTGAACTCTTTTAAATTATTGTCTACAATTCTATTTTTTCCTTTTTATTTATTTAATTTTTAATGCACCTTACTTTTTGACAGTGAAAAAATAAGAATGAAAGGAGGACGATGGGAAAAGATAATTTATGAGAGTCAAAGGAAGTGAGAATGAAGAAAAGATAACAATAATGATTAAAGAAAAGGAGATGGAATGCAAAACTTGAAACTCGACTTATCTGGGCTGGGAATTCATGCTGACGGAAATAGGGGATTAACGTCCGGCTTCGTAAGAGGTAACTTCTTAGTTAAACATGTATTTAATCACTTTTTGAAAGAATTCACAGTTATAAAGGCAAGTATTTGAATTAAAAATGCAATAAAAACAACAGTGACTAACTAAGTCGATAGGCAACCTCACTATACTACAAAAATAAAGTTTAATATTCGATAATTTATAAGCGGAACCGGGTACGAGAATCGCTTCGTATAGTAAACCTCTCAGGGTATAGGATTTAAAACAATTTTGAATACTTTTGTAACAAAAACACTAAACAAAACAGTAAACAAAATGGTCACTTAGGATAGAAACCACACTAAATAATAAAAACGTAAAACACTTTTCTACACTATAAAATATAAATAAAACCACTAATAACAGCAGGAACTTGCGGAACAAACAGAGACACGTCTTGTCACTATGCCCTCTATCTTTTCGGATAGCCTCAAGCTCAATAGATACGGCAACATCAAGAGCCTGGATGAGTTGTTAATACCTTGTAGCCAGGACTTGGCCAGTGTCATGCCTATTATGAGGAGGTAGAGCCCAGAACGCAGTCATGGACACCAGACAATTTCTTTGACTACATCACTTTCTAACATCTGGCCTCTCAAATTCCCAGACTGCAACCCTACTTGGACTTTTAATCTTATGGCGTGGTTGGAAGAGATACCAATAAGTCCTCGTGCACCATCAAAGTGGATGTTAGGTCCAGGATCAACACAGTTTTAATGTATTTAAAGAGCGAGAACGTCATGAACGCCTGCAGTAGATGGAGAAATCACCTTGCGGTCACGATTGAGGCCTACGGCTATTACACTGATTGAATTGAATAGTAAATTCGTTTCGGGAGAAGTCGTTAACATGTAACTTTTGTGTTATTCTCTTATATATTAAAGTTACGCGACAAATTACGCACACCATATATATATATATATATATATATATATATATATATATATATATATATATATAAATATAAATATATATATATATATATATATATATATATATATATATATATATATATATATATATATATATATATATATATATATATATATATATATATATATATATATATATATATATATATATATATATATATATATATATATCTTTAAAGCCCCAAGGAAATGAAAATTGGTGACACAACACGGAAAAACTCTTAGGAGAATATCACCTAAACCAATCAGAGCTTAAGAAGGAAAATGGAAGACGTAGAGAACGGAAAGATAGGACAAACTATTTTAACCGTTATATGAAAATAAATAAAGAAGTTGAATTTGAACCTGTATCATTAAGCGCTCATCGCTTATATGACCAAGACGCTGATCGCCTGAGCTACTATCCTCAACCCTAAAAAGGTTGATTCAAGAAGCCTTTTGAACAACGAAGTGTAGGCTTTTATTCAGTGAGAGACAAGACAAGTGTTTTAGTAAGAGGGGGCACGGACTTATTTTATAATTGAAAATCACATGACGCGTGAGTTTTTATAGATGGATTTTTAAAGGCCCAAGGAAATGGAAATTGGTGACACCAATTTTAATTTCCTTGGGCCTTTGAAAATACATCTATAAAAAATCAAGCGTCATTTGATTTTTAATATATATATATATATATATATATATATATATATATGTATGAGAAACTCACAGAGGAAATACTCACAAAGTAGCGCGTGAGTAGATCAATAAATGGAAAAAATTCCACAGGAAAATGAAAGGCGGATTCCAAGTACTTTTGAACTTGTTCAGTTTATTATATATATATATATATATATATATATATATATATATATATATATATATATATATATATATACATATATATAATTAACAACGTTTCGATCTTGTGCTCTCATCTTCTGATTCTTAGAAATATATGACCATCCATTAGCAATTTAACAAGAATGAGAAATATAGCTCTAGATTACTTGCATAAATAGATTATAATAACTATAGAACTTCGGGTGAATGCTTAATTCACTATATGCAATATTGAACACTTTAAATAAATAATAATACAAAGTTATATGATATACAAAGGTTTTGGTAACTATACTGAAGAACACACCTTAACACTAAGCGGTGAAATATTTCAAATGACGAATATTTGAACAATAAATTGAGTATGGTTTGGTAGGTTGTGGTTTTTACAGAACATGAAAAGGAACTGACTAATTATCTGAATTAAGAGTTAGTTTTAAAGATCTAATATATATTGATTCTGCGATCTTGATTGTGGTCGGACATTTATTGCTGGCTACGATTTTAAAGTTACCTGTTTTTATTGACGTTTTACAATTTATTATGTGGTCTTTTATAAGGGCGAATGTTTTTTATCCGAAAGAATAGCCCTGTCATATGGCTAATATATGCCGATATATGAACCCGAGGAACAACTGGACAAATATTCCTATATTCCTAGGAACCAGAAGATGAGCACACAAGCTCGAAACGTTGTTAATTTGAAAAAATGGATTTAGAAAAATGCTTCGATTAATTTTCGTCATTGGTTTCATCTCGAAAATTAAATTGCGCCTCGTCTGCAACTCTCCCCATCACAAATATATATATATATATATATATATATATATATATATATATATATATATATATATATATATATATATATATATATATATATATATATATGTATATATATATATATATATATATATATATATATATATATATATATATATATATATATATATATATATATATATAGCAGGAATATGAAGACTCAGGTGATTACACAAATCATTTATTGGCCGGACGTTTCGAACCTTTACTAGGACCATCTTCAGCGACTGTGTCGACTAATGAGAAGGGGAAGGAACATTAATCGATAATGGTTAAAAGAATGCCCTACACTAACAATATCCTTTGCTAGTGTATGGAAAAATGGTACAAACATTCTATAAAATAAGCACAACTTTGTTAGATGAGGCATTATTTATGCTTTTATACAAAGGGAAGATATCCACTAACTGAAAAGTTTATATGATATTAAAATCATGGGGCTATTTTTGGTTTCAGACCCCAAAGATTAGTGAAAAACAAATGTAACTCAACAATTGCGGTACTCTGGCATATTTCCCAATGTTTCACAAACGTTTCAGTTAATGGTGGTTGTTGGCAAATTTTCGAAGAGTTCGTAATACATGTTGCCGGGAGTCACAGATTAAGGTCAATTTGAAACCTTCAATTTTCTCGATCTTGGCTGAAACGAGTCTCTCAATACGTAAAATGTACCGTTCACACTCTTAAATTGGAGCTAACGAGTGTTTCTATTTCCTTCGGAACATAAAAGTAGATCTGGATCGCTATATTAGGTCAAACCTTGGAAAAGTGTATGACCGGCCAGACGCCTTCTGCGCAGAGAAAATAGAATGTGGAGGGATGAAGACATGAAAATAAATAAAGCTGAATAATAGAGAGAATTAGGGTGAAATGAATAAGTAAGAAAGTTTATATATTAAAATTTGAAACTCTCAATAATGATGCCGAAAGAAACTATCTCCATTTACTGATAAAGTTAATAAAAATAGAATGACTACCTGATAGTACGAACATTCTCTATTGGCGGTTCCTTTGATGATGCCAATACCAAGTCCAAGAAAACAAAGATCTCTCAACACAGAGTTGCAATATGCTTATCACGAGTTGTGAACAACCATCATAAGAAGTTAACGAAGGAATGATTTGGATTTATTTACAAAGATCTAACGTATAAATCAAGCGATTTTTTAAGTATTAATCTCTGAAGAGTTAAAGCAATATAAAGACCAGAAGGATGATAACAAGAAAACACAAGCAATTTTACATTGATTCACGCACCTATGCTGACTTAGCGAGGGCAAGGATGATAAACCGCTACAAAATGAAAATGGAAAAATAAATTAAAAGTAAATATACAAAAGAGCAATAATCTTAACAAAATAAAAGAACAATCAATAGAAACAAATATTGAAAAGTCAAGAAACATAGGGAGTATCGAGCCACTCTTAGACACTTAAGCGTATAAACAATAATAATATTGAGACCCTCGTCCTTAATCAACTCTATGACACCACAAATTCCCATGCAAGAGCCAACTCCAGCACCAGAAACAGCGGTAGTGACACTTCTCGTCTTAGGACTGGTGTACACTACCGAGCAAAATAATAGAATGATTTTCCTTTATTAGAATATTTTCAAAAATCTGATGAATTGGTAAATAAAATTTCGATGGTATATAAGGAATGCATTTAAAATATTTTGGCAAAGCGGTCACAAGACGTACTACTCTATTATCCAGAGCAGGTCTCGAACCACTTTGGCTGCGAGTCTTACTAATTTGGTTCTCGTGAGAGGTAAGACTCATTAAAGATTTTTTATAATCGCGGAGGCTACCGTGATCGTGGCGCGAAACGGTTAGAAGTTGAAGGTGTCTTTTTCAAATGTGAATTAGTAGAGGTGCATATAGTTCCAAAATCGTTCCTTTGTCATCAACATTTAATATGACAACCTTGGGGTTGACGAGTTTATCTGCTATGTCCTCTAAAGATTTGTCTAGAAGTTATCTGACATAGACCACTACTTTAAAAAAAAATCGAGGTAGCATAGTGAGGGAGTCCCTTGCACAAAGGTATCATTGAATGAAGGAAGATCAAATTTCTAGTGAACCTTTGGTTCACTACACAAGGCGGCCCCTTGAGGAGGCGTCCTTTTCCTGGGGAAAGGGGGAGAAAGGACGCTAGTCGTATGCATTTACCACCAATTTTCGAGCGTTGAAACTGTTATGCGGCTCACGAAGGAGTTACTTCTACCACGTCAGTATCGTATAGACTTAAAATTACTTTGGCCTTTTTAACGACACAAATTTTATGTGTTGTGTATGTGGAATGTAGGAGAAAAAGGAAAGCCTGTTATTTGAGGCGATGGGCTTCATACCATAAATATGCAGATCGAACTGCCAGTGCACGTATTTTCCCAAGAATCCTGACCCCACCCCACCCCTGCGATCGGCAGGAACTCCCTATGAACAGCGAATTTTTCTTTATGGCCATTCTCGCCTGGAATTAAAGCCGAGTAACAACAAAAGAAAATCCAGTGAGCCTTATTCACTTGGATATGGAGGTGCCTAAAGATTCTCAGCTGCGCGCTTGAGAAAATTATGATTTCTTTAGTTTACAGCATAATTCTTTTTCCGTGATATGTTGGATGGCATATTAATGTTTAGAATCTTAATGCACGATATGCACAACATGATATGCAAAATGAGAAACACATCCAAGATGAGGATCATATCCAATATGAAAAAAACATTTAACATATGCAACATGCCAAACATATCAAACACATCAAACACTTCCAATAGCAGATACTCATCCAACATTGAAAACATATCAAATACATCTTAATTGAGAAACACACCCAACATTAGAAAAATCCCACATATCTAACATGTGAACCACATCACACGGATCCATCATGAGAAACACATGCAATATGAAATAAAACATTAAAATCATCTAACATAGAAAACACATCCAACATTAGAAATACATCACGGAACTCCAACATTCTAACATTAGAAACACATTCAATACGCTAGCATCGGATGCACATCCAACTTATCTAACATGATAAACATCCTACACACTATACATAAGAAACATTCAACACATCTGACATGGAAACATTCAACACGTCCAACTTGAGAAACACATTCAACATGAAAAACGCATCATTTACATCCAAAATGATAAACAAATCCAACACATCAAACTTAAGAAACATCACACATATCTAGCATGAGCAACATATCCAACGTTAAAAACATATAACACGCATCCAACATGGAAAAAAACATATAACACGCATCCAACATGAGAAACGCATGCAACATGGAAACATATTTAACATTGAGAACATATACAACAGATTCAGCATGAGAAACATCCAACACATTAAAAATGAAAAACATATCCAACTTATCTATAATGAGAAATACATCCAACACACAATTTCCACACTCATACATGCACGATCAAGCAATTTATCAGTCCGAAAGACACAAATGCTCGTCATGCGGATGAAGGATTAGTTGACCCAAGTCCACCTCGTTACTTTGTATATCTGAAGAATTGGGCGTGATGCAAAATATTTAGTCATGTCTTGTGGTTAAAAAATGCTTTCTCTCTCAAAGCCTTAGTTTTTCATTACCTATCAGCGTGTACACTATGCTAATCCACTAATACTCTCTTGATCGTTCCGAACATGACGTCGTTCTTTATTTGGCGACTGGTGCTTTCATTACGTCCACGACAGGGAGCAATCTTGTTGACGAAGGAGAGGCGCTACTAGCTTTATCTTATTCACAGCATGATTCGCTTGTACGAGCGGATTCAGTTTTATTGAAGCATACATCGCGCCACATTAAAGCAATGCCAATGTACACGCATGACGCCAAATCCAAACGGGGTGATGGCTTCCATGCCTTAAGGCTACTCGTGGAAACCGGGTATGATGGCACATATTCGAGGAATATATTTTGCGCTCTATCTCAGTCTCTGAAGTTAGTTTAATAGAGGAGGAGTTAGAGTTCTTCTCCACTGCCCTCATTTCCGCAGGCTAAGCTTCCATTCTTAAAGCGTGTGGCCGTTTTGCCCTCGATTAACATCTGTGTTTGTCGGCTCAGTATAAGTTGCCAAGAAAACGAAGCGCGACTCCTATTAACGCCATCCTCACGAGTTCGTCCTCAATAAAATTTGACGGGCGATAGCCAATTTCCATTTTATTACGGGCTGAAGCCCGTGAAAAGAATTCGGGATAAGTTCTGACAGTAACTCCCTTCCTGTTCTCCAGGAAAGCGAGAAAAACGTTACTTAGCATGTGTCCGTTGGAAAATTCTTCGCAGAGATGTTTGCAACAGGGAGAGGGAGTTATTAATAAGGAGGTACTTGAATAGGATTGAACCAGTAAGCAAAATAACTTCTGGATATAACAATTAACCAAGGTTAAAAGTGATGTAATTTGTTTTCAATAATTATTGGTTTGGTAAGGATGGCCTACATTTGTTTAGTCACTCTTTGTTTAAATAATGAATTATTTAGTAATTGTAAAGAAATTGCTTAACATTTTCTATACATATACAAATCTTTTACATTATTATGTAAACATAAGTATATATTAAGGGTTATGCGATTTTGAACATTGATTTTAAAAGTAAAACAAGGTCAACAGATCTATGTCGCCTGCTCTTATTATTCTGAATTTGGACCTTATGATAATACAAAGTTACGGCCTTCAAAACTTTCAAAAACATATTGTAAAGTAAAAAGTTACCATCTAACCGACCGGCCTACGTACCCACATAGTAACTGATAGAGTGGCGCGACGTGACTAATAAGGAAGTTTACATATCATTACCCAAATGGAAATAGCTATAGTATATTACTGGAAGAAAATAAAGAGGATGGACGAAAATTTTCTTAAAATAAACATTTTCATACAGGAAGTAACACAGAAGATGTCGTTCTATAATTGTATGGGTCTGCATGTAAAGTTCAGTATAAGGTATCACTGTTTGTGATGAAAACATCAATTATGAAATTTACAAAGCTGTCATGAGAGATTGCATGCTGCCCTTAGCCGAAGAGCTGTCCATAAATTCACAGGATTAGTTTTTCAGGCAGTTTTTGACCGGCCACTTCCTTAACCAGATCTCAATCATCTGATAAACCTCTGGCAGGCCCTGAAAGAGGACGCGAGATGTCGTCAGCTCGTCCACAATGAACATTTAAAGGCAGTAATCACTAAAAGGTGTGCCAGCAACACCCCTTAGATCTCGCTTAGACATTTAGAGTAGACATTGAAGAATAAATGTCTTCCTCACTGCTAAAGGACCCTTGACAAGCTATTAAGCTTCCTGTATCAGTTAATCGTGCCGTAATTTTCATACAGCTTTATTTGCCTTTATATTACTGATGTTACATGTTTTTTCCAATATTGTATTTTTTAAATTGTTAATTGTTTAGGGATATATGACATATTCTTATTCATTTCTCCTTATTTCTAGCAGTTTTATTATTAATATTCATATAAAAAACTTTACAACCCTGCTGTTGACTAATTTCATAAAAAATTTAGGTTTGTCCGAAAACTTTTGGCAACACCTGTATGATTTAGTAGAGGAAGAATGGTTTACTGCTATAACAAACCCAACAACATCAAATCCAGGAAGAGGGAAGGTATATTCAAACCTTATGCATCAAATATCTCTTAGGAGTACCACCATTAAATCTTTAACTTTTTCCTCACCTAAGAGAGGTTCTTAGTAATATTGTTTACAAATAGCCGCAAATTGTATAAAAGATTTCTTCCGAACGATCAAAGGAGTTGTGGACAACTTTCCTCATCACAAATTTCTCTCTGCGCGAGCAAATTTGCTGCGCATCATGAATTTCAATACTGTACGAGAGGCAATTAAGTACTTCAGCAATGATTGCTTTAATAAATCAGAGAATAAGAGATTCGTATCCGCATGAACATAAAAATTGTTCCTTCAAATACTTTAAAATATTTATTTGAAGCAACATTCAATTGTGTACCGGTTTTTAATTCGAGAGAGCTCACTACCGTCTATAAAATAGGTTTGAAAAATAATACTTAATTTTCACAAATAAATACTGTCAAAACTATAGAACCATCTGTATATATATATATATATATATATATATATATATATATATATATATATATATATATATATATATATATATATATATATATAAGGGTGTTCCAATAACTTAGACCGATTTTAAATGTGAGTTAAGTTTAAGCGTCTAATGATTTTTTCTTTTTCTTTCAGATTTAACAACTTCCGTTGAAAGATTAACAATTGAACAACGTGTTAAAGTTATCGAAGCCTATTACAAAAATGGAGGTTCGAACAGAAACGCATTTCGGGTACTTCGCGATTTTTATGGTCAACATAAGGACCAACCGAGAGTGCAATTGGGAAAATTGTTTGGAAATTCAAACAAACGGGTTCGGTGGCAGATATGAAAACGCCATTGCGTGCTCGTTTACGCCGTTCAGCTGAAAACATTGCTGCATTTCGCGAGAATGTGGCCGAAAATCCAGACACCTCTATGCGTCATCGCGCGCAGGAATTGAACCTCTCCACAACAACGTTACTTCGAACTTTGACAAAAGATTTGTCTCTACACGCTTACAAAATTCAATTGACACAAGAACTGAAGACTGCTGACCATTTGAAGCGCCATACAATCGTCAATTGGGTGCACGAGCAAAGACAAGCCAAGGATGATTTTTCGCAAAAAATCATCTTTAGTGATGAAGCCTATTTTCATCTTGGTGGATTCGTTAATAAGCAGAATTGTCGCATTTGAGCTGATGAAAATTCCAGGAGGATTTTTGAAAATCCACTGCATCCACAAAAGGTCACTGTTTGGTGTGCATTTTTTGCTAGCGGAATCATTGGGCCGTATTTCTCCAAAAATGATGCAGAGAATTCTGTTAGGGTGACAGGCGAGCGATACCGTTCCATGATAACCAACTTTTATGGCCTGAATTGAATTCTCTGGATGTCGAAGATTAGTGGTTTCAACAGGATGGCATAACATGCCACACAGCCAATGCAACAATGGCTTTGTAGAATGAGAAGTTCCCAGGTCACATCATCTCTCGAAACAGCGAGGTCAATTGGCCAAAACGATCGTGTGACCTGACGTCTTTAGATTTCTTCGTTTGTGTTCATCTCAAAAGTAAGGTTTATGCCCACAAGCCAACAACAATTCAACAGCTAAAGGATGAGATAATAAAGTATATTGGTGAAATTGTGGAGCCACTATGAAGAGACGTCATCAAACATTTTGACCATCGAGTGGAGGTGTGCCTCCGAAGCCTTAGCGGACATTTAGGCGATATTATTTTTCACACATAATTGCCATGACTCAAATAACATGATGCAATAGTGAAATCAATAAATTTTCACCAATAACACTCTTTTGTTTACTGCTAACTTCAATCCAGTCTTAATGGAACACCCTTTATATGCAAAAAATCCGACAGGGAAATGAAAGGCGGATTTCAAGTACTTTCAAACTTGTTCAGTTTATTATCATTCCTTGATAATGGACTGAACAATTTTGAAAGTACTTGGAATCCCTCTTTCATTTTCCTGTATGATTTTTTGTATTTATTGCTCTATTTACGTGCTATTTTGGGTGTTTCTCATCTCCATGTATATATATATATATATATATATATGCGGTTAAAGTAATGGCATAATTAGACAACTGCTCTGCTTCAGGTCCATCGGGTGATTCTATCCTACTCGAACTAGAAGACACTAATTAAGGATGGCCCATCCATCAGCCCCCCCAAAAGCTGGTTTCAAATTTACTCCATTATGTTGCCTTGCTTACCTTCACAGAAAACTGTTATTATTATTATACTAACAGCTTTGACTAGCCTAAACGCTCGATAATGGAAAAATATCCAAGCAAAATGTTTCCCTGAATCGATGTTTTTTTCGGAAATTTCGCTAAATTAATACAAGATTCCACTTTTCTCTTTGTGAAAGCCATTATATTATGGCAGCTAAATCAAGATTTTGTGTAAGCCTCGCAATGAATATTGTGAATTTTGAATATTTATAGATTATAGATTAAGAAATCTGAGGTGTCAATCTTACAACCTGTAATATTTCTCATAAAATGGTATTTACAGTGGAGCATCATTATGACATATATCTTGTGAGGCATCCTTATGTGCAAACCTCCAAAGCAATCTTTATCCAACTGTGAAAAGCATAAGAAGGAAGCAAACTACAAAGAACCGGCATAACTTCAAACACTGAAAGACATTTATCTTAAAATCTTAATGAACACTTTGAATATCACACTTGTAAATCCCTACTGGATATGACCTTCAAGATAGAGGTTCCCTATGATTTGAATGACAAAAAAGATAATGCCGTTCAGATTTTTACGTATTTGGCTTTGAAGCTCAGTGTCTTTATTGTGGTAATGCGTGTTAAGGAAGCAAGAAAAATCATCTAGAACTGCCTAACATGCTACGAAAGGTGGATCAGTAAACCCCTTGGTAGAATTGAAAGCGCAATCAGGAATGTACTAGATGCTAAATCCAAGTCCCATTTTTACTGTGGAATCATTTTAATGTTACCAAAATGAATTCAACTAGAAGTAAAATGTGTTTATAACAATTAGGAAACAGCAAGCACAAGATGCAGTATTCCTCTTTGGATAATAATCGGTCCCAAACATGGAAAACCTCACAGGTGTCCGAGCGAAACGTAGGCTATGGAGACATTGAGATGTCAGATCTTAAAAAACAAAACATTTACGCTAATAATCCTCCCGACTATAGTCCTATCTCTCAACTTCCTTTCTTATTCAATGCTTTTTAGAGAGTACTAGCTTCACGCATAACTGATCGCATGTCCTATTATAGAATCGATGAAACTTTCCACTTCAGCCTCAATGCAGGGCACAGTTTTGAATCAGCTCTCTTAATTGTGACTAACCGACTCCACAGCGAGGTCAATGCTGTGAAGCCTTCCATTCTGGTACTTCTCCATCGCCCCGGAGCATATGATAAGGTTTATGACTCCGTTCCTCTCCTCCGCTTTCATAAATTCCTAAGTGTCGTAGGATCAAGTAGTCCTTACTGACCTTTTCTGCCTTCCCTAAACGTGTGGGAAGGAGGCGACAAACAAATGTAGGGAAATGTCTCCCTCTTAAGCTCGTGGGAATTAAAGAGGTGTGAAAATTCTAATATTGGTGAATTTGATACTATTTAAATAGGATTTGACTGATTATAGGATACAAACAAGTGAAAAATAATAATCTTTAATACTATACAAACAACAAATCAGAATAACAAGAATGATAAGCATTAGCTATTACGTTAATTGTTAGGCAAGCGAAAATTGAAGTGAATTTACAAAAAATTATATTGTCTGAGCCGTACGAGGCACAATAATTACCCGAGACAGATCGAGGAGAAACTATGAAGTGAGTCTTGCGGTCGGAGAGCGTCACGCCTCTTCGACGATGGGGAACAAATGCAATGGCTTACGATTTTGTTGACGAGACTCGAGTTTTCGATCGGGGGAGGATTCTTATCGGAAAAGCGTAGCTAAGTGCGGTATTTTCTACTGAGTCCTTTATCCTTTACCTCCGTCGTTTCGAATAATGGTTTCTGCCTGCGACGCTTTAGGGTGCCGTGGTGTCGCGGAGAATTGTGCGTCATCCTTGTTTGATTCCACTTACCTCTCAAGATGCTGCGTAAGTGCTGTGAGAGTATTGCGTGAGCACTGCGTGAAAGCGGCGTGGATACAGCTTGCGTCCCGAATACTCTGAGAATACTCATTTGAAAATTCCCGGCTTGTGAAATATATACGACTTCGCCGGAAGCTCTTTTGTTTGCCGACGGAAGCGATCCCGACTCTGTCTTAACGACACGGTGGCGATAACACTGGTCTTCGTTGTTTTAAGGTCAAATATATAATATCTGATTTTAGTTCAGTTTTTTGCACTGAATCAGAAAATCATGCTCATTTTACCCAATCAGGTCAGGTTTTTGAAATATCAGAACATAGTAAAAACTCCTATATTTCCAAATATTTGTTGTGAATGAAACACATAATTGCAAATATTGGACCGATTATCTCACAGAAGGTTTACAGAATATTTTTAATAGATAGCATGAATAGTACAATGCACAAAATAAGCTACTCATGGATGATTGGTCTCTTCAGTGACCTCCGATTGTGCCGAGCAGACACCAGATCCCTCTTAAGGCACCAACAGTAGTCAACCAGAAAGTTCATATCCCATTGGCCTTGATAGCTTTCCTCCATGACACGGATGTTTGGCGAAAGCGCTCACCCTGTTCTTCACTGAAGTCTCTGCAATTTTCTGGAAAATAGTCCAATGGGACCGAATAAAATGCATTTTCACTGACATACACGCACCAAGTTTGCGGAAATTCTCCATTAGGTCATCAACCATCTTCTGGTACTGAGGACTTCTGTGGTTACCAAGGAAGCTTGCAATGACTAACTTAAGGGACAACCAGGCAAAGAGTTCAGTAGGATTTAATGAATCGTCAAAACTAGAGTCTTTTATGACTTCTCTTATCTGAGGACCATCAAATAAACCGGCCTTAAGCTTCTCCATGCTGATTCGTTTGAACTTGTGGTGGAGGAAGGCAAATCCTCTCCCTTCCCTGTCCAGTGTTTTTACAAAACTCTTCATTAGGCCAAGTCTGAGGTGTAGAGGTGGAAGTAACACCTTGTTACGTCGACCCAGAGGGTGTGACAGAACATTGTGTGACCCGGGTTCTAATCCTTGTCTTGATGGCCTCTTTTCTGACATAATGCTAAACGTCAGCCCGACTATCCCAAGAGCACAAAGAGCATGGATACTTTGTGTACCCACCTTAAAGTCTTAGGTTGAGTCCAACAACTTTAAGATCTCGACAAACTAACCATTTCTGTTCCTAGTAATTGATAGCAAACAACAAACGTTCCATGCTGTTGTGGGATTCTTTCATTTCAGTCGAGTATCAAACAGGGATTGAGGAAACCTTATTTTCGTTATTTAGAAGAACTGCCCTGAGACTTCTGTTAGACGAGTCAATAAAAAGTCTTTATTTCATGCCAACATACTTCATACCCATTAATTTCATCAGGTTAGCAATATTGTTACAGTATATCAGGGAAGACGCTTCATCGGACATAAAGAATTTTCTGATTTCGCTCTCGCGTTCCCGATACCAATAAAACGTTGTTTCAGGGGCAAGTAGATGTTTCTCTCGAAGACGAGAACCCAGCAGCTGGGCAGACTCCTTAGATTGGTTCAGGTCTCGTGTCAAGTCGTTGAGTTCGGATTGGGTTAATGGCACCGATCGGTTGTCCTCTTCTGGCTCGTATGCACCACACTCACCTGTATCAGTCATGTCAGTAGATTCAGAATCAGAACTAGATTCCATGATGACATCTGGCTCAGGAACAGGAACATCTGGTCCATAGGGGATTGGCTTTATGGCAGAAGGATCATCAGGGTATTGAACATGCTGCTCGTTCTTGCGATTGATGCCTTTTAAATTTCTCATGCCGAAGTAGCAGTCGGTAACATGATCTTTCCCTTCCCTTCACACCATTGGGACACCAAATTGCATACTCTGTCTTTTCCTATTCTTCCAATTCCGTAAGTTTTCCACACATATTTTTCAGCAGATATGGGGAGCAAATCCCCCTTGCAGGTCCACTAGTTTGACTTCAAAATAAGCGTAATAAGCCGTGGTCACAAAATCCGTGATTTTCGGTTGACGGTCTAGAAGAACCACGTGTCCGCAGATTAAACACAATTTTTTAGGATGGTTCTTACAGTTCCGATCCATCATACTGCACAACTAGACCTAAAAAAAGAATGAATAACTAGTTATTTAAGATAACCCATGACCAGTTGTGGCAAAAGCAAAGCCCATATATGCTTGGATGATAGCGCCATTTGGGAACAATATGCGGTAATAAAAATCGAGTGTATCTTCGAAACCAGACTTGACCAAAGAAAATTAATGGTATTTTTGAATTCAACACACAAAAAAGATCCTAAATCAGTTGGAAAACCATTAAGTTTGAAAAGAGTTTTGAAACGCAGGCCAGTGTAACTTTAGCGCCATATCGCTAAATGGTCTTCCGGCTCCAGTTTGACTCTTTATCACTTCGGAACCCCGTAAGGGGCGCGGCGATTGGCCATCCTGGCCACCGTGCTGACGGCATCCAGCGCTTCGTCTGGCCATAGCTTAGCCACTCTTCCTTCCTTCAAATAGCCTGTATTTCTCACCTACTTCGTCGCTTTTCAAACAACCTCTCCCACAGCTTTCTCTGGTCTGAGGGGGGAGGGGACAATGATCCCTAACCCCTGAGCTCCGGTCTGGGATGGTTGTTTTTTAACAACCTGCTTCATCCCCACCCATACCTTCATCACATCCCTTTTCCTCTAGTCTTCAAAATTTATCTTTTTTACGCCGTGTTGAAGGTGGAGCCACCATCCCGATGGACTGCTAGGCCACCAGGCGGGAGGGGGGGTCCCAAATGGCGGCGCCTGGCTCTGCCGGGCCTGTAAGCCCCTCTTGCAGTGCGGGCTACTGCGAGAGGTAGTGAGCGATTGCGTTGTAAAACAGAGAGGGTCACCATGCCCAATGATGCAAAAATAAATATCTCCCCTTAATTCCCCCTATAAAAACGACGGAGCCGCCCTCGGGCAGCTCCACCGAAAAAATAGAGGTTTACCCCCCCCTTCCCTGTACTTGCGCAGGGGACCCTCCATATTTCTCTAACCGGAGAGCAGGCTTACTCCTCTCCTTCACCTACGGGTGCAGGGGACTCTACCTCACCCTTTTCTCTGGAGGTGCTTTCGGGCACCTCCCTTTTTCCAGCGGAAGTCCCCTCTTTTCTTTCCAAGGGGGCTGCCAAGAAAGCCAGCAGGCAGCCCATTGAGGACCGCCCTTCGTGTAAGCGTCTCGGTAGGGCAAACCCCCTTAGGGGGGAGAAAGAAGCCAGGCCCCTTCGGTCACTTCCGTCAAAAGACCTGCTGGCAAGAATATTGAACCTTGCCGGGGTTAAGGCCTGTTCCTCCCCACACAAGACTAGTGACAATACGGGACCTGCGATGTCTTGGGAGGGGATGGCCAACTGGAGGCCCCTCCTGTGACACACATGGTCCTTAAGGGAAACCCAGCCTTAGATGGTAGGGCCTTCCATGGGGGGAATCCGGGCTCAGCGCAAAACACCAAACCAAAATCCGCCCTTATGCAAGGTCCTCCTCAAACGGCTAGGGTGTCTGAGGCAGTACAAGAAGGGGAGGGATCTCTTCCGACAGGTGTCCCTATGACTACCAGGACCTTCTCCATTTTGGAGAAGGACCTGGCTGAGGCCGGTCCATCTGGCCTGGAGACTTCTGCAAGCGGAGGTGAGAAGCTGGTTCATTCCCCGCCCTCCTCTCCAATAAAGAAAAAGAAAATGACTAAAAATACCAAGAAGACTCGTGGCTCCTCTCCGTCCACGGGGGCTGCGGGGACGGATGGGTCTGCTGCTACTTTGGTAGGCAACCAAGCCAAGATCGGCACATCCAGCCCCTCTGCCCCCCCCCCCCAGTGTGCGGAGCCCCTGACTAAGACTAAGACCAAGAGTGCACAGGGCGGAGACTTGATGACATTGGGGCCCCTCATTCAGAAGTTACCTGGCGTTTTTGAGCCCGCTGGCTTCAAGCGCTTCCTCATTATTCGCTCCACTGATGGCACCATGTTGTCCAAGATAAGTGTACTTCGGACACTTCATGGCACCCCAGTGAGTCTGACGCCTTACTCTACCATGAACTTTGTGAAAGGAGTAGTTTATGCGAGGGAACTCGTTGACTACTCCATTGAGAACATCACCCTAAAGCTGGCTGACCATGGGGCGGTCAAGGTCGAACGTTTGATGAGAAAACAGGGAGGGGCCTCGAGACCCACCCCTACACTCTTCGTCACGTTGAAATGTGACAAGCTCCCTGAGTCGGTGCGTGCTGGTTGGTACCGCTCCGCGTGAAGGCATTCGTGCCACTGCCGCGGTGGTGCTATTACTGTCACCGCTTTGGCCAAAGAATCGCGATGTAGACGAGCAAAGTTGGGGTCACCCGATGTATGTGTAAATTGCTCCAAGGTCGCACACGATAAGTCTAAATCGTGTCTGGCCAAGTGTGTCAATTGCGGAGAGCTGCACCCTGCTTCTTTGAAGCAATGTGGTGCATATCTCCTTGAGAAAGAAATACTGGCCATTCAGGCCCAGGATCGACTCTTATTCTGCGAAGCTAAGGACTTGGTTTTGGCGCGCCCGGCTATTCTTGGGACGTCATATGCCTTAATAGTTGGAAAGACACCCTCTTCTCCTGGCCTATCCAGGCCAATGAGCACGGTTGTTTCCGTGCCCATCCGGAGCTCTTCTGCGGGCTCTACCAAACCCGGGTACTCCCCTGGTAAAGCTGGCGGCAAAAAGGGTTCATACGCAGCCCCGGCTAAAACCAGGGCTTCCCCTTCTTCCCCCAGCGTGACCGTTTCCCGTAAGGCAAAACGGCCACGCGCCTCCAACGAGTTGTTAGACTCACAGGAGGCAACACCCCTGAATTTGGTCGCCTGGCTATCTTCCGAGGTTCCTAAAGCTGTCCCCCGAAAGGAAGACAGCAACAAAGGAGCTTCGGCTCATTCGCCCACGCCTAGTGGTGGAGGACGTCGCTCGGAGACGGTGGTTTCTCGAAAAGAGGGCCCCCCGCCTCCGAAGCCGCAACGCCCGCCTAAAGTTTCAAGGCGGAGGGAGGAAAAGAGTCGCATGGCGAGCCCAACCTCCCCCAATTAGTCCTCGAAGGCGACAGCGCCTTCAGAGCTTTGTCCGGCCAACAGCGCCCAGGGTTCTGCACCGGGGAAGCGTACGGCCATTCCCGTGAGGGTCTTTTTTTCGAGGAGGACCTCCGCGTCTCCCCGAAGCTAGGCCTGGAGGGCATATTCCCTTAATGGAATTGCTGCGGACTACGGGCTAACTGGGAGGAGCTGCGGAAGCTCGTCTCGTCCCGTTTCCCCTTAGCTATATTTTTTCAGGATACCATGCTAGGCGCGTGCCCCCTGCCCGCCCTCTCGGGGTATAAGGGTCTAGCGCCTCCACCACCGCGGGATGGCCGGGCTGGAGGATGCGCGCTTTACACTCGGCATGATGTCTCCGTTCTTCCTTTCTCTTTAGAAATCCTCCTTACAGCCAGTGGCTGTGCTGCTTCACCTGGATAGGAGGTATACTATCATTCCTGCGTACATTCCACCGTCAGCTGACTTCGACGCGGGGGACTTCCGCCGCGTCGTAGCACCTTTGTCGAGGCCATTTCTCTTGCTTGGAGATTTGAACGGCAAGCATCCCCTCTGGTGAGATTACTCCATAAATCCAAGGAGACAATTCCTTGCTCATCTGATCGACGAGCTTGAGATGGGTGTCCTAAACGTGGTTGAGTTTACGCATCACTGTCCGAGAACCGCTTCATTTTCTTGCCTTGACCTATCTTTGTGCTGTTCGTCGGATGCACAGCCTGATTTTGATTGGGGGGTGGTCAATGACCTCCATGGTAGTGATCACTTTCCCATTCAAATATCATTTTAAGGGCAACTGCCGCCTGGGAGCCCACCTCGATGGTGCTTGGCGCGGGCGCAGTGGCCTGGATTTCAGGAAATGACTGAATTCTCTATCTCAATTAAGGAGTTTACATCGGTAGATGAGGCCGTTGAGTTCTTCTCCGGCAACCTCATGGCCGCGGGTCTGACTACTATTTCTAGAAGGTCTGGACGTTTTGCACGCCGTCCACTTCCATTGTGGTCCGCCGAGTGTGAGACGGCCCTCAAACAGAAGCGTTATGCCTACATGCGCTATAAGCCCCGCCCGAACGATTTCACTGTCGCTGAATTTCGTCGGGCTAGGGCTAGGTTCCAGGATATTTCAAAGCACGTCTGCCGCTCTTCTTGGCGGGCATACGTGTTTTCACTTAATGGGAAGACCCCTTTAGCAGTGGTGTGGAGGCGAGTCAAAAGGATTCGGGGCAAGTTCTTGCAGGACCCCCCTCCAGTTTTCCACGAGAATGAGGCCACAATCTCGGACCCCGCGTCCGTGGCGAATCCTTCGCTACCGCTTTTTCCTCATTCTCTAGCCTGGATGCTGCTCCGCCAGCATTCAATGCACGTCGTGATGTCGCAAAAGGCCACCGGCTGGAGTTTACCTCCAGAGGCGGAGAACCCTTCAACGATAGGTTTACTTGGAACGAGTTGCGCTCCTCTCTCGCTTCTTGCGCGGACACCGCCCATGGTCATGACGATGTCCCGTACGCCATGCTTTGACACCTAGGTGAGTGAGGCATGGCCTTTCTGTTAAATTTGTTCAACAGGATCTGGGTGGAGGGTCTTCTCCCAGATTCCTGGCGAATCGCTACTGAGCTCGCCTTTCGCCAGCGGGGGAGAGATCACTCTAATCCAACCGGTTTCCGCCCAATTTCTCTTACCGCTTGCGTTTGCAAGTTGATGGAGAAATTGGTAAATTTTAGACTACCCTTTTTCCTAGACAGCGAAGGCCATCTTTCTTCTCCACAGTGCGGCTTCCGCAAGTTCCACTCCTCATCGGATGCTCTGCTCCGACTGGAAAATGCCGTCTGGAAGGCTTTCCTGCGTAGACAGCACTACGCCACAGGGTTTTTCGATCTGTAGAAGGCCTATGATACTGCATGGCGATATGGTATCATGGAGACTCTCCACACGATGGGGGCGAGGGGACGCCTGCCAGTCTTTATATCTGAATTTTTGCGAGATCGTCGATTCTGCGTACGGGTGAGGGGAGCTCTCTCCGGCCCAAAGGAGCAGGAAGACAGTGTTTCGCAGGGAAGTGTTTCAGTGTCACACTCATTGCCCTGAGCATCAACGGCATCACTTTGGTGCTGCCGGAAGATGTTCTCGTTACACTTTACGTGGACGACCTTTCGATCTCTTTTGGCGCGGCCCAGATGCCAACTCTGGAGCGTCGACTCCAACAGGCATTGAACCCCGTCTCTCGCTATGCCGAAGCGCACAGGTTTCGGTTTTCTTTGGCCAAGACTAAGGTGGTGCACTTCTGCCGCCATCCACGGCTCCACCCCGACCCAGATTTGTTTCTTAAAGGGGTGCGCCTGGGTGTGGTTGAGTCGCACCGATTCCTTAGTCTTGTATTCGACCGACGCCTCACCTGGGAGGCTCATATTCGCAGCCTTAGGGTCTCTTGTACCCGCGCCATGGATATTCTCCGTTCCGTGACGTTCAGTGCTTTGGGCGCTTATAGGGCTACTGCCCTACTTTTTTATCGATCCTTTGTTCGTTCGAAGCTCGACTACGGATGAGAGTTTTATGCATCCGCAGCCGAGCGTTTGTTGCGGAAGGTGGATTCGATCCACAACACCAGCCTCCGCCTTGTGACTGGTGCCTCCCGCACTTTCCCCATTGAGAGCCTGCTGGTCGATGCTGGGCAGATGCCACTCGCTCTGCTCCGCGTGCAGTGCATCACTCGCCTGTACGCGCGAGCACGGCGCCTCCCTCAGTCGCCAACAGCTTTCACTGCATCTGCAGCTGATCTTGACGGTGCCTATGCCGCTGAGAGACGCCAGTCATACCCTAAGCCCTTTGGGTTTAGGGCCAGTAAACTCCTTCGAGATCTAGATATAGCTTTCTGGCCGGTGCCGCCCCTGGTTCTGCCCAGGACGCCAACCCGGAGGGTACCAAATTTGGCTAATTTTTCGCCACGCCTCTGCTCCCAAAGCTTGTACGGCACCGGGAATATTGCGTTCGACCTTTTTAGAGCACACCTCGTGTCACGCTGGAACCGTGCCAATGTATACGGATGGCTCCAAGTCCCAAGAGGGGGTCGGCTTCCACGCCGTATCCCCTCTGTTTGAAGTCAGCGGGGCTCTGCACAGTGCTGCGTCTGTCTTCACGGTCGAGCTGGTGGCAATACACCACTCGGTACGGGAGATTACGCGACGTGCCCGGTTCGGAGACCGGATTGTGATCTATAGCGACTCACAAAGCGCCCTGAGCGCTCTCATGGCATTGGAATCTCCGCATCCCCTGGTTCGCGATATCCGTGATGCCACGGTTTTGGCGAGCCGGGCAGATGTCAAGATTATCTTCTGCTGGGTTCATGGACATGTAGGATTTGCGGGGAATGAGCACGCCGATGAGGGCCCCAAAGAGTCCGCGAGGACTTTGCAACTGTAACAGCGTTTCGCTCTTTCCACACCGACTACATGGGAGGAATACGGGCAGCTCCTTGGCCTGCTTGGCAAAGAAGATGGGACACGGTCTAAGGAAACTTAAAGTTGCGTCACATTGCTTCAGGTTGCTTTCTGTCGTCTTCAAATCAGACACACTCGTGTCACGCATTGCTTTTTTTCGGAGCGCTTGCCTGCTCCTTATTGCGACGACTGAGTCGTCTCCCAAACTGTTCGGCACATTCTTGTCCAATGTCCCAGTCTGGGTGATCTTCGCGCACGATACCTGTCCCGGTACCGGGGTGGGCGGGGTCGCTACCGCCTGTCCCTTGTACTCGGGACGGATTCGTGCACATTGACTTGTGGACTTGTTGACTTTTGGGGGGAGTCCGGGCTTCCTCCCTTTATTTAAGATTATTTTTTGTTTTTTGTTTGTTATTGTTTTGTTTGTAGGTCGCAATCTCCTGCACCGGGGTGAGGGGGACCTTCCCCTGCTGGCGGAGATTGCTTCCTGATTGTTAAGTTTTTTCAATTTATATCATTGTTATGTTTTCATATTTTTATTTTAAAGTAGCCTAGTTCTAGGCTGTCGTATTTTTTAGCGACTTATTCCCAAGTAGGCCGTTGCCAGATAGGCTCTATAAAATTAAAAAAAAAAATATCGCTTTGGAAGTTTGCCGAAGGGTTCCAATGGAATGATCTTCATTCGTGAGATACTCCTGTTTATCCTTGTATTCGTGACTTGCTTTCTCCCTCCCTCTCTCTCTCTCTCCTTCTCTCTCTCTCTCTCTCTCTCTCTCTCTCTCTCTCTCTCTCTCTCTCTTTCTCTCTCTTTCTGACACTAAGTATTTCTGGAACTGCTCTAAACTAGCTTTACTCTTGTTTATTATCGCCAGTCCATTCAGTTTACATTGGGAGTGAGGTCTCTCGGTTTGCTGCTGTGTCCTACAGGGCTCCTCAACTCTATTTCCTTGAACCCATAAGGCTTTTGTATTAATCTCTTTCATCTTTACCTTCTGCGTTACCTAGCTCTCTCCTTCAATATATGCAAATATTTTTATTCCTCCTCCCCAAACACGTTCGCTGTGAACCTCACTAATCTTTTACTCACATATGATACGATTACTGAATGGCTATCAGTTAACTTCCGCAAACTCAACAACTAGAAAACTAAGCTTCTTTTGATGGACATCACAAAAGATCACCCTCGGTGTAAAAACGTAGGCCTCTCTAAAATTAACAAGATATTTCGAATTTGTAGAGGTCATACGCGAGTTTTCTGGTCTGTTTCGAAGAAAAACAAATGGAATTACTTATATAAGATGTGCAGTTGAATAATAAAAGCCAGATAGTCTTAGCGAAAATTTGATAGAAACGAAGTGTTTAATATAAAAGTATGTCAGAAATTTAAAATATGAATGCAGTTAGACAAATATGGAACAAAAAAATATTGTGGATTTTTCTATACGTTAACTAGAGCAATAGATCAACCTATTTCTACATACAATGCTAGTATCTTAAAAATATAGATAATTTATTACCATAAAGAAGACCTTACTTCTATCTTAAAATTTACTCGCCATATTGTGATATCATTCCTTACTCTAACAGAATTAGAGACAAAACAAAGTTTGGAATTAAAAAAGGGAAACAATTCTATGTACAACTCCCCTACTTGATTACAAATAACTTCTGTTGAAACATATTAATGCTTAGATTCATTATCAGATTACTGGAGGTTGATAATAAAAACATAATTCGGTTAAATAATATATTTTAAAATAATAACTAATAAAAATCGACACAAGTATAACATCTTAAACAACAATGAAGGACTCGAGAGAAATTTGTATTCTTTTAGCACCACAGGAGCAAGAAGCCTTAAAATGCTTCTCATAAGCTCGCCCGTTTGCTTCTCCTAAAAGCAACACCATCGTCGAATGACAGTGGAGAGGAGTCGTTCATAGACATCATGAAGGAGAATGCAACAGTGGAAACGAGCGAATGACTCGTTGTGGTCAAAAAGCTTTGCACGATAAAGTGGAACTTTATTTAACATTACTGAATATTATGACATAAACGAGTGAGGGTTTCAAGGAGTAACTTCATTGAAACCACAATAAAAGGTGAATCTTTCGTTCGTTGTAGAGACTATTGCTCTCTATTGTAATGATAAACAGAACAGATGCGAACACATAACAATCCACACCGCAAGTCTCATTGGCCTACGAAGGAGAGAGTGTTGTCAAATTTATATAGAACCAAACTGAACTTTTCAACCTAGCCTAAAGCTAAAGGCGCACTTTGCCACACCACCAAATACAGGTTAAGGAAGAATTATTCTGGAAAGTAGGTGTTGGTACCATCGTACATTCCTCATTTTAAGATGAATGATATTAGAATAAATATTAAATTGTTTTGAATTGGTTAAGAAGAATAAATAATAACATTGAATAAAGATGTAAGTTTTTTTTCATTATATGAGATTAATTAAATGTAGATTCAGAAAATATATTTAGGTGATTTGTTTAAACACATTTTTTGCTAAACCATTTTGTAAAATAATCATGCGACACACTCCTAAGCTTAAATTGCCCTGTCTATTAATGTCAAGGGACGAAGGCGTATGACCAAAAAGTCTATAAAAGTACACAGCCAGACAGCTACCTTCGGCGCTGCGAGCAGCTACAATTGAATTGGGAAAAAGTTAAGGACCTTCTACTTAGAGTGCGATAATAGAGGTTGGCTCTTTAGAAGGAAATACGTTTGCCGGGTTCCTCTAAAGGGTTATTCGAAAGATAAACACCTTACAAAAGTAAACTTTAATACAAATAATAAGAACAAGGGCACAGATAAATATGAAAATCTAAATAATAATCAGTACTACAAAATAATGTTATGAGAGGCAAAATTTAAGGAAACTACGTACGGGAAAATAAATAAGTGATCCAATAAGTTGGATTGAATAAAAGATTTATCAAGTCTATTGGCGTTACACCAAATGGGAAATTCTTCTTAGGACTGGGAACAAAGAGATGGAACTTACGAGGAAAGGACTGCTGGCTACCTCTATCGGATGAACTCGGTATTTGGAAGACAAATGGCCAGGTCTTTTTCAATGGAGTATGGATGCGAAGGCGTCCGGAGAGACTCCGAAGTGGGTTGAGATTACCTCGGCTCGAGAGAGAAGTAATCACGAAATCGAGATTTATTTGCGGACGGCAGGAAGTCTCAACCAAGGTAGTGAGACGAGAGAATCCCACGAAATCTTCAGGGGCGTAAACGGGTTCCTATAATCTTCCTCTGATCAGGGCGGATTACACGAAGAAGCTCTGCTGACGAGACCACAAGGGCGAGGGGATCACTTCACGGGAGACAGATACTAGAGTCTGTACGACAAGAACCTCGGGTTCTCTCTATATCTGAGGATTTGCCGACATCACCTTAACTAGGAACCACAGCGTGGTCCACAGAGGGATGCGCGCGCGAGGGTGTCCCACGGGAAATCGGACGTGATTTAGGCAAACATGGACCTTGATAATTCCGGGCATTGACGAGACGAAAGGAAATTAGGCGAGATTCCTAAGGGATATCGGATGCGGCTTAAGCAAACATGAACCTTGATAATTTTGTGCATCAACTAGGCGAACAGAAATTGAGAGAGATTCCCTTCTACCCCAATAGGGGGAAGAAGGAAACGGCTGCCACCTGTTAGCGGGACAGCGTTATCAAACTGGAAGGAAGACTGTGATAAAACGCCCCAAATTGAACACAGCGGCGCTATTCCGTCTTGACCAGAGAAATTCCGTGTGATAACGACGTTTTGAGTTTCATGCTTCCACAATTAACTAAACTCTTTATTCTTACTTTCTTAACTTTTATGAGTAAATCCCATTATATATATTGTTTTAACATCATAAACTGAAAATAGGTGTCCAATACAATTGAAGTTAAAGTGTTCTAATTACCAAAACAGACCCATTGTTTTACCCTAGTTGATCAAAGTACTTTATCAGATACTTATAACAATACGGATTTTTAAGCACGGATAATCGATATTTAACCGATAGCGAGCAGTTGTTCAGCACTAGAAATCGATGGTCAAAGTCCTTTAAAAATGGTATTAATTAATTAATATCTTTATTACTTACATGAGTTAACTCATTGGTGCAAATAGATTTTTTTCTTTGAATTTTCACAAAAAAATACGAGGAGCGGTCAATAAGTTTTGCAATTCGGGTATAAGGAAACTAGATATGAGGAAAAGTGTTTTATTATTATTCAAAATAACTACCCTCGACTTCAATGCACTTGCGCCACTTGTCCCTGAGTCTTCAAATTACCGACAACCAGAAATCTCCCGACTGCTGTTCAATCCACTCCTGGACGGCGAGCTGGACATCTTCATCATCCTCAAACCAGCGTCCACGTAGTGCAGACTTGAGCTAGTGGAATAAAAAGTAGTTGCTAGGGGCCAGATCTGTACTTTAGGGGGGATGGCTGTGCTCCTCGAATCCTCACTCAAGCAGGGCAGCTTTTGCAACTCTGGCCTTGTGGACAGAGGGATGGTCGTGGATGAGCAGGACACCGCGTTTCAACTTGCCGCGCCGCTTCTGACAGATGCACTTCTTCAACCCAGCCAGTTCCGGGCATAATTTTGGCCTGTGATGGTCCTTCCACGGGACGCATAGTCCACCATCAAAACTCCCTCAGAATCCCAGAAGATGGTGGCCATGATCTTCCCGGCTGAAGGTTGGGTCCAGAACTTGATGGGGGTCGGAGAGCCCATCTGCTTTCAGGCCATGCTTTCGAGCTTGGTCTCGGGATCCCAGTGATGGACCCACGTTTCATCACCTGTC
Organism: Ceratothoa steindachneri; assembly: GCA_963969495.1. Taxonomy (NCBI): domain Eukaryota; kingdom Metazoa; phylum Arthropoda; class Malacostraca; order Isopoda; family Cymothoidae; genus Ceratothoa; species Ceratothoa steindachneri. Next base: position 140,839,268 of record OZ018323.1, on the reverse strand, counting down.
ACTCTGCGTGACTCGAATCCCGCCTGGTCTTGGTTTTACAGCAGCAGCAGCGCCTCCGATATTCGACGACGTTAAAGTCGATCATGAGGCGTCAGGTTTCTAGGGACTCAACAGGCAGAGACCTTGGTCATGGCCAAATTGATGTGAATGATTTTGATAACACTTCCAGATGATATTCCAAGTTCTCGCTTGATTTCTTCGACCTTTACTCGTCGATTTTCAAGGATCATCCTTTCCACACGGGCCACATTGTCCTCGTTGGTCACGTCTGACGGGAGTACTGGACGGGGGGCATCTTCAAGGGACTAACAACCATGGCGGAACTCCCTATTCCAGCCAGCAATGGTTGCATAGGAAGGGGCGGTGTTGGTGTACACTGCAACCATGCGTTCATTGATCTCTTTTGCATTCTTGCCTTCCTTGGTCAAATATTTTGTCACTGCGCGGTGCTCAACTTTCTCCATTGTTAAAAAGTTTGTGCCTGACGATCTGCGATCAGCTACTGCTTCTTAAATAGACGAGGCGGAAGCGTGCGGCTGCAGTTCCTGACCTGTCATAACTTGTCCAACACCCCCACAAACAGCCATCCCCCTTCCTCTGTTTTGCCCTACCGATTTTCAAAATTATTGACCGTCCCTCGCATGTTCTTTCTAAGACATTATTTCATAGAAAATTTTAAAAAAACTACTGTAGTATTTTAATAATTTTAAATATTTACATTGGTTCTCTTTTAAGGACAATGTGCACATCACCCATATGAAGTCAAACATTACATACTTCACATTCTTTTGAAATTTTTTTCTTACTAAGACCACATTACCTGTTTTTTCCTCCTTCCGTTTGATTGAGAATATGTCTTTTAGGAGCAAACCTAATTTCTTGTATTACTTTTGCACAAAGTAGCTTTGGTAATCAAAAAATTTAGGGATCAGAATCACCCCAATATATGATCCAGGAATTAACTACTGCAATAGAGCGGGTCATACTTTGGGGCAACCATATATTTTCATTAAATCTTTTAATGATGGATAGTTAAATGATAGATTTTCAGGTGTAGATTTTGAAAGAGAACTTTTTTTGTTATACAATTGCTCCCACCTAAATCAATTTCCATTTAAATAAAAGTAAATTTTTGCCTTTCGTCACGAGCTTGAGGAACCTATTTTCATTTAATTCTAGTACACACAAACAGACTAAAAATTAAATTTACATGTTTATTGAGTGAGAAAAGTGTATGCAAAGCTTCACATATAGCTGCATGGGTCACTTTGGGTCATATTCCAAAGTTAAACTTCACCAGAGCACACAAATCTTGCTTTGACTCATTCCTGGACATCAGACGTCTAGTTGTCTCTTGTGCCCTGATTTCTCCATCCCTCTTTTCATGTGAAAAATACTTGGAAGAAGCCTTAGTCAACATTCTTACAACCCTCTTAATGGTCTGTGTGTGCAAGGCCAGTTAGGTAGTTTCATAAGAGAGTCAATGAAGTTTTTCAATTCAGAAGTACTTAGAGAGCAAGTGAGAGGTGGCTCAGAGACATCATCTGACCAATTTAGCAGATCTCCAATCCTGGTAGCATCACAATTGATGTCTAGTGTCCTTCTACGCCTTACAGAGGTGTCTCCCAGTTGAGTATCCTGGTTCCCTTCTCCCCTGATGGTCTGGATTCTTTTCACCCATTCAGTTCTCTACGCCTGATCTTCAAATCATAGGTGGGTGTGGAGGATGGCTTCACTGTATGCATACCAAGCTGATCTCTTAACAGTTGGAAAAACAATATCCAACACCTTCTTCCTCTGAGACTTAAGGCAGTGAAGTTGATAAAGAATGTGCCGAGGTCTCTCGGTCCAGGGTTGCCTAAACTTAAAGTTAAATCAGCATGGGTAATATAGACCAATGATGAACTCAAAAAACAGTCGTAGATTCTTAAAGGCTTTTCCTTTGAGCTCATACTTTGACACCCACAGTCGAAGAAGTCTGTTAGCTGTTGCCAGCCTGCGACTGTGGCTTACTGCTCCTATTTCAAAATAGAGTAAATCCTGTAGGAAGCACTCCATTTTTGATTGCTGATACAATTCTATAGCCGTAGTGTTGATCAGTGGAAAGATCTTGCACCACTTCTTAAGGTATCTGGGTAAGAGGAGGACCTAAAGATATTTGAGTGAAATTTGGGTTGATATCCAAGTCTGTAATATAGTCAAGGAGCTTTCCTAATGGTCCAGAATATCTGTTGTCAGATATTGTTGGGCCATCCAGGTTGATAATTAGATGACGGAGAGGGAGTTCCCAAGTGTGCAGGTTACAGACCAAATAAACAAGCTTTCTGCCTAAATAGAGCTCTATTTTTCGTATTATTCTAGTATCTACACCTGTGTTTACATTCATGGAGTCTCCTCCAATGGCCATTAAGCTTTTAACCAAATCTTTTTCCCTCAGCTATCCAAACATAGCCTTAACGATCTTCTCTGCATGTGATTATTCTTTTTAAGCCTTTTCTGTGACAAAGTGGAAGAGTAATGGCTCCAAGGCTCACTGGTGACAGTGTAATGCTCCTCTTTTGTTTTTGCTGGAACAATTTTTCACTTCCCTCTGCCTCCAATCATAAGATTTGTCACATCAATTCGTCAATCAAGGAGAACACAAGAAATTCCCCTATCCTTCCTTAAGTTTTCCTCAAACTCAAGTTAAATAACTTTCATTAGCCTTTCATGTGCTCTCTGAACTTTATTCTTATCAATTACTTTACTTGTATCTTCCTCAGTAATAAATTCAGAATCTATTAAAGATGCTGTTCTATAGCTGCAGTTGGTCTCAATCCGACAGCACACCTTATACTAGCAAAGGCAATATTTGGAATTTCATCATAATTCTTTCTATTCCTGGTGGAAGATTCCAGCTCTTGGACAGCTTCAAAAGTTACTTCATCACTCAAACTGTTGACACTATCAGAATTTTCTGATTCCAGATCTTCACCTTTTGCCAAAGAATGCTCGATTTCTTCTCTTGCTGCTTTTCGTGCTAAAACAGACCTTTTCTCCTTACATTTTCTCTTTCTTTCACCTATCCTTTCTTTTTTTACCTTTCTAAAGCGAGACGTTACTTTTCTCTTTTGTATATCATAAGTAAATATTTATATATATATACATTATATAATATTTATATATATATATATATATATATATATATATATAGCTTCTGGAACAACATTTGCTTGATACCGTTATCGTGAAGATGAATTTATTCAGTTCTATAAGAAACAGTATTCTTTAGTTTTTTGTTCAAATATTTCTGGCCTTATCGAACACATGCGGATGCCGTACAAAGTAGATGAATGGAGGCTCTTCATTGATTCTTCTAACAGAAGTTTGAAGGCTGTTCTTCTCTAAAATGGTAACACAGCTGCATCTGTGCCAATTGGCCATAGTATCCCAATGTCGAAACCTACGAAAATTTAAAAACACCAATAACGGCTATCAAGGACCATCAGCACTGTTTTCTCATTTGTGGTGATTTAAATGTTAATGCTCTCCTGCTAGGTCTTCAAACGGGATACACCAAGTATCCCTGTTTTTGTGTCTCTGGAATAGTAGGGCTGACAGTCTGCATTATGGAATGTCAGCAAATGAAATGTCTGCATGATGGCAGATTACTGCTGGTCATTGAAACATGAAGCTCCCAATGAACAGCAGAAGCGGAAATCACAGCGGTACGCTTTTCTTTAAGAGCATGATTTTTTTTTACATTCGTTTGATTTGATGTTGATGATTTTGATTCATTTCATGATAACCGTGATTTGTTTCATGTTGATTTGGTATACATATGTTCTTAAAACTAAAATAATCTGCTTTGCCATGATTACTTATACATTTTAAATAAGTAACAATATATTAAAAATGGACATTTATTGTCATCATTAATTTGTATTTTATTCAAAATCTTTAGGCGATAGAAAAAATTGTTTAGCTATTAAAAATCAGAAACCCAAGAATATGTACGATCAAATGCATGAATAAAAATAAAAATTAAAAAATTAAAAAATACAGACCAGTCATGCTCTGGAATATCAGGACTCCCACTTTAAAAGGTAGATTGACTTCCAACATTCTCCTTTTGTCCTTTAATAAAAGCCAGTTCCCTAGTAGGTATTTTTTCTCTTCACTACAACTGCAGTTAATGTGGGCATCAGTCTCACAGCCATTACAACTTATTTCCCTACAACTGGAAATTTGTCATTTGCTTGTCAATATATCAAATAACTTATCTAGTTTTGCAATGAACCTCTCTTTTACTTCAATTTTTCCTTTACCAAGGGAAACGTTTAATGCCTCTTTCACACCTCCTTAAGCTTTAATATTATTGTGACATCTGGTTTAGAACAGGTGGTTTGAAGAGAGCATTAGCTTTGGTCCACTGATTATTTAAGCCCTGATACATGTCTTTTACTAGCTGGTTGGTCCACTTCATACTTTCTCCGGTCATCTTCACTTTGCTCCCTCAGGTAGATGCCATACCTCAAAATATCTCTTATTGTTGCTAACTCAGAGACCATCAGATCTTGCCCAGTCCCAACAAAACTAGTCAGATGAGAACTTGATTTGGACCTTGTCTTGATTTTCGCCATTGTCAGAATAATCGCAGGTATATCTGCAAATAAAAAGATGGCACTTAGATTAAGAAATAATCTCTAACAAATAATTATATGTTATTCTAAAATGATCCTCAGCATTTACTAGCATTCAAATATGTTGTAAATGCTCTATAAACAGTTACCAGTTGCAATTGTTACCAGAACTGGCAACACTACTGGAATATTGCCCTACACTGAGTAATGAGTACTGGTTACTTGTAATTTTAGAGTTAGACCAAACTAAATTAAGAGTCATTTTAAACAGGTTTCCTACTTCTCATGTCTCTCTAATACATTTTTACATTTTCGACAAATATCTTTCAGACGACATGAATGTATTGCTGTTTTATGGGTAACTAAAATGATAGTAAAATATAGTAAATGACCCAGAAATAACAATAGTTCACCTTCAAATTGATTTAGGTTAGATCAATCAGACTTTAACTTTTCTGCCAAAAGTATGTTCTTTTCATCAATATTCACCATTTGAATACCCCTCATTACGTATGTTCCTGACCCGCCTTACCACTGCAATATCAAGCACATTTGTGAATAAAAGGGAGTAACACTCCTCCCATATATTTATTATACTGGCCTATGAGAAATGCCTGGGCAATAACTATTTCTTTTTCTGACTGTTGATCATCCTTTAGCATTTCCGACTGGAATAACAGACTGATGATAGATTCTAGTTGTAAAAATACTGTTATCATTCACTTAAAAAGAATAAAAGTTCATTTTCCTTTTTAAATCTTTACTTATAGGAACCATGAACTTCCTTTTTTAAGCTCTTATCATCTTTCAGAAGACACTTGGATGTTCTGTTTAAACGTATGAGGGGCGGTGAATAAGTTTTGCAAATCATTAGGGCAAAACAGAGGAAAGGGGATGGCTGTTTGTGCGGGTTTTAGGACAAGTTATGATGAGTCAGAACCTGCAGCCGCACGCTCCTGCCTCTTCTATTTAAGAAGCAATAGCTTATCATAGATCGTCAGTCACAAATTTTGTAACAATGGAGAAGGTTGAGCACCGCGCAGTGATAAAATATTTGACCAAGAAAGGCAAGAATGCAAAAGAGATCAATGAACGCATGGTTGCAGTGTACACAAACACCGCCCCTTCCTATGCAACCATTGCTGGCTGGAATAGGGAGTTTCGCCATGGTCGTTAGTCCCTTGAAGATGACTTCCTCCAGTACGCCCGTCAGACGTGACCAACGAGGACAATGTGGCCCGTGTGAAGAGGATGATCCTCGAAAATCGACGGGTGAAGGTCGAAGAAATCGAGCGACAACTTGGAATATCACATGGAAGTGATAAGAACATCATCCACGACAATTTGCCCATGGCCAAGGTCTCTGCCCGTTGGGTCCCTAGAAACCTTACCATCCATGATCGACTTCAACGTCGTCAAAGTCCACAAGGCCAGAATCGCACAATATGTACTGCGCGAGTGCGGATTCAAGGAGCTTAACCATTCCCCCTACAGTCCAGATCTGGCCCCTAGCGACTACTTTTTATTCCACCAGCTCAAGGCTGCACTGCGTGGACGCCGGTTTGGGGACGATGAAGATGTCCAGCTCACCGTCCATGAGTGAATTGAATAGCAGTCGGGAGATTTCTGGTTGTCGGAAATTAGAAGCCTCAGGGGCAGGTGGCGCAAGTACATTGAAGTCGAGGGTCGTTATATTGAAAAAATGATACAACCCTTTTCCTCATATCTCGTTTCCTTATATCCGAATTGCAAAACTTATTGACCGCCCCTCGTATGTCACCCGTGATTCTGATTCCTAAAGACTTCCTTTGCGCCAACAGTTCAAAGGATGCAAAAAATTATCAACATAAGTTTCATGATCATTTCGGTTCTCTAGGTAATTGATCATAGATAAGACCACTTTGTACCTAGGTTCTCGTTATTCTTGGCATTTGGTGGGATTTTCTTTAGGGGATTTCCAATATATCGATGCATTATTCATCAGTAGGAGAGTCATTTTGTTCTGCATGTTCTACAGCTTCACGAACTGAATAGAATGAATTTGTTGGAACGGTGTAAGCCATACGGTATCTTAAAAAAATAAATAAATGTATATATATATATATATATATATATATATATATATATATATATATAATAAATTAGGTAATAATTTGATATTTATAAATTTGTTTCTATTTTGAAAAGGTCATAAAAATAGTATAGCTTTTCCTTACAACCCATTTTCATTTTTACTGAGTATTCAAAGAAAGTGTGAAAAATGGCAGCCACATGCTATGGTCCTTATTTCAGTCCCAAATTTCTGCACCATACTATATTTGAATAATGTTATTTTCAAAGATTTTTTGACTTCATAGGATAGTTAGAATATTTATTTACTTAATAAAGGGTCTTTCAATAAGGTCGCTCGATTTTTAAATGTAAATAAAACAACTTGTTTGTGATATATGCACTCATTTTATTTTAAATTTGAAAGTACATTTTATTGCATTAAGTGTGGAATATAACGTGGTTCAAATGTCAGCCGCGGCTTCGCTTAGTAGAACGTATTCTTGAGGCCCAATTTTCGATGACTGTGTCGCATAAATCTGGCTGAATTTGCTGAATGGTGTTTGTTATGTTGACTTTGAGGACAACAACTGTTTGCGGATTATTCGCATGGCCCTGCGATTTAAGTTAGCGCCAAATAAAGTAGTCTAATAGCGTTAAATCGCATTATCTCGATGGCCAGTTGACGTCGCCGCCGCCGCCGCGCGAGATGACCCTGCCCTGAAATCGCTGGTGCAAAATGTTTATCGTGGCGTGCGCAGTGTGCCATGTAGCGCCGTCCTCTTGGAACAACATGTCTTCAGTATTCATATCAGGCATATAATCCAGTTGAGGCCACAAGAAGTTGCTTACGATTGATCTGTAGGTCTCGCCGTTGAGGGTTATGGCAATTTCATCTTCGTTCTCAAAATCATATGGACCGATGATCCTGTTAGACGAAAATCCGCAACAAACAGTGACTTTATTGGGATGCAATTGCTGCTGGTGTATCTCATGTGGATTGTTTTCGGCCCAAATCCGACAATTTTGGTGGTCACAAATCCATTAATCCAAAAATGGGCCTCGTCGCTGAAGATGATATTTTGGCGAAATTGGGGCAACTTCTGACTGCTCTAGAGCTCAACTAGCGAACACACGGCGTTGTCTATGGTCCTTCAGCTTAAGTCCCTGGGTAAGTTCGATTTTGTACGGGCGCAAACCCAAGTCCCTATGCATAATTCGCCAAAATGAAGTCGCAGAAAGGCCAAGTTCTTGTGAACGACGAGAAATTGACTGCCTCGGATTTTCCCGTACATTCTTATTTACGGCAGCGATGTTTTCATCATACCTTGCGTTTCGGCGACGTAAAGGTGTTGGCTGATTGTTGATAAATCCTTTTGCCTCGTATTTGGCCACTAAGCGTCGAACAGTGGACTAGGCAGGACGATTGTGGTGAGGATAAAAATCACGTAATGCGCAGAACGTTTGTCGAACGGAGGACTAATTTCGTTAATAACATTTGATGATTTGTACACGCTGTTCAACTTTATAACCTTCTCAGCGTGTTTTGCCAAGTAATACTAAACAGTTCAGGGTGACGTTGCAAGATGTCGCTTTAACAACATAGCCATTATCTCCTGACAAAGCTCGAGCGTCCTTGTTGAAAGACCCTTTATAAGAATATCAATCAAATATATGTATTTATTACCGTAAAACCTTTGATTAAATATTAGGTAAAACTAAAAACGTACTTCCTTTCAAGATATTCACACAACACTCAAAACTGAAACAGAAATGCCAACATTCACCAGGAAACTAGTGTAAAATATGAAATTAAACAATTAAGCATTTTTATGACAAATAATTATAGATGTGAAAACTACATTTATTGATGAGATATTATGAAATATTTTTTGGTCCTTAAAAAATTACCATGGGCACTAATGGGTTAATTGAGCTCCTCTTCTAAAATCACTAATTACAATAATTCTTAGGGAAAAACGTAAGACCAAAAGGTCATTAAAATAGAACGGAGAATTTTATCATATTTTTAGTCATAATAGTGATTGTCTAATGCCAATATTCGACCGCAAATATATTTACTGAATTTTATTGAGCGTTGACGTAGAAATTGCTAATAATAAAAATAAAAATCATGAATACTCATTAAATTTAAGGGTTCTAGAAGCAGTACTTCATATTTTCTTCCCACTGTATTTTAGAGGTTTACTAGATACAAGACACGTAGGCGGGGCTTTGATTTATATGGCTTACACACTTTTCTCATACACATACACATTTCGTACCTACACGGACTTAAGCAAATCTCAGGACTCTTGTGCGAGATTTAAGAGCAATTAATCCTAATTCCGATCTCTAATTCAGTTATGAGGCCTATTTCTTCTTCAGGGTCTTATGGCTTGTATAGTGTTCGCCTAAAAAACCTTCCTGTTGCATTAGGTGAATCTATCCATTCTCTTTTTACTGAATTGTTAATATTTATTATGGTGTAATTGGGGTTAACGTGGGTTTAGATAGTTGCACGCCATCCCCTAACCTTCTGAGTTGTTAATTTCGAACCCTTTAACCTTTAGACATTTTCCCCACCATCCCTAGCTGCACATATTCCTTTAGAACCCATTCTCACAATCATTTTATAGCAAATGCCAATGTCCGTTTTGGATTTTAGTAATTTAATTTATTTCATTTCGACTTCTAAACAAAAGAAATGCTTCCGATTCTCGAAAATCCTTTATTTTACCTTGTAAATGTTATAATCAACGAAGGAAATCTAGATTTTGAGGGAATTCTGGGAGTGATTTACAAGTTAAATATAAAAATAGAACGACAGACAAAAAAGGAAGAGATTAAAAAGGTGATATATTCTAACGAACCAAGAACCTACTATGCATTAGATGCAGTCAAGCTGTCCGTTGCCACAAAAATACGAACCATGAATTTCAAACAAAAATAAAAACATCATTTTACTTCACGACATATTCTGCTTTTCCTTTTTATATAAAACTAGATTTGGTAAAGTAATTTATGAACAAACTGGGAGAGAACCCTAAACGTAATTGAGTATGTCATAAATAAATTTCTAAGGTCACTTAGGCAAAACTCAAGGAAGGCGTCTTCATCGGTGTGCAAATTAAGAAACTCTTAAAGGATCAAAAGGTGACCAATTGTCTCGATCAGCGATTCCAAACCTGGGGCTATATGGCCCCAAAGGAGCCATGGCAACTTTCTGGTGGGACACAGAAAATTTTGGTGAGTGAGGGGACCTCGGGTCCAATGAAGGGGGCCACTGAGCTTCATTTTCTTATGAAATTATTATAGTAATTCGAAAATTATCTAATTATTTGCCTTTTGACAATAGATCATATTTGATTATATGTACAGTAGTCCTTGATAATCTGTTAATCTTGTGACAAGCAAATATTTACGGGTTACTAATCATAAAACATTGAGTTTCTTTTTTTTTCGATATACAACAACGTTGTAATGATTTATTAGATATATGTTTGGTGGCATCGTGTCTATGTTCCATACCCGCAGAACCAATACTCGTTGCAGTTGCTAACTGAGTCAGTCAGTATCCATGTTCCACTTGTACCATCATTTCTGCTCTGTGACAATCTTGTTTGTGTGCAGTTTTTTTTTTATTTTGGTGAGTATCTTTTCAATCATCATAAATTAACTAATATTATTTGCTAACTCTAAACATAATATTTATAAAGTATATGCTACCAATAAAAATATTTTACGTGCACTCTTTAATGTGTCGTACTTCTAGTAGATATAACATCTCTAACGATTACTTTATTTCTCTTTAAATTAATTGCCAACGACATCATCATCGCACGCTTGCATTGCAGCTGCGCGGCGTTGCTAATACGAAATGTTTATTGTTTCAATAAATATGACGTTTTCTGGGCGTAATATTTGCTTACATTTATGTTCATTGGGTTCTTAAATGGTGTCATAAGTAAAATGCCAAATGTGAATACCAGTATTCATAAACTCTGAAAATTATTAACTGTTTCCTAAGACGAAGTGGAACCTCCCCCGTCCTGCAGCTTTACCATCTAAAATTGAGTGGCATCAAATAGAGTTAAAATTATTATATAGTGATTAACTGTTGTTGACTGTTTACCTAGGAAATAAATAAGATCATATTTTATATATTCTTGTAAATATATATTTGTACAGTATATACAATTTTGTTCGATATAAATTAAATACAAATGTTAAGACTTTGCGTTTTCATCTTCTCAATAATTACGAGTATTTTATTTTAGGTTTTCAAGGAAATTAGGATATTTATTTTGATTTACAACTCAATATATATATATATATATATATATATATATATATATATATATATATATATATTGTATTCCACAGATTACCCATGGCAGATAAGGTGAAGAAAAAATGTCGATAATACACAAGCAAGTTTTTAGCATACGGTTTGACACAGTCTCCAAACAATATAATAAAGCCAATGCGTCTTATATGTATGACGGAGCTTTCTAATAAAAGCATGCGCCCAAGTAAGCTTCTAATACATCTGGAGAATAAGCACAAGGATAAGAAAGACAAACCCTTAGATTATTTAAAGAAGCTTCATGGTGCTTTTCAAGGAAGGAACATCATTGATTCTATTCTTATCCAAGGAAAAGCTAAATTAGACAAAGGTATAATTGCCTTTTAAGAGATTTCCAAGCTAATAGCAAAAACTGGAAAACCCCATATTATTGGTGAAGATTTGATTTTGCTCGCATTATCTGTGGTAATTTCTATTGTTATGCAACAGAATTCCAAACAAATTATGGAGGTAGTCCCGTTAAGCAACAATTCAATATCAAGACGAATTTATGAAATGACAAGTGATGTAGAAAATGAGCTAGTTGCCCTTTTACAAGTAAAGAATTTTGCGTTAGAAATTGATGAAGCATCTGTCAGTGATAATCATGCCCTTCTTATGGCCTATGTTACGTTTTTGGATGATGATAGTGAACTCAGAGAGGAAATGCGTTTTTCTTAGAGTTTTGTACAGATATTAAAGGGGAAACAATTTTACAAGAAGTATTAGCCAATTTCCTCCCCAAAATATCCCAATGGGTAACATTATGGCTTGCGTAACTGATAGTGCTGCTGCTATGGTAGGCAAATACAGGGGCTTCATTGCATATATATATATATATATATATATATATATATATATATATATATATATATATATATATATATATATTTTTTTTATATATATATATATATAGTCGCAATTTCTTAACTGCTACGGTTAACTCGTATATCGCCACAATATGCAATTAAGCCCCTGTATTTTCCTACCATATCAGCGGCACTATCAGTTACGCAAGCCATAATGTTACCTCTTGGAATATTTTGGGGAGGAAATTGGCCAATACTTCTTGTAAAATTGTTTTACCTTTAGTATCTGTCACAAAACTGAAGCAAAACGCATTTCCTCTCTGAGTTCACTATTATCATCCGAAACGTAACATACGCCATAAGAAGGGCATGATTATCACTTACAGATGATTCATCAATTTCTCTGGTAACATACAAATACGATAAAAATGGTAAATTTAGTAGACAGGTATTCTTGAACTCTGCTCAAAGGCCTACCCTTCCCTCCCCGAGGGGGTATTTATAAACAAACAAGTCAAAAATTTAAACTTTCAATCTCGTATTACGCTCTCCCAGAGCGACGCTACGCCCAGCATGGCTGAATTTATACTCACTTCTGTTGATTTAACATGAGATCCAGTTTCCCTAAGTTAAATATGTCTAGAAAGAGAATAACAGGCGCCCAAAAGCAAGGGCACCCTCGGGTCTCCACTTGCTATCCCGCCCCCCTCCCATTACCCCGTGGGAGTAATTCTAGTATGAAATCCGTTCGTCAGGAGAAAAATATAGAATTCCTCCAGCAAGTTAAGAAGGACCTTCATTTTCTTCGGCAATACGAGATTGCACCAAGTATAATCGTCACAGTTCAATTACCAAAGGTCGTCAAGTGATCTTACCTCCAAGTTACGTCGGCATAGTTTGATTACCAAAGATCGTCAAGTGATCTTACCATATCTGAGTTTGACACCCCAAACTAGATAGATTTGTCACCCAAAAGAGAAGCTCTACTAGCCACACCAAATCGCTAGAAAATCATACGGCTATCTTCAAGCCTCGTCTGACAAAATCTTTTTAAGGTCATAAACGCTCGACGCATCGCCTCTTCAATCGGCGTTTTGTTTTGATTCCTTCTCCTCCGTGGATTCGAAATCACGCGCGACGTCACCCGTCTACCCCTCGTTCGAAGTAACGCCCTCTTTTGAGAAGCAAATTGACTACACTCACGACGCTTCTCCTGACAAGCTTCGAATGAAGGTATTTCGTTTGGATTTTCTGGGTAAACCCTACTACCTTAGGTAAGTAATCAATTCTATTTTTATGTCCCCGTGTGTTTAACGTATATTATTTGTATATCTTGAAGACGAATCTTTTAGGTAAATTATTCTTCCTTAAAGCAAACATAAACCGAGTGTTGGTAACGGTACTTAAGAACCATTTTTAAGTTGTATTTTGTACGTGTATATATTATTTTTTTTTCAGTTTATTAATGTACACTAAAGGTGTATTTTGGTTGAAGTATTTAAATTATCCTTGAACGAGTTGTCTTGGTAGTATTTAGTATATTAAAGAGAGAACTCCCCTTTATATTCATTCAATAGAATAAAATTAAGAAAAGCTTCTTAGAGATCGATCCTAAAGCGATCACTGTAAGTACGAACGTACGACGTACTTTATTAATCATAATTAAAATAAAAACATAATATTGGCTAACCCACGACATATTTCTAAAACAAACTGTGCCTAATGTTTTTTGCATATACTGCCTGGTTCATTTTCAACATTTGATTGAAAAATATTTGGGAGAACGTCTGAAAGATGCTCTCGATAGTGTAATCATGCTACCAACCTTATCAAGTCAAATCCAATTTTAAACTTTCTTTTCCGACAACTGTGTGCAAACAATGAAGAAGAGTTTGAATGTTTATTTTTGCATACAGAGGTGAGATGGCTTTCTAAGAGTAACTAACTGGCCTGCGTCGCTTCGTTGAACTCTGGGAGAGTTTGTACCATTTTTAAATGGTAAGGCGCTTGGAGAAGAAATCATAGCTGCCAAGTGTGACATAGTCTACCTTTCAGATTAATATTTGACAAGCTAATCATGCTGATCAAACAGCTACAAAGTAAAGACACAAATTTTTTAACTTCCAAAGAGGCAATCAGCTCTTTCCTTGGAAAACATAATCCGTTTAGGATTGATATTGGGAGTAAGTAATTGTTACATTTTCCAACCCTCGCTACTATTGAAGAGAAGCTGCATGAGTATGATATTTTAGCGTATATTGATTACTTGAAAAAACTGCACAATGATGTTGAAATTAGCTTCAAAGATCTCTTGGAAATGAACATTCCAAGTTTGGTGTCAGACCCATTTAAGACAAATGCCGCTGATGTTGACATCATAATGCAAGAAAGCCTTATTGAGTTGCAGAGTAATCAAACTGCTTAACATAAATTTAAACGTGGCCTCAATAACTTTAGGAAAAGTAGTGAAATTGCAATCAATTTCCCATTGCTTTTGGAAGGAAGTAAAATTATATTTCATTGCCTTTCCAACGTCTTACCTAGTTGAGTCAGGTTAGAAATTGTAACTAGAGGTGATCTCCGTCTGTCTCTAACAACCTTGGACCGTGATCTCACTGAAAACACAAACAAAGAAAGCTAATAAGATATATTTGTTTTTATTTTGCTAAAGGATTCTATTTTTTGAAGTCAAAAGACAATCACTTTTTAAAGGTTACTTATTTTTCTCGAAGGCCATGGAGGTTTTTCGTTTTGTTGCTATATCAGAAAAATGACGTATGATCTTAAATTCTTTTTTTATTGGACCCACAAATATTTTTTGTTAGTAAAATAGAATAAAGGAGAATATATGTACAATTAATGGACACTGATATTTTTATGGAAGGTATTATAATATTGAAGTACTATTTTTATGCTAATAATGCTAAGGGGGCCACAGAAATATTAAAGATCCCAAGGTGAGGCATGAACTAAAAAAGGTTGGGAACCACTGGTCTAGATAATATCTAGATGAGCGTTTCGATTTAATTTAAGAGACTTTGTAAAAGCTTTGTGGAACAAATTGTCTAGATTTTGAAAATTGTGTTAGAAGACTTCTGACATCATAGGCTACTAAAGGAGGTCGGTTTTCTCTCATATTCATTACTTCAATTCACATCTGGCGGCCTTTTTTGAGAACGTCCTAGCAGTGTCTGAGAGACAAAGAAAGAGCCGCAATTAAGATATCAGCGTAATGGATCATATATTCCAAGGTTTCTGGATAAAAGGAATGCTTGCGTATTACTGCTGGATGTCATAGAGACGTCCCTGAAATGTATTGGCAAAGGAAAAACAAAGCTCAACGCTTGTAAGTTAACTATGTTTTGTTTTGGTTTCACATCTTTTAATCCGCATCAATGTAAAAATATGTTTATATGATTAAAGTCACCTAGGAACGTTTAATTTATGCAATTAATAACTACTAAGCAAAAAACTTATGATTTTATATTGGTTAACCTCAGTATAGAATAAAAATACCTATTACTTTTTCGGAAGAAATGAGACGTGATGCACTAAAATAGATTCTTAAATGGTTAAAATAATAATAATAGTAGAACAATAATTTAAAGTGATAAAGCATAACTATTGCCAAAAAGATAAGGCGATAGTGAATGAATAACAATGCCAAAATTCACTTATAAATAATAAGGACATAAACTAAGCTCTTGTACTACTATATAATGATATATTATCGCCATGTACTATATTTATATATAGGAATATATATTTATGTATATTATATTTAAATATAGTTAGAGTGAGATAACGAAGGAAGGATTCTTCTCTTAACATTTCTATGAGGCAAAGAGGCTGCGACTTTGCCATCTTTGGAGCCGCCATTGGGCAGCTCACCTCCGAAAAGGAGGCGGTAACCACTTCTATGCTTTCTCAAGGCCCGCCCGAACACTCTTCCAGCTAAAGGAGGCTTACTCCTCTCCTAACTGTACCTGTACGATTGCAGGACCTTCCATGGGGGCAAACCTGGGATCGCTGCCAAAGATCGAACCTAAAAGCACCCTTGTGTAAACTTCTCTTCAAGGGGCTCGGACCCTCGAAGAATCATAAAGAGACGATTGGTCTTTTCTTATGATTTGCACCCATTTGACAGATTACACCGTCCTTATTTGATTGAAGGATCTTGCTAAGGACGGTTCATGCTGCCTAGGAGAACCTTTCGGCGATGGAGAGAAGCGGGTTCACTCCCCACCTCGCTTTCTTAAAAAGAGAAGTAAAAGGAAGATAGAGAGGAAGAAATATTCCTCTACCTTTGCGGGGCTTTAGGTAAGGACATATCCGCTGCCAATTCAAAAGTAACCAGGCCAAAATCGGCATTTCCGGCCTTCAGGCTCCCTGTTGCTGGAAGTTATTCACAAAGACCAAAGTTTCAAGTGCGTAGAGGAGAGCCTCGTTGACGTCGAGACCCCTCATTCAGATAGTATCTGGCGTTTTTTTCCATGGCTTCTAGCACTTTATAGTTATCCGATCCACTGGCAGGAGCATGTTGGCCAAAGGCAATATGATCAATCCAAAGAGAGTTATTAGCTTCTTTGATTCGTAGACAGCCAAAGGTGATCTCTTTCTCAGATTGGAGTATTCTGGTGAATTGTTTTGCTTCTAACGAGGCGGACATGATTAGTCTCCTTCGGACACTTAATACCTCGCTGGTGAGTGTGACACTACACTTAGGCATGAACTTCGTGAAAAGGGTGGTTTATGCTAGGAAACTTGTTGAGTCCTCAGAAGACAATACTTTAGAGCTGGGTAACCATGAGCAGGTCGAGGTCAAACATGTGATGAGAAAACAGGGAGGGATCTCGAGATTCACTCCTACATTCTTCATCAGATTCGATGTTGGCAGGCTTTCTGAGTGGGTGCGTGCTATTTGGCATCAAAAGTGAAGGTCTTCGTGCCACTTCCAAGGAGGAGCTACTACTGCACCACTACGGCTATACAAATCGCTCATCTAGACTTGCAACTTTGGGCTTACTAGATATCTGAGTAAGTTTCCTCAAGGGCGAAACACTGTGGTGCATATCTACTGGATAATGAAATGCTGGCCATTCAGGCTGCAGCCTAAATCTCAATTCGTCAAAGTCTGGAACTGATACGCACGCACTGCCTGGGACGTATCATAAATTCATTTTTTTAAAAAACTCATACTCTGCTCCTGGTACTTCCATGCCTACAATTAGGGTAGTTTCCACGTTCATTCAGAACCCTCCTGCGGCTTATACTTACCCCGGCCACTTCCTGGGTAGAGCTGTGGCCCAACGAATTCACACCCAACCTTGTCTAAAACCAGGGCTCCTACCGTCTCCCCATTGTGACCGTTTCCCGTAAGGCTAAACGGCGGCGCACTTCCACGGAGGCTATTGACTCACAAAAGGCAATTCGCCTGATCGTGAAGCCGTTTTCAGCGATTTATAAATCTGCTTCTCGAAAGGAGGACAGCACCAAAGGAGCTCCGACTCTTACACCCTAAGGTAAGGCCGGATCTGTTTGGTCGGAAACGCAAAGAAGGGAATCCTGCGACCTATAGTGCCCCCACCAGCCACCCGTTTCAAGATGGAGGAGAGAAAAGACTCGCAGAGCGAGCACAACCTTCTCCGATATGTCTTCGAAGGCAACAGCTGCTTCAGCGCCTTGTGCAGCCAACAGCGCCTGGACTTCTGCCTCCGGGAATCGTACGGACATTCCGGTGACGGTCTTCTATTCGACTAAAGGCCCAACATCTCCGCTAAGCTAGATCTTGAGGCCATATTCATTCAATAAAATTACCGCAGACTTCGGAGCAACTGGGAGGAGCTGCGAAGGCTCGTCTCATTCTGTTTCACGTTATCTATATTTTTGTAGAAGAGCATGCTGGGCACGTTCCACATACTTACATTCTCTGGGTAGTAGGTTTTTGCGACACCGCTACCAAGGGATGAGGGCCAGCAGGAAGATTGCCGATTTAGACCCAGCATGATGACTCTGTTCTTCTCTTTTCATTAAATACCTTATTTCAGGTACTATCAGTGCAACTGCACCTAGACAGTAGGTATATTGTTATTTCTGAGTACATTCTACCCTCAGTTGGCCTCGAGGCCGGGGACTTCCACGCATTATGGCACCGTTGCCCAGGCCTTTTTTACTGCTCGAAGAATTGAAGGGTTGGCAACCCTCTAGGGTGACTACTCGATCAATCTCATGGGTCAGATCCTTGCGGACCTATTCAACGAGCTGGTGATAGGTGTCCTAAATGTGGATGATTTTACTAATTACTGCCAGAGAACCATTTTATTTTCCTGTATTAATTTATCTCTGTTCTCTCCGGATACCCATCCTAATTTTTGGATGGGAAGTGGTCGATAACCTCAAAGGAAGTGATCATTTTAACAAGTACCCCCACAGTGATACTTGGCGCAGGCTCGGTGGCAGGCATTTTAGAAACTGACTGATTTCAGCCCTAATGGGGGAATTAAGCTTGGTACATGAGGCCTTTGATTTCTCCGCCGGCAACCTCATCTCCGTTGGCATAACTACTATTCCTAGGACTTCTGACCAATTTGCAGAGCGACCGTTTCCTAAATGTGGATAAGTTTACTAATTACTGCCAGAGAACCACTTTTTTTTCTTGTATTAATTTATCTTTGTTCTATCCGGATACCCATCCTGATTTTTGAATTGGAAGTGGTCAATAACCTCCAAGGAAGTGATCATTTTAACAAGTAACCCCACAGTGATACTTGGCACAGGCTCGGTGGCAGGCATTTTAGAAACTGACTGATACATCAGACCTTTGATTTCTTCGCCGGTAGCCTCATCTCCGTGGGCATAACTACTATTCCTAGGACCTGTGACCAATTTGCAGAGCGACCGTTTCCGTAGTGGTCAATCGAGTGTGAGATGATTCTCAAACAGAAACATTATGCTTACATGTGCAATAAGTATTGCCTAAACGATTTCACAGTTTGTGAATTTCGTCCAACTAAGGGTAAGTTGCGGTATGTTTCGAAGTACACTAGTCTTTTCCTTCTTTTACTTATTTGCCTCTTTTATGCTTTTTGTGCCTTTGGTCTTTAGTTTTATTTGTTGTTTTTTGTTTACTTTGGCCTTATAAGAGTAGCCTAGCACTAGGCTGAAATTTTAATTGCGGTGAATTATGCCCTTAAAGGCAGTAACCAGATTGGCGTTTAAAGACATGTTAAACTTCCGTTCCTCACCCTTAGAATTACATTTAAAAGATTTAACTAGTTTTAAAACCTCTATGATGCAAACCCCTTTCTCCATGGGTTAATAAATTTTTAGCACCTCTAAATCTGAAGGCAAGTGAATATTTGGAAAGGTCCTTCTAGTCTTTTTAAATTAATAAAGAAGCTCCAAAATTTATCGTACCTTTCGCTGGTGCTCGAAGTGTTGAATAAAGCTGAACATGTAACTATGTAATTTACCTTGAAATCGAGCCATAAGGGACTCGTGAATATTTTTCTAAGAAAGGATATGAAAACAATAATGCTACTAATTCCAACTCATTAGGTGTTGAGAACTCGAGAATTTAAGAATCTATTTCTGGGAACTACAATCAGGTAAAGCTCACAATCTTTATAAACAACGTAATCTCTGACAATGCTGAAGTCCTCCCTATCACGGGCTGCGAAGAAGATAAAGTTGCACAACCTCACTTACGTATTAGGTTGTTCCGAAGATACTGGCCGATTTTTCGATTGACTTCTAAAAAGATGATTTGAGTTGTTATTTTGGCAGCGTTTTAGGCAAAATTTCACATGCTTAATAATTGATATGTGCTTCTATAATAAATTTCCATTAATATCTTTCAGCATACGATTTTAAAGCATATAAGCTTACATCAACAGAAATTCATGGTGACAGTCTATTATTAGTGGTCCTAATTACAGCTTTTTCGAGGCTAATGAGAGAATCACAGCAAAGGTTTACTGCAAGCTACTCGAAGAAAAATGGGAAAATAGAAAAAGATGGGAAAAAAGTTGAAAAAATAAGGCATGCACTAGCGAATCGACGTGGACCAGTTCTGCTTCACGATAACACACGGCTACATGTTGCCAGGATCACGCTGTAGACACTCACTAACTTAGTATGTGATCATTTCCAACATCCTCCATATCTCCCAATTTTTTCCCCACTCACCACTATTTCTTAATTCATCTAAACACTTTTTTAAACAATAAAACTTTAAAGTCCAAAACTGAAGTAGAAGCTGGTCTCAAGGATTTTCTAGCATCAAAGCCAATGGATTTCTATCGACGTGGCATAAATGATCTTGTTGATCGATGGCAGAGATGCATAAATGTTCAGTGATCATACTTTGACTAAATTTAACATAGTGGATTACATTGGCGGCTTTGCCCGTTGACAAGGGTGACACTGTTGGATGATTAGGTGGGTAAGCACTTTGTAGGGCTTGTTCTATAAAAAAGGTAGGCCTCTGGCACCAAAATTACAGGATTTAATGGACCCAGCGGGGAACTCCAGAAATGAACGCTCGGTGGATTTATCAAATCCTAAAATACTCATATGTATGTAAATTAAGGAAAAATATGCTAAGCTTAATGAATAGGAGACCGAAGAAATTTAGGAAATGAAACAATATATGTTTTATAGTGTACAAATAGATCGGGGCCAAAGGTCACAAAGAGTCGTGCGGAAAAACAAAGATATCCAAGAGACCACTTGGTAAAAAACGAGGATCGCGCACAAATAAAGATTCGCGTATTGGAAACATTTATTAGCAGCTGAACAAATATAGGCTCTGACCAGAGAAGTTCACATTGACCTGCAACCTGTTTATAGGTGCTCGAAGCCTTATAGCGAGCGCTGAGCTAAGGACGGTGGAATGGGATTAATTGATCCTCTATATTTTGACTTAAGGATCGAAAGTGTACTCCCGGATTATAATGAATGGTAAATACTAAAGGACTGTTGAATACTGACTCTTGACTGCCTGACTAGTAATCTAATAAGGATTGATACATGAGAGTCGTATATATATATATATATATATATATATATATATATATATATATATATATATATATATATATATATATATATATATATATATATATATATATATATATATATATATATATATATATATATATATATATATATATATATATATATATATATATATATATATATATATATATATATATATATATATATATATATATATATATATATATATATATATATATATATATATATATATATATATATATATATATATATATATATATGTTTCTTCTCCAAGGGGCGTAACCTTTACTTCTCCGTGGTGCGGACCAGTGGTCTAGTTAGTTCGTTATTTCTACCCCTTTGGGGAAGTTTCTGATGGCTCTGTGCATCTATAGTGTCTACATATTTCCCATAGATTTGGCTGAATTACTGGTTGTAGGTCTCCGTAAATTTCTCTGGCCATAACCTATATTTGTTTAGCTGCTAATAACTGTTCCCAATATGCTAATGTTTGTTTGTGTGCGATCCTCGTATTTGACCAGGTGGTTTCTTTGATATCTTTGTTTTCCCCCACGATTCTTCTTGACCGTTTGTACCCGATCTATTTGTACAGTTTAACACATATTTAGTTTCATTTCCTAAATTTCTTCGGTTTCCTATTCATTAGCTTGGCATATCTTTATTTAATTTAAACACAGAGGAGCTCTATGGATTTGATAATTCCACGGAGTGTCCATTTGTGGTGTTCCTCGCTGGGCCTATTAAATAATTTAATTTTGCTGCTAGAAGCCTACCTATTTTATAGAACGAGCCCTACAAGTTAAACAATATTCAGCTGAGGAAAATGAGGTACAACATAGAGTATAAAACGGAATGTTACGATGCTCAAAAATGATTCCTTTCCATATTAATTTGTTCACTAATTGCATGAACTCGAATATAAGAAAGCAGAAGCTCCCTTCTCTTTCAAATCCCAATTATATAAGAGATTAGTGTTTTAATATCACTTGAACTCACATCATTAAGCGAGATTGGTCGTTATCAAAATTAAATATGGTAAAGACCACGAGTTTCCATTTTTCCTAGTTCAAAGCTATTCATTAATCACTTGATTTCTATCAAAGAGATCTCGATTCCTCGAATAAGGAAGGCAGTTTCAGAGGAAACTCGCTCGTCTGGTCTTTAACGTTTCCTGTCTCAACTTTTATTACCAGAGTTATGGACTTCCCACATTTTTTTATCGCTCTTAACTTTCTTAATTTCCGTCTATCCCTCGTTTCAAAACTTTAGTCTGAAATCCTCCTGTTGGTTTTCGCCTATGATTTCAAAATACTAAAAAATAAATAACAAGCATTTAAGGGTATTACGAATAAATTTTCCCCCAGAGAATATATGAAATCTAATTTAGTAGATTGTTGTGATTTTCATAAGTTTTGTTTTTGAGGTCATTAATATATATTTAATGGAAAGATATTAAATTGATCTTTAAAACGTGTCTACACCTTAGAAATAAAATAAGATCAGTCAAAATAATTAACATGAGTAAAAATAATAAAAATATTTTTTTAAAAACATACTAGTAGCAAAAGTGTTAGCGGAAGAGAAAATGGATATAAAAATTTTAACTAGTTGACGGAAGAGGAGACTAGTTTCTAGAGTGCTTGAGCTGGAGAGCACGTAATTTCCTAAATTCACTTTTCCACTATTAATAAATAGATGTAGGTATATCATTTGGAAATGACACAAACAAATCTGTTATCAGTACTTTCCAACACAAGTAGAAAGGTAGACTTTTGTGCAGTCACTGGGTAGTTCCATTAAAACTAACACTTCTAAAGTTACGCACAACTCAAAGTTAAAGTTAAAGAACCCGACAAAACATCTTTGACTTAGTTTACTTCGACTTTTATCTATAACGGTAAGTCCACTTTTTTGAAGAATGTGCGCATTATTTAGGAAGTATGGCACGGAGCCAGATCCTGCTGGAAAATGCGGCCTCCATCAGGAAAGTCTTCCTGCATCGCGGGAAGCAAGTGAGTCTGCAGATCTGCCTTGTATTTAACTCTGTTCATCAGTACATCAATTGTAACAAGCCACCCTAGGCCTTTAGCGCTAAAAAACCCCAAAAATATCTTCTTAGGTAGGTATTTTGGTGCCTGTTTAATGTGTTCTGGCTGAAGTGATTAAACTTTGCTTTGTTTTACTACCACTGACCTATGCCCATATACTTCAAGATGCGATTCGTCTGGAAACATAACTTTTCTCCAGTCAGCTCCCTTCCATACAACATACTTGTGTGCACAGCGAAGACGTTTTGTCTTCATAGCAGAAGTCAATAACTGTTTACGTACAGGTTTTCTAGCAAATCTGCCAACTTCGAAGAGCTTTCGCCAAACGTTTAAAGAAGAAACATTTAAACCAGCTGAAGACAAATCTCTCTGGAGGTCTTTATTGGCTTTTTTGTGGTCATTCACACTATTTTTGATGAGAGCCTTGTCATTGTGAAGTATTGTCTTTCGTTTTCTTCCGCATTTTCCTTGTAGCAATGTTGAATGTTCACCGGTGTCTTTAGCTCTTTTCACAATTTCGCCAACAGTTTACTTTGGTACCTTCATTTCTAAGAGTTATAATACTTTCACGCTACTTGGGTGTGATATTCATAATAAATTTTTAGCCAAATAATAATTGGAAGGTGAATATTCCGGCAGAACCAAGTACACCCCGGAGCTTGCTCCCAGCAATAATCATCGACGACAAGATCTGGTATAGCACTGTCCAGCTTAGTGTAGCTAGAGCACAAGAAAACAGTTTTCAGATGTTACCAGTACACTATTCTGCACGGAAAACAAAATTAAATTAATTAGTGTTGCCAAAAATTAAGACATTATGAAATAGTCCAAAATATTTTTACTGCGGTGAAATGATTTGCACACTACTGTATATATACATACGAGGGGTGGTCAATAGGTTTTGCAATTCGATATAAGAAAATGAGTTATGAGGAAAAGTGTTTTATTATTTTTCAATATAACTACCCTAGACTTCAAAGCACTTGCGCCACTTGTCTCTGAGGCTTCGAGTTCCCGACAACCAGAAATCTCCGGACTGCTGTTCAATCCACTCCTGGACGGCGAGCTGGAAATATTCATCGTCCCCAAACCGGCGTCCACGCAGTGCAGCCTAGAGCTGGCTAAATAAAAAGTAGTCGCTAAGGGCCAGATCTGGACTGTAGGGGGGATAGTTGAACTCCTCGAATCCGTACTCGCACAGGGCAGCTTGTGCAACTCTGGCCTTGTGGACTTTGACGACGTTGAAGTCGATCATGGGGCGTGGCGTTTCTAGGGACCCAACGAGCAGAGACCTTGGTCATGGCTAAATTATTGTGGATGATGTTGATAACACTTCCATGTGATATTCCAAGTTCTCGCTCGATTTCTTCGACCTGGACTCGTCGATTTTTGAGGATCCTCCTCTCCACACGGGCCACATTGTCCTCGTTGGTCACGTCTGACGGGCTTCCTAGACAGGGGTCATCTTCAAGAGACTCACGACCATGGCGGAACTCCCTATTCCAGCGAACAATAGTTGCATAGGAAGGGGCGTGTCGGTGTACACTGCAACCATGCGTTCATAGATCTCTTTTCCATTCTTGCCTTCCTTGGTCAAAAACTTGATCCGGACGTGGTGCTCAACCTTCTCCATTGTTGAAAAATTTGTGACTGACGACCTGAGATCAACTACTGCTTTTTAAATTGGCGAGGCAGGAGCCTGCGGCTGCAAATCCTGACTTGTTATAACTTGTCCTAACACCCCCACAAACAGCCATCCTCCTTCCTCTGGTTTGCCATACCGATTAGCAAAACTTTTTGACCGCCCCTCGTATATATATATATATATATATATATATATATATATATATATATATATATATATATATATATTATCACAAATAACACGTGAATGAAGCAAAAGTTAAAAATATCCTCCTCACGTAAATAAAATCTTTTGCCTTTTCCTGCGCTTTCTCCTTTCTGTTGTTTTTAAATACAAATCTAGTCTTTACAAATGGTTGGTTCATAATCATAGTAAAAATGAAAGGATTTAATGCAGTTAAATGTTTAATTTACATTAGTTGTTACTTCTGTCAAACAGTGTGAGGGTATGGAAAGTACATACGCGCATGCCGCCAGACAATCGTGGGAACGAAAGAAATTTGTCGTTTGAGTTGACCTTCGTCTCCTCTCTCTCCCCTCTCCCCACCCTTCTCCCAACTGGCGACAAGAAATCCGACGAAAGAAGGCCTATCTCACAGAGAAGCCTTAATTCTATTTGCCTTCTTTATGATACCATGGAGATTGTCTAGAAGGCGCTGCGATAAGCGAATTGTCGTGAATGGAATCTCTCTCTCGATTTCCCACAATCCGTGATATAAATAACATCGCCGTTAATCCCTCTATAGCAGTGTCCCAAACCAACTCGCGTAACGCGTAACTCTCACGTTGAACGAGAGTCGTTGCCGTAACGTTTCGACTGTCAACGCGCCGCCGAGAGAACTTGGTCGCTGTTTCAAAGTCTTCCTGAAGTAAATCCCGCCCCACCGAGTCTGTGACTAGAAGAATACGCTCTGTTGCTCAACGTAACTTGAGAAAGAAAATGAACATCCAAATAGTCTCTGGAAGTTACTATTTGTTAGGGGCACATCCAGTTGGGAGAAAACTAACCGGAACTGCAGTCAGCAGCCCTGAACCCGTCGTCTTGTCCCCCTTCTCCCCGAGAACTCGTGTTAACGCTACCCGAACAACCCTGTCTGGACCTGAGTAGTCGTCTCTTCAATCCGAAACAATTAATGGTAATCTGTAAACCCAGTGTCCCTCTATTCTTAAATTACCTATTTAATTAACAGTGATTGATACTCCCATTGAGTCATTATAAATCTAGACGCTTAACGTCAGTGTTTAATATTTCATCCTTAATTTTTGCCTGTTTAACTATTCCTAATTATTATATTTGGTTAAAGTAAAGTTAATTTTGTGTACGTGTGTTTATTTGTGGCTCCTTCTTTTTGACGTACCCTTGGCAAGACTTCAACTAAGAATCTCTTTGGCTAATTTATTCAACCTGTATTATGCACTCTTAGAATTCAACAATCACCAACCCTTCCCCAGTAACAAGTGTGACTTTTATAGTGAGAATCCTGGTTACGACACAACCCGCCTCTAACCAGCTTTCGCACGTTCAGTAGGAATTAAAGCCCACCTATATATATATATATATATATATATATATATATATATATATATATATATATATATATATGATCGTAGATTGAGTCATAGGGTCAATACCATCGAATAAAACAAAAATGGTGTGTCCAGATCAAGGACTAGAATAATTATTGGACCAGACTATGAGCAATTCTACGACAAACAGAAATACCTTTATCTATCCGATTAACACTACTTTAGAACGCCTGGTGGTGTTATTTTGACGCTTTTAAAATTCAAATCCATTTCTTTTAAATATATATGAAATCTATTCATAACTCATGACTTTTCATCATTATAAAACGAATCTACATACTTCAATGCATATAAGTTTTTGTTCATCTTTAAGTTTTAATAAAAAGTAAAGGTTTATATTGAACCCCTCAAGGGTGATTTTTACCCTTGAATTTGACTTAAAATATGGGCACAATATTGATTCCTCTTTCAGGTGTAAGGATCGAATTCCAATCCCCTCCCACTTTTCTGTAATTTATAAATATAGTTGTCATTCTTGCGATTCATCTTTGTGGAAGTATGAATTTGAACGCGCCGTGTGGCTTAATTTTATCAGGCCTAGACTGGCGCCAGCTATGTTTGTTTTCATTGATAACCACCGTCTCCCACTCTGATAGCGTTGACCACCCGTCTGGCCACTGGTGTCTCCTTAGCCAAAAAGACGCTTTTCAAACTCCCTTGCTTGCATTGTCTCACGTTATGCTATCCCTTGGGAATTCGCTCGACTCGCGTCTCCCCCTTGCCTCCAGACGAATTCCCCTATTTAAGACAAAGTGCAGAGTTCTCATCAGAGAGTGCGAGTTAGGAATTTTTGTCGCTCAGATGAAGTGCATCTGTATTCCAATCGAACCAAACTTAGTCGTCGTGATCTCTTGAGTAGATCCTTTTCTTTATCCACTTTGTTCAGTGGAAGATTAGTACTACTTTATTACCTTCCGGAAGACTATCCTGGGATTTGCCTCTTCTCATCCGTCTTTGTAGAGATTCTACGCCGTCCGTTGACGAGTGTTTCTACTGTGTTTGCTCCCCCAACCCGGAAGTCGAAGTAATCACAAACCTGTTGGGGTTCCCTGAACGAACTGGCCACTGGTCTTCAGCTCCCGTCAATCATCCGAGGTAATCCAGAATCCTATCCTCGTAAGTCACCTAATTCTCTCAAGTACTAAGGAAACCCCATATTCGCATAACGAAAAGATTTAGTAATCTAAATTCTTCTATTTATACCATCAAATTAATTAATAATTCCCGCGACCAGCTTCCAGTAATTCCTGCCCGCTATAAATTTCCTTGTCACGCTAACCTCTGTGCTAATTTCCATTATTATTCTTGTCTCCATATTTAATCATTTATCTCGTATTAAAGCTTATTTTTTGTACAGGTGTTTCTTTAAATAATTCCTGAGTTGAACCTTGCAAACGAGTTCCCCTTTTGAATAGCCAACCTGTAATTAAGTCACACTCTTACTTTGGGAGGCCATTGCCTTCCCTTCACTGCATACCTGCTTGAGTACAGGGCCGAGATTTACCGGTCTGACTCAATTACGTATGTACCAATATTAGACAGTAGGAAATACTGTGTCGTTCCTCGACAATCTTATATTGGTTTGACCATTAGGTCAAACCATTGTCGATTCAAGCAGTTTCGGTGAAGATCCACCAGCAGGGGTTTAGTTCTAAACAAACCAGACGCCTCGCCCATATGAGATCACATTAAAATATGCAAGTCTAAAATTAGTCTGGATAACTTTAAAATACTTAGTCAAAGTCGCCATCCTAACAAAAGGCGAATATTAGAATCACTTTTCATATATATACATTTAAATATAAATTATACACAAAAGCAGGAGAACAGATCAAAGATCGTAAGAAAGATGACCCAAAGAAAAGTTAACCTTTGGTTAACTAGACCAGCGCTCAACGTGATAGATGCTTTCTAGTTTACAAGCCAACCAGAACTGGCCGATAGTTTTCGGCAGTACAAAGCATGAAAGCGTTCATCTTGCAGACTAACCTCTCTCTCTCTCTCAATTATATATATATATATATATATATATATATATATATATATATATATATATATATATATATATATATATATATTCTGTGAATCAAATTAAGATTTGAAATTTTTCTCTCTATAGCAAATATATATCTTTGCTGAATCAGTTCGGAGTTTGTTATAATATATAAAATTGAACGTGGATGATCTTGCATTGCTTTTCGAATGACTCACTGACCTGAAGACTGTTTTGACCTGTTCATATATATATATATATATATATATATATATATATATATATATATATATATATAATAACTTCTTTTATAGTTTATGAATTATATAAATTTATGTAATTTATGCCCTTTCTTTTATAATCATCTTCAGTATTTACCTTTATGGCCTTCCATCTAAAGATTACATTACTCTATGAAATTCATAAAGGTATCAATGCAAGTACAGCAGGAAAATCCATTTAGAGTACTAAGGATTTTCCAAAAGAAATTGTTTCTAAGGGAGATGAAAGTTGTGTCGATGTAATCCATAGATCTACCTTATGCCACCTGAAAACGATTGGAAAGCTTCCAGTTATTGTAAAATGGGTTCCGCACAAACCGTCTACAGCAAATCTGCGCTCGCGTGTACCTTGCTGTCAGTCATTCCTTTCACAAAACCTTCAGGGACCATTTTTAGGTACGCATGTTACTGGTGATGAGAAGAGGATCATGTGTCTTAACGTTGAACGGCGCCTTTCGAGGAATAGTCAAGAAAGCAGAATTTCTCAACAAACGATAGCAGGAGTCAATCCGCTAAAAGATTTTGTTGAGTGTTTGGAGGTACCTAACGAATTGTCCATTGCAAATTAATAGCAACAATCAAACAATTAATGCCAATCGTTACTACAATATACTTCGTATTTCGAAAACAGATGAAATGAGGTTCTAGGAACCAATTGAGGTTAGGTTTATGATTCTAAAAATGGACATTACTTTCGGTCCAATCTAAGATATATATATATATATATATATATATATATATATATATAATATTAAAGGTAAATCACATTAACTCTAAAACCATCCACACTCCCCCAAAAGGAGGCTTTTTGCGAGATGTCGATGGTTTCCGGGTTGTTAAGCTTAGTGGTCGGAAAAGCAAAGTGCGATGAAGGGCAGAGATTCAAATCAAACCTATAATTACACTTTCACTACAGGATGAAATATTTTACTCCTCTAGCTATATCTCTTAATCTGATTTATTAATATTTTTTTCCATTGTTTTCTCTTATAAAAAGCGAAACCATTTGGGTTTCAGATTACCATATTTCCATTGGTTTAATCAGCATCTATCCTGTCGCTTGTTATTGTGATTTACCTTACATATATATATATATATATATATATATATATATGCAGGTTCTATTAAAGTCCACAGTTGTGGCAGCGTTATTAATTTTAACTTATATTTTCTTAATATTTCTTACAAGTTTTTTAACGGGGTCTTCGGGGCGAGAAAAAAATCAGCGAATGAGATTCTATATTCCTAGACGTCTTTTGACCATGTTAACCATCTTCATGGAATGAACAGAAATGGAATTATTCAAAAATTGATTCATTATATATAGTATTTCTACCCGAACATAAGTATTACAGAAATTGGCCATTCATGGCGCTCTAAATTTTTAAGGGGAAACTAAGCGCTACAAGAAACATATAAAATTGGAAGGCTAAGATTGGACCATTTGTCGGACTGCGCTCCAAGACGACTTTTTCTTTAAAAAGCAAAGTCCTACTTCTACAAAGTTCGGAAGTCTCCACTGTTTTAGTAGGTGAAGATTCTTACTGTTTTGGAAGAACGCACGCTTGAGTTTTAACGGAAACCGCGCGCGCGTGAGGGTGGAAACCCTGCAAACGAGTGAATTTTATATGAACTGGAGTTTCTCGCCTGCAACTGCAACTTGTCTGTTCCCATAACAGCAGCGCAACTATGGTTCTAATAACCTTTCTGCCATTGAAGTCTATATAAGCCGTCTGCCTCTGGCGCGTCTGAACCCACAAGAATCAACCAGAAGAGACTCTACCAAAAAACGATGAGGTTGAAGCTGTTGCATCAACATCTGCCTCCGCTACGCCATCTACGGCTCCCCATCTGCTCCAATACCGAAGAAAGCCAGTGTTAATGAAATGATAGAAGGATTTACTAAAGGCGGGTTTCTATGGGACTTTGACGTGGCCCTTACGGAAGAAGAGCTCCTAAACGCCTTCAAAAAAGGAAAAATAGGAATATGTCCCAAATCCTGTTTTAATCTTAACCAGGATCAATACAGGAAAAAAAGATCTGGTAGGGTAAGGCCACCAACCAGAGATAAAGGGACTAAGGTTAAACAACCATATTTCAATTAAACATGGCTATCTTTACCAAACTCGTCAGGAACCTTAAGATCTTCTCGCTGAATGTAAGGGATGGAAGAACAAAAGCAGAATATACAATGAAATCATTAGAAACGCTGATCCCAATATCGTACTTATTTCTGAGCATGGATTAAACGACAACATCAAGCGTATGAAAATATATAACTACGAAGTATTAATGGCTAGCCACTCACAGGAAAGATTCAACGGGGTTGCAATTGCCATTAGAAAAAGCATTAGATTTAAGGAGATACGGGACTTAGAGGAAACACATTTGGCGGTGAAGATCCTATGACATTTGATGACCAGGTGGCTGCAGTCTGATATCAACCACCCAGGCGCCCGTATCTTCTAATTCCCAACTTTATGAGACTCTTTAGGAGAGAAGCCTCAATGATACTAGTCGGAGATTTTAATGCCTGGTGTAAGGAAGCCGCCTATACGAGGGCTTTTAACGAAGCTAGTAATTCACTGAGCCTCCTAATCGATAGAGATGTGGTGCAAAGGGAAGAGCCAGATTTCTCCCCATTCCATACGGCAAGATCATCGACCACACCGGATGTTGTGTTAAAAAATCGAAACTTTTCTCTTAACCATGTCACTCTCCCGGGCCCTTTCATACCATCAGATCATATAAATATGATCACCCACATCTCTACTTCTCCAATACAAGTACAAATTCCTAAGGGAAGATGCCTAGCAAGAGCTAACTAGGAAATATACGGAGAACACCTGCGCCAAGATTGACGAGAAACTCGATCATCTCACCTCGAAAATCTTAGAAGCTGACCGCTTGGCTATCCCCTGGACGGAACATAAAATTCTTCCATCTCCAAGTTAGGACGAAAACATACAACGGAAAATGGATCAGCTAGAAGCAATCATTTTCTTTATAAATATGTATGGGATCACGGCCCAACGGTACCAGAAACTGCGAGAATTAAGGAACGAGATCAGGTAGCTCATACTTGAGAGATCGAGAGACCAGTGGGATGATATCATTACTAAAATTGACGCAGAAGGGAACCCCCAAAAGTTTGGAGTCAAATAAAGAGACTCAGAGGCATTCCTTATAAGAACAGCATAAGCATCAAGGTCAACGGCGTAGAATATACGGAGGACCATGATATTGAGAGGGAATTTAGTCTGTACTGGCAAAACCGCTTTCGTATTAGCGATTAAGATAACGAGTTATTTGATCAGAGGTATGGAGAAGAAGTTCTACTTAGACTCTAAGAACTAGGTACCGACCTTACGCTACATCACATTGTGGACAAATCCCGCATTGTACGGGAAGAAGGTAGACCATTCACGCAAGAAGAGTATGAGTGGGACCTCAAAAGCTTTAAGCAAAAAGCGCCAGTCATAACTGGCATCACTAAAATGCATATGATGAATGCCCCCAATAACATCAACGAGGGTCTCCTAGAGTTGCTTAATGCCTGCCTCAATGTTGGCTATTATGTAAACAAATTAAAAGAGCCCACATGATCTTTATTCTGAAACCTGGAAAATTGAAGAAGGAGATCAGTAGCTATAGGCCCATTTATGAGAAAAATGTTAGAAAGACTTCTTAACACCAGACTGAGGACATTCCTAGAAACTCCCAACAACATTGGTCCAGGAGGAAATTTGGTACGGAAACAGCTCAGGCATTAATTACGGAGAGAATATCAATCGGAAAAACTACGAATGGAAAATGTTGATGTCGTACTTCACGACGTGGCCTCGGCCTTCGACAAGATATGGCTACCGGGTCTGAAAAGAAAACTAAGTGAAAGAGCCATGGATGGAAACCTAACCAAGATTCTATGCGACTATCTGCAGGATAGAAAAGCAGTCGTGAAGATAAATGGTATAGAAGGTGTAGCCTTTAATCTGGAAGCTGGGGTACCTCAAGGGGGATGCCTCAGTCCCACTCTGTATTCCGTGTATAGTGGGGATTTACCACATCCCGTTCAAGACCTCGCGCAGTATATACAACTAGCAGATGATATCACTCAGGTGATATCATCTTTTCATAAAAATCCTAATGAAATTGCTATCAAGACAGAGAGAGAAATTGTTAATATGAATAACTTTGAAAAAAGAAATAAGATAAAGACCCATGTCCAAAACTTCAGAGTGATACCAATTGGCCGTCGGAAAAAATCGGACGTTCTGGTACAAGATGAGCTCTATGAGTACTCAAGGAAACGCCGAGTTCTAGGCCTGAAGTTAACGTCGGATGATTACAGGGCCCATTACTTACAGAAGATCACCTTTGCTACGAAAACGTTACAGAGCCTCTATCGCTTCAGACATCTCTATACGAGCAAAAATAGAAAACTCTATCTGCTGTTGGTGAGACTACTCCTCTTATAGCCAACTATACCACTTAATACCCTGAGCAAATCTGTCATGAAGAAAGCTAAAGTTATGCAAAACAAGGCAATCACGTTTAGTATTAACGTGTCACTGCTTGGCTACATTTCTTCGACAATACGACACGAGGGGACGGACATTGAGCCAATAAATATTACCCTAAATAGACGAGCACGCGATATTTAGTAGAAAATCTATGATAAAATGCCAGAAGAGGTGCTGAACCCAATTAGAATACCTGATGTAGATGCAGAGAACCTAAGGTTTAGGCAAGCATTTAAAAGCAGCCAAATGATATCTCGACAAGTTATTTAACCGATCTATTGAGAAACTTACCAGAAGATTAAAACCTATATCAACTCAAATTGACAATAGAATATTAAATGATGAGAATAATGAACACCAAAAATGATTTATTTCATGTAAATAAAGATATAAAATCGCTTATAAATAATCCCAACTGGACACCTAAAATTAAAAAGAAAAAAACAACAAAAACAAATAAAAGATCCAAAGTGCCCTCCCCCCCACAAAATATATATATATATATATATATATATATATATATATATATATACAATATGAAAGATCCAAAATGGCCCAAAAATAAATAAATAAAATAAAAAAGATTTCAAGGGCTTGAATGCTGCACAAACAAAGAAATAATGACTAAGGATAAATAAAAATGCAAATGACTGAGGTTGCCAGACAACCTGGCACAACTACTCTCAAGCTATTATACACCGATTCTACCTATTCTCTATACTCTATTTACACATTTTTCTACCCTTTTCGATCGTTGATCGTTGGACTATTTGTCACTCCGATTTAGTTCTCTGGCAATGGAAGCAAAGGAAAATAAACTTTGAAAACAGGCTTCTTTTAACGGCGGTCAACTCGGGGACGCTGAGATGTCGGGAGTATGGTTTTCAGATGAAGTTGCACGTTAATGCTCGGTTTCTTCATTTGAATGATGACAGTTTCGGCCATCCGCAATCTTCTGCGATTTTGGAGTCTCAGGATGATGGAAGTGTCCTGATTCAGTTTGTTACGGTCTATGGTAGTGCCATGAGAGTGGGCGTGTTTTTTAATTGCGCCATCTTGAAGGTGAGCTGCGAGTCGCCTTGGCAGAGTTGTGGAGGTCACGCCGATGTACTTTGAATTGCGGTGTTCGCAATCACCGACTTTGCACGAATATTCGTAGACTAGTTAGATATTACACGATTTAATAGAAAGCCATGCTTATACTTGAATTTTCTAATATGTGCAATTTTAATAATAATAGTAATTTGTGAGTTTTTGTTTCTAGCTTACGAAAAATCTTTCTTGCGTTGAAATTCAAGCGTTTTAAGATGATTCTAGATAGAAAAATGGAACCTGCTTTTATTATAGCTTTATTCATTATGCGTTAACGTTTCACGAATACACTTATCGTATCTTCACAACATACTAAGTAAAATTTAATCGATCCACCCTTTTTATACAAATCGTTCAGGTATGAATGAAATGGTGGGATAGGAGAACTGTTTTGAAATTAGTTAACTAAACAATATTTAAAATTCTGATTTAATCTAGAAATAAAATACCCCTTAAAATTATTTGATAAAAATCCATTGAATATTATATGAGATAAACTTATAATATCTCCCAAAACTCATCTAGATAAAAACTAGGGAACAAGTGCCGAATGAATGAAATCGCTCCCAACCTATGAATGAAATACATAATGAGAAAATAATATAAAATAATATTATAGTCCAAAATACGAAATGTACAAACTTACCTGAACAAATAAAATTGATAGCACCAAATTTATTATTAACCTATCACTAATAACGAAAACAAAAGACTGAAGGCACCAAATAAATTGATATAATTTCAATTTCATCAAAGGAAAAATGTAAGCTTTGTTGAGCAGCTCAAGATATTGGCAACATAACTCTATAACAATACTCCACTATGTATCTCCAAGCGGCTTCTCCAAGATATCATGTCGAAAGGCGACGTTGCATTAAACTTACAAGAATGGCTCCTAACAAATACTCTAACTAGATGAAGAACTGATCAAATTTTTCTATTATTATTAAAGCTATTATCTTTAAAGAAGACAAGCAGCAGATAAAGAATCGATAGACAGCTATCTAAAGAAACTTAAATCTATTAACAAAGTAAATATAAAGACAAAATTTCCATTTTAGGTCAACTTTTAACCTTATAACCTTTTTTAACAGATTGTTCAGGGAACAGGTTATTCGGGAAAGGATCCTATAGTTATGGGGTTTTTTGTCATTATTAGTAAAGATTTTATAACATGGATTATTTTATTAAAATGTGGGGGTTTTGGCAATGGCTGGCATTTATAAATATTCATGAAATGTGTAGTGTATCTATGAAAGAGACCTTGCTATAAATCTGCTCTAGTTTACCTTAAGTTGAAATGAAGGAAACAATGAATTTCTGATCGACAATTTATGTTGAGAGAACCGAAATGATGAACTTATAAAAATAATGAACAAATTTAATTATGGATGAATATGATATGGTCTTTAAACCTTACACCGGCGGCAGAGGATTTACCTTCTCCCCTTGACACACCTACAGTAATTATAAATGGGTGAATTTCAACTTTCCACAACAATCTTCTCCGTTAAATCACCATGCGTTAAATCATTTTTTTTCTCTAAATTTTCATTACCTTATTTTTTTATTATCTTTATCATAAGAATAGAGGAGAAATTTTAAAGATTTAAATGTTATAAATTTCATCTATTTCTTTATCTTGATAAATAAATAGATAAAATTTCCAACATATGCTCGAAAGTTTGTTATTCCTTATATCCGATATACAGCTTTAAAGTCAGAGCAAAAAATCCTTCCATCATGTAAACAGTACAAAATTTTCGAAGCCAAAATCGTGTTACGCATTACTAGAATTTCTCATCTCCTTTTAATACGAGTCTTTTCTACTTCAATCAAAAAGCCTCCCATACAGTGATGATTCTATTGGATGTAATGAATGTACAAAATGTTACTATATGTAAAACGTAGAAAGTACTCCATGTAAAATGGCGACTCTGCCCAACTATTACGAGCAAAAAACTTTATTTATGCCCGTTTTCTAATTTTAATCAAGCAATCAATGGGGATTTCACCAAATCCCTCATTAAAATTAACAGATTCATTTCCCCAAGTATTTTACAATGTATAATTTTTGACACTCCACAATTTTAAAATAGACGTTGAGT
The DNA here is from genome assembly GCA_963969495.1 of Ceratothoa steindachneri. Classification (NCBI taxonomy): domain Eukaryota; kingdom Metazoa; phylum Arthropoda; class Malacostraca; order Isopoda; family Cymothoidae; genus Ceratothoa; species Ceratothoa steindachneri. The sequence continues at coordinate 140,803,125 of OZ018323.1, read as the reverse complement.
TTTTCTTAGATTCAAATGCCATTTCCAACAAATCTATAATTATGATTTTGCAATATTTCGTCTCTTTAATGTAAAATTGAGAAAATACATGGAACTCCTTGATATTTAAGTGGCAGGTTTTTTCTCTTTTACCTAGTTATCTCTTTTAAGTAATTTTGACTCACTAGCTACAATGTGACTTTCGTATCATATATACTTATTTATAAATGTTTTAACTCAATATCAAATGAGAATTCCCCCAAACCAATTAGGGTCAAATTGGGACAGATGACAGGGTTCATCATCTTGCCTGAATATCCCTTTGTTGTTACGATACATGAAGTCAATAAATGGAGACAAATTTTTACCAAGCATTTGCAACACAGCTGTCATCGGTCAGTGACATCTTTATGCAGCTCAGTGGAGCAAACCCATGCGAAATTAATGCTCCCCCCCCCCTCATATCAGTATGGAACTACCACCATCATTCATGTTGCCTCATTAACAACAGAGGTTCATGGTTTCATTTTACCTGCGCTAAACTCAGACCCAAACATCAGCCTGAAACAAGTAGAACTGTGACTTCTTACCATGCCACTGGTCGCAAGTTTTCCATGGTCAAATTAGAGATGTCTTGATGGCTCTTGGCTCCTTCCTACCTGAGAGCGGCAACTATATTTTTACGTCCGCTCTCGTCGGAATTCGAGACCAGTTCCCGTTGGAGGAATCCCACCACCTTATCCACAAGGAAAGTGAAAGATCCGAGAACTCAGTAATTTTTATGTCTTAACTATTGTTTATCTTTTAGTAGAGGGGTTTTATTATAGTGATGTTTAAGGACTAGGAACCTCATTTTCATTGTATGTATTTCAATGCAAAATCTGCTCTAGTTTTTGGTATTTTTCGAACTTTGACCCTCCTTCCGGAGAAAACTAATAACCAAAACTAATTGGCCGCTGTATTAAGAATCTCTTATGAATTATAACGGGGGAGTTAATGAAATCTGGTTAGGGACATCAAAATAACCCTGTAGCAAACGTGAGTTTGCGGCTATTAGTTTGAGTTTTCTAGTTACAGATCCTGAATTATGCTTAATAACCTATCCTACAAAACTCGAATTATTTTACTTTTAACTATCTATAGATTACAAATTTAAAACTACTATAAAATAGTTTTGCTGCCATTAGCATGTTAAGGAGAGAAGCGTCTCTTCTTGATAGCGTACTGCCCCAAGTTTTTTACCTTCACATATTTTCACATACCTTCTTTATTTACAAACTCTTCCTCGGAACTCCTGGGTGGAAGTACCCTGTTTGGTTTTCACTGCACTATTAATGAAACAAGGTCTGCTAACCTTACGACCTTCAAAACTTTCAATAATTCCCGGACTAACCTTGGAGTGACCTTGGCAACTATATCATTTGGAGGAGAATGTAAAACAATATAAGGGTTTATAATTTCATTAGAATTGTCCGAATAGTTACAATGTTATAAACAAAGAAAAAGCAAAACGTGGACCGACTGATATTTGAGATATAGAGTCACCCATCGAGGCTTTGATCTAGCCTCGATGGACTAAAAGAAAACGAAGCCTGAAGCCCGGCAGGCCCAGAAAATCGCCATTCCAAATTAATCGCAAGAGGTCATTTACACGTTTTCTCATCCACACTAGAATTTAATCGTGTCTAATTTTTATGTATTTGGTGTACCAAATTAAAAAGTATTATGCTACTTTCATTCAAGATATGTATTTTGCCGTATTTTAAAATTTCACATTTATTTCATAATAACAAATAAGTATTTTAAAAGTTTATATCTTTTTAAATCTCGTTAATAAATTGTTGTTTGTTGATTCCAAAACGACCCTCGGATAAGATTGATTAGTCCAATCGTAGCTCTGCATTAGAGAATAGGTAAACACGATTTTGGCTATTTTTCGAAAGCGGCGTTGATGTTCATGGGGGAAAGAAAGAGATAGAGAGATGAAAGATGAAACAAGAGTACCTGTATAGGAAAATATAATGTGTGTTTTTAAGGGAAATAAATGGAATCCACATTTGTGTCTATTAAAGTTTGTAATGAGAGGCGGTGTTAAGTGAATTTCCACTTTTAATTAAGGATGACACTTTCTCACACGGATATCCTCTCGAGAACTCGGTTACACGTGGCGAGATTTATTCCAGTCAGCAACAAAGAATTCGGCAAAGAAACTCAGATTAGTTACAGGTTAGTGCTATTAATTTTAGTCACAATGAATACAAGGTATTAAGGAGGATTTACAAACCTCAGTTTAGCTTTGATTGTGTCTTCATTCGTAAATGATTCCTCTGATGATATTCCTGAAAGGAAGTTGAATGGAAACAGAATGGAGTTAGCTATAAATCAGAAATTATTAATACTTATATATATACGCATGTTGAATAAATACAATCGCCTAGTAAACATGGCACAAACACATAGAAGATTAACATTTAATGTAAGATAGAGATAAATTGACAAGATTTCCTGTGCAAAGGATTCAAAAATTAATATCATATTATTATTTCAATATACAAATGTTATAGTCAAAGCAAAAACGGTTTGGACGCTTAGAACCTAATTAATTTATATACACAAACAATACATATACACTATTAAAGACACTATATACTGTGTATCACGCTTTATTCCAGGTCAAATATTTGGCTGATATTTTGAATATTATACATTGTACAAACATGAAACTTACTCCACTGTAATATCCTAGTTATTAGGTACGTATGCAGTTAACATTTCAATCGTATTGATAAGATACGTACAAAGTTATGTTGAATTATATTTTGTATTTTGATGTGCTTTCAACTGTGTCAAGCTTTATTGCAGATGTACGAAAATGCCCCTGAAATGACGTCTGACAGCTATAGAGAAGACGCGGATTGTTGCAGGTCTCGCAGAAGGCTTATCTTTTGGAGAATTAGCCCATGAGCTTAGTCTGGACAAGAGAACATTGAAGGCGTATTTGGAAAGCTCCATCACCAAACCAAAGCAAGATAAAGATATAAGAAGAAGTATATCCCAGCGTGAGATCCCCAAAATAGGTAGACAAGTGAGACAAGACTTCGGTAGCACAATTGCTGCCATATTTGAAAGTGCTGGAGTTGCTCCTTTGTCCAGAAACACCGGTTGCAAGATCCTTAAAGAGACTGCTAGAAGCGTTAAGTCCATTGCTAGACCCATTCTCAGCATTAATCACAAAGAGAAGCGTATTGATTTGGCACGGAAGTGCATGAAAAGAAATTTCCAAGATGTCCTCTTCACGGATGAGGCCAGAGCTACTCTGGATAGCCCCAACGGATGGGGCAAAGTTTGGGTACCTCTTGGAGCCTCTCACTCGCATGGCATTCGGCGTCAACAAGGAAGTGGTGGTGTCCTGTTTTGGGCGGAAATCATATAAAATGAACCTGTCTGGCCTTTTCAAGTACCAGAAGGTGTTAAACTCACCAGCAGCTCCTACACCGCGTTCCTGGTGAAGCATTTTGCAGCATGGTTATATCATCTGCCACTCTCACGTCGACGGCGATTGATTTTTATGCATGATAATGTTCCTTTGCATTCAACCAAGACTACAATTTCGTACCTCGCAACTTTTGGAATCACAGGCCAATCACCTATGACCTGCCCTCCTTGTTCTCCTGACCTGAACCCTATCGGACAATTCTTGTCGATAATGAAGAGGAAAGTGTATGAAGGAGGTATTCAGTTTTTATAGAAGGATGCCCTGTGGGAAAAGATCAAGACAGTTGCTTGTACCATACCATCTTCCCAGGCTAGTCGGCTACAGTTTTTGCGGACAAAAGACTGCTTGATGTCATTTCTAAACAATGAAGTTACGTAAACAAATGAAGTACAGCACCAACAATTTAATTTTGTTTGTTTCATATCTTTTGCTGTTATTCTTCGGTAGCGTGTTTCATTATTATCATAAAATGGTAATATAACAATAATACTTTGTTTCATTACCTTAAATTGGCATTTTCGTGCACCTACAATAAAGCGTGACACAGTTGAAAGCACATCAAAATACATAACTCAACATAACTTTCTATGTATCTTATCAATAATATTAAAATGGCAACTGCATACGTACCTATCTTGGATACTTCAGTGGACCAAGTATCACGTTTGTACAATGTTTAATATTCAAAATATCAGCCAAAGATTTGACCTGTAATAAAGTGTGCTACATAGTTTATATTAATATTTATCTAAGTATATATAAACAATCATTGTTTCAGTCGTTTCAAGTTTAGAGGGACTAAAATGTTTAGTCAGCCACGTTTTAAATTTTTATGATTATAAACACATTTGAATTTAAAACCATAAATATATTATAATATTTTGACCCCAGATGCAATAGTTGCGCCTGAAATTCAGATATATACAGAAATGGGGGTTAATGCCTTAGAAATGACTGAATCTAGAATAATTGCGGCTGTTATCAACTTTACGTGGCAAGTTAATGAATAAATGTGATTAAAATCTGAAACGTCATTTATTTCAGGTGAAATAGAAAACCTATGTTAACTAAAGGTTAATTAAATGTTTTAAATGGTTTATAATCTTATTCGGAAAGGTCAGATGATCATTCAACCATTTATTTCTCTTCTTCAAACTTTTGGAGGAAAAATAAAATTGCTGAAGCTGTACTGTTGACTGAATGAAGTTGTTTACGCAAATGAGCAGACATCGCAAGAAAATGTAAATTGACGAGAGCAATGAACAGCTTCAATGAACGGGAGCGAGAAACAGCTTCAATGAACGTCAGCATGGAACAGCTTCAATGAACATAAGAAAAAAAACAGCTTCAAAGAACGAGGACGAGGAACTTCTTTAATGAACGAGAGCAAGGAACGGCTTCAATAAAGGGAATAACGGAACAGCTTCAATGAAAGGGAGCGAAGAACAGCTTAAATGAATGAGAGGGAGGAACAGCTTCAATAAGGGGGTAAGGAACATCTTCAATGAGCTTGAGCCAGCAGAAAAGGCTTCATTAACGGGAGCAACATTTTAGTCCTTTATTGGAAAGACGACATAATGCGGCACACTTTCACGGGCTCAAGGTAAGTGGCTAATTAGGTATTCTTTCCAAAATATGGTGGATAATTAGCGACAAAACAAGAATAAACCCTTATCCTACGTATGTACACTAACACTAATAAAATACGAAATTACATTTAAACATTAAACAATTTGAAAATTAATGAAGAGAATGTCAAATGGATATTGTTTCGTCTAACCAGAATGCAGAAGGAAGAATAATATCATCAACACAGTGATCAATTCCTCAGCGATATTTATATTGTTTAAAGTTTATCACTGCGAATAATAAATTTTACTTTGATCGATCAATTCATTAAATAAATTGATTTAGTAAAAAAGGTATTTACATTAATTTTAAAGGATTTGGGTCCTTTGTTAAGATTAAATGCTCTTTAAAAGGATATAATGGTGTAAGGTGGCAGCTTCTCGCTAATGGGTTTCCACACAACAAGGAGTTATTTTAAATCTGGCTAGTAAAGAGAGAGCAAACCCTCTCAAACCAAAGTACCCGAAATTCTCACTATTTTCCATCCTCTATTATCCACATATATGCACTTCCTTTAAGCTCTTCCATTTTATTTAGTTCTTTGTCTTCCCTATTATCTAGGGGAGATACCCTCGTTAGTTTTTACATTTTTATAAAAGATAAAATTTTTCTAACCGCAATTTTACTTCAAGATTAATAATAAATATATAATTTACGTATTCTGTCCAAAGATTAGATGGATAACTAGATTTTATCAAACTAAATATCCTCACTTATTGAAGACGGGTTATAACGTTGTTTCTTCGATAGGTTCCTCTTCTAATTCTTGTTCTCCATCAGCTCCTCTTTCAGTCACATTTTTTCTCTCGTCAATGGTAGCAAAATGAACGTTTTGAATTATACCATCTTTAATAACACGAAGAGAGTAACTTTTTCCAGCATCCAGAGGTTTCGAAACAATACCGGCTTCTTTGATTTCCCGCGAATCGACTTCAGGATTGTAATTTGGTCGTGTTTTGAGGATGGAAGTCAAATGTTGTGCCTCATTATCTCCCAAATCTACAGTATAATGTGGCTTAGATGGGAGACTTTCGTGTGGGGGTGAGTTTTGCCCCCTGGGTCGAGAGCTCGATCGCCGCTTGTGGAAGGAGAACTCTCTGGGAAGTTTAAACCGTCCTCATAAAATGCTTTCACTGGTCTTGTTTCCGTTGACCAAGGAGTACCTGGATGAATCCTCCCGCTGGCGACGGACTTTGCCATGAAGCATAAGCTGCTGGAAGGTCTCCCTAAATTGGCGCGACATGCCGCAGTACAGAGCAAAATTAATCGGGTAGGAGACGATAATAAAGAAATTTGAAATAATGAAAAATTTCTTCACCCAGTCGTAATCGTCTCTAGAAAAGACGAGGACGATTCTGAGACTCGTCAGAAGATGCAGTAACGTAATTATGGCCAGAGGAAACTCAGTAATCAAGAAAACAGTCACGATTATGATTAACATTAAGGTGGTGCCATTAGAATCACGAAGTCTTCTGCTTTCATTCTTTTTCTTTTCTTTCAGGAGTTGTTCCCGCCTCTTCTGAGCGTGGCGGAGGGCTCTTAATAAAAATATATTCAGAACAACAAGGAGAGTACATGGCCCCAGATGAACAAAGAAAACCCGAAACCAAAAATAAGCCCCAAAATAGGCATTTTGGTTTTCGGTGACCCACCAGACGAAGAAGTTTTTACACGCCGGCAACAATTTGCCTTCCCAGAAAACACACGTTGGAATAAAGTAAGATTCAAAAAACCTCGTAAGTTGGTGTAGAAAAGCAGCGAAAAATATCCAGAATATAGATTTCTTCACTCTGGGAATATTACACCATATACGGGCGAAGGGAGCGTGACAGACGTATATATATCTCTGGGCAGCTAAACCAAGAGTCAACCAAATGGATGCTGTATGGAACAAGTTAGGAATCACGTCGGCCATGAAATACCATGCATAACACACCGGTATTGGATAGAGTGGAACTTCGTGAAATCCGAGGGTGTATAAGTAAAAAAATAATGGAGCAGGAAATATAAGAGTGAATAAATCTGACAATGATATTGCCATTAGCATAAAATTAGTTGGTGATCTCATATGGCTCTGCATTAAGATCGCAATGATGATTGTATTAGCAAACGTCGTGATAACGAGAAGAAAAGGCATTGCATATCCATATAAAGGAACGGCTAATTCAGCCGGATACTGATGACTCGTAAATGACACGGCCATATCGTTTGGGTGACTCACATTACTGTTTATTCCTAGCTCGGAACAATTCCCCTGGTACAGAGAATTATTTTCGCTATTAATGTACGTAGTATTTCCATCATCAACCTGGTAAAATAAAGTAAAATTTGGCGTTGCTTCTTCCATCTCTAATGATAATCTTTTCTCACGAAAATGACTCAACTATTATTTGATTAAAAACAATTCCAACTCATGGCACAAAGTTTGATGTATAAATCTTAAAAAATATATTGTACGAGGCACAGTTTTTAAAAAGGCGAAAATATGTAGGGTAATCGCATTATGTGCCGCTATCGAGACCTTCCAGTGCGAATTACGAGAACACAGTTCAAGAAAGTGAAAATTCACTGGCAAGCGGAGCCTATCAGAGACAAGTCCGACACCTACGCTATTCTCCATTCAACTGAAGGGTGTATTCGCTTTACGTTTCTCCAACCGTTGGGGTAGGTTGGCCAAATGATGAAACCAGCAACTCACTTATTCTCTTTTCCTCTAAATTAATGAGGAGATTGTTTGAAATTAAAGGCTTACTCTAATTTCTTTCTTTTTCCCATATTAAACCAAGGTTTTCACAAATAAGATAAATAAAAGAGTAAACAGTACATATTTCTTTAATTTTAAAACCACCTTGAAAATTGAAATATATGGATTTATGTTTTTTTTTACATTTTATCAACTATGAGGTGCGTTTTCGAGGGACTTTAAGGAAAATTAACAAAATGGCCCTGATATTTCCGTGACACTCAGGTGCACTTCATTTCTTATGCGCGCCCATCTTGCTATAAAGTTGAAGAGTGCATTTAAGAGCTGTAAAGATCACCATCGTGTGCTATCAAGATAGGAAGAAGATTATCATCATGGGGAATGAGATTAAGTAAAGTATTTTCATCTAAAGATGCCATCTTGGCATTTATGGGTATTCAGTTGATTACCGTTTTGGATTCAAGATACCGAATATACTGAAGATTGAAATATTATGCAGTGAGATACCTTGAAGATCACAATCTTGGCTAATAAAAATATCCTGAAGAAGATAACCATCTTTAGCCATGAAGTTATACTAAAAAGATTGCAGCTTATACTGAAAAAAAAAATGGGTTTTTTTATTCACTGGAGAAAGATTTAAGATTGTAATCTTGAACTTTGAAGATAAAATAATGATCAAGATTTGATATCTTAGAAAACACTCGAGATTGCCATATTGACTCTGAAGAAAGACTGAATATTTCCATATTGGCTTCTGTGAATATACAGAAGATAGCCATCTCGGGTTTTCAAGATACAATGAGAAACCCTATCTCGGAGGATTCACTGAATATCGCCATTGTCAGAGAGAGAAGGTTACCTACCTACCCAAGAACCCAATGTCTACTCGTGGCGCCTAAGAGAAGATGTACCTGCACGCCCAGAGCCCAGACAGCCACAAGAAAGCAGCGAGAATTTCGCGCGGTCGGATGACCATGGCGCTCTTATCAAAAATGGTCGGCCAGTCGAACCTAACGAGCCGTTCAAGAATATCGCGCAGCCGTGTGATTCGTGTTGGGTTCCCCTTTTCCCCCCGTCGCATCACCTGATCGGCGCCAGACCTACGGTGTCAAGGACTTTAGCGCGAGCCTGTGATGCTCGCCGAGAATAACCCCTCCTCAGTGCCGCGCCAATTCTAATGAAATCCCGGTTCCCCTTTTGGGACCTATGATGACTCGCTTCCACTTACACAGTATAAATACTTCGGAAAAAGCTTGGAGAAATTAGTACCATGCAGCTCCATCTTGGTTAGTATCCACGTACAGTCTTGTATTCCTTGCTCCGCCTTCAACGGCTTCCAGCTACGAACGCGACGTGTCACCTCCCTACCCGGCCTCGCTCGTACCTAAGGCCAGAGTTTCCGCCCGGCAGACGATAGACACGAGTACTCCCTTGTTCATTTCTCAGCGAGGTTAAAGAAAAATGAATTTTGCAAGTGTAACTTTGCAGCGCCCCGCTTACCCGTCATATCCAAAGCCTCCAGTCAATTAGGCTTTACGTGAGTCTCCCCATTATTAGCACTCTTCCCCTTTCCCTGGAAGCAATTACCATACATCTTCTCTTGAATTCTCGTACCTATCGAGTCATTTGTATCCCTCCCCCCTTTGGTACCGTGAGTCTGATCTTATTTATTGTCATTTATTTACTTTTGCTAATAATATTATTATTTTTTCTACAATCAGTTTCTCTAAGAATTGAATATTTACGCAAACCGCACTCGATTTTAATTATTTAACCCTCGCAGTGGGATCTATATCCAAATTTCTGGCGTGCTCCCTTCTCGTGTCACGGCAGTGTCAATCCTCGGCTAGCATCGCCGTTCGACTCTACGACAAACATTATATATTTCTAGTGTCAGGTGTGGGGTCACCTACGACAGCCATATTGATTCTGATGATACACAAAAGATCTCTATCTTATATTCAAAAGATTCAAGGCATGAGAGAATACACTGAAGTTCCCCCTTTATAGATCTGAAGAAAAACTGAAAATCCGCATCCTGTCCTCTTAGGATACATTGAAAATCTCTAGTGTTTGCCTTGAATATTTCCTGAAGATACGCTTAACAGGAACAATTTTTTCAAAAGCAAACTTTTGCTACCTGTTTTATATTTTTTATATTGCTCAAAATACCAAAGATGCGACTTTGCGTTTCGCAGTTTTTCGTTAGTAAATAATGGCCGCTACTATCGTGTTTTCTGTCTGCACCTACTTCCAAGCTTGCTTGAACAGTTTACCTATGGCGGCTATGGGAACCACTTTTGCTCTGCTTTAATGTGTACATGTGCATATGTTTTCTGACGTGTGAACGTCTCGAATTCATTCTTTTCGCCTTGAAGAAAATACATATATTATTATTTATACTCATGTTTTTTTAGCACATGTACACTTGTACTATAAGTATTTCGCTCTATTCTACATGGGTTCATTCTACTACATGGAAGGTTATTTCAGCAGTTAATATGTGTGCCTAATTTCACGATTTCCTATGTCCAACAGGATGCTTATTTGTGAGGCTCCTCGCTGAGCCTACTTCACCTTGCAATTCGGGCGTCGCTATAAATATTTACATTTATTCATTTTGTTTTTTTAAAAAGGCCCATGATTTGTCGATCTGTGTACCTTAAGTCTTAGTATGTACTATTTTAGGGTCTATATTATTTCACCCTCGGCTGCCAGTATTTAGAATTGAGTCTGATGTCTCCCCTAGCCCCTTAAATCTTTGCTTCAAAATTTTCTCTTTTTAAATTCATCTACATGTTTCCATTTTATTGCTACATTTTTTACTAGTGAGTAAATTTTCACTCAACGATTACATTAATTTTCTTTTTAGGAAGTACAAATTATATCTTGATTAACTATAGGATTTATTATAGGATTAATTATAAGATTTACTGTAGTATTCATGGTCAAATAATATATCTAACTACATGTGTGTATTAAATTTAAACAAAAAGAGACATCATTAGGAAAATTATGTTTGAGATAATTTCATTTTTTTACATCTCTTTACTTGAATTGATTCTCAACCCGCTGATCTCGTGATCTACTGCATAGCATAGGAAAGAACGCGAGATATGATGAAACTTTGTACGGAGGGTGCAATTAATCTCTTAGTTTTAAATAGTCACGTTGCATCATATGCAAGATTGTGCCCCCTGAACATGGTGGATTTTTTTACATTAGGGACAAATGGACCTAGAGAGATATACCTGGGGTCTTTTCCTTCTCTACTGTCCCTGATAGAGGCAGCAAGGAAGGACCTGTGGCCGATTCACCAAAATCTTCTACCCAACACTTGAAGCACTTCAATCAGATCAGGCGCTTATAGAAGCAATCATCAACTTGGGCTAACAGGGATCAGCCCCAACTTATTTATGATCATATTTCGGCTGATGAGAACCAAGTAGCTTGCAAAAGACTTAAAATCACTAAACAATGACTTAACAAAACATGCATTAATGTAGTTTCATAGATCTAGATTTATGCTACATTATCATTTAGGGTTGTAATAAATTACCATTAAAAAAAATATATTTGTGGTCTCTTAGCAAGAATCTTTTGCAAACTTTATCCCTTTCTTTATTTTACTTTTAAAAATAAACAAATATCATTAGTCTGTAAATGAAACTATGGCTAATTTAGGGTTTATGCCCACCCTCGAATTTTGTGGGCACTTTGTTAAAAATATCTCTATTTTTTAAAAAATACGCAAATGCTATAATTTTAAAATGGAAAATTTTTTAATGATGATGTTATGGCGAAAAGTAGCATTCAGGGGTGAGGCTTATATGCTTGAAGTCAAGGAATGCGGTAGAAAAACTAGAGGCCTAACGACACGTGGCAATCGCATTTTGAATTCGAATCTAAGGTTAGGCTTTTAAATTAGGAATATTACGATTTTCTTTTAATTGCAGGGGGTGTGGGGGGATCAACCACCCACAAGTAAGTGGGGATTATGTGGGGGAAGCCCCCCATTTCGAAATTACCTTAAAAATTATATACATATAATACAATATGATGCGATTGCAATAGCCTACGAAAAAAACTCCTAAGAAAGTACTTTTTTTAATTTGCCCAATAAAAAACATCGTGTACGTTAAAAAATTGTTTTAAATATATATATATATATATATATATATATATATATATATATATATATATATATATATATATATATAAGAATTATAAAAAAATTCCAGGGTGTGCATAAACCCGAAAATAACCGAAACTATTTGATTTCTCTGTCTTATTTTTTGATATCTCCAAGAGATAGTAAATTTATTTTGCAGGTAGTTCTTATATATAATTGAGATAATGGCCGACATTTTAACCAATATTAATTTCATCAATCTAAAATAAAATCCTTTGATTGGTGAAAAACTGCTTTTTTATAATTTCATCTGTTTTTTCACTATAGTCCTTGTTAAAAATTTCCGATACTTTTATTAATATATTGATGTTTATTTGTACTGACATTCTTTCTGATAGTATTTCCAAAATCAAGGAGCAAGATGTTTAAAATATACAAATCTAAAAATTTCAATATTTTTGATGGCATATATAAAAGAAAGTAAAATCGAAAGGAGCTACGAAGGATCTTTATATAGGTTTCTTCACTTCTGCAAGAATACCATGACTGAAATTGCTCGGCTCAACAGGGTCTTGAAAGTGAAAGATACATAAATTCTAGTTTTAGCGGCCCTCAAATAATGAAGTGTTCCTCATTTACTATGAATTCGGGATAAAATAGGCAGAGGGAATAATCCGCAACGCTAATCCAATCTAGATGGCAGTTATAACAATCTATTATTGCACTATCTCATCTTACTTGGAATCTTCTCTCCATTGGTGCGATGCCCTGATAGCACTCTCGGCATGCTCCTGTAAGGAGGAGTTGCGAAGCCCCTCCGCTTGTTAATCTTTAGAGACGAGACGAGATGAGTAGCAAGAGATTCCTGCAAATTCTGCAGCCCCACCTACCGTGTGTGGCCACGGGGAGGCACAATAGGAGTCTTGGTAATGGGAAGGCTATATACTGACAGGGAAAGGCTTACACACTTGGCATCCATTTTCATCACAAGGGGTAGCCAGCGGCAGAAGCTGCAAATGAGAAGGCAAGCAAAGGAGGCACTTAACATTAAAGGGCAGGCCCACCGGTGTGTGGACATGTCCTAGTGCCTACCAACCACTACATCCATCCTCCCATTACCTGGTGCGTTCTGCCTTTTTAAACAAAGGCTAAAGGAACGACAACCTGATCATAAACCAAGATTGGGAATGTCTATAGGCGAGCACCAACAAACCGGTGTCTCGGCAACTCTCTGCAGCTGAGCATGAATCCTGGTCGTCTCGAGCCTCTTCTGCCACAATGGTCTTTTCCCCCTCGGTCAACATACGGGTCCGTAGACTGCACATATTCCTACCTGTTTACACTTAATGAAGGTTGATGGCCTCAAGGGGGCATCCGTCATCATCGATCTGGATGGACTTCCTAAAGCCAAATAAAGTTTATTACAACCCAACTCATTTTAAAGAAATTAATTTCATTTAAAAACCATAATTGAATAACGTAAGGCCTATCACAAACACAGTCCTTGTGGTTTTTAGCACCTGTGTTTTTTATTTTATCATAATATTTTTCTAGTTCTAAGTTCCCTTGCTTTGATTATAAGGCTCTTTCCAAGAATTTCTCTGGAAATTCGAAATAAATTGGATAAAAAAAATTGCAATAAAAAGTTTAGGAAAGAATCGTTTTGTTATTAATGAAGAAAGTTTGGCTTCACAAAAAGAGGCAGATCAACCAAGATTCTTTACAAAATTTAGCGCTAACTTCATCTGTGTTAGGCTTATAAATGGCTGGAAAAGCGTGAGATTTATAAAAGGTACAAAAGATAGGCCGAGAGAGCATTAGTTTCTCTTCCCACACTGAGGCCAAGAGGGGGTATCGCTCCTCCTAGTACCACTTCTATTAAGGAATTACCTCTGTTACCACTTACTTACCGGTAGATCCAAAGACTGAAAAAAGGAAGATTGAAACAAGGATAAAATTAAAGCTATTAGTTAAGAAGATGCAGCGTGAAATAAACTAATTCTGCAAATATATTAAAATATGCACCAAACATCACTTTACGAGCACTGTAATTATCACAAACTCGAAAAGACCAAACTTTATCACAAGTTGCAAGATAAAATCGAAGAGCTAGATAACAGTTTCATCGATAAGAACGTGAAAAATATTATCACGTGATGCAATTTACTACCAAAGAGACTGTCAAACATGAAAGACTGCTTCTTAAGAGGATTCGACATGGATACCCTCTTACCTGTTAATCCTAGCATTCTCTGCCACAATTTTGACTCTTGGATATACTTTGTAATCGCTGTAACAAATAATAAATCTGGTTGCGCTGACATTGGGCACAGTGAACAGGGATACTTTGTCTTCTGATGCACATTAGGATTATGAAAATTTCCGAATATTTCCCTAATTTCAATGAGTCGAATGATCTATTTAAAAATTCCAAAGATAAGGAAAATTAATTTAAATGCATTATAAGAGGGTTTACCAGCTCAATGACTATATAGTGAAGTATTAATAGGAATTACAGAGTACAGAATTTATGGAATAATCTACAGGTATAGTGATTGTACCATACACCAAATTAATACTATATCATTCTTCCTAAAAAAACATTTTTTTTAGGTTTTGAGAATCATAAATTAAAAGCATGGAAATAGTTTCTAGATTCAATGAGAATCTAATTCGTGATTCAAACAATTTGGGAAAAATGCATTCATCGAAGACGTCTGCCCTAAATTATTATCTACGGGTTTTTTATCAATGTAAGAACAGATTGATGTTTTTAACACTCTAACAGATGTAGAAATAGATTTAAATAGATATAATAGGCGCGTTGATGAACTTTCCAGATGATCTAAATTAAAAATTGGCATTAATTTGTTAGTTTAATACTAGATACTAAATCAGTAAAGCGATGTAACTCTAAAAGAATTATATAATTGTATACTAAATAGGCTGAATCTACTAAATATTGCATCTAGAATCAATTTGTTGTGTTCACTCGTGTCACCTCAGATATATTCGCAACAATTACAGCAAATTGAAAGCAGAATTGGTTAAAGGCTTGGGAGATGCATTCATGTTGTTAACACTAATTATGCAGAATGCCGATATATTCTCTTTGGTTTATTTGAATTAAGCCCCCATAAATGAGGCAAACATTACCAAGATACCATGGCTAGTGGGAGAAAGTTTGGTAAATCCCTTATTATAGTATTAATCTATAATCCAAAGAGCTACACATAGGAAACATACTTGCTGCAGTCTTGAAATTAGCCTTTTTGAGAATTTGGATAAGGGTTCTGTATTCCCTTTTTTTAACATCTTACTTGGTTTTCTAGTTTATTTACCAACCTTCATAAACGTGTTTCATACTTGTTTAACAGTATCCTTGACAGCCTGTTCACTGGCTCTTATTGTAAGAACATCTCCGTGGCGCAGCAATCCAATCAGATTTCTTAGGCATGTTACCTGGGTGGCAGCTGCCAAATAAAGTGACCTAACATACAAGGGATTAAGCTGATGTTATCTACTATGTAAACAATTCAGGTACTTTCTATTAGAAACATTAACTTTCTAATTAATTTGGACACTTAACGTTTTCCTTTAAATTGTCTTTCGGGAGATACCTTTCGTTATAATCATCATAATATCTATAACATTTACCCATACGTAGTTTATACCTGTAGTTTATGGTACATCAATTTTAGAAGGAAATTTCTCTGGCAAAGGCTACAGAAAAAGCAAAAGAACTACAGGCTTTCTGATAATTTTTAACGGTAATGTATATTGAAGGCTGTACACTATTTAACGATTTCACTGAGGGGCGAAGAAAATTGCATGCGTCTTGAAGTTGATAAAGAAAATCTTAAAGTTCTTATGTTCACTACCAATTCTATGAAGCGTTAAACGGTTGCTGGGGATTCTATGATTATTAATCCAACAAACACACTCTACAATGCCCATGAAACTAATATAGTCTGTTTTTTTTATCAGCATTAAACATGGCACATTTAATTTAAAAATGACAGAGAAGTGTGAGACTAAAAGAAGGAATCCCTGGAGCTATTAGGAAAATTTATTCAGTGTATCCTTGAAAGTAAGAGCTATTTTACCCTAGATTATCAGTTCATCATAAGATAGGTTCTATACAAATGTATTTTTATCATTTCCTTCGGATAATAATGTCAAAGTTTCAATCATACATGAAAGACTAAGAAAGGGAGCTGTTTGTGAATTAATCTGGTAAAACATATTTGGGTGAAAAGTTGAGAAACATTTATACCCATACTACAATTTTCATCTCCTTCGAGACAATTAGACCTATTTATATTTAATGTTTTTAAATATATATTCGTATATATTTCGTGAATAAAAAACAAAGGAACTTCAATGATAAATATACTTTTGAGTTTGCAACGGATGATATGGTATGTACGTTGGATAATTATGAATTAGCGTAGTATAATCTAAATATATCTCTGTTTTTGGCCTGCTTATAGCCATATTCTTCAAAGGAATTATGTTTAAGTTCGTGAAATAGAGATAGACACTGAAGCAGAAACCTTTTAAAACTGACTGGGTTAAACACTAAATGATTGCCAAAGAAGAATATTTAAAATATTAGAATAATACTAGACTTTAATGAGGGGGAATTATTAATAATAATTGATTCTCCTGGTGGTACTGGTAAAACAATTTTGATTAACTCATATATATGTGTCTTATTTCGTACTACTTTTTCAAGATTCAAAATATTAATTCCTGTAAATGCTACTTCAATTTGGCTTTTACACTACTTGACATTTATTTTACGATGATTGGTTGATTGTTTAGGAGGAATTATCTGTGTCATCTTCATTTTTTTGCAACCTTAGATCAAATATTGACAGATGGGCTGGAAAATGATCTACTATTCGCCGGAAAATTGATAACCTTATTAATGATTTCGAACATATAGTTCCCGTAGAATGAAAAGGTCAACGGCAATCCATTAGAGGAGCAAGCTAAAAAATCTTCCTTTTTCAACTCATGCAAAGTATATCATCTGCGTACTAAAAATAAAGTTGAAAATTATATTGATGACTATAACAAAGCCTCCCATGCTCTCCTTACGCGCCATGCGGATTTTGTGTTGCGGCTAACCGAAGAAAGAATAATTCCTAATATTGCTAATGACCGCTAAGCCGATACCATTGAAATTTCTTTAAATTATCATAGCAAAAGTAGGAATATTTAATTCAATATGTATACGAATCTTTAAAAAGTAATGTTTATACTTTCCAATGAATATCATGAAGAGCAATTATAATAGATAAAAAATTAAAAAGTGGGGAACTTAAATAATGAAATCATGCAAAACTTAAAAGAAGAGTCCATTGGTCTTAGAAGCGTTAACTTTGTTGTTTCGAAACCTGGTCAGCACTTTGTTTAAAAGTATTAATTTCCTTAACATCAATGATATGCATTCTTATGTCATAAATTAGTGTTCTAATAAGTTGGCGAGAAATATTGACCACAGAAACAGAAAAAGTAGATGTAAAATTTAGAGAATTTTATCTGTAAGTGAGAATGCTAATTTCAAGTAAAACGAATAGTCTTAAAGCAGGGTGCATTTTGTTAAGTTTCTTTATTTTCTTGCAGTCTTTGCGAACAAATTTATCTTTGCCTAGTAGAAAACGCCCATTAGCAGTAACACAAGTATTCGTCTATCATAAAAATTCAAAGACAAAGCGTATAAATAATTTGATTTATTCTCCTTTCTTTAGTATTTATCCTTGGATGGCTCTATTTTTTTCTGAATAAAGCTTGAAACCCTATAAATCTAAAAATATTGTGGAGATAATATTATTTTTCTCGAGGTGGAATATTTAACTGGCTTCAAATATAATGAAAAGAGAATTTTCTAGAAATCTCAGCTGTCGACAGATTGTTTATATGTTAAAATTATTATATTTATAAAAACATGCATATAACATCTAAATAGAAGGGTAAAACTGAAAATTATTTGTATAATATTTTTATAACATATTTAAAGGATATTATGCAAATTGATATTTAATTTTTACATATATTTGTTTCGTGAAAATCGAAATAAATACGTTGTATTTTACTATAACAATTTTTTTCACTCTCTCATAAAACAATGGGTTGTGTAATAGTGTAAATTTAAAGAAAGGAGTGAGAGGTGAGACCAATCACGCCAAATTACTTAGAGCAAGGGTTCAAGAGATTTTCGAGTCCTTGCCATCAGAACAATTGCGAATCAACATTAATGGATAGATAGAATCACACTTGCATTGCTTAGCAAATAGTATTATTTCCCACAATTTCAGAAGAATTTTAGAACAAACAAATTATCAATATTTGGCGGCTGTGGAGCTTTAAGGATGTTCATCTACATTTTCAGCAGTGACTCCCTTCTATGCTGTAAAACCGAGTTATTTAATCAATGAGTCTTACTAATTTTAGCTCATGCAAGTAAAACATGGATGCTGAACGTAAAAAGCTTAAAATAACTGAGACGACTCAAATTGACATTGAAGGATGCATATTAAGAATAACCTACAAGGCAATCGTTGGATTGGCAGTTTGAATCTCTGTCCGGATTCTTTTAAAGGTGACATTATTTACTAAGGAGGTTCACCTCCGTGACTGGGCATCACGGTGGGGAGTTCGGACTTGCCCTGGCTGACGTCCGCTTGATGGGTAGCAGCACAGCAGCTTGATAGGAAGACTGAAACTAGCGAACTTTTTAAATACATTAAGTGAACCAAAGGATAAACTCGCTGAATCTGAGAAGATGAATTCAGCTCATTGACTTGAGTAATGAGATAGTATCGTACCATGAACCATGTTCTGTGGAAGATATCTGCAGAGGTCTTAGCTCACCAAAAATGAATCGAGGTGATATGATGTTTAAGAAAGAGTGGCAAACTTATAATCAAATAATATTTTATTTGAACATTCACACAAATGTTTTCTAATCACTACCAGCTTGATAGAAATTTTAAGTCTCATTTTTGGTTTCCTTTACACCGAAGCAGATACAACATAAGTGAGGCCTAACTTTGCATGCGAAGAAAACTATAAATAAAATATGTTTTTTTAACAACAGGTAAAGCAAAGACATGGGGAGTTTAAATGAGTTTGATTTTTTAATAAAAAAAGGAAAAGGGGTAATTTATTTATGAATTAATAAATTCTACATTTAAATACAAAAATTCTAGTGGGATTATGTTTTCTAATTACAGACTGAGAGAATAATTAGGGATTTTAATCAAAACCTTGATTTATTAAAAAATCATTACCGTATATAACTCATTTTTCAGTCTATAGTACGTGATCTACATTTTAGCGAGTGACTTTAACAACTTCGAAACCAGGAGCTATGTACCTTAACCCATCGAAATAGTGAAACCGATTGGTACATTAGTGCTTACTAGTTACTTTTTATATACCGGTATATTTAAAAAAAAGGAGTAACAAGGAAAGTAAGTAACCTAGGAGACCTTACGGTCCATTCAAAGAGGGTACCTTTGGACTAGCAATCGAACAGGCACATGGATGCTCAATTGTTTTGCGTCCCTGAACGGCCGCTTTTCAAGACTTTGTCTAGTCTTGACTTGAACTGGTCAACAGATTCACTGTTGACAACTTCCACTGGAAGTGCGTTCCACTTATCGCAGATACTGTACGTGAAAAAGTTTCCACACAGATTGCGGTTGTAACGCTTCAGTTCAAGTTTGAAGCCGTGATTGCGCGTTCTGTTCTCACTCAGTGTGAAAATATCCCGGTAGTCAACATTGTCGAACCCTCAAAGTATTTTGAAAACTTCGATGAGCTGACCATGCAGTCTACGGGTTTCCAGCAAGAACAGATTTAATTCCCTTAGTCTATCCTCATAACTTTTATGTCGGATAGAGGGAATCAGCTTGGTTGCCCTGACATGTACGCGTTCCAACCTTGCGATATCCTTTCGAAACGAAGGACTCCAAAATTGTACGGCATACTCCACGTGCGGCCAAACCAGGGAGTTGTACAGACAAAGTACTATCTCCTTGTTACGGGAGCCAAACTGGCGCTTTATGTCGCCTAACATCCTTTGGGCTTTCTTCTCTGCCTCAATGCACTGTTTGGAGAACTTAAGGTCGCTAGTGATAGTTACACCCAAGTCCTTCTCAGTGTCACTCGATTCAAGAGCAGTGCCCTTAAGGATATACTGAGATTGGGGGTTTCTGTGGCCGATATGCATTACTTTGCATTTGTTCACGTTAAAAGGCATTTGCCACGTGTCCGACCACTTCCCAATCTTTCCAAGATCTTCCTGCAGGCGGGCAGTATTTCCATCCTTTGCAACGTTCATACCAAGCTTGGTATCGTCGGCAAATTTGGAAATCTTGGCAACCATGTCACCGTCAAAGTCGTTGACGTAGATAATGAATAGTAGTGGTCCCAGGACAGAACCTTGAGGCACCCCGCTAGTAACGGGCACCCACTTAGAAGCCTGTCCATTCACCACTACCCGTTGCCGTCTGCAACTTACTTAGTTCTCGATACAGCCGGCTACTTTTCCGTCTATGCCCAACGCTCACACTTTCCGGAGAAGGCGGCGGTGTGGTACCTTATCAAAGGCTTTCTGAAAGTCTAAGTACACCGCATCCACCGCCTTGTCCCGATCGTGCTCACTGAACACGAAGTGGAAGAATTTCACAAGGCTCGTCAGGCATGACCGTTGCCTTCGGAAGCCGTGCTGGGAACTCCTCAGTAGCAGGTTTGACTCTAATTTGTATATATTCATTTTTCAAGTTAAAATTTACTTCCCTTTTATTTGAAAATTTGGAAAATGACCAGAATTCATTGTCTCTTTCATGATCTGAGAAGATGAGGCGAGTTTACTTCTTTATGCTGTTTCCTATCATAACATTTTTTGTGAATTTCCACTTGGTGTTACATTGCATCAGAAACGACTTCCCACTCCATATTGTTGGTCCGAAACCCATTTTATTTCTCTTTGAAGTTCCCCGCAACTGAAAAATTATTACTGATTGAAAATTGAAACAAAGGATATATTCAACCTCAACATTCCCTATTCTTTTAATTTTTTACACAACTTTTTGATTAATCACCTTTTTAATATCAGTAAAAGCGCATTACCTTGATATATTTCACATTTTATCTATTTCTGAATGGTTGAGTTGGAGGATATAATGAAACTGGGAAGGATAGCTACTCAATCAATTTTCCATAGCCCCTAGAGTGGTATATTATCTTTCAGCATCCCGCAGAGCGGGCAAATAATTTTTATAATATATGGGATTTTGAAGGATTTTTATCGTATCTTTTGATTTCATTATTATTATTATTTTATATTTTGTAATGAATTCTGATTCAATTCTTTGGCTGGCGCTCATAAGACTCGATGGCATTAAGATTGAATGGCAATTTAATCTAGTTAAATCCTTCCCACTCTCTCTCTCTATATCAGTTTGTTTGTATCCATTCCACTCTTCCTATATCAGCCATTGCCAAATGAATAATAATTAGGTGTTGGTATGCGTGATTGCTTTAGGGTGAAAAACCAATGGAATATACTGTGGGACCATGAAACTCAATACGCCGTTATCACACCGAATTTATTTAGTCGAGACAGACCAGAGCAGCTGTGTCTAATTTGGAGTACTTTATCACCGTCTTCTTCACAGTTTGATAAAGCTGTCCTGCTCCCAGCTGGCAGCCATGTCCATCTTTCCCCTCTTGGGGTAAAAGGGAATCTCGCTTAATTCCCTGTCGCCTCGTCTATGCCCGAAGTTATCAAGGTTCATGTTTGCTTAAGTCGCGTCCGATATCTCCTTAGAACGCCCTCGCTGCGCGTAGCCCTCTGTTGATCATGGCTGTGGCTCCTATTTAAGGCGATGTCTGCAAATCCATATCAGATAGAGAGAACCCGAGCTTCTTGAGATTCGGACCCTAGTATCGGTCTCCCGTGAAGTGGTCCCCTCGCCCTTGCGATCTCGTTTGCAGATCGTCTTCGTGTAATCCCCCCTAATGAGAGAAAGATTGCAGAAACCCATTTACGCCCAAGAAGAATGTCCTGGGTTTCTCTCTATAACTACATTGATTAAGATTTCCTGCCGTCCCGCAGACAAATCTTTATTTCGTGATTACTTCGTCCTGGAGCCGTGGTAATCTCAACCCCCTTCTGAGATTCTTTGGACGCCTTCGCATCGAGACCCCATCGACGAAGGCCTGGCAATTGGTCATCCACATCCCCATTCATCCGCCAGAGGTAACTAGGAGTCCTTTCCTCGTAAGTCCTACCTCTTCGTTTCCAGTCCTAAGAAGAATTCCGCATTTGGGGTAACACCAATAGACTTGCTACATCTTTCATTCAATCCAACTTATTGGATCACTTATATATTTTCTTGAATCTAGTTTCCTTAAATTTTGCCTGTCATAATATTTTTTGTTGTACTTATTATTATTTAGATTTCCATATTTAACTGTGCCCTTATTCTTATTATTTGTATTAAAGTTTATTTTTTAGAGGTGTTTATCTTTCGAATAACCCTTGAGACGAACCCGGCAAACGTATTCCCATTTAAAGAGTCAACCTAATAATATCACACGGGTACAATTCAATTGTACCCGAGTGCAGCGCCCATAGTGGCTGCCGGGCGTACAGTAGTGTGTACCTTTACAGTCCTTTTGGCCACACGCCTTCGTCCCTCGACATATACATACAAATTGGAAAGACTACTTTTGAGACCTTTATTACAACCATCTGATAAAAATTTGCTGAACTCATTCATGGGATTATTCTAAAACATCATACATACCATCCCTTTCACGCATGCGTGCATTCAAAACTAGTTCCATCGTCTTCAACAGCAACCAGCAGAGAGCCGGATGATATTTTTATACTAATTTCATGAGAAAGGGGGTACATGGGGTGTCACAACTATCTCTCAAACTGTTTCATTACTTATAGCTTCACTAAATTTTACTTATTTAAAGAAAACTATAATGTTTGATAGAAAAAGATTGGTTCATATTAATTAACCTTTAATTAACCTTTAATTAGGGAACATAGAAGTCAATAAAAAGGATGAGAGTTAGGTAAGAATACTGCACAACGAGTAAAATATGCAAGGTCTTGAAGAGTGTTTAGACTTCGCCATACATACACTAAAGTAGAATCGCTTAAAAGGAGGATACTTTGAAGCCTGATATTATCTATACATTCCACATCCATGGCCTCCCCAAGGGGGACGAAATTCTGAATTTTATAGAGCTCTATGGACTATGCCAAGGGGCCGGGGAAATTCTTTGTTTGGCATGCTATTTCTGAGGCCGGAGACTTCAACACAGATGTAAATGCACTATATTTATACAAACAAAGGCTTTTCAAAGGTTGGTAAAAGTTTTACCACTGATCTAGACTATTTTAAAATAGTTTAGATCCTACAGTATCGGCATTATTTGAGCAAGAGCCTTTAGTTTTGCAAATACCCAGGCATTAATAGAATTGTATAATTTAGCAAGGGTCAATTATTTCATCTGCTTAGATAACAGAAATACGGCATGCTAGTAAGCTCCAAGTGTAGGTCAACTCGAGCTTTTTCAACATAAAAGAAAGCAAAGGCAGGTGATTTAATTTTATATGAATCGGCGAGAAAAATTCCGCGTGCAAGTCAAATATTTTCGATGAGCGCTTCTGTATATTTTTAGCAAAAAATGCATTGTTTTATGGTGGCAACCTGTTCATTTATATTCTGTTGTCGACACAAACTAATTAATTTATTCATGAAAGATCTGGCAGTGTTATAATATTAAGTGATAAAGCCCCGTCCCAATATACCTTTGAAATAAATCCCTTTATATCAACAGCGAGTGCAAAGTAAGTAAGCAATCTTTAATTAGTCAACTCTGCGAAATCTACAGCTCGATGTTACATGTCAAAAAATGGGTTAATTTCTTACTTAAATCACAAACTCTTTTATATATTTTTCCCATACACCTTTTTCCTCCTAGTATTTATAAGATACAGGACACCTTTTTATGATTAGATTCGTGTTTTCAAGTGAGTATTCAAAACTTATGGTGATTTAATCATCCTACTAGAATATTATTATGCATTTTTCACAGCACTACTCATGGTATGGTAAATTCCAAACACTTAAAAAGAATTGCCTGATCAATAACACTAGGGAACACGTATTGCATTGAATGATATCTGACACATGATTGTAAGTAATTTTTGTGCGCTTGTCAGAGATCAGAGAGAGAAAGAGGAAGATACGCGCCGCCTGCCTTTCAATAGAGAGAGGGACAACAGACACCTGGGCGACCCTTTTTGTCTGTGCTAATGGAGGTGCGACATTATGAGACCCCGTGAGACGCCGCGGTTACCGAAAATGCAACCATCACAGAAAGCAGCGACAATTTTCAGATCCCAAAAGGTCACCTCTGAAGTCGGGCAAAGTTTTGCCTTGCCAGCTTAGGAACCTTCCCGCGATCGCTCAAAAAGGGCGATACTATTCTCGTCTGCGATGCATCAGACCTGGAACCCTCTCATTTGTACGGAGGGGGTAAAACCCCTTCAGACCCAACTATAAATCCTCCGGAAGTCAGTACCCGCCGCCCGCGTTGCCCCGTCAGTATCATCTGCCCGCCCCCGTCGGTAACCACTGTTCGCGTTCCGTTGGACTCTGCACAATTCACGCAAAACCCCTCAAGCGCCAGGTATTCACGTTAATTCACGTGAGTCTACCTCGTACCCGCTTCCACCCGCTCCTCAAACGCAACGCACTCAGCCTCGATTTGTTTTTTACTCGAAAGCAAGATCTAAGTTCATCCCGTAATAGTCATTGTCAAGAGAATATTATTTGAATTTTGCGCCAGGGCAAGGATTACTCCTTCCGACTAAATCTTCAGGTAACAGTAACACGCAACTCTCGTGTGAAAGTGCTCTCTCTCTCTCTCTCTCTCTCTCTACCCCACCCCAGTGTAAGCCTTCATCGTTGGCCTCGTATACGCTTAAGGTCATTCGAACGCACCTCAGTCAATATTGTTTGTTTCTTTGTACGGTGTCTGTCCCCACCAGGCCTTCTCCCTTTTAGCGGATGAGTTCCGTGTACATCTAATGTGCATATAGTTTGTTTTAAAACTCCTTTTAACCTTGTAAAATAATATTAATTGGCATATTATTAAGTTATTTTTGTACCGTTTTTCTGTTATCCTGGAATCTCCAAGATAGTTGGCCAACCTACATTCCGTTAATTTGCACTCCGCTTATATTATAAATCTCACAGGCTGTCGAAACGCAGAAAGGGCTAGCATGACCCTATTCTACGATAGCGCTAAAAATAAATTTCACCTCGATTTGGCTCTAGGTATCAGGTCCTTATTCTTGTAAACAGCCCATGCACCAGTTTCCAGTTCTTTTCCACATTAGGACTAAAAATGAAATCATGTGTTAACATTTATTTTCAATTTTTATGAATACATGCCGTTCAAACTATTTTAAAATTACATTACAACGATAAAAATGACTTAAAAAAAAACAAAGCAAAGATATATGAAGCTTTGACTCTGGTACAACTTTCTTTTATAGGACTTTCTAGAGTATTTGGTTGTTGACGGCAGTTCTCTTTTCAAGTACCGGCAATAATCAGCCATCATGTGACAATCCCAGCGTCCTTGATAACGTTCCTCCATAATTTGAATATCTTGGTGGAATCTCTCCCCTTGTTCGTCACTTAGAGCACCTAAATTACTTGGAAATTGGTCGTGATGACTATTCAAATAATGCATTTTTATGCTCATATTGCAACCTAGCTCTTTGTAGTCTCTTAAAGTTTTCTTATGACTTTTTCGTAATTATCTGCCCTAAAATTTCCTAGAAAATTTTTATCGATGCCACGAATGAGAACCAGGCTTCCTTTGTCTTATAAGTAAAGGAAGCAGGGATATTTAGTATACCCTAGTTGTTGCCCTAGCAGAAAACTTACCATTTCTAAGTCAACACATATGATCCACTCGTACTCCCTATATTTGATAAGTTGTAAAACAGTTTCAATATGCACATACATTTCTCTTAATGTTTTTGAGTGCCCAATTAGTATCAAAATATATAGATTGCAATTATGCAGCAACACCCACTTAGGACCTCTTTTGGAACTGTCTAAAAACAAACGCCAATCACTTGCATTGTAGGATTGAACCCTCATCTCCCTTAACAAATCTGGTATGTCGCAGCAATATACTAAACTATGATCTGTCTTAAAATATTTAAGAAGTTCCTTTTCTCTGTTTCTGTAAAATAAAATGTATATGTTTGAACTTAGCATGTTTTTATGTTTAAGTCTTCAAGCTAAAATTTCCGCAGCCTATTTTGGTAAATATAGATCCCTTACAAGATCATTCAACTCGGCCTGGTTAAACTTTTGCTGATCACTTTCACTTACAACTACGCTGGGGTCTGGGGTCTAATTCGGTGCCCGACTCCTCAGAGTGTATAACAATATTTTAAGAAACATCTTCAACTAATTCCTGATGGCAGACTCTTAAATTTTTGAATGGAAATTTCATTTGAATGTAGCACAGGTCATAGTGCAGTGTCGAAATTTGGGTACTCGAGACAATGTTTATTTTTTTAACTGAAGCCCGAAGTCTTGACAAAGCAGAAGTAGCAATCTGTCTCACGGTTATTGGGCTATCTCCACAGCTGAAATGGAAAAATTGTGAAGCGTTAACAAAAGAGAATTTTAGCCAAAGTTGTTTATGTGCCTAAGTTACAATTAGACGGATATTTACAGTACACAAATTACAAAGTTGCATAGTTTTATGAAATCATAAACTTACCATCAGAACTCCAAGAAAGTTATTTTTGACAATAACCCCCTTCAACAACGTCGCAGTCTTTCAATGCAGACAGTGCAGGCTTTATGTGGAACCCATGATTTATTTTGATTTTCCAGTTTTAGGCCAAAATATGCTAAGTAAGCTTTTTTCACGAAGTCCGGTATATTTCCTCGTTGATGTGAAAGTGTAAAATTTCCACATATGTTGCAAAATAAATCAGGAGAGTTTTTGCATATGAACTTTCTAGTGCTTGAGGACATATTACTTGATTTTGTCAATTTGTAAAAGTATTTCAAATCCTTATTTTCAAAATCTGGAATATGCAAACAAACATTAGTTTAAATAGGTATTAATAGATAATTATAATCACAATTTTCAACTGTAAAAAGACTTAGCAAGTATTTAGAAAATATCCTTCTTATGAATATGATGAAAGAGGAAGTGTGTTGAAGATAATGAGGAAATAATAGAGCAAAACAGAGTAAATATTCGTCCTGAGCGCACCCAAATTACGTATAATTAAGTAAAATCTAAGTCAATGGACAAAAAGTTGAAATTTGTTCCCTAGTGTAATTTGAGAGCTGAAACACAAAATTTTTTCTTATTTATTTCTTTGACTTGATCTTGATATTTTTTTACTTAATCCAAAATTTTCACCGGTAAGATTTAGCCTTCCTTCTCTGCACACAATTGAATTCTTATTTGCGCGCAAGTCTAGTCGCGGGTGACTACATCTCTAAATTTCTTTTTTGTTTCTACCTTAACTTTTCTGCCGATTCTAACAAAATTTGAAACAATTTTGTTCTTTTACATTCTCTTTAGAATGATATAATTGCCAAAGTCTTCCTAAGTTAGCCCTGGAATTATTTTGTTTTGGCGATAACATAATACCTATTCGGCTAATTCTAAGGATATTTGAAAACCTTATGTTGTTTAACATTCTCTTCCGAATGAGAGAATTATTAATGACATCATAACTATTTGGCCCATTCTAACGAAATTTAAAACTTCTATGTTGTTTTACATTTAATTTCGAATGTTTTAATTGCCAAAGTCCTTTCAAGGTTAGCCGAGGAATTATTTTGCAATAACATTATAACTATTTGGCCGATTTTAACGAAATTTGCAAGCCCTATGTTGTTTTACATTTTCTTTCAAATGAGAGAATCACAAAGGTTGGTCAAGGAATTATTAAAACTTTGATGTTCGTACGTCATAAATCCAAATGAGTAAGAGCACGTGACTTTTTGGTCAGCAGACTTTGTTCAATGCGACTCATGAAAAAAAAAAAAACATTTTATACTGTTTCCAATATTTTTCTCTATTTATTTTTTCCTTTCAATCTCTACATGGATGATATTTCTTCTGCAAATCAAATATGGGGGTTATTTTTTGGATAAACTTTAACAACATGTCCTGTAAATAATTTCAATTCCTATCTTTCTCTTTAAAGTGATGAGAGATAAATGTTTTTAGTGATGTCCACATTTCTCGAAACCTTTTACCTGGACAAAGTTTCTTATACTGTTTTTTTTGTCAGGCCATAAAATAGGGGCAGAATCAAATATCTCTTATCTATTCTCCTACCTAGACGAACGTGCGGCTTTGGTAATCTTGTATGCAATTACATGACTAACTTTTGGAAGCAAATATTATTTTAAAATAATTTTCTGTTTTGGTAATTAAACAACGATCTCATTTGTTTCTTCAAAAATATTTCATTATAAAACGTTTTAGATTGACTAAAGTACTTTGCATCAAAATAGTAGATGTAATTCTTTTGCCCTAACACAGTGTCTGCAAATTAACTGAACTACATTCCATAAACTCTTGTAAAACCATATTGAGACGTATATCTCTTGTTGAGGGTTTAGCACTCTTCTTCTAATTTTTCTTCCTAAATTTACTAATTTCCATTTAAATATTATGGGTTTGGCTAATCCTTATCGATTACCATGATTGAAGTATTTATAAGGCCACGTTTTGTTACTATAAGTGGACAGCTCCCACAAAATAACATTTTTTTTAAAGTAAAATAAGAATTTCAGGAAAGAAATAGAATAGCGGGATTCAATTTTACCAAATGAAGAATTTAAACTTCATTTTTACCCAACTAATGAGTGTGAACTTCAATTTTATCTAACTAGAGAATGTAAAATAATATTTTACCATACTGAAGAATATAAACCAAAGATTTACCCAACTGAAGAATGAGAAATTTTGTTTTAAGCAACTGAAGAGTTTGACCTTCAATTTTGCTCAAATGAATAATGAAAACTTCAAATATATCCATCTGAAGAATGCGAACTTAAATTTTTCCAACTGAACAATGAAAACTCCAATTCAACACGACTGAAGAATGTAAGCATCAATTTCACCTAACTTACGAATGTAAAGTTCTTTTTTATCTAACTGAAGAATGTGAACTTCAATTTACCTAGGGATAATGTGACCTTCAATTATACCTAAATGAAGAAAGTGAACTTTAATTATATCCATCTTAGGAATGTTTACTTCAATTTTACCCATCTGAAGCATATTAATTTCAATATTACCCAACTGAAGAATGTGAACTTCAATTTTACCTAATTGAAGAATTTCAACTTCAATTTTACCCAACTGGAGAATTTAACTTTAATTTTACCCTACTCAGTAATGTGAATTTCAATTTTATCTATTTGAAGAATGTGGACTTTAATTTCACATAACTGAAAAATCCGTTCATTTCGTGA
Organism: Ceratothoa steindachneri; assembly: GCA_963969495.1. Taxonomy (NCBI): domain Eukaryota; kingdom Metazoa; phylum Arthropoda; class Malacostraca; order Isopoda; family Cymothoidae; genus Ceratothoa; species Ceratothoa steindachneri. The sequence continues at coordinate 140,773,594 of OZ018323.1, read as the reverse complement.
TTTATTTTGTGCGTATTCCTAAGTTGCTTTAGTAATTCTTATTCTTTCCATTACATTCTCCTTTGCTTACCATCATAGAAGTAAAAGAAAGTCAGTATCTAACTGTCCTCGGATATCTTTTTTTATCTGTACCAATTCATAAGTTACATGGACATTTGAATCATATGATAGCGAATTTTATCTCATAAAAATATAATCAGGTGAGTTTATCATGTTTATGATTCATAAGGCATTTATTCAAATTTCATAAATACTAAAACAACGCAGATATGTATCTCACTTATAATATTGAATATTAAGAAAATAATTATCTTCTAATATGGAGCAGTCAATCACAGGATAAAGGCATCGACAAGTTAGATTTTCGAGTCCATTGGCTGCCCTTGATGTAAATTCAGGAAAAATAAACTCTGTGTTAAGAACATATTCCTTTAATCTTACGCCAGCATAAAAAGAAAATAGGGGGAAGTGGATCTAAAAGGATTTTGTCTCCTTAACCGCCACCAGACGGCAACAAAGAAAAATGTATTTCTCACTATATTTTCCCACTAACACAAAAATCGCATTTATCACACCGAATGATATTAACGTTCGCTCTTTGTAAGAAAATGGTAGGAATTACGGCACTTTAATCTCTCAGGGGAGCTATAGATTGATATTTTATTGGTTGCCGCCATACTTATCAGTTTTAATTGAGAAATGTCTCTCCATCACATTAACGGTACTTTTAGTTAACCTTACCCTTTTTTATTATATACCTGTTTAAATACTTTGTTGAAAATAAGCCTTGGTTCAATTTACAATGATGCCGTTACGTGAGAAAAGGTTTGGCTGACGTCTTTTCAAAAGATCGGTGACCTATTATGAGGTTTCGTAACATTTAGCAAGGTAAAAACATCGTTGGCAACATAGTAGCCATTTATAAATGCTTCTTACACTCAAGATAATTTAGTAATTTGACTTTTATTGTATATGAATGGAAGAGAATGCTTTGGCTAGTTTAACGAAAAACAAGAATAAGTAACTTTGTTATTTAATAGCGACTTTATTCAGTAAGTAAGTCCTGCCCTGCTCTGCTTGCATTATTCATTCCAAAGTGAAGTTTGACACAGACAAAGGATTTCTTTTCTCCCCCTAGTTTTAACAACTTTGTCTCGGTCAGACGGGTGAATATTTAATACTTATATACATAGATTTTAGAATAAATTAAAATCTTTAGAAAATATAAATGTTAGAATTAATGGGTCAGTCCGCTTTCAACCATACCTTCATAACATTAATAGGAAGTCATCTTGAAATGATATTTCTAATCTAACCTAACTTAACTTATATCCTTCAGGATTCTTAATTTTTATAGTCAAGTCATAAGGAGAACCACTGAGCACCTCTCCACTCTATTCGGAATATTCACTTTTAATCTGCGCTAAATGGTAAGGTATTTGATTAAAATAGGTGGAAGATATCTAGTACGAGTAGCAAAAAAGGCGACTAATTAGCGCTGTGGAGCTAGAAGGCCATGGAATTATTCTAATCTCACAACCTTTAACCTAGCAGGAGCTGTGTCCTGGAAGGGGGAAAAGTGAGAGGGTGGCCATACCAGGAGAAGTTTTACAAGACATTTAGGAAAGTGCTGGCAGCAATTTTACTCGTAGTAATGAAGATAAAGGAGAGATGTCAAATTTGATTGACGAGTTTGTGTTCTTAATTTAATAGGCCATTTATTAACTCAAGTTTGTCAAGGATCGTTTGTTCGCTAATTAATCATCTTATTTGAAAGAAACTTGAGCTCTTTTAGTGAAATATCATCTGAAAACCACCCTCCCTTTCCAATATCTAAACATTCGATTAAAAAAATGTGGTTGATAAACTAAATGTACTTTGAAAAGAAACAATATTACACTTTGATTTTCAACCTGCTTTAAAATTTTCACTGATAATTCTAATTACTCTTTTAAACAAAACTATTGTTTATTTTTTCGTCTCTGTCTTCATTCTGTTATAAATGACTGAATTTCTCCTAGAATTGCGGTGAATAATAATATTTGCTCAACAAAGCAAAGGTCACCTATATCGCTTTGATTAATGTTGATTCGCAATTGTTCTAAAAGTAAGATCTTGAAAATCTCCTCAACCATTGCTGCAAGCAGTTTGGTGGAAATTGGTCTCCCATCTGACTCCTTTTTTTCATTTTAACTATCACATAATCCGTTGTTTTATGAATTACCTAAAAAAATTGTTATAGTAAAATACAATCTATGTACAATTCAGGAAAAAAATATATAATAATAATAATAAGTATTTATAATGGGCCCTTCAGGGCTGTTAGCCCTCACAGAGCGCAGGTTGTGTAGCGAGTGTAGAAAAAGTTTTCAGGGAAGAGAAGGCCATTCTAAAGAGATGAGTCTTCATGAGACATTTAAGTAGCAAGGGAGGGAGAGGATCAGACAAAGGCAGGAAGAGCATTCCAGAGTCTAGGAGCACAACCTGAGAAGGAACGGTCACCAATCGAGCAGAGGACAGAACGAGTAGTGTTCAGGATGGAAACGAGGTTAGACCGGAGTGCCCGAGGAGTTTGACGACGGAAGAACGAAGACGAGATATAAGGTGAAGTCTCCAGGTCTAGGGCCTTGTGGATGATGAGAAAAATTTTATAGTGGGTACGGAAGCCAATAGGTAACCAGTGTAGCTCCTGTAACAGAGGCATCGAAGGAGAAAACAAGGGCGGCAAAGTAGGAGCTGGGCAGCATAGTTTTGAACTAGTTGTAGGGGGCGAAGTGACAAAGAAGGGAGATTCACTAGAAGAGAATTGCAGTAGTCTAAGCGTGAGGTAACGAAGGCATGAATAGTAGTCTCAAGGCTTCGTCGATCAAAATTGGATCGAACACGTGAAAAGTTGCAGAGGAAACCGAGGGAAGATATATAGATACGAGGGATGTGCGGTTTAAACGAGAGTTGCTCGTCAAAAATAACACCAAGATTACTGACGGCAACAGAGAAGGTGAAGTTGGTTTTACCAAAGGTAAAGAAGGGGAAGAGACCTCTTGGTTTCTCGACCATCGAAGTGGTACCAACAAGGAGATCTTCAGTTTTATCGTGTTTAAGTTTGAAAAAGTTAGCAGACAGCCAATCGTTTATGGAGGTGTAGGCTGAAAGTAGCTTAGTAATTGATTAAGCGAAGAACACAGGGAAGAAATAAAGGTATATTTGAGTGTCATCAGCATAGAGCTAGAAGGAAAGGCCCAAATCGCGAAGAAGGGAGCAAAGAGGAAGTAAGTACGAGAGGTGGTCAATAAGTTTTGCGAATCGGTGGGGCAAAACAAAGGAAGGGGGATGGCTATTTGTGGGGGTGTTAGGACAAGTTATGACAAGTCAGGACCTGCAGCCGCACGCTCGTGCCTCGCCTATTTAAGAAGCAGTAACTGATCGCAGATTGTCAGTCACAACTTTTTCAACAATGGAGAAGGCTGAGCACCACGCAGTGATCAAATATTTGACCAAGGAAGGCAAGAATGCAAAAGAGATCCATGAACGCATGGTTGCAGTGTACAACGACACCACCCCTTCCTATGCAACCATTGCTTGCTGGAATAGAGAGTTCCACCATGGTCGTGAGTCCCTTGAAGATGACCCCCGTCCAGGACGCCGGTCAGATGTGACCAACGAAGACAATGTGGCCCATGTGAAGAGGAGGATCCTGGAAAATTGACGGGTGAAGGTAGAAGAAATCGGGCGACAACTTGGAATATCACATGGAAGTGTTATAAACATCATCCATGACAATTTGACCATGACCAAGGTCTCTGCCCGTTGGGTGCCTAAAAAACCTTACGCCCCATGATCAACTTTAATGTCGTCAAAGTCCACAAGGCCAGAGTTGCACAAGCTGCCTTGCGCGATTGCGGATTCGTGGAGCTTAACCATACCCCCTACAGTCCAGATCTGGCTCCTAGCGACTACTTTTTATTCCGCCAGCTCAAGGCTGCATTGCGTGGACACCGGTTTGGGGACGATGTAGATGTCTAACTCACCATCCAGGAGTTATATTGAAAAATAATAAAACACTTTTCCTCATATCTCGTTTCCTTATATCCGAATTGCAAAACTTATTGACCGCTCCTCGTAAATGTGGAAAGGGTTAAAAATTAGGATGGTTTTATTTTAAATCTTTACCTGAGATAACAAATTGTATATAATGTTTTTGTAACTTCAACCTATGAGAATGATAACAAAATAAATCTGCACAATGTTATAAGATTCATGTAGTTCTTCTTTACTAAGACATAAAAAATTATATCATGTCAATAGCTAGCAAGCAAGCATGCCATACAATGATGTTGAGGAATAGTTAATAACTTTACCTGATCTCAGCCAGTTAAATTGTAAAGCAGATAAGCTTATATTTCTCAAATGGCCTGGTATGTGTGCAACTGTAATCGAATTTCATTTTCCAACGTTTCATAAAGGGAGAGTTGCTGTACTGATCAATTCACTATAGTCAATACACCATCATGCCCCAAAATGTACGGTATGCGTATATTTTGTTCCGTTGTCTTAGAAAGAAACAAAACTTCACGGAAAGGATGTGCGACTTTTTCATGTATTATCTATGGTAAAATGAGAATATGTTTGACTTTATATAAAAGTAGCCTCATATGTATATTATAAAAAAACAAATACACCTGAAATAAAAATATTCAGAATCTAGAAATCAAAACAATCTTTGATGGTGCGTGCTGCAAGAGTTTGAATTGTTATGACAAAAGTTTAATTTGACATTTCTGCGGATTACAGAAAGATTGTCATACTTTGTATAAGACTTAAATATCAAACAGTTTCAATGAAAATATGCTGTGGGACCAAAGTTTTACCTATTTCTGGCTTTCATTTTATTAGTTACTTCCTCCTTCCAGCTCCTCTATACACTGATCTGATAATCTTATCTTCGCTACTTATATTCATTTTCTTGTGAATTCTCTAGTTAATTAAAAATCTAATTTGAGCTCATTTCATAGACCGTGGCATATTCAGGGATTACATTAGCTCCTTCATAATGTCTTATTTCGCAGTCTTGTGCAAGATATGTATAGCGTAATGAGGTTTTGGTCCGGCATTAACTTGTTGAATATTATAATATTCTAAATATCTTTCTCACACGATGAAGGAACTAGGAACTTTAATAGATGGAAAATCTTTCCATCTTTATTGGATATATTTAAATATTTGAAATTTGTCCTCGTTATAGGATATAGTAAATTATCTGAACTTTGTCCTAGCTGCAGTTAATTTTTAAAGAAACAATCACTCAATCAGAAAGAGATTGATTCAGGAAATGTATCATAATTACTATCTATGATAAGTTATGATTCTTTCAGGAAACAATATCCATAAAGGTGAGCGCACTACTAAAGAAACGTGTCAGTGTCCAAACCAAGTCATGAAAATAACCCATTAAAAGATAAACAACGCTAAATTATGTGTCCAATCATATAATCTTTTAGCATTCATTTTAAAATACATTCGTTAGTAGAGAAAGCAAAGATCAGAATTCGTTCTTTAAAAACAATGCATATAAATTTGATAAGGATGGAATATATAATTAATTTCAACTGATTGTTAACTAAATTGGTAACCGTCATTGGTAAATATGATTGATGAGTAGTTGGAGAAGATCAAAGCGGAAATACGAAAAAAGAAAAATGGCGAAAATCTCAGTCATGAATAACCATCCCTTATTATAATTCAGGCTTACTTTTATTCTACACTCATCCTGGAGGCGTGTACAGGAATATGTTTATAAAATCCTAAAACCAGCAAAACGCAACACTTCGTAGTAGAAAGACATAAAATGGTACTATTATAAGGTTGAAATGCCGCTCTGTAGCCAGCTATGGAAAGAGTAATTTTATTGTCGTCTAACTACATTTATGATAAATCTTTGCATATTTCTCACGATAAGTTTAAAATTTAGCGAACAGCCAGTTTTATTATTTTTACATTCCATCTTTGTCAAATTTGTTTACATTGTTTTTAACATACGGGCTGGAATTGTATTTTCCTTTCCCAACTAGCGAATGCATTTTTAATGCTTAATATTTGGCGCTTTAATATTCCGAAAATTTAATTACCTTTCTTTATTTTTTAATTAATTTCTTTTATGATTTTTTTCGGAAAACGGCACGTCATTTATTGAGGTACTCAGTTTTATTAATATTCTTTTCCGAAAAAATTCTCTGGATAGGGAAATATCGCAAATTCTAAAGCTAAATCTTTGGTATATTTCTTGGAAATCGCAATTTTTCAGATATCTTCCTATTCCTAAAAATGGATGTCTCTTGAAAATAAATAAGTTACCTATAAAATTAATTATTCCCTTTCTCCCCACCTTAATGAATTTATCGAGCTTATCACACACCGAAAGATTTAGGATAAAACCTGAGAAGACCTAGGCTATTTCTTTTATTATTAAAAGCAGTACTAATGTTGTTTTTAGGCATCGTAGTCTTGATATATGGTTTCAGTTTAGTGCGGTTAGTACACATTATTAAAATACTCAATCTTAATGGGGACAAAATTAAGTAATACATGTCCACCTTGCCTTCTCTTGATGTGTTAAAAAACCCTGATTTCAAACATTGACAACATTGATTTCGACCTAATTTCAAACATTAGCAACACAGATTTCAAACACTTACATAAAATAACGCTGACTTCAACATTAACACAAAAATTCATTGGAAACTGTTTTTGAATGATAGAATATTGTGATTCTTGTGTGTTTAGTTTGTTGAACTTTAATATGACTTTTTTTAATTGCTGGATTGTCTTTCGAACGAAGGGTTCATTCACATGACTGTGAGCCATTCGATCAATTTCATCGATCTGGACTCTCTGGCTCACACATATACTATCGAGAGGCTTTGGGCTACGGCTTAACTAAATCTTCCTGTCGGGAAACGGCGAAAGAAGCATTTGGGGGGATACCTGGCTCGCAGCATGTTCATGCTTCGATTCCACAACATGAACAGCCGCTTTCATTATTTCGTATTAGCAGCGGTGAATCTATATAACCCTGCTAATCTCAGATTTTCCAGCACTAAATAGTAAGTTTTGATTATATGTCATTGCATTCAAACCTAATGCGAGGCTTTCAAGTTCTTAATATTACTAAGTGAGTAAAAAAGCGGGAGGTGTGGTTTGAAACCCACTACAAGTAAAGGGGAGTATGGAGGCGAATCCTCCCATTTTGAAATAATTACCTTAGGATTCAAATTCAATGCTCAATGCGGTTGCCAGACGTTGTTAGGCGCTTCAATATTCAGTTTTTATGGGGGACAGATGTTTGAATGACGCGTTAGGTTAGGTTTTATTAGATCTGGTTTCGTTAGGCTGGGTTGTTTAAAAAAACAGTACTAATGGTATTTTTAGGCATTTTAGTCATTATTTTCGGCTTCGTTTTGGCACGGAAAGCATTTATTTTTAAGATAGTATCACTGCAAAGAGACCGTATTCCTGCTTTTGATATTTTAAAAAGAGGTGGCTTCACGCACATAACCGAAGCCTTAAATGAAGACTACAACACCATTAGTACTGCTTGCAATACTAAAAATACAGCCTAGTTCTTCTAAAGTTTCATCAGATTTAGAATCATTTATATTTTATTACAAAGTTTTAAAAAACGCTTACCACACTCCGGAAAATAATGATTTACATAATTTTAATACATGACTCTTGCCAATATATACTGTATTGAGCCTGGATTCGCAGAAAAACAAGGTCTGCTGACCAAAGTCGCGTGCTCTCACTTACTCTGATCTATGACCTTAACCACTTCAAAACTTTTAATAACGGTAAGACTAACCTTGGGAGAACTTTTGCAATTATATCATTCTCAAGGGAATGTAAACCAACATCAGGCTTTCAAATTTCGTTAGAATCGGCCTAATAGTTATGATGTTATTGCCAAAACAAAATAATTGCCGGTCTATCCTTTAGAGGACCTTGTCAATTAAATTATTCGAAAGAGAATGTAAAACAACATAAGAGTTTCAAAGTTCGTTCGAATCGGCCAAATAGTTACAATGTTATTACCCAAACAAAAAAACGGGCAACGACAGAACAACAGACCGTCCGACCGACCGACCGACATAGTGAGATATAAAATTACATGCGACTAAGCGCACGAAATAAAAATACTTAAATCATTCAGTCTTATAATGACACAAAATCTGCAGAAAAATTTATAAAAAATAATAGATTTCGATAAAAATCTTCAAATATGAACTCACAGAAATTATACCATATACACTCCTATATTCGAAGAAAACAACATAACCACACAATGTTTAGTTACCTATTAACAGTTACAGACATAACTAAAGGAGGAAAAATAAATTAACATGATGATATATTAAAACAAGGTGATAGGCAATCCAACACGGCTGGCTCAACAAAATTAAACTGATTCATGTTTTATTTATCTTTAAGAAGAACAGTAAAGCTCAGCCAGTTTTTTTTCGCAACCTTGCTACCTTCTATTTCCTAAAATACATCCCAATATCTATTTGTACAGAGTGCTCTTAACTCACTTTCTGTTTTATTATGTCTCACATAAGGATATAAACTAGCTATTTGCCAAACTATTTTTGCCTATAAATTATTTAAAATAAAAGCTTTTCTTCATTGGAAAATGTTTTCGCTGAGCTCTTAAAAGGTAGAATCTGTGGTTACGACTTTACTTTACAGCTCTTTATCCTTAAATATTGGGAACAGGAGATGGGAGAATTTTAAGCCTACCAAAGAAACAGACAACTAATGGAAATTATAATAAAATTCACGTAATAAACTTCACCAATGAAGAAGAAAATGAACTAAATTCATTTGAGGTTAAAATCTGAAGAAAAGATTTCAATTAAAGTAGATAAATTATAAGTTGTTTTGGAGCCATTGAAAGGTCATATACGGATAAAGAAATGTCTATTTTTTAAAGTAAATTAAGTATTCACAAGGTTTTTAAATACAATAAACAAATAGAACTTTCAGTTTTACTCTCCACACTCTTCGCAAATCAATCATATCCAGTGACCATAGGAATATTAATGGATTAAACATGTGAGCAATCGATCTAAATCCAATTAATCGAGCTAAAGGAAACTGCTATCAATGGGGACATTTTAATCTCTTTGAGGAAAGGATTCTTTTTAAATATGAAAAAATATGGGATTCTTCTCCTGCACTTCGCGTAAATTAAAAAAAAACAGCAAAAATATCGGTTGATGAGAGAATGAGGAGTTTATCGGAAACATAATTGCAGAAAGTAATTGTAGACGTGACTCGTCGTCCATCAATAGTCTATTTCATACCAAACAACGACTTTTATTTTTAAATAAAATCGGAAAATGAAGAAGTAACTTAAAGATAAAGGGTACAATTATATTAAAAGAAAGTCATCTAAAAAAGAAAAAACGTTAGAGTAATCGATACGGTTTGCCGGGTGACTGGCTGTCTCCTACGTTTTGTCTGATATATCATAATAAAGAAAAATATTTATAGTTACCATGGAAATTAAATCATTTATTTTCAAGCGCATCTATTATAATAATTACATAACCTAAATCTTTTTTACTCTTTGTAAGAAGCAATGTATATTTAAGGGCTTCGTTAATTGAGTATACATTTTTGTTTGCTTCAAAATATTCTCTAAAACTGTTACTTCTGCAAATTTTGTTTTTTTGCAGGAAGTTTAACTTAACTGCTACTGTTTTCTCAGTCTATATTCTCTCGATTAAAGTCTTATTAACAAATACTAATAAATTATTATCATAACTCATCCCAAATAAATAGTTTGATTATGTCTTAATTAAAGGTAGATAGATGATTCCTAATTTATCTAATTTATTTAATAAGTTATCATAATTAATATAGTTGATCTTCTATATTACAGTATATTGCTTTTTCATCCTTATCATAATTAATACAGGTTTTGATCTTTATTATATTGCTGTTTCGTCTGAATAGTTTTGATTATTTTAGAATTGACCAAAGAACATATAGGAAATTTTATTTAGAAATGGTTTTATTTGCTCGTTTATTAAATTTACAACTTAATTTCTCTGATAGGTTTTGTTAAAGTTCTTAACTACATTAATGAAATAAAATATTTCCAAACAAGCTCAATAATCTGACTTGGAAGGGTAATACTCTTTCGAATTCTATTTTAAATAAAGCTCTTGTCTGAGAGATTTTCTCTAGGCTGGACTCTCGCTACAATTCTCTTACCTGAAGCTATGTATTAATGTCTTCCTTTTTTTCTCATCTTTCTGGATTTCTTTTTGTTTCCTCCTAATTTCGTTTGCTCTTTTGTGTAGTACCCTGCTTACTAGCCATGCTTGCTGGTGAAGGATTGTTTGGTGCCTCCGTAGTCCCCGACTGGTGTTAATTATTAATGATGCATATTTACATATTTTATATCTGTTACTGGCGGATTCTTCTCGGTTTCTCACGGTAAGATATCGTTGAGTTAAATCATGTTAATATAACTATCAAATTGTAAAGCTTGGACTAGTTGTCGGTGCTCAAATCTCATTTGATTAACTCTAGCCATAACAATCTGTTAGTGGATGTCAGAGTAAGCCCTAACACGTCCCAACTGATCTCTTTCTTCTGTCGATTGAAAAAATTATAATTTGCCACTGTTATATTGAAAGTTTTACAATTTCTCTTAGTTCTTTAATTTGTTTATTTCCGCAGGCGTCATCTGTGATCTAATGAGAGCATGTTTGTTCATTGTTCAATTCAAAACCTGTTCTAATTGGACTTCTTGATAAGTTTGGCGACGAACTTGAAGAGGAAGTTGGGGCGAAATTCTGTGGGAGGATGGATGTTTTCCTAGTTTGGGATGAAAAATCTTGTTAATTTTCGGCTTGTGAGGAAAGTAGCCTACGGTCAAAGAAACGCTGAAATAGTTAACCAAGATCTGCATGAAGCTACATATTTAAACCTTAAATTAAGTTCTTCCGTGTTATGCCTGTGTCTCTGGGAGCTTTCCGTTTAATGTTTTAAATTATTATCTTGAATTCTACCATTTACAAAATTCGACTCTTTGTTTCTAGAATGACGTTGATGAAGTATGGTCTGGTGTTATTTATATGATGTTCCATGTGAAATCTCACTATCTTTTCCTCATGCCTTTCGTTAAACTCGAGCTTATTTTCCTGTAGAGATAGAAAATATACTGTTCTACGGTTCTCTAAAGATAGATTCCTTATCCGCTGAGTTCTCTACACCCCCTTTTTCAAACCTCCCTTATTTTCTACTTCGCTTTTGAGTTGCCCCAAACCATGATTTTTGGATGGTGAAATATATCTGATCAGGTTTACTATGTTATTTATTAGCTAATTCTTTTATTTTTGCGTTCGATGTTGATACCAACTTTAACAGTAGCTTCTTATGCCTTGCTTGCGTCGGTTCAAGTAATTCCATGTCAACACCGTTGCAAAATCCTTTTTTTTTATTATGCTGCGGGTAATTTTTAAGTTAAAAAAACAAAAATAATTTTTCTTTGAACCTTAATTCCATGTTAATTTATCTAAAGATAAGCTTCATGACAGCTGCATTCTCTCTTTTTCGCCTATCCCTCAAACTTCAACAAAGGTTTTCTTTTTCCACTTTTGTTTCTTATATATTTCTAACATTATCTCTTCTTTGGTGTGCTTCCCCGCCCAAGAAATAAATTGTTGACATGAGCCCAACCTTTGAGCTTCGATGAGTGTTGAAACTTTGTTATCTAATTATAAGGATCATCTAAGTGAATTAGGACGTCTCCCTTTTCTCTGATTTACACATTGCGATGTAACTTGTTGTTTAATCTTGAAGTCATACAAACACTCATTCTAGTTCTCCGCATATCTTCTTGAAATCATCTGGCCAATATGTGTTCTACACGCTCCTGATTGCTCGCGGTGTGCTCTGTTTGGACAAGTCCAACTTTTAATGAAGCCTGGTAGAGCGGCTGTATTGGCATTAATTTTGAGATCGCCCAGATAAGATTTACATGCAGGGTGTTTCTGCTAAATTTGACGATTTATATTTTCTCCTTTTTTCATTAACAGGATTATGTATCGGTGAAGAATCAACGGTCTAAGAGGAAAAATAGAGTATAAGTTTAGTTGAGAAAAAGTTAATTGATATGCACGACTGGAAGCAATTTCAATATCAGAAAAGTAACAACTGCATTATAATGATTGACGTAAAGTATATAAATGCCAATATTCTGTCTGATGCTCAATGGTTTCTGAATACTTTAAACGCTGTTGGGAGTGACACGGACAACTGTAACAAAAAATACTCTGCCCCTGTCAAGCATTCTAACTGCGTCTGCTCGCAAGAATTCATCAAATAACTGCAGGATAGGGCACTGTAAGATCCAAGCAATGGCATCCAGACATGGCGAGAGAGATGGATGTTGGAGTCGCCACAATGAAGCTGGCCCTGAATGAAGACCCTTGATACACTCGTATATATGTTACAAGGGATTAATTCTGACCGAAAAGCCAAATATAGACGAAGGTAAAGAATTCCTGAACAGGCTGAAGCATTCGGTTGAGCTGGTTACCGATATATTTTCTCTCAGAGGAAAAGTACTACTGCCAGTCCTTTTTGTACAACACGTAGAACAGGAAGTAGGTTACCTACCAGCCATGCAAATTTTCCTGAATCGTAAAAATTGACCTCGCCCAAACTCTGATGGTCGTTGAGTGTCTCCGGTAAGGGTGACCCCATGCCGCTCTACATTTTTAGCAGCTCTTAGAATCAATTCAGAAGGATGAAAAGAGCTGTTGGAGACTGTGCTCAAAATCTGGCTAGAAAGGGTTGCTCCGAGAAGGCCATACTTCCGAAAAGATTTTCAAGTATGTAGTTGTCGGAGAATTTATATGATTTCACCACCGCCACATCCTTGGCCTTCTAATTCTCCCGATTTTAATCAAATTCATAATTATGTGGGGAACGTAGTTGATAAATATACAATCGCCTGCTTGGCCAACAGCAACAAAGCCGAGCTGGTTACCAAGTTCAAGGAGGTGTTCGAAGATCTTTACTGGGTCACAGAGGAGAACGCATCGTCCAGGTTTCAGAGCAATGTTGAAGCTGTAGTGAAAGCTGAGGGCCGCTAATTTGAATAAACTGTTATCTACTAGCCATAATCTAGTTGATAATTTATGAATTTTTAAAATATATTTATTTTTGGCTCAGATATTACACTTTATTTTCTTTTATTCAAATCATCTAATTTAACACGAACAACCTCTACGTAAACCTAATAAGATCTGAAAATCGATATAAATTAATGCGAAAATATTTACAGATATTTAAAGCAAACAAAAATATAGAAAAATCGAGAGCTATATTCGGCTTATGAGAGACATTAGCGTATTCCGTTAGAGGCCTGACGGCAAGCCCTACCTTGACTACGTAACTCCTATCCTTAATAGTCTGCTCTAACCCTGAAACCCCATCTAATACACAGGAATGCCTTGTCTCACTCGATCCAATGGATTTCCGAATTAAGCATAAACCTCCAGCTTAGCTCCTGCATATAAGGTTAACATAGGAAAATTGAGCTTCACTAAATCTTACATGTTTGAAAGTACGTTCGGCTTGCCGATCACTTTGATTGTTTTCATGTGTGTCCATCCATTGTTATATATAAACTAATGTTAAACTTTGCCTTTTTTTGTCTCTGAGAATGATACAAGTGCATCAGTAAAAAACTTGTCTTACCTTGCTCAAAAATTGTCACTACGCTTGCACATTCCGATCCATTTGTTTGTTTTTAAGTGTGTCTATTCACGAATATCTCTCTCTCTCTCTCTCTCTCTCTCTCTATATATATATATATATATATATATATATATATGAAATGAATAACTCACAAAGTAGCACTTGAGATTCCCAATGAATGTAATGTTCTGCAGGAAAAAGGAAAAGGTGCTTCCATTACTTTCGAACTTTATTCAGTTCATTCTCAAGGATAACTACAAGAGAAAATAATATAATAATGGTATATATAAGCTAGTAGAAAGATAAAGGACCGTCGCTAAGACAAGAAATCACCATTGAGGAAGTAGGAGAGGAATGGATACATTCACATAAAGACTTAGCTATAATAGGTAGCAAGGTCAAACCAAGAGGCAAGAAAGAGTCAAAAACAGAGCCCAAATCGTTAAAACGATTACCGGATAATGCGATAATCTAAAGAGGGAGATTAGGAGAGACACGAGGAGTAAATTCAAACGAAGGGGAGAGAGACAAAGAGAGAGGAATAGAAATAAAATAATGTAAATACAAAATCAATGCAATAATTAAATTGACTCATTGGGTTCCCATAAAAATGAAAATTGCCAAAAAAAAAGAATATATATCAAAAATAAATTCTTTAAAAATGAGTTTTTACATAACAACATCAATTGTAAAAAGGCCAGGGGAAATGTTAAAGTTAAAGTTATTATACATGAATATTCAACAAGGTTTCTTTTAATTGATTAATTTGAGCGAAAAATAAATTTTGCTAAATTCCAATTAATTAAGTGGTTATTTTCAGACAAATGCACAAAAAACGCACTATTATTTACAGCTCTCCTAACATTCTATTTATGCTGATTAATAAGGATAGATAATTGCTTTCCTGTCTGTCCAAAATTTTGCGTGGACAAACAGAAATTCGACCAAATAGACTCCCCCAATATTATTACAATTATTGTGAACTAGAATGATTTTTATAGTTGACTCGTATTTGAAAGCAACTGAAATGTTAAAGTTTTTTAAAAGATGGGGAAAGTCGATGAAACAAACAGAGAAGGGTAAAACAAAAATGTTTTTAACATTAAAAGATGTAGCAGGATCTGTATTATAGCGCAAAACAGAAGAAAGACTGTTTAGAAGAAAGGGACAAGGGTAACATAGTTTATGGCCAATTTCTAAGATATTGGAGCATTCAGAATCCATATATTCAGGACTAACAACTCGTAAAGCCCGTTAAAACATAAAGGAAAAAACGGAATGCTTGACTTTGGGACTATGTGAAGAGTAAAAATGAATATAAGAGTTTGGATTAGTAGGTTTGCGATAGATGGAGTATTTAAAACCAGTCGGTGTTATATGAATAAGAAGATCGAGAAAGGGAAGAGTTTTATTATTTTCAACCTCATGTGTAAATTTAATGGAAGCCACGAGTGAGTTAAGTTTGGTAAGAAAGCTATTAACTTCTTTAGAATTAAGCCACAGGTAAATGACATCAACAATATACTTGTATCAAATAATAGAAAAGTGAAGGATAGTATATAGGAGTCTTGTTTCAAAGAACTCCATATATAGATTAGAGAGAACATGTGAAAGGCTAATCCAAACTTTTGAAGAAAATATTTGCCATCGAACGAAAACTTACAATTTTGTGTACAAAGTGAGATGAGTTTCATAAAAATAGTAGCAGGTACGGGAAGAACAATATTTTGCAATTTATCATTAAGGAAATTTAAAAAGATCTTTAACTGGAACCTTGGTAAATAATGAGCAGAGATCGAAACTAACAAGGGTAAAATTATTGGAATACTGAATGGCATTGAGTTTAGAAATAAGGTCGTAGCTATTGGTAACATGTGAATGAGAAATGGTCCAAACCTAGAAGTGTGAGAAAAGAAGTAAGCCATTTAGATAGAGCATCAGAAACAGAACCAACAGAACTTATAATAAGGCGTAAAGGGAAGTTTGGTTTGTGCATTTTACAAGTACATACAAATCAGGAAGGGTGGCGTTACTCGACTTGAAATTGAAACTAATTCAGGAAAGTTTTTAAGCAATAGCCGTACATTTTTATGAAAATCACTATTACCTTTTTGAATGAGATCTTTCAATACTAGGAGGTAAGTAGCTTGATCACTTAATAAATCGTTCATCTTAGTAATATATGAATTTTTATCCAAAATCACAACAGTTCCAGACTTATCGGCTTTAGTAATATGGAGTGACGGATTTTTACGAAGAGTCGATAAAGCTCAACGTAAACGAAGGGGGTAATTAAAGTAGCAGGCTTAGCCAGACATTGATAAACACAACCTTTTACAATAGAAATTGAATCACTGAGGATATCCCCGAATTTATCTAAATTGGCCAAACTTTTAGCAATGGAAACAATAGAGGGGTGGAATGGGATAGAGAAATTCAGACCATATCTTAAGGCTGTAATAGTATTTTTATCCAAAGCTTTGGAAAAAAGGTTAGTAAGAGTTTTTGGTCGCTATTCTTTGTCCAACTGCTATCCGCGATGAGGGTTTGTAGTTTCCGTTCTAGTTTATGTTCCAGTCTTGCAGACTTGATTCTGAGGGTGCCGAAGATGGAGTCTTGTAACAAATTGGACCAATTAGAAGGGATGGGAGCTGTGAAAGCATGGCGTCCCGTGTTAGTTTCCTTGAAGGCGATTGCAATCTCATACTTCAATAAAGAAATACAATTTAAGAAAAGAATCCGCTCAATTTCACCAAAAGGCTGCTCATTGATCTCTATAATAATTGCCAATGAAAGAGCTGTGGATAGCTTTTTCGGCAAAACAAGGAGATAGGAAGAGAAATACAATAATTTAAATACAAAATCAATGGAATAATTAAATTGACACATCAAGTTCCCATAAAAATGAAAATTGTAGAAAAAAAATTAGGAATATAAGTCAAAGCTAATTTCCTAAGAAGTGTTTTGCCGACAAACTATCTTTTAATTTGTTACTTATTCTATCTTAGAGGCCAAGAAAATTTACAAAATAATAAGGGCAACTTCTCATCCAGAGGGGTCCTGATGTACTGTGTAGTTGTCTTCGATTACTTACATAGTTATAAAACGTTTAGCTCGTATTTTGCCAAAGAAACCTTTTTTTTCATAGTTCCTTTTAACGGGTTTTATTTTACGTTTTATATGAGGATGGTAATAAAAGAATTGCTTTCGATTCATAACACAATTCTATTTCTGGTTTTCGAGTTTTCCTTCACTCTTTTACGTTCCCGCATGCACTATTTAGTATCAATATTTATCCACGGAACTAGGTTTGATCTATTAAAACCCTTCCTTTATTGACTAATATTACTCTATCCAGAGTTGAAAACTTTTAACTTTTAAATTTTCACCTAGAATTAAAAGATTTTAGCCGAAGAGAAAAAGGAAAAAATATTACTTGATTTAAATTTCGGGATTTGATAAAAGCTCTCGTGAATATTTATAAAATTTTTAGATTGAATTGAGAATCAATTTTGATTGCTATTCGCAATTGTTAGGCGAAAGAGTCTATTCTCAAAAAGTTTATCTCTTTGCGGGGCGGTTGGAACACTTTTTCTTCCCGGACGTTATCATTTATAAATTCTAGAAGTCAATTTCGATCATGTTTTACCATTTTTCCTCAATTTTTACCGTAATTTATTGCATTCTCCGCCCAGTTTCCTTCATTATTCGAGCAGCGGATAAAAATATTCAAGATGATAATGTGTAATTGAAAATAAAGCGTCCAGAACTAGAGAACAATAACTATAAATGGAGAAAACAATAAACCCCAAAATATATACTAAAAAAACTTTAAATCCAAATAAAACACGATCATGCTCTTTTCTTATTTACTTGTATACATATTCTGCTGCAGGATTTGCGCATTTTGTCGCATTGTTCGTTATGCAAATTTTTTTAATTATTCTTACAATCATTGCCAAAGATCTTTAATATTCGTCTTTTCCGATCCATAGCATTCTCCTCGAGAAAATATTCCATGGGGTTTCTATTGGGTCGATAATTTCAGCATCCATATACTACTTCATCGTCTTCGCTGTGTGGCAAGGTGCATTGGCCGGGATGTAAACGGACACACGACCTCACGATTCTCAGAGAAAGTATATTAACTTTTATTAAAGTAAATTCTTGTATACACACCAGCGCTTGAAAATATACATCACACTATAACGCTGCAACTCCATGCTGCCTATAGGATAGAGTCGATCATCTGTACTACATTTACATACTCCTTATTATCTAAGCTAAACAAAGTAATTTGCTTTTATCGCTGAAAAACTTTTATCACAATTTTTAACACTCCACAAGACATGGTCAGATGCGGAGAAAAACCTTTCCGCTCTATTCTTTTTATCCATAATTGTTTTATTAGCAGAAAAGAATGGGATGAGGCTTTATCTTTGTCAAGTGACGCGTCACAGTCTGGCGAGATGCCTTCATGTTTTAAAATTTCTCGAACTTAAGATAAAGACCCAGCTGCTCTCTCAAATCGCTCTGTCATCGACTTGTATCGCATTGTTTGATCTTCCCTATGAGTTTTTATCGGGAGCTACCCGTTATTATCGACAAGTTACCCTTGCCTGTATCTTTATTATGCGTAAAATCACATATTTTTACCGATTGGTACGCGTTCTAATCAGAGGTGGGCAGTGTTTAAATACTGTACTTAAATACATTTATGTATTTAAAATTGTATTTGTAAATACATTTGAAATCATATATTTAAATACTTTTTGCAAATACTTTACTGATAATAGGTTTACATAGCTGTACCGAACATGTAATGCATATTTTAGCTTGTCGCAACTTGTATGACACAAACGGTTGATTGCATGAGCCGAGGAGGGAAGATTGCTTGCATCAGTTCAAATTCAGTTAACAGATGGCCACAGTCGTGTTCTGTTATATAGTGAGAGCGCTCAGCGTTAGTTCAACTGCTGCATGGCAACTTCAGCTTCTTCGAAAGAGTGTGAAAGGGAGAGATTAGACGATAATAAAGATGGGGAAGATAAAGAATCCAGTAATTATAGTTATCCTTTTCTAGATGGCAAATCTTTTAGAGTGAAATCTTCCGACGGAAAAAAGTGAAGTATGTATGTACATCCTGCAATGGCGAAATCTTTGCGGCGAACAATGCTACTTCCAATCTACGCATTCATTTGAATGTAAGACTTTATTTAAGATAATTATATAATACTTAATTGAATTGACAAGTTTTATTATTTCTTATTTAAAAAAATGACAAAATTTTTAGTGGCTATGGATAAAATTAAGTAGCGTAGGTTTACCATGCATGGACCTACTGCTTCCTTTTGTAACACCTTTATTTATAGTATATGCTGATTGAATTTAACGTGAATTATGGCAACGTGAAACAAATCTACTTCAATTATCTGATCATGTACATTTATCAACAGAGAAAGCATCCTGCTTTGGTTCAAAAAGCGGATAAATACGTGAAAGCACAAAGAAAAGATTAAAAAATAAAATGTTCAGTATTAGACGATGGTCCTTCATGCAGCGATGTTAAAGTAAAGACATTACCGGAGTGTTTTGCGGCAAATACTAAGAGGGCAAAACAATCTCGTTGATAAGCTGATTGCAGATTTTATCATAGAAGGGGTGCATCTCCTATCTACTATGGAACAACGAGCTTTTGTGAGATTAATTAAAGGTGAGTTCTGATTTACAAATGTTGTTTACAATTATAGTATTAGTAGCAAAGGTTAAGCTCTTATAACCTAAGAATACTAAAGCGTTTGGATCATTGATTAATACGTAGGCTATATAATGAAGTTAAATAAAGGAAGACATATACAAATAACACAGGTTAATATATTGCAATAATTACATGAGAATGCAAATACATATATTCTTAAAGCGCACTATCATTTACTTGAAGATATTATTGAATAAATCTTTTCAGGAATAATTAGTACAATTATCGATCGATTATATGTAGTTATTAAATGAATTCCTATAACGATGAATTTCGTTAAATTAGAATGGCCTGTATATCATTATGTCAAAATTAGCATGGCCGCTAGTCAAAAATGTAGGAAATAAAGCTTGATAATTTATATATATATATATATATATATATATATATATATATATATATATATATATATATATATATATATATATATTCCTAACAATACTAAATTTAAATATTTTAATACATATGTAATTCTGAATATGAAGTAATAATAATATATCTATGAATTAATGTACCAGTCCTATATAGCTATAGGATATTCCTATAGCTACATATTATATATAAAATTTTATATGCATACCATATATTCTCATTTCACTGTGAAAATCAATTTCACTCACAATAATCACACATTTCACTATGGCAGGTCTAAATTCTTTAGTTGACGTCATTTCAAGACAAACACTAGGCCGAAATCTTATAGAAGAAGTGACAAAAGCTCTACTGAAGAATAAACTAGACAGCACTTATGTCTTACTGCAGATATTTGGTCAACTCGTCACCGTAGTTTTTTGGGCGTTACAGTTTATTGGGTATGTTACGATTTTGCTCTTTATTAAATGGGAAATTGAAAATATCTTTACAGTTTGGGAGTTATCATCTCTTGGCTGAAAGCAGACCTATTTGTTGTTGGAATTTATCTCGATTATATTAATATGTAAAACTTATTGAAACATTTATGAGACAAACATTAGACTGTTATTTCATTATTTTTTCAGCTTGAGGAAACTGCTCTTGTCCGTGACAATGAAGTATTGGTAGGCTGTCGCTTCAAAGAAAAACATAAGTACATAAAGATTGCTGAACATATGGAGAATGTCATAAATGAATACGATATCCTCCTGTAAAAAAATCACGAGACCAGCACTGATAACGACTCTGATTTTGTTAGAGCGTTTAAGGAATTTGCAGCCACTGCTGAAAATATGTCCACATATTTAGAAGATGAAATCAAGGTTGGTGAAGAAGACCAGGGTGAGCACGAGTTGGAGGATAGTTTTTTAATGAGAAATGCCTTAGATGAGGAAAAAGACCTTTCTTCTGACCCATGCAGCTTCAGCCTACCTAAGCATGTGCACTATGTTTCACGCACACTCAGTTTGGTCGCCACAACTGATGCAAAACAGGCACTGAAAATAACTTCTGCAAATATCAATCATGCTGCGATGGGGAAGTGCTCAGCATTATGGAACAAAAGCGGTCGTCCAAAATCAGCAGAGATTATCAAAACTGTTATCAACTGCTCATTAAAGTTGCCTTGCTTTACAAGGTGGAACTCTCTATTTGATGCATTGCCATGACTTTTAAAACACAAGGAAAAATTACATCAACTCATGACATCCCTTGAACTTCTAGTGTTCAGAAACCACGAAATTGAATTTCATGGGGAGTATGTCTCAGTTTTCGCTCCCATTGCAGTGGCAATTGATCGCCTACAGGGATAACAAATCTGTTTTATGAAGAATCGCTCCCTACCTTGCTCACTGTGGAGAAAAAGCTGAAGAGCTTTCAGTCACGTTCTCTGAAATTTTGCCAACCTCTTCTAAGTGCAGTCACTAAGGGCTTTTGAAAGCGCTACCAATCTTATTTGACCTTGGCAAATGAAGCCAGCTTTACAAATGACATTATTGCATCAATAAGCCGTCCATTCTTAAAACTTTGCTGGTTAGATATCAGTATTTAATGGCAAAGTTAAGCCACCAAGTAATTTGAGTGATTGAGATAGAATTTATCAGAGGAACCCAAAGCTGAATCATCCAGTGGTGTATCGGACAGTGACAATTATTTTGGATTTACAAAACCCACTCAAACACGATCAACGGCAGATTTAGAATTGTTCAGTTACCTTCAGGATTGAAATAAAACAATTCAAAGTTTAGATAGATATCTAAATATTAAAAACTTATTTATTAAATACAACACTACCTTTCCGTCGTCAGTTCCTGTGAAGCGGCTCTTCTCCTTAGGAGGATTGACCTTATCTCCAAAACGGAGCTCTTTATCTGCTGAAACATTTCAGTAACTGATATTACTTAAATGTAACGCTGATATAAATAGCTAACTGAAATTTTATTCTATGGAACTTTCTATTTTTTTGTAGTAGCTAAGTCTAATTGTCATCAAATCCTACATTAGTAATTATAATATACAATTTCATTTTAATGGATATTTTTTGTTGTGATGCCAATGGTTCTTATCGATTGACATTATATATCATGTATTTGAAATGTATTTAAAAATGTATCTAAGTACATCTAATTTGAAAAAAGCTCACAAAGTGCACCTGAGTCTAAGTTATGCAGATACACCCACAAAGGAGAAGGTTTTTAAAAATAAAGACGAAAGCGCTTGGAATCGTTTTTCATTTTTCATTTGTGGGTGTATCTGCATACATCTAATGTATATAGTATTTATATACTAAATACATTATATACATTTTCAAAAGGTATTTAGTATCTAAACACATTTTCTTATGTATTTAATATTTAGTATTTAAATAGTTTAAATGTATTTAGTGCCTACTTCTGGTTATAATGATAATGTCATCCCTTCACTTTCCACGAACCACCAGCTTTCGGAAGGAATGGTCGACCTTAACTTGTTTAACTTTCATTACAAATATTTACCTGTAAATGAAATTTATTAGTAATTCATTAATACGTTTTGGATGTATTACTTCTTTAAATAGACATTAATTTCCTTAAAAAGTCTTAGACCATTATTAAATGAACGGAAATATTGAATTATCAGAGTCCTACACCAAAGAATATTCTATGCATTTTGATTAAAATTATATGAGGCTTTTTTAATAAAATGTAGCTTTGTGTAATTTTTTCACTAGTTTAGGACGGTAATTACATTGAATCTACACGTCTCTATTTATGGCTAAAAATATCTCATCACTACTATAAAACCTTTTGAAATTATATATTTGTCTACATAAACTGGCATCTTAAATTTTTGAATGAAAATTTATTTTCAATAAATGTTTCTCATATTTCCAAGAGTTGATAACCGCTCTTAACACGTTCACAGCTCCCCCACTCAATGCAATTTGGCATCTAGGCCCCTCAATTGATAATGCTTACAAATAGGCCCAGAACCGAAATATGCGGTGAAATTTATGTATTTTTCATTGTGATAATTTGGTTTGGGGGACTGTCAGAAGACATACTAAATATGGGAACATCTGGCATTCAAGGAAATATTTGTCTGTATTTCTAATTCATTCCCTTCAGGGCCCCGCAGCTATGGTTCAATGAGGAATGTTATGACCCGTAAGAATTCAATAATGAGTCAACCCCCGAGTAAATGTTTATACGAAACACTTTTAGATGAATTGGTTTTGGCCTCAGTTGAAGAATTTAGAAATTCTAGTGAATCTGAATTGCTTTATGCAACATCTTACCAAATAATGAACGAGCAGATATATACGCCAAGAAGCTTATTAATAAGCTTGTCATCATACTGGGCCCATGACGGAAATTTTCGCATGCAAATACTCGTAATCTTAACTTTAACTCATATAGGGATTGACCAAGACAAATTTGAAAAAAAAAACTATTAAAAGTAATACAGAGTTAGGCCTATTGCAGTCATGCTATATGACGGAAATTTCCACTCTGGGTCGCGAACGCGTCAAAAAGGTAACTAGGCTAAAAATACAAGAAAATAATAATATGATTCAAACTGCTAATTAAGCGATTAATTACAGAATTCAAGGAAAATATTGTTGCCCTTGTTTCTTTGTCCTGAAAAAAGAACGGTTATGAAATTTGAGATGAATTAATAGACTCCAATTGATACTTTTCAACTAGCAAAATTTGTCTTAAGCATTTTCGCAACCGCTTCAAACTAGAAGAGGCTTAAATCATTTGATAGAAGAGTGGAATATATGCACAAAGAGCTGGCAAGATAATAACTACATGTTGCTGAGATGCCGACAAATAAGTTGCACCTCCCGCTCGTCCAATCTTTGGTGTAAAGGATTCGATTTAAACTTTGTGGCACTTTATTTTAAGGCTTTCAACAACCCTTCACGTTAAAAAGAAAATCTTATACATCATTAAAATATAAGATTACCAAAATATTGTAATATTTCAAATGACAATGAAACATTTTCTTATAATTGAGAATAATCTTTTGTTTATATAAATCGGATCAGAATATTAAGCATACCCAATCGTATTATACGGTAGTTTGTGGGCATTCTTATCAAGAAGATGTTTGAGAAATAGTTTATGCATAAAATGTCATATCATAAGTGTCAAAACGTTTACCTTTATTTATTTATTTGCAATTAAAGTTATGCAAACTCATTGGTAGAAAATAAAATTTCAATCCATACAGGGCGTCAGAGCTTTTGCACATTTTGGGATTCTCATCAGTCATGCAGATTTTAGCGTGCATCTTTGCTCACCTTAGAACGTACAACACATTGGACATAATGAAGACTAAGCCCCTCGTAAATAAAAAAACAGATGTGTCTGTTTAGGGCAGCAGCTTGATTTAATGTTTTAAAGAAAAAGTGAAGAAAACACCAACTAAATTTATCTTCAAAGCTAACAGGCAAGAAAACATCAATATCTTCTTTTAGGTAACGCTGACCCTATCAGCAGAACACATTTAATGGGAGAAGCCTCTTTTAAAAAGGTATCCTTTTCCGTACACTATGAAAAAGCGAATAACGAAGACGGAATATCACTTTGATTTTGGTGTGAGAAGTTTTCAAAAAACTGCTATGGAAATATGAGGGAAATACGAGTACTTAACCAGATTTAATTACGTGAGGCAGTAGTGAATGAGAGAACACACTTCCTTCCTGATTGAGACCTCTCAACTGAAGTCGAAAATTGGTTCTGCTCGAAGAGAAATGAAAGAAACTGGTCTAACAAACAAAGTCATTTTAATTAAGTGAGAATAGAAGAAAGGCCCGAAAAGAAATGAAAGAAATAGTTCTCGGAAAAGGAACAGGAACAGGAAACAGATTTTGTATAGGAGAGTCACACTCCATCTCGGTTTCCTTCAAATCATTTATATTTTTCTATTCAATCGATACATCCACATCCGAGAGTTCTCTGAAGCGAGCAAATAAGAATTTTTTCGAATTGTAGATTCATCAGAGGCATAAAAATAATATATAAACATAAAGAGAAGAATATTATAAAGTGTTAGTTACTAGTTTGCAATGACATTCCTATAAATTATAATTATGACTCTCTCTGTATAAATCATATTTCTAACTTGTCTTATGATTTTTTTTCTTTGATATTTCTCGTTGGATTAGGCATGTTTCAGATACCCTAAATCACTGATTATAAAGTATGTTTCACTTTCGTCTGAATTCATGATTTGAATAGATGATGTATAGCATAAGGGCAAACAATAGTTGCTGCCTTTCTCCCTGATTCATCCTTTCCATTCTGTCTCAAAACATCTAGTGACTTCACATGTTACACGTTTCTTGAATCATGATCATCCTAAATTCCTATTATTACTTGTAAAGGAAAAAGTCACTTTTGGAATATTATATATATATATATATATATATATATATATATATATATATATATATATATATATCCTTGCCGTGACGATGAAGAAACCTTTGTTTTGTAAAGTAAATTTACTTCATAAAATTCCCAACATAACAAATAAAACGACTAAGACTGAAACATGAAGAAATCTGAAATTATCACCAACAATTTGGTAAACCAGAAACCAGTGCTAATCAGAGGAAAGTATGGCTAATCCTCTTTCAAGAAGTCACTAACCTTTAAAATCATCATATGGCAAGGGGCAGGCATAGGAAAATAGGATGAAAGGAAGATAAAAATATTAAGTCACTTCCAGGGCATCCATCTGGAACTCCTTACCGGAATGGTAAAGAAAATTCAATGCCACGAAAGCACGCATAAATCAATGCATCCAGTAGAAGTTGAATTCATAACGCAACAAGGGGATAACCCAAAAAGGTTGTTAAAAAATGTTCTATCTCAAAAATAATTGTGGCAATATAGAGTTAAAATTACACTGTATGCTTTTAAGTATGATTGTTTAAAAGTCTTAAAATAATTTTTTTCTCTAACCACAGAAAAATTGGGACACAATATATGTATATATACAAAAGTGATTTTGAGGGGGAAATTAAATTTAATTACTTTTATTAAAACGTATGATCATATCTACACTCCTGTTCAATTTCCCTGATTTTCTATTAATAAATTTAAATTTGCTTTTCTCTCCAAAATCGCTTTTGGTCACATGTCGAATATAATTTCATTAAAGTCTACTCGAATTATCTTCTTTTGTCGATGAGTGTCAATTGTATTATTCGAGTAGACTTTGGTTATAATAATAACCAAAAATTATTCGGGAGATGACAGACTCAAATGAATATTGGATCACCCGTGAATCATTCATCCTCTGGGCAGTGTCACGCTGAGCCAGTGCCTGACCAATGGGAAGAAACTTCATCCTAATTATATAACTGTTCTTAACTTAGTCCTCTAGATCCCGAGGTGGCCATACCTGTTCCCGCAACTTAGTAAGTTATCAGTAACTTTGAGATTTGGTCAAAGAAATAGGAAGTAAAAACCCTGTTTTGCTCAATTGCATCAAAGTCTTGAGCTCTTGGCAAATAACGAGATTCTTCTTTCAACATGTTTGGAATTCCTCAGGACCAGGGATGATGATTATCGCCATTATCATTCCCGTTCAAACTTAAATTCAGCCTCACCAAACAAACACATGAATGAAAAATGTATCAGAGTTGCTTCAGTACTGATCATCTCACCAAGATTATATTGCAATAGATTGGACTTAAATTTGTCAGCAAGTTTCCCGTTTATTTGATCTTTATACTGATACTCGTACCATTGATTTTCTCCTAAACTCCTTAAATTTCCTTGCGCACATTGGAATTTCCAATGCGATACTTCTTGTTAAAGTCTTAGAATCGTTATCAAAATTTTTCTCATGTACCACATTTTATCCGTTCCACAATTCTTTTAACCTTCCTTGTCCGATTTTGCATACAACGAACTGTTACAACACTTTCGGTCCACTTATTACACGCTGCACATAAGGCAATTAAAAGCATCACTGTTAAATCCTACCTTGTATATTTAATGAGTACAATGTAAGAAGAGCTATCTAAGAGTAAAAATATTGTGAAATTATCATTAGATTATATAGAGAACTACTAAAACCATATCTTCCTTTAAACCCTGATAATCTCATATTCCAGCAGTGGATGAAGAGACAGCACTTCCATGAAGTGATGTGGACTAAACTGCATACCTTTTCCCATTACACTAACAGAGACCAGAGAAGACACACCAGTAATCCAATACTATGTGTCTATGATAAAGAAAAAACAAACTGAAATCCTCCCTGGTTAACTAATTTAAAAATTAAGGTCAGTAAAACTATGTAATGGGGTAGGTTCAGGATCGGTAAGTACCTGCAAGGCATATTATAGCCATAGTTTTCTATTCTAGCTTTAAATTATCTACCAATTCCTACTTTTCATTTCTTCCCAATGTTAATTACGATATTGTTTTTTTTAATCTATCGCGCTGGGGTTAATAAATTGTGCTTAATGAGGGTGTAATATCACAATTTTCCTGGCTCCTTCGATCGCTTTGATATATACAATCAGAGAATGAGAAGAAATTCTTGTAAGTCACTTCTTTTGGACATCCTCAGATTGTGCCCTTACTGAGATATAAGCTGAATGGAGCATAAAACGATAATAAAAAGTAATAAAAAATATATAAAATAAATACTTTGCAAAGATGAGACTCAGCTTTATGTATTTTTTAGTGTATATCGGGAAACCATCAACTCGAGCATGGTTCTCTATGAGTTATTCACAGTGTATGGTTTAAGGTATGTCGAAATGTCAGGTAGGTCGTGTATATATAAGATAATAGTAACACAGGTGGACACATTTGCTCTTAGTCACTAAGTTTGGGGTTTATTGAGGGAATATATAACTATTAAAAATTGTCAGCTTGGTGGTTTTGAACCCCTTCACAGATTAATGAACCTGTGCGAGAAGCCCTGGCAAATTAGTCATCTATAAGGTTTTAGAATTCATTTTAATGGAACAGCGATTAACATCCTCGACACTAAGAAATTATTAAATAGTCATTAAATCGTTGTTCGTCCCATCTCTAAAGTTGCCCTCAACGACGAAACAGAATGGGGAATTTAAAGAGCCTATAAATCATTTTCATTTTCACTTTCAACTCTGGGCATTGCATTAATTTTGCTCAATTTTTCTAAATTTTCAACCTGCTTCGCTCAGGATTTGGAAAAATTCTGGTAGAGAATTCTATCCACAATCATTTTTGTTCTCCCAATTAAAATTACATCCACTCAGTTCCTAACAATATTAAAGAATAGGGAAATTTTCTAACAATCATTAGTTAATATTTTTTAAATTAGTGAGTACAATTTGCTGTCTAATGAATTGTACTTAATAAAAGGCTACTACTTATATAGGCAAATTTTGAGATTCACGTGTTATCATTAATTTAATATTTGTGTTTGATTAAGAAGAAAATTTATAGAATTTAAGAAGCACTCAAACTAATCAGAATTTGGAAACGACTTCCTATACTCTTAATATTTTTTCTTTGTCGAAAACATCAAACTGATACTCTATTTTATACATCATTTTGTTCTTGCTTTAAAGAAATTATAACATGTAACTCATTCTGCCATCAGATTGTAGACTGACAGTGATTGGAAATTAAGTCCTCATTAAATATTGACTATTTAATCATAATGTCTTAGCGACTCTGACAAGGGGAAAAGTGTGTCAGGTATTAGCTGATATTATTAAGGGTAACCCCACCCCCCCGGAAATTTAAGTTATTTATAAAATCTAAGGAACGATGTTTAAGAAGGAGAGATGGAAAATATGAAAGTGTTTTCCTACACACGTCAGAAGACATTGGCCACTCCTGAGCTATTCCTATGTTTGCTCCTTTTGGCAAGTTTATTATGATATAACGTTATTTCAGGGTTTTAGGGCGTCGTGCAGTCTTTGTTTGTTTTTTACTACCTAAACAATTGGAGCTGTTTGAGTCAGTAATTAAACCAATATATATATATATATATATATATATATATATATATATATATATATATATATATATATATATAATGAAAAAACTCGTTGTGTGTATATCGTTTTAGGGATGCATATGTCTGTTATTAGTTGCCTATTGTTCTTTTTATTGGTATTTTTCTGTCTTGTTTTTGTGTTTTTCCATTGGTTTGTATTATGTGATGGGCGTTCCCTTTGTATCTTTGTACCCTATATAAGGTTTTCTTCTCCATTTTCATGATATTCCTTGAAAATGAACTTGCAAATATAGTTCGAAAGTGCCTGGATTCATCTTTTCATTTTCCTGTGGGTTAATTTTCATATATATATGTGTGTGTGTATGTGTGTGTGTGTGAAACAGAAGAGCAATGCTCCACCTATGTCCAACGAAAGGAGCCAAAATAGAAACATAATATCAAAGACGGATGTGAAGTATAAAACCAAATAGATAAGGTCTACTTCCGGAAAATTCCAACCTGTGCGCAAATAATGTAGACATTCATATGACTAAACTATCTACATACATACCCGATTGTGAATACATAAAAATAAAAAAGAGAGACATAACTAAATTAATAAATCAAAGGGTTAAAATTTAAAATGGATAATTTCGTTATAAATAGTCCTTTTAATAACAGGGTCTAGTTTAAAAAGACCAGGGGATATATTAAAATTAGGCGAGGAATTAATGAATGAGCTATCAACAATATCTTTGAATAAAGTCATTCGATTTTTTAATAAATTTAGCCAAACAAAGGGCTGCTGCATTCCTCCCTACTAATATTGTATTTATATTGCGTCAAGCGTACACTTATTGATTTACAAATCAGTATCACAAATCACAAATCACAAGTATCACAAATCAGTTAAGAAATCGTTCGTCTTATCATAAATCTTAAGAGCTTATCGTATCTGAAGCCCGTGCCTCCTTCAAGATGAACTTAATTTCTATAGTTGTATGTTCATTGGTTTTTTGTTTACCTTATGGTTCAATAAATCATGCATATCATTACAATGTCAGACAGATTTATTATTATTATTGTTCTAATAACACGAGTAACGCATTCACTAAAAAAATATTATATTACTATTAGCCCCACAACTTTCCTAACTAAATCACTTTGCCACAAATAATAATATTAAGAAAGAGATGGAATATAAAAAAATGGTTTAAAAAACTTTCTAACCAACAATCTGGAGTATATCTTGTTCCATGCAACAATTGCAATAAACCTTATGTAGGGAAATCTTGAGACTTTACCAAACTCATATATGCACATAGATAGGATATAAGAAGAGAAAACCTATCTTCTAGTTGTGTTGACCGAATTGATTTTAATAATAATGCCAAACTACTCTATAAATCCGATAATTATTTGAAAAGACATAGATATAATTGAATCAATATTGAAGGAACAAATTCAAAAGTACAATATGTCTGAGGGCTCGTTTAAATTTAACAAAGTTATTCAAAATTCTCTAGGACCAAAACCTGCCTCGAAAATCGTCACAAATTTACTAGTTCCTAAGCCTATGTTTAGCTTTGTTCCTCTGCTCCCTTCCTTGTGATTCTTTGCCCATAGGCTAGTATATAAAAGCATTTTAGTCAAGTCTTCTCATTGTACTGGTGAACATGGTAGTAAATACCGAAATTTGTCCTGTAATATAATAAACTGATTCTACTAAAGTATGTTTTTTTATATTTTCATATATATACATATATAAGTAAACATATTTAGGTGTTTGTGCTTCTCTTTATGCATTCCTTGTCATCCATGTCATTCTTTTTTCTCCTTTCTTAAAAATACTTTTGTTGGCTTTTTTCTCTTCTCCTTTTCATCCAAATTCATTAAGTGACCGAGTAATTACACTGTAATGTATTAAAAGTGAAACAAAATGAGAATAATGGATTTTAACATTAATTCCACCTTTAGACATATAAAATGGTAATTGCTTTACAGTGAGTTGAATTCAGTGTCACGGTCACAAACATATTCAAAGGAAAATTTATTTTTTTCCTGTTCAGTCTATGATACTTTTAATTGTAACAATGTTTTGATTAACTCAAATAACAGAATAATGGTTATTACTTGTATTTCAGCAGCAAAATCAGGAAAATGTAAACATTGTATAAATATTTTTTGTTACATCTGCGGTTCACTGATACTGAAATTATACAAAAGTCACCGTGTGACTTCGAAATAAAGGAGCTATCTAAATTGTCCTTTGGTCTGAAAGTTTATAATCAGACGTAACGTGTGAGTTGCTCCTCATTTTTGTATGTATGCTGTCAGATGCCCTAATTTCCTGTCAGCATGGGCCTAGTGTACTGGTCGTTGTTTTACATTTGCAGTGACGATGGTCTGAAAACAGCCATGGACGACTCAAAGTCATCAGTGGTTTGCTTTTTCCCTTTAATAGATATATGTATCATAAAGGCGGATATCCTTCCTTTAGTTTCTATCTCATTTATAAATCACAGATAAGGCAGAATTTTGTGAAAAATATGCATTATAATCTCATTAAATTCTTTGTTATAATAAGCATTTCTATCTTTTTCCCCTACAGGGTGTAAGCAGAAGGGTAAGAGGGATAAGGTTTAAACAGATCTTCAGTTTGCTTGGTACAATGTTGAACTTTGCAGTGATATACCTGTTCCTGAGCCTGCATTCGGAATGCCCTGTTCATGAATTTCCCCACAATAAACATTAAATTTAATACAGGCCTCTCGTAAACAAGTATTAAATTTGTTGAATGAATGAGCCCCTAAAGCAACATGTAAAAAATGCTAATTTCAGTGGATATCAGCTTTCTTTCAAATGCGGTTGGACCTAGCTATTAATCCAATAATTGAACTTCGTCTATTAATGGATCCCAGAAAGTTTGCCAGAAGTCTCAGGGTTCAAATGTGTAGAGATATTTCACCAAGACTGCAGAAATGAAGAGGAGCGATAAAGGGAAATGGAGATAAGCTAATTTTCGCCGATTTCTAATGGAATCTGATGCGAGACACATAGATGTATCACCCAAAACACTAAGCAAAATACAAATAACTTAAAAAGCTAATTCTACATTGATTCTTCAGTCTTTAATTGTATATTTGTGATTGTCATATGTATGGATCTATACTTAATCAAAAATACAAATTTCTTGATACTTTTATCTGTATATTACCATATTTTGTAGCGGGAACAGTTACGAAGAAATTACTTGAAACTGAGGCGTTCTAGACATATATAATTATCAGATTGAGAATAATTACCTTTGAAGTGACGATAAAAATACAAAGTGATCTGGGATTTTTTAACCACAAACTTTTCGTGCAGGTTTAATGCCCTATCAATTGAGTCTCTGACAAATATCAATAAATTAAAGAAAAATTCTAAAACTGAACCAGGAGAACTAATGGAACACAAAATGACGTGGCACCATTTAAAAGGAGTAACCCTTGAGTTGCCCTTTTCCAAACTGCGGGAATTTTCCTCTCGCCTGTGGATGAAACTAAGGGTTAATTTCGTTATTTTATTAAGACACAATGAAATAACTGAAATTCTTTAACATTAAGACCTACAGAGAGGAGATGTTATTCGTTTCCAATTTCAAACTACTAATTTTACGCATTTTTCCTTTACCTTCTTTGTCAGTTTTTTTCTTCTTAAAAAGAATAATAATTTTTGCTTGATTTCTTTGAAGAATTATTGACTATGGAACATTTTGAAAGGCCCACGCCGGAAGAACAAACAAGGGAATTTCAAACTTCCCCAACGTCAACTGACAGAGGATAGCAAATATCAATAAATAATTAGATGTAAGATTCGACTACGAGGCCACAGTAGAGGAAATAACCAATGGTCGACGATCTGACGCTATAAAAATGCCGTAATTCGTCCTTGAAGCCCCAAAATTTGATGCGTGGCATTGTAAGGTAGAAAGGTGTTAATAAAAGTTCACCAGGCTGATGGTAGAGAAGGACGTTGGTAGCTTTTCATATAAGATGACGATGGGACAATTTTTGTGAAAGGCCATGTAGTAAATGCGACTCAAATCCTCCGAGAAGCTGATCCAATTGTGGTTCTTTTCCGACATGAAGAAATAATGTCAAGATCAGAAGATCAACTATAAGCTCAAAGGGGTGCTCACAATCGCAATCAAGGCCATGCCCACAATCATACAGATGAATTTTAGAGTGCAAATATTGTCTTCGGCATCGTTAGCAGTAAAGATGACGTCATGCCACCCCAACTATTCTCTGAGGATCACATGCTGAAAGACGATGGTAAATCTGTGTTCTGAATGAGGTGGTGAAATTCTAAATCGACCCGGTGCCTTCAGGAAGCCCTTAAGTTTCGCAGCAAGAGTCTGTGTCATGCAAGACCAGCCAAAAGTCCCAGCATGCTTACCAAACAATTTTCTCGATCTCACAGAGCCTGATCCTTGGCCTTCTAACTTGCCTGACTCCAGCTCTCTCGACTTATTTGTGTGCAGTGTGGTGGAAAGAGATATAAAAATTTAGCTGTAAAACAAACGATAAGCTGAAGGCTACGATTACAAGGGCCTTAAGGGGTTTAATACTGGCAACAGTTCCAAGAATTTAGCCTGTTGATTAGACAGTCATCATGCGAAAGAATACTGTCGCCACTCTGTACATAATGAATGAATGAGTTGGCATAAACGATAAAGAAAAAGAAAATATATTTCACAATATGTATTATTGTTATAGAGATTGTGAGCAGAAGAATTTATATATTTGTAATATACGATGATTTTCGAAATTTAGGATTTCGCTGTTTAATCCTGCATACAGGTTAGCATGGTAATTATTTTGAAAATACTTGAGTTTGTTTCGTAAGAGAGCCAAAGGGGAAAATTGCAAGGGATACAAGGAGAAACGCAGACTAGCGTGAAGCCATTAGTAACAAGGAGAGTATTAGGCATACAAGGAATAAATTTAGCCATCCCATTTCAAACCCGGATCGTCTCAGTGAGAGACGAAAGTAGCTGTTGGCTTTTCCTTGCTCTCCATGGGGCGCTTTTTCTGTAACAGTGTATATTCATTCTCCGGGGATCGAACACAAGATATTCTCGATAGTACAATTCAGTAACAATGCTATGGTATATCATAAAGCTTTACTACAACCAAAGAATGAAAATACTGGGTGCGCTCAGCGCAGCCCAGATCTTCCCCGTCACTAGAACGTTTTTTGAAAACTCGGTTTTGTAAATCTTATTTTTAAGCAATTTGTACTTTCCAATTTTGCGGGAAGGATAGGGATTGGTCTTTTTCCTCTAAATAGATAGGACTTCTTGATGATACGGGGTTGCCAATAAAAACGGGCCTCAAATTTCGATTGGCTTAATTTCCTTATATTTTGTCGGAATTAAATGAAGGTCATTGAGCTTTCTTTTCACTCTAGAACAATGGTTCGAGAAGAGTTACATTTGAAAATCTTGTGCATTTCTTGTGACACAGCCCAAATCTGTCAAAGACGTCGTTACAAACAGACTTAGGAATAATCCTTATCTTTCCCCTGATTGTTTTGTTGAGTTAAGTGATGCTCCGAGAACTCCCTGTGGAAACTCGGTCATTGAATTATTCTCAAAAAAAGAAATCTGGGGAGCTAAGGTCTGGGCTATGAAGTTCTTTCTTAAAATCAGTCTTACGACGATCACAGGGACTCAAAATTTCTCTTTCAGCCAATCGTAGGACAGCTTAGATGTGTGTGAGATTCCCTTATATTGCTGGAACGATAGCGTTCTCATAAGCGAAGGATAGATGGCCTGTATACCAATCTTGAAGATTCTGAAGACCTCAATATACTTTCCTAGGGTGACTAACCCTGTCGCGCCAGAATCCTTAGAGAAACAGGTTCTGATGATGACTCTGGCATAGATTGCAGCCTATATCTTGCACTTAGAGAAGTGTAGGGCCTTGGTGGCAACATTTTTGTATTTAGATGTCCTTCCAGATGACATCTTTTTTAAATTCACTTTTGCTTCAAGAAAGTGTCGGCTTCATCTGAGGTCCAAAATAGCTAAAAGAATTATGGGGTCTCTTGAATCTTCTCCAGTAACATAACTGCTATAAACCTTTACTGGTGTTTGTCTAAGGCTGTTAGGTTCTGCTTCGTCTGTGTTCTGTATAAGCAAACCCGTATATCGTTTATTACTACTCCCCTGCAAGTCTCTAAAGATATATCAAGGGTGGGAATTCGCTTGCGCAATGGTTTGACGGTTTTGCCTGTCTGCTTTGAGGTTCTCCACGCTTTCCTAGTTCTAAAACTCGTCCACCCAGTTCTGGTTTCTTCGTTTGGAGGGGACATTCGAACTTGTAGTAATGTTTGACGCAATACATTCTTTGTTCTAGCTTCCACTGTGGTCTATCTGTGCTCACATGTGATGTTTTTGCAATGTCCTGTAAAAGAAAGGTGATTAGTGGATAAATGTAGAATATATTACAAAATATGCTTGACGAAATCACAAAACATAATGATTTTTATGCTCAGTTTGTTCTCCATGAGCTGCGCTTCCGGTGGAATAGTGATATTTTGTTTCCAGTTATTCCTCACTTGGAAAATATTCTCAACCCGTAGCTGCTTCTCTTGCCAAAGAATGCTGTGCGCATTCATGTGTACAACGATTATTTTTTTACGCTCTTTTGCCTAGTAAATGTATGGAGTTATGTGTGCCTTGCGGAGAAAGGTTTTCCACATATCCATCTTTTAAAAGAATCTGCAATGTAAGAAATTATGTATTCCGTTTCCAACAATATGTTAAGAGAATTGTTTTGCTATTACACGGAAGTAATATATATATATATATATATATATATATATATATATATATATATATATATATATATAGAAATATTAATGTAAACTAAATATTTTACAATAATTGATTATTTAGCTTTTTTTAACAAGAAAGTCTCAGAATTAAATTCTTTTGGCACCTTCTTTGTATTTGTTATGATTAAAAGGTTTCTACATAATTAGGGATTTGTTAGATAAGGCAAAATTTGTTAACTCTCCATAAAGGTCATCGGTTCCATCAAAAATATAACTATTCGGACGTAAAACCACTTGGCCAGGCAACAAAGTAATAGTGTTGGCCGGTTGCCACCCCTTTGTAAACAGCTCACAAAAGCTGCCCATTAATTGCCTTTTAACCTAATCAAAAGTGAACCTAATGATAATATTTATTCTTTTCATCTTTGTTGAAGAAATTTTTATAAATAAATATTAGTCATCATTTTCATTGATAATTAATTAACAAAATTATTACATGAAAGCCTCAAATTCTAGCAAGAAAAACACCATCTGGCGCAGTATATGCAAATTTTGTTTAATACAAAGATTAACTTTGGTTGATTGAATAAAATATGAAACATGAATACATATCACACTATTGACTATTAATTTTTACTTTTAGCTTTATAGTGGCTGAAAGGAAAGGGCTGTATAGCATTCGAATATGTAAACCAGAACTAATGTCTCTATTTAGGCAAGGAAGCTGCATACAAAACTAAAGGAGGAACAGATTTGGGCAAATGCTACAGGAACACATATCTACCCTTCAAAATATAGTTTCTAAAAGGTCTTATTCGCTCTTCCATAAGTATAAGTCAGCAGAATTATTTATAATTTTAAATGGGATAAGTAAGACGATTTTCCAGTAGTATGGCACCGAAATGAAAGAGGAGGGAGTAAACAAATAAAAGAGCTAAAGTTTAGGATAAAAATGAATTTAATTTTTCGGTTAGTTTTTATAGTGGCTTCTAATTTATACTTATTCTATCTTTCTTGATAGTAAAATTTACAAAATATTTATTTAGCATCTTAATCATGTGTTCTAGATAGTTACTAATGGCACCTTTGTCAATTAGAAGACTCATGATCTACTCTCGACTTATCGTATGTTTATTTACATAGCTACAAAACGGTTTAGCTCGTTATTTGCAAAAAAACATCTTCTTTTTATAAATTTGCCTTTGTCTGTTTTTAATTTGCGTTTAACCTGATGATGATAATAATGGTATCGCTTTCGATTCATAACACAACTATATTTCTGGTTTTTGAAATTTCCTACAATCGGTTACATTCCCGCGTGCACTTTTTAATATCACTCTTTATCCACGGCACCTGGTTTGATCTATTAAAACCAGTAGAAAACGTGAATATGCTTATGTAATTGATCTTCATTTGCTGATATTAATTTAGGATATTCCTATAGCGTTCTGGTTTGTCTACCGCTTTGAAACTGGAAGTTATCCTTTTTAAATTCTAGAAGCCAATTTATAGCATTATTTGGCAATTTTCCTCAATTTTCCGTCTAATTTCCTGCATCTTCCCATTTATTTCTTTCATTGCCTGAGCTTCGGATAAAATGATCAATAAATTAGTGTGTAAGGGAAGAAATAATATCTAAAAAATTGGGAATAATAAATATAATTGTAGACATAAGTATGAAGAATTATTATCTCTTGGACAATTGAAAAGGTATTAATAAAAAGCATGCAGCCCATTATTGTGAATAAATTGTCTACATTTTCGGCCACTAAAATTACCGAGTGTGTCGAATTATTTGTGTTTAATTTTATTCTTCCTTCTTCCAATCTTTGCCAGAGACTTTCCACATTCGTCGGTTTCCGATCTACAATATTTTCACTCAGAAAACCTTCACCTGGTTTTAGATTGAGTCGATATTTTCAGCATCCAACAATTGCTACACCATCTTTGGTTTATGTCACGGAGCATTGACTTGCATATCGAAGGATAAACGTACCCGCGATTCTCGAAGAATAGTTGTTACCTGTTTTAGAAGCAGATTCTTGTATACCATAATATTTACTTTGGCGCATAAATGGTCGAGAAGACAGACTGCCAAAAAAACTATACTACTGCAAACTCCAAATTGAACCAATGTTTTTGTACATCGGTTTCATATGACATATTACATTATGATTCTTGTCCTATCCGAACAAATAAATTTACTTTCATCGCTGAAAAACATTTATTCTTTTATCCATAAGATTAGGTAGCAAAGTTTTTGTTTCTGGCTAGTAACTCATATTTTTCGACTTTGTTTATTAAAAAACACTAGAAAATAGCCATTAGATATTTAAAACTTTGCTTTTGTCTTTTGTATGATGAAATATCTAGTAAATTTGGCCAACCTTTTTCAACCATTATAGGGCTAAAAAATCAGTTAAAATTATACAATTTAATTGAAACTTCCACAAGAAATGTATAAAAATCAGTAAAAAAAAAGGTAAAAGTGAATAGTCATCCCAGATTTCAGAAAAGGCACTGCTAAGCTTCTTTTTCCTTTTAGTAAGTTTTTAGAAAAAACTAAACACAAAGTTTTCTGATTTGTGGTCCAACAAAGAGACCTGTTTTTACCTTTGCCTAAGGAAGTTTGAGATAAAAATTTTATGACAGTTTTCAACGTAATGTAGAGAACAACAGCTTTTGGGATTCTATAAATTTCCTTACTTGACATTATGCCCTCCACCAGAGAACTCAGTCCTTTGTGCCCAATGCCTTATCTGATAATTTGTCGTGGTATCCCTACAAGTACATAGACACAGATGACATGGAAACCAGGTAAACCTCCCTAGAGACCGATCAAAGATGATGCTATTTTGAAGGCTCCAATCACTTCCCAGCAATACACCTCATTGTTCAAAGCTTCTAGTAGAAACTTGACATTATTCTAGTCCGGCTGTAAAAATATTAATGACCCAAGAGTTGAAAGTATACTTATTCCAGTTATGTTCGAAATACAACTTTAATGCTTCGAGAGATGTTGCCAAAGAAAGAGCTTCAACTAATCCGGATTACAGGTAATTTAATTTGCAACATTTTAGCAGCTTAGCCCAGTTGGATACGCAAAGGATTTTGAGAAGGTTTTATAAAGAGTCCTTTGGCCTGACATTCCAAATTTTGATCCAACACTCCCACTCTTTGAGCCTAGAGTTAAAACTTTATTATTTGAATTTTACAAGGCAAAGTCACTGTCAAGTCATTCATGTCTCTTCGATTTGCATTGTATGGATTCCACTCAAGAGCCATAACAAGGACACTAGATAGTCTATATCTTCACTCATATTTTCACCTTATGAATTATTGCTTTCTTGTGAGAGTGGCATATTTCTTTCTCTAGTGGTAGGTGCAGGAAGATCAGCACTGTTTAGTATTTGTTCAATAGAGGATGATAGAGCGAGAGAAGACATAGCACATGCATCTTTTACACTTCAACGTTTGGTAGGGTCCACCATGCAGAAGTAGCTGTTGCTTGAGTGGGTAGGGGTGTGCATGCAAATCCTGGGAATACTAAACTTCATGTCTCTGTTCTCCACTCTATACCATCCTGTAAAATTAAAAAAAAATTCTTTATTACCCTTTTGGCTTACAAGCAAATATAATTCCATAAATACTTGTGGAATTTAATATTTTACTTTTAAGTTACTAGTTTCTCCGTTATAAGCTACGCTACGTTAATCGGTGGTGAGTTGTCAGTTTATGAGTTTTCTCGGTGAGTTTTTAAATATGAGTTTTTAGGCTATGAGCTGCCCGAATATGTCTTTTTATAGTAGGATTATTTAAGTTATCAATTGTCCTGGTATCAATTGTTTGAGTATGAGTTGCCCGTTTACGAGTAATCAGCTTTGGGGTGTCCGTTATGAGTTGTTCGATTATAAGCAATCTTATTATGAGTTGTCCTGTTATGATTTGTTCGGTTATCAGTTATAAGCTGTGATGACATGGGTTGTGCATGTATTAGTTTTTATGCTAGAGATTGTCATTTATTTCGAAATTTCAAATTCCACAGATGATGTCCGTTCAGAAGTTGCAGCATTTCATGAATTCTAAAAATATTTTTGAGTTTTATATAATTTAGTTCTGTTTGGTAATATGCTACTTGAAATCTGTGACATTTTGACTTTTGGGAGGAATTATATGAAAATTATATTAATAATTATATCTAATTTACTGTTTTTTTCTTAAATCACAAGTTAAAACATATTCATCAGTGTGCTGAAGATTAGTTGGCTGTCATTGCTTCCATTCTACATTCTGGAAATTAACCTAGAATGGTTTTAAAAAGAGAATAAGACTGGGACATTCACACTTTAACAACTTAAAGCAATATGGCAGTTTTTGCGCTCTGGAACTACAACTTTCTAAAAGTTGTGGTTCCAGGAAAAATATTAGTGAGGATGTGAAAAGCTACCGGTCAGCCATTCTTGCAAAGTAAATTTAATCTAAATATTTTGAAAAGTGATAAAGAGACAACAGTTCTTTTGTAGCCCATTTTGGAAATTCATGAGTAGCAATATGAAACATCAAAGAGAAATGTGAGCAGGCTAAAAATCTATTTCTTTCTATAGGACAGTGTAGAGAAATGGCTACATTAAGCATCCTGACGGAGTATAGGTACATTAAATCCCCCCCCCCCTCCATGAGGAGAAGCGTGGGAACGGTAGCCGGCGAATAACCATAACTGCATACCCTGTTTGATCTCCCCGCCGCTTTGGGCAGTTAGGGCTAACTTCTGTTTTAAGGCGACCACATAAGGCCCTTAAACGACGCTCTAACGATCTAATTACCTACGAGACCCATAAACCCGTGGTTATGCAAAAAAGTGGTGCAAGTCAAAAGGCACGCCAAGTAGTGGTGCGGTTGCGAGCCTCTAATTAGCGAGCCGACCTGGGCACCCGCTGCCACCATCTGCAATCCTCGCTCTCTCCAGATGCGAACTCGCCATTCGCGTCCCCCCCCCCTCCCCCTGTCTCTGTGGCTTGGTCAATTCTCCCTTTAGATGGGCCGGGAATCCGCCTATAAATAAGCACCACAAAGAAAAAGAGACGATTAGAAGTCGATGCGCAAGAAGGAGGATCAGTTCATGGAAGATCGATCCTTCAGCCCGACAAGAAGATTAGAATTCGATACGCAAGAAGGAGGATCAGTTCGTGAAAGATCGATCCTTCAGCCCGACAAGAAGATTAGAAGTCGATACGCAAGAAGGAGGATCAGTTCGTGAAAGATCGATCCTTTAGCCCGACAAGAAGATTAGAAGTCGATACGCCAGAAGGAGGATCAAGTCGTGAAGATCGATCCGTCAGCCTGACAAAAGGATTAGAAGTCGATACGCAAGAAGGAGGATCAGTTTGTGAAAGATTGATCCTTCAGACAAGAAGATTAGAATTTGATAAGAGAGAAGGTTCAGCCCGAGAAGAAGATTAGAAGTCGATACGCAAGAAGGAGGATTAGTTCGTGAAGATCAATCCTTCAGACAAGAAGATTAGAATTCGATAAGAGAGAAGAAGGTTCAGTTCGTGAGGATCGATCCTTTAGCCATACAAGACTATTTCCGTGAGAAACGATAGGATCAGATTGAGAAAATCGATCCCCTCTTTCTGGGCCATATTAACCTAAATAGTCAAGCTTTATATCGGTGCCAGACCGAAGAATCCTTTACAGACTGTGAAGAAGTCTGACTGAAGAAAAGCAAAGCCAATCACACTCGAGTGACTCTCACATCTCAAGCTCTGTAAGAGTAAGAGGAGAAGAACTCAGCCCCAACGAGCTCCCGTTCTTTAATTACGTTGAAGAATCAGCCCCCCACAGGCGGCAAGCCATCCCGCCTCGACGAAAATTCAACCATCGGCCACAACACTCCAAAGCGAGAGATAAGTCCTCCAGCGACATCCGGCAATCCATTATACCTCCTATCATGTGAGTTAGAAAGAAAATTTATATTCATATTGCGATAGAAGAAGTTGAGTACGTCTTCAGTTTTAAAGGGGAGTAGAAACCATAGTTCGTGAACCTAGGTCATATTTGCTTGTAGACGAGAGTACGTTAATTTAATGTTTAAAGCTAATCAAATAGAGTCGCGATAAAAATACTAATCGGCATTTGGTATGTTCACGGGAAGCCTATTTGTTTATTTTTGTAATCATATCCATGCGATAGGAACAGATGCCAAACATAGAAACGTGTTAACTGTTTGTTTGATATAGTTAAGTGTTTGATTTAAAATATATGTT
Source organism: Ceratothoa steindachneri (assembly GCA_963969495.1). NCBI lineage: Eukaryota > Metazoa > Arthropoda > Malacostraca > Isopoda > Cymothoidae > Ceratothoa > Ceratothoa steindachneri. The sequence continues at coordinate 140,731,609 of OZ018323.1, read as the reverse complement.
TATGTTGGTATAATCTGGTGTTTCCTCTTTTTCTTACGTGTTTAAATAGCTCTTTCTTAAGAACATAACTACCGAATTAGCGCTCTCAAAACAAAGCCTACTTCATCATAGAAGTAACTCACGCACCACAAAGCATACCGCTACGAAAAGGGTGTCAAAGAGTATAGTGATCAAAAAAGAGCCATACTATCACAGACAGCTACATGTCAAAAGGTCTTTCATTGCAAAACTTGACAAGCTTATTGACATCCTAATTTGCTGTGAAATTGGCTGCAAAAACAAAGGTCACATTAGGTGCACATGCCCTACGGAGATGAAACTCCATGTGTAGAACTTGCTTTCAATAAAGATCAAAGAAATAGCTTTCCTTTTATTGAACCCTATCAGATTGGCTTTCCAGAAAAACCTCAGATTAAAAGGAAGGAAGTTATAAATTGACATAAAAAATACCAAGCATACCTTAAACTTGCATTAAAAAGCTACCCTACACCTCATCAGAAATACGTAATGTTGCTATTCATATCATCAAATATGGTGTTTTCCTGCGTGCCAAAGCTGATATCACCACTGCTTTCTTTATGGATGCTGGCATGATCGCTGAAGAGGACAAGATAATTATAGTTGATCACAATAAATTCAAGAAGGCATAAGAAAATGATATGGGATCCTAGATAATGAATTTGATAAACTTTGTAACAAAGATGAAATGAACTGCATATTCTATGACGGCTGTTTTGATAAAACTAAGTTATGCTGAAATTAGACAATTCTGATTGTTAGTTCTCCAGCTTCATCAAAGTGAAGCATGTTTTTGTGGGCAATGAGCCAGGCGGAAGCTATATCTACCACTTCACTCGTTATAAAGACTCAAGGAGTAAAATATATGCAGAAGTTATTGGTAATAATCTTGTATATTACAAATTAAAAGCATGCAGGCTATTGGAGGTGATTCTATTAATGTTAACACTGGTGAGTAGCGTAAGTCCATGACTAAGGAAGAATTCAAGCTTTCAACTACATGATTTTCTTGGTTTTCTTGGTTATCGATGCGAAAATTGATCAGAGCACTGGATGGTATCTTTCATAAGTGGAGAAAAACTTTTGGCAAGATGATAGACACTAAAAACAGAAATTAAAATCTATCTTTCATACACTAAACTTTCATTTTGTCAGCCTTCTACTTTACTCTGACAATGCAGCAAAGGGTCTCTCAACTGATCAAACGTAAGGGTATAGGATCACACACGCCAGGAGGATAGGAGAAATTCCGACGGATCTGGCCCTATTTGAAATTGGTCCAGTGAGCTATACTAGGTGATTGACAACAGCAAACAGGCTTTGTCCCTTTAAGTTTCAAAACATGTCCTTAAAGATAGAACCCTCAATAACTTAAGGCTTATAGTGGAATACATTTGTTGTCTCTATGTGGAGGAGTTCCACGTGGAATTTCATTTCCAGCACGGAAGTTTCATGTGCTGGAGAAGATTCTGTTAAGCTTAAATTAGTAAGCCTACCCCCCCCTCTTTATACAAGCGGTAGCCTCGAACCGCATCCACCACGGTCCATCTTTACACGGGTTAGAATAGGCTCGGCAAAAATATTCGAGACCATTCAAGAGTAGAGCTGTTTCCCACTAACGCGCTCCCCTCCCCCTCGCGAGGAGAGCCTCAGACGTATATAGTGCTTGTTTCCCATGAGACCGAAACAAAGTTTAGAAGTCTCGCCCGGACCCAAGAAGATTCCCCTAGTCCCAGGTCAGGTGCTAACAACAAAGCAAAGGGACAGCTGAACTATTTGTGTATTGGAATTAGCCCCAGCCAGTGAGGTAATTCCATTTAACGATCGCTACCGAGTGATATTTCCGACTTCTCTCATCAACTCCTGTCGAAGCCCTCCTCGTTCGCCACCCGTTTTTGAGGAGCCAAAATACTCTCCCATGGATCGAACGTTACCCCCTCCCTTTTTTTGGGAGAACCGTCATCACTTAAAGTTCTCGCTCAGAAGTTTTGAGCGGCCTCGCCTCACGTGCAGAAGACATCCGTGAACCCTTGCGTCGTCTCACCCGGAATCTTCCGTAAGCCAACCCCTCTCACCCTTTCAGTAACCCATTTGCGTTATTTTCCCCCATTTGAATAGTCTCCTGCTGTAATACATTAAATTTTAACTTCATAGTCTGATGTATAACTACAATTCCCCCCCCCCCCTCGTTTACCGATGTAATTTTGCCCAGTAATTCTCCGATGTAATTTTGCCCATCAATTCTGTCATTATTTTTTTGTAAATAAAATTATATTTTTGTAGATGCCTCTTTAAATACCTTAAGCTTTGCCATTGCCAAATATTATACCTGACCTCGTTGCACTCTTATCTAGTTGTTTCGCCCGTCGAAACTCGTGGTGTTCCGTCCCTCTTGTCAGTTCGCCTTTAAGTTATTGGTCCCTCCCTCATAGATATGATATGGTATTAATGCAATGTAATGTCATACCACGACACTCTACTACCAATGTTGGTTCAAGCCCAAAGTAAAACATTTATGGATGCAAGGCCCGCGCCATATTTTGTTTCAGCTGCCGCTACTTAATCTGCAAAAAGGAGGTAGTGGATGATGTTTAGCCAACTTCAGCGAAATTATAATCTAGACAGTCTTGTACACAGATGGAGCGATGAGAGGAGAGCTGCTGTCCAAAAGATTTTTTACGTGAGGGTGGAGATGATCACACATTTGTAGATCCTTCTCTACGTCTCAGAAAGAGACATTTATCAACCCGTGTTTATTCATTGTTCGAGCTGACAGAGGGGTCTGGCGAGGTATTCAAACTTACCTTGAAATTTAAACTGCTACAGTGTAATTAAAGAATTTCCTTGACAAACTTATTCAAATTCCACAGTGTTCTTGTCATGCTCAGTGAATAGAGAGGTGTATGAGAAATGAAAGGACTATATCACAGGACTAAATCAGAGGACAAAAAGCAAGTCGGCGGCTGATGTCCAAGAACGAATCAAATCCAGACTTGATGACACTTGCTTACTTATTATTTTACTGATGTCATCTCTTTCTAACGTTGTATGATGACATGGCTGTGCTTTCTGATTACTTGGATATGTTAATGCATTTCCTGCCATTTTTAAACCTTATACAATAAATGTTGTTTGTTTACAACACTATATGAGGGGATTTATAAGCTAAATGTTGAGCAATCACAAAAATAATAGCATATTGGAATTCTTCACAACCAAACATATTTTCAGAACCCCTCAGTGAAGGAAGTAGCAAATTTTTGTTTTAAGTTCACAAATTGACAGACCCTCATGTTATGGTATAAAGCCCTCTTATGAATTGTTCGGTCATGAGCTGTCAGGTTATGCGTTGTCCCAGTGGGTATAAGTTGTCTGGGTATAAATTGCCAGGGCATGAATTATATGATATTCGTTGTCTGAGTAAAACTTGCTTGGGCATGAGTTGTCCGAGGATCAGATTCCTGGGTATGAATTTTACAGGTATAATATGCCCGGGCATTAGTTTTACGGGTATGATTTGTCCGGTTATGATTTCTCCGGTATGAGTTGCCCTGAATGAGTTCTCTTGCTATTATTTGTCCGTATGTGAGTTTTCAGAGTTGTCCGGGTATGACATGGCCGGGTATTAGTTTTACTGGTATAATTTGTCCGGTTATGACTTGTCCGGGTATAAGTTGTCCGAAAATGAGTTGTCTGGGTATGAGTTGTCCTGGTATTACTTACCGGACTGGGTATGAGTATTTTGGTCAGAATATTATCGGTAGCAATAGCTGTAGACTTAAATGGCCGTACTAAATAAGTAAGATTCGTATTTTCGCTTACAACGAAGTGCCTGTCAACGAGAACATCTCTGCTTAAACGTTTCTAACGAAAAATGTGTACAAAAAGTGGTAAAGTTTAAGTAAATGTGAATGTTTGGCTTTTGTATAGGCTAATATCCTTCTACCGGCAATCAATATTGGAGGGTGCACCTTCCTCCAGATGTTAGCTCCAACACAGATTCCCCTCTACACCTCCCACTTCCTTTCGTAAGGCTAGAGTTCAACGAAGACTCGCATTATGATGACGCCTCACCGCCGGGGCCTTCGATCACCCCAACATATTTCATTTTTCCGAATAAGAAATTGCAAGTTAAAAAAAATCTGGGATTGACTGAAAATAAAAAGAGGGAATGAAAAATATATAAAAAGATATAAGATAAAAATTATGGTTTTGAAGTTTTGATATTGATTCGGGAAGAAAGATTATGTCAATCTGGATTCACCCATATAAAACTGGAAATCATGTCTCTGTCTCCATGGTAACCAGGAAAAATGGTTATTCAAAGTATAGGGTCCTCTATGGCAAATTTCATTGCGATGGCTTTCAACATTCAATAGAGGGAACAGCAACTGCAAAGAGGCTATTTGGAAGGGATAGAAGGCTGGCTAATTCTTCCATTCGTCCACATGAAAGTTCATTCTTCGCCAAGCACCAACACCGCTTAATCTCTCTATCACTTCTGGAAGCTACTTCAATCTCTCTCTATTCTTTTATATGTATATATATATATATATATATATATATATATATATATATATATATATATATATATATATAACATATATATATATATATATATATCCTAAACATTTTCACCAACTCCACCTTCATCAGCTTATTTACACCTCACTCATCTCAGACATTCTGTGGGAGAAGCCCTCTTTGGGGTCGCTTCTTACTTTGAAGTAAATAAAAATCTAACAAACCAGCACCTGACGCCTATTCAACATTTTATTGCACGAGCTTTTATAGCGCACTATCTAATGGAAGGCACCAAAACATACCTAAATATTACAAAATCCAGTTTTCTGGTACCTTTGCCTTGTTCGAATTTATGAATGCCATCATTTAAGTAGATGTGGAAATCTCTCACAGTACGCTTGTCTACAATTACTACTTCGAGAGAATGCCACCACTACTTTGGCATCTTCATAAATCCATATAATTGAGTGGTTTTATATTAAAGGTATTCTTTTAAAGTTTGTTATAGGGTTTTATGGGTAATTTTATATCCAATAATTTTATATCTAAGCATTAGACGGATTGATTTGTATTTGAAAGTAGTTTTATTAGTATTCCTAAAATTGTTTGTAATTTCTGTTTTATATAATTTCTTAATAATACCTATTCAATTCTATTACTATTTCTTTAAGGCTTACTTTTCTTAAAATATCAAATTTGATTCAATCTTCTGTAATTAATAGTTTCAATCGCCCTAGCATCCATTTTTCCTCTCGGGTAAATTTATAAATTCAGTACTTTGCTTACAACAGAAAGGTTTTTAGGATAAAAATCGATTTTTTTTTTATTTTCTTTAATTACCAACAACTGGAGAATACTACTTTAAACACAAATGACGCTTAACTTGTCTTGCATTGTTTGATCTTCCCTAGGAGTGGTTTTTCGTGGACTGCCCAATCTTATCGTCAATTCAACGGCGCCGGTATCCTTATTATGCGTGAAATCACTCTTTTTGAAAGATTGCTACACATCGCAATGCCATTGTTATCCCTTCATTTGGTCGACATTAACTTGATTTGTCTTTTTGAGAAATAGTTAGTACCCTCATTTTCAGTCTATAAAGCACTTATGTTACTCAAATTTCAGGCTGAAAATACCTACTCATAAATATAAAACTTTTTAAACTCTTTATTTATCTACATAAAGGAAAATATTAAATTTTATAATAAAAATTTAATTTCACTACATGTTTCGTATATTTATGAGACTTGATAACCACTCTATTAAAACGGTAACAGTCCCAAAATAGAAGAAAATAATAACATAATCAAATGCGATAATAAATGGATTAATTACAGAATTCAAGGGAACTATTGTTCACTTTGTTTCCTCGTTGTGAGATAAGACCATTGATTAAATTCGAGAGAATTTAATAGATTCGTATTGAGCTTCTTGAAGCAGTGAAGGGTTTTATTAGTATTTTCGCAACCAAGTGAAATTAGAAGAGACGTGAAGAAGTTGATAGAGGAGTGGGATTAATAGGAAATAAAGAAATTGCCGCAGGATAGTCGTTGAGATCTCGATCACAGAGGCAGCGTGATGCTGAGATGCCGACAAATAAAGTGCGCCCTCTGCTCCTCCAATCTCTGGTGTAAAAAAGATTGAAGTGGAACATCTTTATGCCACTGAAATTTAAAGTATTCTACTCAACAAATGGCCAGAAATTAAATCGGCATTTTTTGTAATTCAAGCCTTATCATTATGCAACTTATTAGTGCTTAATTAAGATGAAAATTCATATAATTTACGATTGCTATCAAACTAATTTAAAATGGGAAAGGATTTCCCACCGTTTTAATATTTTGTTTTGAGTAAAACCCATCGGACTGATATTAAAATATTTTAATATTTTATTACTCAAACTGAACAGCAAAATACTATTTTGAGATTATAGAATAAAAATGTCTTGAAATTAAGTCTTCAAGATTTATTGCATATGTAATCATATGGCTTAACGAGTCTAAAAAGGGGGAAAGGGTGTCAGTTGCATTTTTAAATTAGTGAGGGTAATCTCACGTTCCTGAAATTTAAGCCAATTATTTTAAATATAAGGAACGATTTTAAGATGTAAAGATGGAAAATATGGACGTGTTTTCGTAGAGACATCAGAAAACTTTGGCCACTCCTGAGCTATTCCTATCTCTGCTCCTTTTAGCAAGTTTATTATGAGAAATCTTTATTTCAGGCTTCGGGGCGTAGTGCAGTATTTGTTTGATCTTCAATTGGGTTGGTTCTGAAATGTATACAGGAGAAGCCTTTTGAGGTGTGTTTGATTTTTATTACCCAAACAATTGGAGTTGTTTGAGACAGTAATTTAACCTATATATATATATAAATAAATATATATATATATATATATATATATATATATATATATATATATATATTTATATATATATATATATATATATATATATATATATATATATATATATATATATATTCAAATTCGCATATTTAACTGCTTGTGCTGCTCTTTATAAGTATTTATTTGTGAAGGTCTATAGTAGTCCAGTTTGCTTTCAGTAAATAGAGTTGTTAAGAGTGCCGGCTGCAATCCTTGTCATCCTTATCATTTTAATGCTATTATTTTTTTTTAATTTTGTACTCTTTCTCTTCTACCTTTCTTCAAAATTATCATTTTGTTGATAGTATTTCCTCAAATCTCATATTTGAATAAAATTAGTTTTGGTTATGAATGGCTGAATTTTAATCACCTACATCTTTATTTATCTTGTATCCCCACTTTAAAGACATTTATTTTTAATTGAAACAAATATAAAATGATTGTCATTCACAAATTTAATATTTGTTGCCATAAAAGTTATAAATATCAACTAATCACAATAGCAATAACGTGAACATTAATAAAATTAAAACATTTAGAATAAAATTTTAGCAGTATATTCACAAATATATTTATAAAATTCTAATGTTTACAGTGAGTTATATTCTATATAAAATTTACTATTTCTATATCCATTTCTCTATAATTTAATTTTTTAAATGTCTGATTTAACCCAAATAACATAGATTATATTTTACTTTCCTTTAGTTAGTAATTGTATTTCAGCAACAAAAAGCCCAGAAAATGTAAACATTCTGCAAATATTATTTGTTACATCTGAGGTTCGCTGTCACTGAAAGAGTGAGAATGGCAACAAGTGAATTTCCAAATAAAGTTGATCAGCCAGACAATTGCTTTGCTCCTTATTTTTGTATGTATGCTGTCCTATCCTTTAGGTAACTGTGACCATGAGCTGAGTGCACTTGCCTGGTACGATTCAACGAACTGCACTTTCTACCTAAAAGATCTCACTGATAGGTTGCTACCATCCCCTCAGCTTTTCTATCAATTATAAGTCACTCATAAGGCTTAATATATTGTTTCCTTCGAAGGCCTGTTGTTTCTCCCTTGGAAAATATTTACAAGATGGAGCTACTTCTCTTCCAATTAATCCTGCGCGCAGTCGTCTGTGCAACCTTTATATATTCACACTTGCTTACCTAATCAATGGATGAGGTTATCTGTGCCTTGTGGCGAAATTTACTCAACATATCCATAATTTATAAGAATCGGAAGGTAATAAAATAAGTATTCTGGTTTTATGTAAATATTGACGTCTGTTGATATTTCTTTATGAATTGGTTTTGTTTAAAGTATCGAGAAATATTCAATGGTTAATTATTATTATTCTATATTTTCCTAAGAGAAAATGATTGATGACATTTAGGCCATAAATTTGACAAAAAACTTTTGTTAAAGATAGTCATAAATTACAGTCAAGTTAAAGTTTATGAAATCGCCACACTTTACACTAATTTGGTGGTTTCAGGCTCAAATTCAACCAGCTTTTTTTTCAATTCTGTATCCAAAAATCACATGGACAGAATCAGAGAGAACTGAGGAAGTTAAATATATACTCTACTCTCTGGAAGATGCAAGAATAAAGATTAATTGTTGTTGTTTTATTATTACTCAGCAGTAACTACCATTGAAGGATTATCGAGATCTAAAAACAGTTAACTACAAAAATAAAGTTATCGATTGTTAATAATTCGCTGCTGTATAGACTGAATGAAATTTCTGTGGAATGCGCAGATGAAAGAAACGGTATTAAGTGCAGGGACGATAAATTCTCGATGATGCAAATGAGGAGAGATGAACTTTTCCCTCAGAGGGAAAATTATTGGAAAACTTTCCCTTGATGGTATTAGTAAATGATTTCTCTGTGCAAGATTTTGCGTGTCATTGATGCAACCTATGGCCTAGTAATTTATGTTTGTAAGTAAAGTTTAAAGGCGAGTTTTGTTTTATCCATTTTAACCTAGTATAACACTCTTCCTTGCTTGGAGAGGGTTGTTTCCACTTATCCTAATACTTGGCGGAAACGAAAGGGATTAGATTAAATCCGTTCCAAACTCCGGCCAGATTAACGTAGGGAGCAGCGTTCAGCCAAAATCCTCCGCAAAGGGAACTTTGCCTTGTCGTCCTCGCCTCAAAACAGGAAATTGGACCCAAAATTCCTTTCTGGTCCCTTTTTATATGCATGTATAATATGCTAATGGGTATGATACAAGGTAATGTCATCCTCACAAGTGTTTACCAGACCTGAAATTACAAAATAAAAGAGGGAAAAGACGCGAAAAAAAAGAAGCCGTCTTTTCATTTTATAAGCAATGCACCTCTATGTGAGGTGGCGCTCTCTGTCCTGGTTAACCTACTGGTTCGAGGTGGGAAATCTTAAGGCAATTAATTTGGACAGTCTTTTTTTTCCTCTTTCTTATAATTAGGTAAAGTGTAATGACCTTCTTAAAAATTTAAAGGCCTATATGTTGCTTGTTGTAACGGCTTTTTATGTATAACCCCAACAAGTATTTAAGATGCGTGGAGTTTTTTGTGAAATCAAACAATATATTTTCCTTTGCTCGAGGTTGACCTTAATAGCCCCATAGTAGGCATGCAAGAAGTGGCAAAATTAGAAGGAAAGATAGAGTAAGATGTGGTCTCCATTAAATCACCGGGCATTCGCCGGAGACGCGCCAAGTTATTATTCTTTCCACGATTTTCTTATTCCCAGGAGGAATAATTAAAGTGCCTTTACCCAGGAGATTGTGGATGTAGCTTTTTCAAGTGTATATATCTATGTTCAATCAAGATGTTACTTTCAGTGTACAATACAGTAGTTTTAATGTACCTAGTGTAAATTTCACAGATTTTCCTAAAATAGCAGAACCGTTAATTGCGCCGCAGTCAATAGTAATGGTTGACGGGACTACAACCTCTACCAACCAAGAGGATATGAAATTGTGACGGATCGGGAATTTATGGCTCCCGTGCCACCACAATCAAAGTTAGAAAGCATCGATGCTCCAGCAATCACAATGTAAATTATTTTGTAGACCACAAAACGAAATGCTTGTTAAAATATTTAACTATGGGATTTCTAGTAACTACTATTCTAGATAACTTTTAGTAAAAGCTATTCTAGATTACTTTTAGTAACTGATATTCTAGGATAAATGTGTAGTTAACAAATTATGGGCAAATGTTTCTTACACACCACCATCCAGCACCCGTAAAGGGAGATCAGCGTCATACGTTTGAGTCCATTTGCTCTTTCCCCGAAATTATTGATAAGGGTTTTATATTATTTCCCTTTGGCTTAAATTTGAGGTTAAATTTGAATGTTTTTGTATATGTATTTATTGCACCAAAGATTAGAATTCAAACAGAGATTAGAATGATTGTCACTGAGTCGAGGTATACCTGTGAAGACTAGCTCGGCGCTCAGAGTCTTACACAATTACAGGCAGATAGCAGGCCACAGGTCGCTTGAGTTATGTCTGGGCGATTAATACAGAGTGCGATTGACAGTTGACCGGGTTTAGATTAATGGCTTGCCAAGTTGCAGTTCAAAGAATATATAAAGACGATACCCCCTAAAATATAATTTTAATATATATAACAAAAGGGAGCAATTTCTCTCTCTCTCTCTATATATATATATATATATATATCAATATATATATATATATATATATATATATATATATATATATACAAAAGGGGAACAAATTACTTATGGTGGTTAAATAAATTATGTGAAGATTAACAAGGTATGTCTTGGGATGACCATACACGATCGCTTTACCTTCAAGCGCGGGGGAATTGGATGGGGGGGTGGAAAACAACGGCTCAGATCTTCAAGAAGATACTTCGGGGAGTCCTGACTCGAAGGACTTGAACATGAGGTTAGATTACTTCGTGATAAAGAATGAGATTTTCTCTGCTCCAGAGAGACGTAGTCTCAACTCGAGACGATTCTGCTGATCGGCAGCGAGTCTCATCTCGAAACAACGGGAATCTTGAAGGGGTGGTGAAGATGAATGGGCCGGACAACTCTCCGAGAAGAGGGGGGCTCGATAGGTTACCCCTGAATAGGGGCCAAAGCTTAACGAAGGTAGATCCACTGACGAGATGTTTGACGACGTACGACGACGAGTTACGGGAGTTCATGGGAAACAGACGGTAGTCTCCTCGAGAGATGGTGAGCTTCGGGTTAAATACCCGGGTAGCTGCTTTGATAGACTGCTAAGGGCCTTGCAGTCCCTAAGGCATTCTTGGCGCGAGTCTAAGCAAACACAATTCATGATAACACGTCGTTCCAGACGATCAAACTTTCCTCGCGATATGGGAGTAGGGTTAATACGGCCGCCCACGGCTTTATCGCAGGGGAGGGGGGACGATTGGCGTCTGAACGCAAACACAGCTGGGACGGGTGTTAAGCGAGTGACGGATTCTTCTTCGACTTTCTAAAATTCTCACGCTGGCTCACATGCTCTTGAGAAAATATAAGGGTATTTCACAGGGGCTTCCTCTCACGATGATCCTTCAAGGGTATTCCCTCAAACACTGGTAATCCCAAATAGAGGGGGGCAATTTCATGGGAAAAAATTAAAGGTCTCGGATTAGAAGGGTCTTTTTAAAACAAACTAGCGATCATAGAAACCGTGAAGAGCAGAGGCGATGAGACCAGCTTAGGGTCAGGAGTTGATGACGATTAATATAGCATTTTTTCATTTCAAAACCTTTCGACCTTTCTCTTGAAAGGAGGGACCTTTGACCTCGCGATGATTGCGTGCCCTCTAGGCTCCAGCGCCGGCAGGTGTATTTGTGGCTGTATATCTCAAATAGAATTTCCCTTTCCATATGTTCAACATGCACAATAGGGTATCCTGGTTAGTTCTCTTACACCTGGTACCTTTGCAGCTGCTCGCCCTTTCGGCCTCAATTCTCTCTCAACTACAAGTATATTGAGATTACCAGATTCATAGATTACTATATTCCTTCTCTACATTATATTTTACCCATTTGGCCTCACTTTCTTTACAAAACTCCTATTATTTATTTAATTAGGGGGGCTTTATTTCGCAGACTAGTCGCCGAACGGCATTCGTCCATACATCAGTAGTCGGACCCGGTGGTAGAATGGGTCACGCATCCCTTTTGTCTCCAATCTAAGGGGTTAGTTTTAATATGCTTGCATCCCCTTTCCTTTTCATAATTGCAAAGAGCTTTTTATTTTTTTATTTCTCCTTTTACCTATTCGACATTGTATGGCAAGTAAGATGGACGATTGGGTGCCTTCCAAGTCCCAATCCCTCGTAAAGACACCCCTTGCTCCAATCTCTCCAGTAGTATTCCCGTTCTCTATCTTCCGTGCATTTTTCTCCCTGTACCATAACCACTTCCTTATACACTTATCTCCATCCTAACAAGAAGCGGGAGATGCACTCGTCGGTTTTCTCTTCTCAATTTTAATTACCCTGAATCGAAGTAGACAAATAATTGGGTGAAAAATGGCGTTAAACTTATTTACGTGTTCGTTAATTGAGCGGAGAATTAAACAATACAATTTCGGTATCATTTAGATTAGTTTAATTTCATCTAGTACCCATAGTCGTTTTTTTCCTACTACAACTCAGTTTCCCCTGATCATTAAAGTTAATAGCCGGATAGCATCTCGATCCGGCCCAATTTTACGACAGCTGTCATCTGTGGTCACGCTAGGCTTAGTTGATGGCCTCGGAGAGAAGAGACCCTTCAGGGATAATTAAAATTGAACACGGAATTGTTTATAATATTCAAATTAATCGTGACGCATCTTTAGATTTTTTCAGGTACTGTAGAATACTAAATGTAAGCAATATTTAGGTAATATTATATTAAATGCAACTAAATGAATGTAATATTAAATGGAGAATATATTAAATTAATAATAAATTAATTTAATATAAAAATAATAGCATTTTAAATGAATATTAAATGAATATAATATAAAATAAATAGCATATTAAATTTATAGTAAATGAATGCAATAATTGAGATATATTATAATAAACGCGAAAAAATAAATTCTAATATTAATAAATACTAAATGAAAATAATATTAAAGATATATATTATACTGAATGAATATTAAATGAATGTAATATCTAATGGTTTATATTAGATGAATACTAAATAAATGTAATATAAAATGGTAATTATATTAAATGCATACTAAATAGATGTAATTTTAAATATATTCTAAATGAATATGATATTAAAGAAATATTATACTGAATGAAATCTAAATATGTTTAATATTAAATAGATATTAAATGAATAATAAATTAAATTAATATTAAATTATATTATTTTAAATTAGATTATATTACTTAAATATAATATTAAAAAATATTACAATAAATAAATTCGTAATGAATGTAATAAAGCAATGTATATTTAATGAATAGGAATAAATGTAATAATAAATGGTGATGAATACTAAATAAATGTAATATTAAATATTAATGAATAGGAAATGAAAGTAATATTAAAGGAATATTATATTAAATGTATACTAAATAAAGGTAATATTAATCATCATCATCATCATCACTTTTTTATCGAAGTTCAGAAATAAATAGAAGTATCGAAATTTTGTGAGTTTTTTTAAACCTAAAGAATTACAAATGGTGAAGTTCAGAAAATTTAGAGTTTAGAGTTCCTTTTTAGAATTAATCTTCGTAGCGAAGCGCCAGCTCCCCCCGTAGGGAGGAGTGGCGAAGCCATTGCCTGATAATTATATTAAGGCTTTATAAATGAATGGGATATTAAAGAAATATCATACTAAATGAATAGTAAATAAATGTAATATCGAATAAAGCATATATTAAATTCATCAAAATGAATGTATTATTCAATGAATACTAAATGAAAGTAATGCTAAAGATATATGTATATATATATATATATATATATTTATATATATATATATATATATATATATATATATATATACATATATATATATATATATATATATATATATATACATATATATATATATATATATATATATATATATATATATATATATATATATACATATATATATATATATATATATATACATATATATATATATATATATATATATATATATATATATATATATATATATATATATATATATATTATATTAAATGAAAGCATAATGAACTTAATATACAAAAATATTATAATACTATTTAAAACTATTTAAATGTAAAATTAAGGGAATATTATATTAAATGGATACTAAAAGTATCTAATATTAAATAAATATTAAAGAAATGTAATACTAACGAAATTTGATACAAAATGATTAAAAACTAAATGTAATTTTAATTGGAGATTAAATTAAATGGATACTAATTTTTCGTAATATTAAAGAAATTAATAAATCATTTCTTAAAAGGAGATTATAATAATGGAAAACAAAATAAATGTAATATTAAATGGAGATTATATTAATTGAATATTAAATCAAGGTAATATTCAAAAGATATTATATTAAATGAATACTATATGAAAGTAATATTAAAAATACGTTATATAAATTAATACTAAAGCAAGCTAATATTAAATTAATTTTATAATAAATTAATTCTACATAAATTTTATATTTAATAAATATTATTCTAAATTATTCTAAATTAAATGAATGTAATTTTAAAGCCAGATTATATTAAATGAATATTAACTGAATGTAATATTTTATACCTACTTAATGTAATAATAAAGAAAGCTTATAATAAATGAATAATAAATAAATCTTACATTAAATAGAGATTATATTAAGTGAACACTAAATAACTATAATATTAACTGTTGATTATTTTTGATAAATACTAAATCAATGAAATATTGATGAAATATTATACTGTAATATTAAAATAATATTGAAATAATATTATATTATATGAATACTAAAAGAATGCTAAATGAATGCAATTTTAATGGAACATTATGCTAATTGCATACTTAATAAGGTAATACCAATTCATTACTAAATATATGTAATATTAAAAGAGATTCTATTTAATGAATATTAAATTAATGTAATATTCTATGTAAATTAAATTAACTGAATACTAATGAATACAATATTAAAGGAATACTATATTACATGCATAATTAATGAATGTAATATTAAAACAATATCATATTTAATGAATACTAAATGGATCCAATTTTTAATATTATAAGTATTATATCACGTGACGTAGCGAAGTGGTTTCGTTTCCCTTTACTTTTCTTGGAATTTTTCAATCCAGGTAATAATAATAGGTATGATAAATCTGATTTGGTCGTAATTAATGTATTTTCCCTAAATCAGTTATCTCTGTTTTCTACCTTTTCAGTTAGTTGTCTATCTACCTATTCCTTTATCGATCTCTCTACTTCAAATCCCCTTTGACTGAATAAAAATCAGGTCGGAGGATTAACCATTTTAATTTTTAATTTTCAACTTTGTATTTGGCACCATCTTGGCCGCAACATAAAAGGATAAGTGACCTCGGGGCCTCAATTTCCGAAGGATGTCTTTCACGCTTTTAACCTTTTCCTATCTTCACCACTTTTATTACACATCTTTCCTTACAAACTTTATGTGGTTTTCGCTTATATTTAAACCAATTATGGGTCATTTTCGAAATTGTCCCGGCAGCGAATTAGGCATGCAAGGCTATCGCAAGGTTAGGTTAGAATAGGTAAAATATGATTAGAAAAAGGCATAAATAACAATAAAATGTATTTATTAAGAGGGAAATATGACTCGAACGTCATAGCTGGACCTGTTCCGATAAAGATCCCAAATGATAATTTTAAAAAGTCAAAGCACTGAATCTATTGAAGAAATATTTGTTGTCTGCTACTTTCTAAGTCATTAATATATATATATATATATATATATATATATATATATATATATATATATATATATATATATATATATATATATAATATATATATATATATATATATATATATATATATATATATATATATATATATATATATATATATATATATATATATATGGAGAGAGAGAGAGAGAGAGAGAGAGAGAGAGAGAGAGAGAGAGAGAAAGAGAGAGAACGAAAGAGAAAGAAAGAGTAACATAGATAGATATCATTGCTTATATATAATTAAAGCTCAAAATAATGAAGGAAATACAGGTTAAAATACACTTTCATCCAGTTACCATATAACAAAGGCTTATTTTTCCTTACCATCTCATTAGTAGCGTTCTAGGATGTTCGGTTCTCTGACTGGGATGACCTTAAATAGGCCTTAGCGACTTTTCTCTTCCTCTACGTTATTATATGTTAATCCCCCCCAAGTTACTTTCATTAGCTGTTTTTATATCCACATTAGTTCGTTCTACTAATAATAGACTTTATTGAATTCACTATGGTATTGTCTTAAACAGTAAAAATAACTATAGCTTAAACAAAGAGGTATAATTATTCTCTGTTCATTTGGCGGATTATGTATGTATCAAATATCTTAAGAATATGTAATCGAATTATATTTATTTAGTTCGATAATGTATTAATTTAATATTCATTAAGATTAATAAGGAATTTAAATAAGGTTAGAGAGCGAATGAAACCGCGAGAAATAAGAATTAGGGTATACTATCACAAATGATACAATATGAAAGAAAATGAAACTTCAGGGCAAACTTTAAGTTATATTTGCCTTTTGCTCTCAAATTCGATCTTAATAGTTGCGATTGAGATAAAAGGATTATTCTCCCCACTTTTATGTTAATCAGTTTCAGAAGTAAGTCATTAGTCTTTAAAAGTCGTTCTGTTTAACAAACTAAAGGGGTTTTAAAAGATTGGCAAACTCGATCCACATAACCGAGGTTTACTACAATTTGGTAATTTAATTCTTAAAGAATTTATATCAAAATTTATGGCAACAAAACGTCTACAAAATATAACCTTTTATAAACATAAGAAAAAGGTTTTATCCATATTTATTTAAAATCTTGGGTCCAACAACTTCTAGCAAATTCTATTCTTCCTCTCCCTTGCCTTGTGGCAGCTCCTCGAGATTAATAAATACGTAATACTCTGAAGGACCCCGAGGTTACAAGTTTAAGGGTGCTCGATGTTATTAGTGGGTCAAGAGTATAGGGGCGCCGAGCGTTTTTGTAGTATGCTTCGGCGCAGAAGAGAATTCGTTTGACCGCTGGCTTTGATATCAGATAGACTAGGTTTACCGAAAGATTGATATTAGTTAGATAGGCCTGGTTCACTGAAGGTGTTTTCGTATTTGCGTCTAGAGAAAGGACTTCGAAAGGACGCAGCGAAGATAACTTTATTCTTCAAATTAGCCTACTCAAACGGGGCGAATAAAACGTATCTAGGTGTTCGCGGTCGGTGAGTAGGCTTCGCCAGGCCTACATCACGATGGATCAACGAGGAGAGGGAGTAATAGATTCTCTACATTTTTAACTCATGACTGTTGACTGAGGAGCTAATTTCAGGAGATAAAGTCTTTGTTTCACGACTGAATATCGTAGTCTTTCACTATGCAAACAATGGCCGCTGCTAATGAACCAATGACCGATGTTGTTGTGTTTTCAGTCTGCACCTGCATCCCAGGCTTTGTTTAAACAGCTGACCTTCTATCGCGGCAATGGAACGACCTTTGTATCTTTGTGTGCATATATTTGCTCAGGAGTCCACTTGAATCGCGCGTTGTTGATGAATTAATTGCTTTCCCTCCATTGAATGATATAACAGCATTGAATGATGTTCATTATATATATATATATATATATATATATATATATATATATATATATATATATATATATATATATATATATGTATATATATATATTTCATTTCCTAATTCTCTTTTACTTCTTTATTTATAACTTGTTGAATATTATTTTTTAATTTACAAAAATAGCCGTTTAGGATTGTATAGATCCCCCGAGCGTCCATGTGTGGAGTTTCTCGCTGGGCCTATTAAACCATACAATTTCAAAGCCAAAAGCCTACCGCTACAGGGTCA
Source organism: Ceratothoa steindachneri (assembly GCA_963969495.1). NCBI lineage: Eukaryota > Metazoa > Arthropoda > Malacostraca > Isopoda > Cymothoidae > Ceratothoa > Ceratothoa steindachneri. Next base: position 140,713,620 of record OZ018323.1, on the reverse strand, counting down.
AGTTTGAATACATAAATTTTAGAAGCTTACCCCAAATCGATTTGAATTCACAATATCGAACGTTTCCTGCTCTAACCACTTATTAACAAGAGGCTTGATTCCTTCAGTAATCTTATAATTCGGGACTAACGACAGATATGAATGGGTTCGTCGCTGAGCATTTTAAATAAATGAATGCGACATAAATACAAAAAATTTTGGAAAAATGCGAATTGGCAAACCAAAATATAAAATTTTAATTCTTTCCCTAGTACGATAGATAGAACTTTGTTAGGATGTGTATTAATATGAAAGAGTTTGGTGGATTACCAAGGAAGAAATATATTTAAAATGAGACCTTGAAAGGTATGAATTGTCTTAAGATGGAAGCATAGACAAACTCGGATTTATTATCGAGTGGGCACTGAAGTGCAGTAGAATCATTGATGTTTTAGTAAATTATGATGACAACAAGCCAAAGCATCATTGAATTTTTTCTTCCTATTTCAATAATCTCTCAATAGCTTCGATTTCTTGCTTCTAGTTTAACAGTTAAGTTGCTAAAATGGGTTTTCTTGTTCTTTCATGCTACCTCATTAAATCACTTCTTATCTATATATAGTATAAGAAAGACGCAAAGTTTTATTGGGTCGAAAAAATCAATGCAATTTGATCATTTGTTTATTACTAATTCGCATTTTCCTTCAAAATTTTGAATTCTCATAATATTTCTCTTTCATTATTTTCTATCTTTTCTCTGGGAAATGACGAACAATATTTATTGGAGAGCAATAGGATAATTTTCCTTAGTAAGAAACATACTATTAAATACAGGGTGCGGTGGGTAATTCGTCACCGTTCAAACTCTGAATTCCAAGAAAGTTTGTGATTTTGCGTCGGTTGTATCTTAATAATATCACAGAATACTCAGTTTTACATAGTTTGTGAGGAAATCGATACCAGGACTGAATTTAATCCGCCAAAAATTCGAAAAGGCACGAATTTCTGCTTTGGTTTCACGCCGGCAGCTCTACTGTGAAGAACTTCGAGTGCATCAGTGTTGATCTGAAGACTGTGCAGAGGATCGGGAAACAGTTGGCTGAGTCAGGCTCTGATATAGAGGGTACACTGGTTCGGAAGCCTTACTCTAATCGTTCAGATACGTAAAGAACCATCAAATTGACGGCAAGATTTAGGCGATCATTTACAACGGTCCCAAAACGTCAATCTTGTCCAGAGTCTGGGACAATGAAGTGTCAGTCTCACATTAGACCAGTTTTCTCCTGCATAAGATGACTAACAAGCGGAGGAACGTGCTCCGAATTTTATGGACAAACTCAATCATGTATGGCATTTTTTGGTTCTTCTCAGACAAGAATTTATGCCAGTAAAAGCAGGTGAACTGGCTAAAACAACTGCCGGCTTGCTGTGTTCCCTAAAGATGTACCGATAGTCATGGAGACCAAGTTTTCGTTCCACATCATGGTTTTTCGTGGGGTCAGTAGCGAAGGCAACGTTATGTCCCCGTTGATCTTCCTTCAAGGGTCTCACACTCAATACGAACTGTTACATCAAGTCCCTAGAGTTGTCAGCGTCTCCCTAGATCTAGAAAATGGCCAATACAATGTGGTATATGTGGTATCAGTACTCTGCACCATACCACACCAGCTGGCGGACCCACTCTTAGCTATCAGACCAATTTTTTGGCCACATGACTCACACATTCTTAACTTTGAACTCTCGAAAGTGAAATCTTCTAGTCTATTATTTGTGTGGCCTGGTTGAAACAGAGACCAGCAATACCTCGTGCAGCACTAAGGTGGCGCTTAAACTTAAAATCAACATCACCAGAGTTTTTACCCAATTAAAAAGAATAATAAATAATAATTAAAAGGAATTAAAAGGAATACTTAATATACAATTAAAATAATAATCAAGAATACCTGCAACAGGTCCAGATTCAGATGCCATCTAGAGGTCATGGTTAAGGCCGACGGTGACTTCCTTGAATATAATGAATAGTCTAGCAATCCTTCAAGTCTTAAAAATGCATCATTTGTCAATATATCTGTATAAATAAGATTCTGGGTCCTTTTCTTTTATAGTAAAGTTAGGCGAAAAATTAGTCACCGTATCCTATATCAATAAAGAGATATACGCTTTCCAAATCTGAATAACTTTAGAAATTAGCTAGAATTAGTGGGGTTTTTTGTTACTGGTCGAGTATTTTCACCTTGACTGCTTGCCACACGAACTACATTACGGTTTCCCCATCCTAATTAACAATTGATACAAGAACTTTGTTAGCTCTCGTAAGATATATAAATAATGTTTTGGTCAAACATCCTGGGACTAATATACATATTTATTTTTTCATTTATTTTTAATATTCAGATGATAGGAATAATTATTAATTAAAAAGTCAGTATTTCAATAATAAAAAGAGAAAACTACATTTCTTGGTGTAATAAAAAATCGCGCTCTGTTCTTGTTCCTGTAGGAGGTAAGTTTGTCCCAAGCGATTTTTTATTCTTTGAATAGGGTAAATTGATGACAAATACAAGCTAAATGAATGATTTGGGGGAATTATAATCTATTTCGTAATATCTATGACAAAAATAAATGTTGGAATCTTATTCAATTCCAGAAATGGTTTTCCAAAGAAAATAATGCCACCATTGTTTTACTGAACCAAAATGGCCTATAATGCAAGAAGATGCTTGCTTATTACATTGCATCAATGAGCCCCATCTTTTGTATCATTACTGACTTGAAAAAGACTGGCTACACTCATGTGAAGAAGTTTCTCCTGGATGTCGAAGATTTTCAAATGAAATGCATTTATTAATAAATTGAGTTTGGGCTCTATTAAGTTTTATCTATGAAAAAATATAGTAGTCTCCAAACTTTTACCCATTACTGTATATCATAGAAAAGGATAGAAACTTAACTTACTTCCTAACTTTCCTTAATTGCGTAAAAATGGATGGTTTAGTAGCATTCTGCAACTTCTCAGTTTCTAATGCCAACAGAATTAATGGAGCTATTTAGACTTATTTTTATTCAATCGAAATTCGAAACTTCATTAATGATCCTGCTTTAAAAATCACTAATGAATGTTTTAGTAAGATTTGGTTTCAATTTAAGAAACGTTTTTAGAAAGAATTTTTCATTTTTAACAGGGTCCTGGACGCATGAATATTTTGTGATAATTAGATAAGAATTCAGGGGATAAAATAGTTCCTCAATGAAATATATTAATTTATTTCCATTAACTAATGCGGCATCTTTAAAACATCCTTAGCATGTTTCGGTAAATCATTAAGCTTCATAAATAATATATAAGTAATTAGCAGAAAATTATAACATACGGGCAAATCCACATTAAGTGCTTACCAAAGAGATGGATCAGAATTGAGGTATTAGAAAATCTAGTCTCCGAATGTGTTTCCGCATAGGACCACGGTTCAAATGGTCCGTAAACTTTATGATGTCAAACCGTAGGACACGGCCCTCCTTCTCCGATTGTAAAGGAACACATACCCACAGCATAGAACCGGTGAGCTTGGGGAAAGATGGTGCTAAGGGTGCTAAGAAGCTGCCCTCCACAGTATGAGAGACTGGCTTTGTTCAAATATCTGACACATAAATCATACTATTCTCGACACACTATGTAAAATAATTTAAAGAATTTATGGAACCTTTTTCTCCTTAAGGGAGTAAAAAGACAAATAGAAGGTACTATTTAATTGTATACTGTATTTTGAATTCGTATATTGCTAGAAAAGATATATTTCTACAGTAGAGTTTTTTATACACTGAGCCTTAGCAGAAAATTAAGAAAGATAAGATAGTTTGACCATCCAAAAGCTCTATTTCTTGTGTTTCTTAGCTAGAGGATCTACTTGTAGCATTATTTAAAAATTCAAAGAACTTCTCGGAAAAATGCAAATGAAAAAGTGTAAATTTGCCGTTTTTTCAAACACTGATCACTAGTAAGTATTATAACTTACTACTAGTCAGAGTTTGAAAATAGGCTGAACCATTTGAAAATTTTTCGCCTCAACCCTCTTGACACCAAGCCTTGCGATACATTAATTTCTTGACATGTTTCTACCCGCAAAGTTGTAAGAATTCAAATGGGTTTGGAGTTTATTAATCGATTTGGCCGGAATTAATTATTTCTTCAGAAATTCCCATTTAGCATAAAAATTTGATTGTGCTAAACAATGAATTCCATAACGTGAACATCGGAGGTTTAGAATTAGCTAAACTCTTAGCTGCTGAACGTTATCGATCCTAAGGAAAGGAAAAAGGTCTTGTACCTTGCCAGGGTCTTTAACTTAGATTGTGAGCAGGCGTTGTTTCAACAGATGAATATTTGATTCATTACTTTTCTTTTTCCATCTTCCCACAGGATTATCAAGTTGTCATAGGAATATACATTCTTATGGCTACTGTACAAAAATGATGATCAACTCTAATCCTCTATTATCTGCAATCTATTGTTTCTTTTGTCATTAGAAATTATATTTTCTGACAAAATCTGACACTGAGTCGAGTATATTATGAGATAAGTAACTGTAATAACTTTAGATTTGAAACAATTAATACTATGTAATATTGTTATCGAAGCTGACCTAAATATCTTATTTTAATTATGATTCCATTTTGAGCCGACTAGGAAGTTCTGAAATATTCGCAATCAGGACTGTAAAGAGCATGAAAGAGATGCGACCCACCTCTCTCCAACATTTTTTTATATTACTAGTAAAGGTCATTCTAAATGAGGATTTAGCATTACTAGATTGGTAAGGGAACGTTTCAATATAGGTTTTTTAATTCTTTCTGTATGTAGCAGACTTAAAAATGAAACAGTCTTGACTTACAAACGCTTTTACAAGTATGTAAATACCACGTAGAGCGTTATATCGTATTCAGATGTTCTGCCTAATAATTGTTAGAAAGGTAGCAAGTTATTGTCAAACGTACTATAGTTACTCTGGAAACATAACCGTTCCATTATTTGAATACAGTGAATTGTTTGTTATAGTCTTTTGCTTATGAGTATTTAACGTTTTTATAGTATCTACCAGGATAATACTGGCCTATAGATTATTAAGACTTTTATGTAGTTTATTTTAAATCGAATTACAGTGAAGAAATTTAGACATACCAATGAAATATTACCTTCCCTTAATTATTATGCAGATAGAAAAGCTAGCAGATCTTCAAGATGTTCACTCTAAACTTTTAAAAGAGCTATTGTTACCCCATCATCCCAGTTGAGTTACCATTTTTCTTTCTATTAAGTCAAAAATTCTCCTTTTTTCTGGAGGCAATTCTTTCTTATTTATGAGAATTGCATGATGGACTTTGTTATGATATATTTCCTTTTATAATTTCCCTTTTATTCCCTGTTTGTTTGTTTTTTGTCTTTTTCTGTTCATATTTGTATTTGCTGTCGGCTAAGTTTTGGTTCTTATTTCCTCTTTTCTTTTGTTTTTTGTATTCAATTATATTTTTCAGTATTTTACTTTGTTCAAAGTTCTACTCTTAGTATTATTTTCATAAACTTAGTGAGTTCTATATAATTGATCCCTCTATAATTTTTGTCTAGGTTCTAAAAGTCTTCCGGTATCCTCACTTAATTTATTGCTCTAACATTGCTTCATTGTATTTTCCCAATAGATGAATATTGTAAAATTCATTCTTTTTGTTATTGGCGCAGGCTTTTAATGAACATTCTGTAATCAGATCATGAATTTCATCGTACTTGTTACTAGAGTAATTTGAAGGGTAATTATTTTAATCTAGCTCTCAAGTTTTATCGGGTTTGTTCTGCCTTTACTAGTTTGACACTGTCTTATTTTCGATAAACTTTGAGCGTGCTTATAATATATCTCTGGATGGTAGTTGTATTAACGGAGCTGATAACACATGTCCGCATGGCATGGAGAATAAAGGCCTCATCACTAAATACAAATTTCTTATAACTTGAACTGAAAGCAAATAAAAATACGAACTGACAGAGGGAGAAACAAAATCAGATATAGAAAAAAGAAGAAAAATTATATAATGAAATATATCATAGCAAATGCAAAGATGCAACCGATGACGATCTTTATAAATGAGATCGAATTCCCTTAAGTAAAGAATGATGAAATTTTGACACGCACCTAACAGCGCGAAAAATGATAACAGATATGAGAGGATGAGATAACAATAACTCTTTTAAAGATGTGTAGTGAAAACGTAGGTGATCAGCTACCTGCCCATCTACGCTATGAATAAGTTATAGAAAGGATCAATTGTACGGACTCGCTAAATTTATGGCAGTAATACTAAGAGTAAAACATTGAACAGAGTAGAACACTTAAAGATATAATTGAAAAAAAACAATAAAAAGAGGAAGCAACAACCAACACTTGGCCGACAACAAATAAAAATATGAAGAGAAAAAGAAAAAGACCCCTTCCCAAAAAACAGACAATCGATGACGCATTTATTCTTCTGTTGAAACAAGGCCAGTCATCCAGCTAAATTAAGATTCTTGGCACAGCACAGTGCCTCTCTTTAATCTTTAGGATAGATAAAGCTCACCACATAAGAGTTTTACGGTATTTCAAACGTCCGTTGTTCACCCATTGACTTAGAGTTACTATGTACATTACCTACATGGTGCTAAAAAATTGGTAGCACTAACAACTTATTGTGTAAAATGAGGAATTTCTAATCCACTCCTTAATTTGGGTAAAGTTTTCACCAAAAATTTATAAGGTCATCTTGAAATTTTACTAGTCTGCTGGTAGACACTTGTCAAAGAAATAATGTCTCTCTAGGCTTGAAATTAAAAATGATATTGGAAATTTTCCGAGGGTTCAGGCTTTATTCAAACTCTCAGAACTGGTAAGTAGTTATACTTGAAAACAGGCAAATTTCCCCTGATCCTCCTTTATACAAGATTTAAGAGACTGATGAATTGTAACACAAGTTCCTACCCACAAACTGTACAACCTCAAGTCGCGTCTATTGTATCCTGACTGACTTGAAAGGTGGAAATGTAGAAAAAGAAACAAGAAAAACATTTTTCCAGAATTTTGAAGTTCAAATTTGAAGAAATACTATTAGATGAGGCTCTTATCCGCCATTAACAAGGTAAATAGGTATGTAGCAGAATAAAGTCGAAGGGTGACCACCTGCCCTTCTGTACCCACGTGGTTCTGAGATCACTGCAAGGAGCTTTGAAAGCACGGCTGAACCAAGGTGAAAGTGCAGCCCACGCCGCTTATAACACCCCAAGTGTATGTGCTTAGGGACCGATTTCACCGTCTCCCATGGCCGCCTTTCAGCAAACATTCCTTCCTTTTTTTATTGATCGAAGTTCTCGAACATGCTACGCCAACCTCATCTCAATTTGCGCCCCCGAAGGAGTCATCGACTTTTCCTCAAAATCGCACGTGTGTGTGTGTGGAGGGGCAACCAAGCTATCTAAAGACACCTCGCCGAGCGTCTATATTATACTTCTACTCACTAATAGACTTACCACATACCACTGCAAACGAGTTGAACAACCTAGACCCCGATCGGAGACAACGACGATTTCGATTTGGGGACGAAAGCTAAATCGACATCCGTGAACTGTGCCATAGTCAATCGGCGAGTATCTGACGAGGATTCCCATCTCCGAAGGCCATCTACTTGTGCACCCTCATCTGAAGCGTGAGGTAACCTGACTTCCCCCACCACATTTATCGTATCCCGACTGGCCCCTTTCTTGCAACGAGCACGTAAGCAATTGTAACCGTTGCCGCCTGCAGATTGTTCTACAGTCTGGCTTACCAAATAGATCCATTCTTTATGTGCGCACTGGGTTTAAAATCCCCCTTTTTAATCCCTGACTGAACCCCACCTCTTTACTGCCCTAATTAACCCACCTGTATCTTGCGTCGACATTTGCCTCCGTCTGTGTGACCATTCCCTTTAAACACAATATCTGTGTATATTTAAATATTATTTTGTTGCAACTCCAACGTGTACCAGCTCCCTGTTAATCATTAGCTAACTTTCACTCTAAAATATTTGTTTTAACCCCTTCACTACGATGACGAAGCTGCTTTCGCTACACCTACTGTCGCGCATGTCTCCGATGACGAAAGAGTTATCGTCATGAAATGAATGATTGTTTTCTGTTCTGTAATTTTGCAGGAGTACGTTACGAACATTCCTGAGCATTACTCGAAGTGTCTTTCTTATAATGACGTCATTCTCAACTGACCAATAAAAACACTTTGTGGGCGTGGTTTGTTTAGCCACTCAAGGCGAAATCATGTTCTATGCCAGTTGTTAATTACTCGTGATTGAATGCGTAATATATAACATAAACTTTTAATTTTGTTGTATATTTTGACGATGTCTTCAAGCGATAGTGATAATTATGATGATAGTGACTTCAAACCCATGCAGAGTAACAATGAATCCACTGATAGTAGTGATATTGACACATATATTTCAAACATCGATGAAGAATGCTTCATAGTAGGCCTACTAAATAAACATTGCATTTAGGTGAGTAAGCAATAAGTCATTTTTTTATTTTATTATTTGAAAGGTATTCTCAACATGAACAAACATCATAAGAATAGGAAAAAATTAAACATAACAACATGAATAATGCAATAAATGCAAAATTTAAATTTAAATAAAATGCCGTATACAGCATCGTACGCGGGTGCCAGGGACTCGTGCGGAAGGGGTTAAAAGTACCCCACAAATTTGAAAATAAACCATCACCACTGAAGTCATAACAATTTCCCCATTCGCTTACGGTCTTCAACCAACTTCGGGCCCAACCCTTCCCCCCTCTCCAAATGCACCCACGTATATATATATATAGAGAGAGTCTGGCCATTCTACGACAAGGTTTCACCTGCTATTACCGTACACCAGCACTGTAAATATTATCTTCTCACGATAAGGGATGCATGGGAAAGGCCCGTCTTTCAATGGCGAAGTTCTCCCTTGATTTACACTGGCAACCCTCTTGCCAAGTTTACACTGGATAACTTGCAACCTTTTATATCTTCAACTGTTTTACATTAACTCTTTCTCTGATCATTTTCATCATTATTATTTTCGGGATAACTTAATTTTCGGGGGAGAGTGATTTCATTGGAATAATGAGAAAAATGCTGCAGCCACCTATATCACACTACGGGTCTTTTATCCAAAAATTCAGCAGGAGATCTTGGCAATCAGAAAGAAGAAGAATTTATCCGAAGACGATAAACGCTCGATTCGTGTCATATACAAAATCTCGCCTTTGTAGTCAATTATGAGTATATTCCAAGCCAGATATAAATTTACCCTGTAATATTTAGGGTTTACGCAAATATTTTAACGTTAGGAATTTTTATAGCGAAGGAGAGCTTATTTAAAAGTTTTGGGATGTTTATTATTTTAAAACATTTCAGGCGACATATTTTAACAGGGATTTGTGGCTGAAAGATTTAATTTTGTTAGTCACGATTAATAGAGTTAAGTCAATAAATCAGCTGCATTGTCATCCGTTTGAACTTCAGATTTATCTGTGTCGAAAGATTTTGTGACCTGAGTACTTATTCTTATTTTCTGAGGGCTGAATCATTTGCCCATTAGCCTAGGACCTTATGAGATAAGATCAGCTAGACAAACATATATACCTTATCAAACTCAGCAAACCAAGGTTAATTAAAGCCATGATTAACTCTTTCAAATCAAGTAGATTAAAGAATCTTGCTAATTATGTTTTATTTAGGGGAATTTTTGAAGAGAAGCAGGAAACTTCAACCCGAGATAGATAATTGGCTAAGAATTCTGAAACATTATTTCTTGAAGGAAAAAATATTATCTACTAAGAAGATTTTCTTAGAAACGCTTTATCCACCCATCAGATAGAAATGCACATTAGAAGTTATTAAATGGAAATTACTATAAAATTATTACTAGTGAAAACGACCCAAGGACATAAGAAATCCTAAATTGTGCATCTTTGTATATAAAAGACCCAGAACATGACCTCGAAGATGGTAAGGGGACGAAATTCTTTTAGTGGAAAGAGTAACGTGGCGGAGGCGAGTGATGAACTATGTTCTGGAATGATGGAATTGGAGCGATTGGTTAGAAAACACGCTCACATCGTATAGTATATATTAACAAACAACAGGTTGGAATTCTTCTTGGTTGTCTTACGTCAGGTGGCTCTCAGCTCGCTTAAATGAAGAGCATCTTGGAGGTTGAACGAAAGTTGGCTCTTGGCTTGGAGCGAGGGTGGCAGCGAGGTTTGTGTAAATGACAATCCATATGCCTTGCTCATCCTTCCAGACTAAGTAGTCCTCGAACGGCGGGAGATTGCCAGGTGTTGCCATTATAAAGTTGCCAACAGTCGCTGGCTGCGAAAGGATGCCATAAATGGATAATGATGATAGTAAGAGAATAAATGAAGGAATTATTAGAATGGTGGTGTTGGCAATATTTGTTTTACCAATCTTGTTAAATTCATACCTACTTCTTTATTTCTGGAAATAAAATTATCCTCAATTATTAACTTTATATTCAATTTCTTGGCACCTGGTATAAGTAATGAATAACACACAAACTCATTTAGAAATAAGGAGCTAAATTGATATGATCAATTGTGCCAATAAGTATATTTAGGATAAAAGTAAACTTTTGATTTATTCGATATAAAAGATAAAGTAAATGTCAATACATTCAGTCATAGCAGAATTTAAAAAAACTGAATAGACTGCCTTGTAAGCTGCATTATATAAATCCAGCAACAAATTTAAATATTATTCTGGAAAACAACACAAAAATTGTTTGGAAAATTTTAACAATAGTTGAGAGAACACAACTGTTAGTCTCGCAGTGACAAGGTCAATTTAACTGTATGCCAAAACCATCAGTTTTAAACGACGGATCTAAGGTTTTTAAGAAAATGGTTTGTAAAGCCATAATATTTGCCTGCAATGGGTGCAATCTAAAATTTGGAGATTTTTCAATATATAAAAGCTTAATATGAAATGGTTAGCCATTTAGGCTCTAGTATGGCTCTTCTAAAGTGCATCATATTATTCTTTGAAATGGCATTATTTTATAATTTCTAGTTGATTAACTGGTGGAATAAGCGTGATTTCTCTTTTATGAGTTGCATATAAAAAATCCATTTATTTCGATAGGACTTAAATGATTTTCACCTAAGGTGCTGTGAATCCTGGGAAATGAAAGGGATTTAATCCTGTATAAATTATTGTCATTTTCTGTTCTCTCACCCCTCTTATTTTGTTCTCCGCAATTACTTTACTTTCCTTTCCTAATAACGAACACATAAAGAGCATAGGGGGTTTCAGCCAGTCGCCAAAAAGGTCATTTGGTTGTTTTCCTGTAGACACTCTTTGTTTGTTTACTTTGGTTTCAGTAGGGCTCCGTTATGGGTCAAGGAGATAATGATAACCAAAACGATAGTGTTAATATCCTCAATTTGATTTTTCACGAGGGTAGATTAGCCGAACTCAGATGGTGAGATTTTATGCTCTACTATTTGTTGTCCTCTCATAAATATCCTCTTTCAAGTACTCGTAATATTTGACTTTCCTATTTCTATCAGTAAATCCATAAATCCTTTTCGAAAACAATCTGGTGGATTCTTGCCAAGTTTCCCTGATTGAAATAATAATCACTACGAAACAAAAGAAGGGTTCAAATTTAGAAGTACATAGTAGAGGTAAAGTTTTTACAAGTCAATCGAAATGTTAGAATGTGAGGAGATTAAGTTTACCCTTAAATTTTCCATAGGAATGAAAGATAATCGAGCTCCACAAATAAACACAATAATGTATTATTTCACAAAATCGCAAAATAGGAAATTTCGACACAACAGAAACCATATAAGGTGATTTATAAAATTGCGCATAGGGATTTTGAATAGGATGCAACTTAATCATTGAAGAATAAAGAAAAATAATCCTTACATGTGTCAATGGGGATGCATAAGATGACTAAATTTCACTTCCCTCAAGGAGGAACCCAAACTCTTTTGTAAAATCTCTGACGCTGAATAAAACAAATCATTCACCGGTTTTCTTCATGACGCCTTTTATCAACTTGTGCCTTCTTCTCAAAGACCCAAGCTATGATTAGGCTAAAAAAGAGAAATACAGACCCACCAATTTCCTGCATCTCTTTCTCATGAAAATAAAACAAATGATCTAAGAATTAACCATAAGATAAAAAAGAACATGCCTTCCTATAGTAGAACGTCCATTTCCATAGATATATACGGTCATACTAATTTAATACTTAAAAAAAGCTAAGTATATTATCTTTATAATATATTTTTATTTTTATTCCATAACAAACAAGGAGATATCAGATGTCAGAGGAGCAAGGTTGCTGCGCCTCGCATAGGGAGTATTGTGGGTCTTCTCGGCTACATCGGCCTCAGCGTGAATTCTCAGCTCCAATGGCTGTAGGAGGTTCTGCGGCTGCAGATTTTTCCTATATTTTCACTACCTTTAGCTTCGCCACTTAATTATAGATCTTGCATTAAAGAATTTTGGCTGCATACGCCAATGTAAATAATTTTCTATATTTTTGCGGATAAAAAAAGATTACTTTTGCCTCATTCTCGTCTATTTCGGATAGAAATAATAAACCCGTCATCTATCCCGTAGCAGTGCGAGACCACTTTCACTTTAACTTAAAAAAAACCCCAACATTTTATTTTATTGGATTTTTCGCTATGTAAGTCAATGTTTTGAATTTCTCTTGGTTATAGTATTATTGATATAATTCGTACTTTGTTAGTATTAACCCAAATTTAAGATTTTTCCATTTTCCAGGTTTTTGTGTTCAAGTCTTGGGAGAGGAAAAAAGAGCTGTAGTTTGCTACTTTAATCATTATATGTCCAGTTTCTGTGATATCTATTTTTTGGTCATTTTTTGGGGCCTAGTTTTTTTCATTATTGCAGATATTAGACTGACCGAGATTGTGAAAAGGGGACGTATGGAATTCGGATATGGGATTGTTTTTATTTTTTAAGTACCCGCTCAGACAGGAAAGGCCTCATAGGAAGTCTATATTTAATTTTAATCTTTATTTTACCCTGAATTTTGGTCTTAAAATCTTTTGATTGTTCATTTCGGGATCAACCCTCTTGTATCCAATCTTTTCCTTTTCAATCTGTTTTCGTGTCCTGTTTGTACTAGTAAAGTATTTTCTAGTGCTTCTCCTTATTTTATCTTTATTCTACTGTTTACTTTTCTCTTAATTCTATTAACTAAAGTCCTATTTTTTCTGTTGTAATAAAATATACCTTGGTAAATGCGTGATTTTCAATGTTTATGATGTTTTAAATTATTCTGCATAAAATTTCATGGTGAATATAAATCTGGCATCCGTATTTGCAGAACGGGACGTTTTTTCCTAAAACACTTTCTAATTTTATGCATTTTTCACCTTTCATTATAGAAATTATTGAAATACTCTATTTACTCAATTTTAAGAAAGATTTCTTTCATAACTTTAGATTGTTTATTGAACAGTTAGCAGAGCACTGGGTATAACAAGGGTAGAACTATTAATTATTTTTAAAATCACATTATGTAAAGAAAATTCAAAAGTGAACCCAATAGATTGTGCTACGTAGGTAGTAAAGTTGCGCCACCCGCGCAATAATTGATATCATAACATTTGTAAAGACTTGCTCTGATGTTTATTTTGTCATGATGATCGGAGATCAACATAATGATAATGCTCTTCACATACTCTGCAGAACATGAGTCAAATACGTGAACGAAGGAGCAAAGCTATAAAACGGATCTTCGATGGGCCAGATTTTCCCGTCTTTTCCAGAAGTACCTGGATTTGTATCTGGAGAAATTCTGTGATGATGAGAAAAAAAATGAGCACAACTCTAAAGTATTTTATCTATCATCTTCTTGTTTCAATGAACCAAAATTATTAACACAAATACAGCTCAATGATCTCATAAGAGATTTCGGACTATCAAAAGGGTCGTCCAGTTCTTTGTCTCTCATATAAGAAAGAGCAATCAATTAGCGCCAGGGATAACAGATTACTGCTATAAAAGTGTGATGAGAAATTTAGGAAGATATATTCTTTTCATTTGACTTCAACTTTAGTGTCCTGGCGGAGATTAAGGGTTCGATCGAAGCTTTAGGAGTTGTGTATCAATAACTTAATGGAGACTCTTTATAAATATAATGCCTTTTACCAGTTAGACATTATATCTATTTGAGTTAAAGTTATGACACCAAATACACCGATCCTCAGTGGAGAATCTCTTGTAATCTCAAGGTTATCTTTGATAGATAGAAGGAGCTTATAACAAGCATATTTGCTTTGTTGCTTGTGGGGTATCCGTGCATATGCCAAACATTTTCAACAGCATGAATGAAGGGTTTCAAAAACATTTACACCGGCGCCCAACCCTAAATATATGCTAATTCAAAGAAAAAACATAAACCGGTGATCTTTACATCCAGAAGAAGTTTCCATATATAAGTAATGTAAAATTGAATGCCTGTAGTTTTGGTCATCCCCAAATTAAAAACTTAATGAAAGATTGCAAATTTGAGAATACTATGGAAGAAAGAGAAAGGAAAACTTGAATTTAATTCAAATTAATTGTTAGAAACTTTCTCTGAAAACAGCGTATTTCATAGTATAGAGCCATCGTTAGTAGTCTCTCTTTGATCTTCACAAAACGGGAAGCTCGTGTATTTATAAAATTGCATATTTTGAGCTCTCACTTTGATTATTTTCCCGAAAATTGGGCAAACAAAAATAAAGAACAAAGAGAAAGGTTTCATCAGCATATTCAGTCGATTGGAATAATGTATCAAGACGATGGGATAACAACATTATCGCCAATTACTGTTGATCTTTGAAAATGGATGAACCAGGTGCTACACCTAAGAGGAAACAACATAAGTTGTCTTTTAATTAATTAATAGTATAGCGTGTGTTTTTTCTTTAGAATAGGTTTTACTGATTTTCTTTGTGTTTTACACAATATCAGTTTAGTTTGTTGCTTCTGCTCCAAATGTAGCTCTCAATTCATGATGTACGCATGAATAATAATGGATATTACTTAAATCTTCCATAGAAGAAAAAAATGACCATATAAATGAAAACTATTATCGCACACAAAGGATCTGACGATTCGAGTAGATCAAATTATAGAATAATCTGTAGGCGTCAACGGTTGCAAGTTCTTACGTGTTCGTTGAAAGAAAGGGCTAGTTGGGATACGATGACCTCAATGGGGAAGCTACGTTACCTCACGGGGCCGATGAGGAAGCACACGTAGTTTGGCCTTGGAGATGGAAATCTTAGTCAGATACTTGCCGATTGACTATGGCAGAGTTCACAGATGTCGATTTAGCCTTCGTTGTCGAATCGAAATCGTCGTTGTCACGACGAGCGAGGGTTTCCTTAGCTCGTACGCGGTATTAGGCAGAAAGTCTTGAAGTGCTACACGCTAAACTGAGTCGGGAGATTATATAGACGGTCTGCGGTGTGGTTTTAATGGCTTGGTGGGAGCTTCCACAACTCGTGCGATCTTATGGAAAAGGAAGCGACTCCTTCGGGGAAACCGAGATAAAGTGGCGTAGAATCTTCGAAGAACATTGATCTATGCCCGAAGGCAGGAAAGCTGGCTGAAAGGCCATGTGAGACAATAAAAATGTGTCCTTAATCAAATACAGCTGGGGTGCAATAAAACGGCGTGGACCGCCTCCTCGCCGTAGACTAGCCGCTATTTCAAAGCTCCATACGTTGATCTCAAGACTACGTGGGTACAGAAGGGCAGGTGGTCGCTTTTCGACCTTATTTTTCTACAATTATCAACTAGGGCGTCCTTTATCATTTAAAACACACACATATAAGTATATATATATATATATATATATATATATATATATATATATATATATATATATATATATATAGTAAACCCTCGATATAACGAACTATATGGGGCGGGGGGTAGTTCGTTAAAGCCGAAAGTTCGTAAAATCGATGGGCATTAAGAGCAATGGAAATAAAGAACCAAGTTCGTTATGGATATGTAATACGTATGTCATTACTAATGAAGTTAAGTGGACTACACAACGTAGTATTGATACTGTAGGAGACATGTGACACACCAACACTCACTCAGGCTGGTCGTAACGCTTCCCTGTTAAACACGATTTGGTTCGTTATATCCGAAATTCGATTCCTTAGACCCTCAGCTATTACATTCAGGTTCAGAACCTCGCCAATCGGATGCTCAAACCATGTAATCCAAGATGGCGTCCAAGATGGCCGCCATTTTTATTTTTATTCATTTACATTAATACTCGTATCTATCACATATCTGTGAGTTATACCTTGATTATGTTTTGGGGGGTCAAGTAATCTTTTTATGAGGCTCTAGATATGCTAGAATGGTAATTTGTTCATACAAAATGAATAAAAGTTTTTTAGTAATTTGTTAAATCATATTTGATAACCGTTTGACATCACACACAATGAACAGAATATATACAACAATCATAAACAAACAAAGTAATAATTGAAGAGCACGCAATATATAAGGCAACTCCTAAAAGTATTCAATCCTTAATAAATTATTTAAATATCAATACTGGACCATTAGGACAATCAATTAAAACTTAATGTTATGTTTAAGCTTTAAAGCATTCCTACCAGTCATTTAACAGTCTAGGGTTAACATTATATTAAATTTTATTTACTCCACTTTCTTAATTCTTTAAAAAAATAAGGAATTATTGTTAAGAAGAATATGTATGGAGTGATAACACATCTTTCTTAAATATCCAGAAATTGATTGTCTCGCAAGATCAATCTCATACAATGTTTTTTTCTTACATATACATATACAACCCAAATATTAGAAAAAGCTTCTGGTATGTGACACTATACCGGCCAACTATTGAACTATCTGATTCTGATTCCTCAAAATTTTTAAAGTAATTGGCCCTTGAACATCTCTCGTGACCCTAAGAACTTGCTTTCGGGCACAGAGAGAGTTTTTGGAGCAATCTTTTTTCCATTCACGTGACACTGTCTGCGACAAGTCCTGTTGTCACGATGGTTCAGTCATAGGAACTGGTACAAGCATTTTATCTTTGAGGGTCCAACCAAAGTCTTCAATGTTTGGATAGTTAGGCTTAGCTACCTGTGTGGTTTTGTCAATGTCGAAAAATGAGGTAGAGAGAGAAGGCAAGTGTGTATGATCGAGTCAGGAGAAAAAGATTTCCCAGGGAATGAGCCCTGCTTCCAAACCATGGGCAAAATTCCGGAGCGATAAAGCGCTATAACTCCGTCCAGTTTATGGTGTTACGAACCTAACCGCCGATTCACGCCAGTGAGACTGTGGAACCGAACTGATAACGCTTCCGTCGGCAAACATTGGAACATCCGCCATAGTAGTATCTATTCTTCATGCCGAGAATAATCTTAGAGGTTGTGGTCGCGAGCTGGTTCCACGTTGCTTGCAGGAAAGCAAGCCCACGCAATACAGAAGGTATTCACACGGCATCATAAGAGGTCATTGAAATCATTCATAGACAACGCGCAATCTTCAATCGACAACCCCCGGTGCTATTCGGTCTCGCAGCAGGAATCCATATTCGGAAGAACGAAGACTACGTCTGGAATATCGTGCTCTACTACGCTTCCTCGAAGAAATACCTTCCCCTGAGTACCCATACTCGTGGTCTTCAAAAGAAAATCGTAAGACTTACATTTTCTTTCTTCGTCAAAGAGGTGTGACGCTCTTCAACCGAGCGACTCACCACGTGATCTCGTCCCGGTCCTTCTCAGGTAATTATTGTAATAATTATTAAGCCTCGTACGGCTAAAACCTACCTCGCAGTCGTCTCCCGATTTCCCCCGGGTAATTACTGTACTGAATGAGCCTAGTACGGCTAAGGTGATTCATACTTGTCATTTCAAGTTCATTCATTTATTAAACTGTGTTAGCTTAATTGCCTGTATATTATTCTGTGAATATCTAGTGTTGTTTGTATAGGATTAAAAGGTTATTTTTCTTTCTCCTGTTTAAATCCTCTAACCACTAAAGCATAATTAAATAGTACCAATAACAAGGGACGGTAATTCACTCTCGCTATTTAAATTCCCTAAGCACTCGAAGAAGAAATCCTTTCCTAATTTGGGCCGTCGTCTTTCCTCCGCTGCATCTTTGGAGGGAAGCCAAAAGGATCAGGTCCGTCCTACCTGAATTCTACGACAGTCAAGGATAGTAGCACATTTTCAGTAGACGGCAACAATTTCAGCAAAGTTGCCTTGTTCGTGAGGAATTGTTTAGCCCTGGCATCTGAGAATGTCATTCCTGGGATGGCATTAGTTTTTGCATAAGTCGTAATCATAAGATCTCAAGCTTGGTTGATCAAGTCATTCGTAATATTAAACTGTCCATTTTCACCAAATGCTTTAAGCGCACTGGCGTTGAGTTTGGTCGGCGCAGTGACCCATCCTTTTTTGCTGGTGAAGTAAGGATGGCTTGTAGTATCCTTTCCACTAAAACTATGTAGAAATGGCAGCAATTTGTATTGTGATGGCTGAAGGGATTTTTAAATTTGATTAATTGACAAATAACGCAATGACCCAGTTCTAATCCAGAGCTAATCAAGCTGTGGCATCAGTGTTTGTGCATAATAATAGATGCATAGAGTTATAACATCAGTGTCTTTGGCATGCGCAATAACACATTTAGCTGCATCTTTGTTCACAGAGAAGATGGTGTAGAGAATGATTTTAGTATTCGCTTCTCCTTGTGTTGATTCAAGCTTATAAACGTTGGACAGTTTCTCCTGTTAGAACAACTGACTTGGACATTTTTTGAAAGCTACCACCAATGTAGATGGATCTTGATCCCATGAATGAACTTTCCTTTTACAAATCACTCTAATAATTAGACAGATACATCAGAAGTTGAAATTTGTTCTAATTGCTTGAAAATAACTCTCTTGTGCCTGGAGCATTATACTGGTTCCCCACTTCATACAGCTTTTAAATTCTGTTTCCAGTGCGTTTCGAACGGGTCGCATCTTTCTTACTAGGGGCCCAGTATGGGTAACGGCAAAAGTGAATGGACTTTGAACCATGTTGAACACTATTCCGAATTTGATTTTTCAGTCGGTTTGCCTAATCTGCAAAATTTTCATCTTTGTTGAATGATAGCGACGAATAAGACCCATTGCATCAATGATAAATGATGTAGAATTATCAGTAGATGATATTTCTTCTACATTCAATACATTTGTCTCATCTTTGAAGTCTTTAATTAGGTCCGATTTGGATCGCTTTCAAACAATGCTGGTGGCATTGTGCTACATTTATTATCACCTAGACAATGTCTATTATCCACTTTACCACCACTAGCAGCTATTTGGGTGATACGAAGCAACGCGGCCATTTTTTCACTTTTAACTATGAAATGTATTTAGTTTAACGGTACTTTTTTTTGCATGATCTTTTCCAAGAGTTTATTCTAGTTCCTTCAGGCCAATTTCTTTAATGCGAGTGAGGTCATGTTTCTCTTTATTGTTAGCAAGTTGTCTATTAATAATGTTGACTAAGTGTGTTGACTGTTGAAGAAAAGGATTTTGTTTAACGGTTGCCAGGACACCAGCTACCAAAGCTATAGTTCTTTGCACTTTTGAGTGGCCAGAATCATGATGAGGTTTTTCAGAGGCAGAGGTAAGGTGGAGCATTGCATGGTATCTCGTGCTAACAAAGGCTGTGATACCCTTAGTAGTGTCCCACTTGGTACAAACAACAGGTTTCAGTGTTAATACTCAAAGACCACTAGTTTCCTTAGCATCGGCATTGTGTGTACGTCTGTCTCAGCATCATGTCGGGTGACACAGCATTGTGGCTACCGTTACTTCATCTTCCTACAGAGCATTCATTTATCATAGCTGTGTGAACCTCTGGAGCAGATTATGGAAGTTTTTCCATCTCCCGCAGGAAAATCAGCAGAAGCTGTTGCCCATACTTGTAGTATCCTCCTGCTGTTAGATATGGCAACATGTTGGCTGGTTCGGACAAGTAGCCCAACTAGTTTCCTTGACGTTGGTAAAATAGAAACTGAGGCAGTATTTCCGCCATATCAAGGAATGGTAACCAGTAATTGTTCGATTAGGTCTTCAATATGACTTAGATCCAGCTCCAGCAAATCTTGCATGGTATATCTTCGGATGGACTTCCCGATTTGTGTAGCAGTAGCCATTGCAACCTCATCAATAAGTATTTCATTTTCTTGAATCCAGTTCTGGAATGCTTCCTAAAATAACTGCAAGATTACCTCGGTGAGAATTTGAAGAGCATGCAATGATTGATAGTAGTCCGCCTGTTCCGCTTTTTGGCTGTTCCTTCTTGACACAAACACGAACGGAAAAGGAGCTTTTCACCTCCACTGTTCCTCATGATTTTCAAAATTGCCTTCAGAAAGTTATAAGCATGGTACCCCCCCCCCCTCCCCAACAGAATCATATCATTTTAAAAGTTTTGAGGCTCCTTCATTCTTATTTCCATGGAAAGTTTATATAATGCTTGATCACAAATTATGATGGCCCATGTGTTCCCTATCTTCTGCGATGTTTAGACTAAACGGTGCATTTCTTTTTTGACTACAGAACGGTTTGTTGATGAATGTCCAATCAAAGGCAAGTAGGCAATTTTGCTTGCTGTCTTTCTTTCACTAATTTGTGCACAAAATTCTGAAAAGCCAGTTATTTTATTCTTATCGTCTTCATATATATATATATATATATATATATATATATATATATATATATATATATATATATATATATATATATATATTTTCCTGCAAATCTGCATTTCTCTGTCTTGCCAAAAAACAAACAAGTAATAGTTTATCTGCAGATATATCGCTTTCAACTTCAAGATCTGTAAAAGAAGCGATGGTTTCCACTGACCTTGCCTTTTTTCTCAGAAGCAGAGAGACTGCAGTCTGGGGTCGCTGCCATTGGAACTGTTGGGAGAATTTTTCTTTTGCTCTCTGAACTAGTAATCTTTAGGGTTACTGGTAGTAGCAGGCCGTTCTTCCGAATTTACATTTTTAACGGCTGTTGTTGCCTGGAAGGTCCCTCTTTCCATCGTTTTGTTCTTTCAATCGAGGTTGTCCATGGCAAACACCTGAAGAAAATCTGCAGTAGTTTCCATGTTCTCAGGGATATAGACCCCATCTTCCTCAATGTGTTGTGATATATGAACTTTTAGCCGTCAGTTCTCTGTGTAAACTGCCATAGCTGATGGAATGGCCACGTCTATTGTTAAAAGTTATTATGTCTTTGCTCCTCGTTTGGTTGTGCAAGTGGTAGCCAGGGCTAACAATAAGTGGGGTGACAAAACTAGATACATGCTGTATAATTTGTTGTGCCATAATCAGAATTTTCTCTTGTTTCGCATTGTTGCTACACAATCTGGATTTCTAGGATCTGGCATTTGTATTTTGTCTGTTAGGAGATAATTCAGAGATTTATAGTAATTATCTGATATGAGCTTTTTAGCATCCCCTGTTGAAATTTCTATCACGTGCACATCTTTCTCATTTTTCTTGTATTGTTTAGCGTAATTTCTTAGGTTTTTTGCAGCTTCTCTCAGGAAACCCAGGTCTTTGTTCTCATTTTTGTCCTTTTCAAGCTCTCTCAGCTTATCAATGGTATCACCTAAAACAATATTAGATGCACAAACAAAGCCAGCGCCACCCGTTTCTATCCAGCACTGTGACTTTATTACCAAAATGTTGTTGCAACCGCCAATTTAATATGTCGAATCTATATTTCTCGGGATTTCGAAATGTCAGTATAGTAACTTTACAATCTGGTATTTTACCACGGAACCATTTCTTACCACATATCACAGAGAATGCCTGAGCATATTATGGTTCAGTTGCTGATCTATTGACATGACATGGAGTAGATTATTCAGGGACGCTGGGTGTTTGTGGTCTAGATTAAAATGAAGAACCAGTTTGCTCACGTTGTGCAAAACTCAAACTTGTTTCGTTTAAGTACTGATTCCTGCATTTTTTATGCCATTTAAGAACATTCTGTAACAACCAATCTGTAACTTTCACTGCATTTTCCAAGCGAATTGCTGTAGCATCTTTCCTGATTGCGATTGCATTTTTAAGTTTTTCAACAGTGGTTGGTTGTACCTTGTATAATCTTAAGTCTTTAGGTGAGACTTGACAAAGTATACAGATATCATAGTTAGTTGTTTCTTCATCAGCCCTTTGTCTTTAATTAACGCAATGCACAGAAATTAATTCATGATGTGTTCTTTTACTAAAGGTCATTTTCTTCATGATCTGAAATAAAAAGAAAACAAAACAATTAAAATCATGCCAATTTTGTTCCTGAAAATCCAAAATCTACTAATTTAATAAAAAACAAAGTCAATGATATGGTTATATAACTTTTATTATAAAAATTAACAAATCCTACACAATTAAAATATTTATTTCATGTAATAATTTTGCCTAGAGAAACCAAATATGCCTAATATATTATAAGCAGTCGCCTATACAGTATCTAAATTCATTTCAATGAATTCTACGATCCTAAAAACCCCAGCATAAACATATTACACTTTCACATCCGATCAATATTGACGAACATACGGAGATTTCAAGGAACGGCGGCCATCTTAGACCTCATATTGAATAGCCTGAATTGAGGAGCCCGTTCGCGAGGTTGTGAACCTAGATGTGATAGCTGAGGGTCTAAGGAATCCAACCATTTCCCACAACCTTTTACAGCAGCCCGTATCAGATGGACTGTAATATTGGGGCCTGGTCCCCCAGGTGATGCAATAATAGTGACACTACTTTATGTATATATATTATTCTAGATTGTTTATTGCTGTGAGCCAAAGGAATACAAAATAATTTTCTACAAATTGATACAAAAAGCTCCCAAATTTATCGTAACACTAACCACTAACTAGTGCTCATACATTGTAAAAAAGCTAACTATTTGATAAATTTCCACTGTATCCTCTTTGATTTCAAGTCATGCACAACTTAATAAGTTTTGATAAGTTACTACCTCAAAGTATTATGAACTCAAGTCACTCCTAATGTCTCCTTATTGACATCCAAGAGAAGTGCTATTAAGTGAGGGCCTCATTTGTTTTTACCTTTTTAAACTACTGACTCATTCCATCCGGTACTTAACCGCAGCACAGTAAATATTTACCCCTCCACAAAAGGGTTTTACAAAAGCGGCCGGTCTTGAATTTTGCTAGTTTTACACTGGTGACCTTAACATATTAACCAGCGAAATTACGTCCTTCTATTCCGTAACCGTTTTAGCAAATTTTCGTCTGATCATCGCCAGCCTTCGTTCTCTACTCTATACTTTCATGTTTAGGGAAGAGTAATCTCATTCTAACAACGAGAAGAACAATGTAGTCGCTTTCGTCACCAATCAGCTTCTTCCATCAACAATTTTATGATGAAATCTTAGAATTCGTCAAAGAAGAAAAAGCCAAATAAAGACGCTCAATGCCTAAATAACACGGAAAACACTTAATCTCTCTTTTATAAAGAATTATTGCTATACATTCAGACCAATGTAAATTTATCCTTAAAAAAAATCTTGTAGGTTAAACTTATATTTTCAGGTTAAAAAGCTCTTAGATAGGTGAAGTTTTGAGAAAACCTTTTGATGCCCATTTAAAAATCACATTTTAAGCCTTTTATCGGGTATTTGTGTTTAGAGATTTGTTATTCTAGTCAGGATTTGATTATCCGAGCGAGGATTTTGTTTATTAATTGGCTGACCTTACGACGCTAGTTCACCCAAACAAACAAACATTCCCGTTCCACCAACGAAACGCACACTAATAATCAAAGCCAATATCTTTGAAATAAGTAGATTAATGGATCTACCTCATTTAACTGTTCTATTTAAGGAAACTTATGAAGGTAGGCCATTAATACTAACGATAAAAAATTGGTTAGGCAGTATGAATCATTATTCAATTATATAAAATATAATGTCTACCGACAAAAGTTTGGGGGGACGCTTCATCCACCACGCAAAGAGATATGCACATTTGACAAAAAAATACCATATGCTACAGTCTGCCTAAACATTGGACGAAATAAAAAAAATTAAAAGAGGTGAATAAATTTGTTACTTTACCTAGCGGTTACTGTACACTAGGGCGATATTTCATAAGAAATAGAATTGGATATGTAAACAATTTACATAAACATTTTATTCTGGTAACGTCAAATATATTTCACGGCCATATAGCTGTTGCAGAACACTCGAACTTCCAGTTTGTCACAAAACATATTACTACTTGTTATTCTAATGCTATAATTTACATAAACTTCCGATTAAACGCTAAAATAACACCAAAGAATAACGTTTCGCTTGACGTTAATTCTCGCGTTGGGATTAATTAAATCAACAAAAAGGCAAATAATTAGATCAAATTCTAAGGACTCGAAGGAGAGAAGCTCCCATTAACATTATTTAGTATCAAGCGGCAAGAAAAGCCACTACTCAAATTATTATGCTCGCATCAACCCAAACCAGAGAGGATACTTACTCACAATATTTATTCATTCAAACTCTATGTATAAAGCATTACGCCACTCATAATTTGATCTGTTGTGAGAACGGACAGAGTACAACCTCATAAGTATAGGATATATACGACCTCGACCATGATCTTAGCAATGTTCTGTGGGGGTCGAACCTAGTAAACATTTGTTTCAAATTTTAAACGGTTCATACATTGGACTTTATTAATAGGAAGATAAACTTCCCGCTTCTTGTGTCTTGGTTGATATTTAGTCTTAGTTGGGGCAAAATCAATTCATCTTGCGTAGAACGGCACTTCTGCTCCGCCAGCTAAAATACCAGCGGAGCTTGAAAATCTGGCGCGACATACTGCTCTTCTATTCTGGTCAATTATCTGTACGATTTCATCGTCCAACTCTCGATTGACCTTTTCCAGCATATTCCTTGTCCATTCTTTGATGACAACGTTAATGGGGGTTAACCCCGCCTCCCGGTGCAGTTCTTCCTGTGCTCTTCTTTCTCTTCTGCGTGTACCTGTAATAAGGGACGCGCATTTGTTCTGCACCACTTTTAGTTTCCTATTTTGTGTCTTTGAGACACACGAGAAGGCGGAGGTG
Organism: Ceratothoa steindachneri; assembly: GCA_963969495.1. Taxonomy (NCBI): domain Eukaryota; kingdom Metazoa; phylum Arthropoda; class Malacostraca; order Isopoda; family Cymothoidae; genus Ceratothoa; species Ceratothoa steindachneri. The sequence goes on along the minus strand of OZ018323.1, from coordinate 140,688,358 downwards.
GGGTATAGCAACGTCGATCTTACTAGTGCAGTATAGATCTTCTTTTTGTTGCTTTGACGAAGATTTCTGAACCTATACAGAGTCTTGACTGCAGCAGTGGCCTTGGTGATACGTTCTTGGACGTGCTTTGTGTACCCGGTTGAGGTGATCTTCATGCCGAGTACATTGCATTCATTGTTGTAGGGATATCGTCTATCTCCCACCCTGACGTCATCAAGTAGTCTCCTGCCTATTGGGACTACTTTGAACTTATCCTGGTTGGCTCGGATTTTCCACCGGGCCTCGTAGGTGTTAAGGTTTTCAATTTCTGCTGCTGTCATTCGAGCTTGCCAAGGCGCATTCCTCCATGGAAAAGTGATTATCTGGGTGAAATCATCAGCGAATTGTAAGTTGAGGCAAGTGAGGCTTACAGGGACTGGGACATCCGCGGTGTAAATCAAGTAGAGAGTGGGAGACAGGCCCGCCCCCTGTGGGAGGCCCGCATTGAGCGGAAACTTTGGCCCGTCTCTGCACCATAAACTGATGTACGCCACTCTCTCCATGACATAGTCACAGAGAGTTCTCTCTAAGTTTTCATTTAATCCCAGTCGTAAGATCTTGTACTTCATTGTCCGTTGCCACACCTTATCGAACGCCTTTGATACATCCCGACAAACAATGTTCACGTAACTCTTTTCCCGTTTTGCATGGGCTAGCTTTTCCGTGATGACGTTAATCGCCATCTCCGTACTTCGCTTACTCCTAACTTCGAATCGGTGTGGGTTATAGAGCGAGTTTTCCTCCAGGTGAGACACCAGTCTTTTGTTGAGGATCTTCTCGAAGAGCTTCCCCCCAAATTCCAGAAGTAAAATTGGCCGTTAGCTTTTCTTCAACTTGGGGTTCTTTCCGTGCTTATGCAAAAAAATCATCTTCGCTGTTTTATAAGCGTCCGGAAAGTATCCTGTATTGAGACAGGCGTTAAATATTCTTCTCATTCCTTCGATGACACAGGCTGGTGTCTTTTCAAAGTTAAGCTTGGGGAGCCATAATTGTCCTGAAGCGTTTTGTTGGAATGAGCGAAGCGCGCCGAGTAGTTCTTCTTCTGTAATCTCGGCGTCTCTGTTACGCTGTCTATCCACCTGGTGATGAGGGTGCGTCTTGTCTATTTCTTCGTTTAGCTCTTCGATGATGTTACTTTAGAACTCTAGGTCATAGTCTTCGTTTTCTTCTTCAGTTATACTGAAGATCTTTTCCCAATAACTTCAGAATATCTCTTCAACTTCTTTTTCTTCTTCTTGGATGTCTCCGTTTTCTTTCCCTAGCTCGATCTTATGCTTCTTTCCAGTTTACCCTTCAAGAATTCGGATCTTCTTCCAAAATTCTTTGGGAGTTGTTCTTTGTTCTGTTGTTCGAGAATCAACTAGTTCAATTCTTCTTTGATTTCTTTACTTCTTTGCATCGAGTGAACCGATGCATTCGCGATGTTGTATTCATACATTATCTTTAGTTCACGTTACAATTCCTTTATATATTCGGTCCAATCGTAGGTTGAGATGGTCCTATATGCGGACGAGGGATACAAGCCCTATTTGCGTCGATGATTTGGTTATTGAGGTCATCGAGTGCCTCGTCAATCTCCTCGAGAATTGCGTCGTGCAGGTTGGGCGGATCGTAGGCCTCGAGAAGGTGTTCGTACCGTGCACAGTCTGCTCGCCTGTAGTCCTTCCTGACTACTGCTGGGACTTGTATAGGGTTCCTATTGATAGTGAGTAGGATCCCTATATGGTCACTACATGGCACCTGGACTGGTTCCATGTAGTAATTAAAGGGTAGCTGAAGATTCAACGGACAGATTTCTGGCTTTGTGGCACATCGTTCTCTGACATAAGTGGGAAAGTCAGGGCCTATCCGCTGAGCAATATTTCTGTCCAACAACAGGTCCAGTCTTCTCCCTATACCGTTGAAGGTCCTGTAACCGGATTTTCGGCATCTGGCGATCAGATCCTCTATTAGTATAGTGGAGGCTCTTCTGCCAAATAGGCCAGTGAGAGTGTGAATAGGCAACACATCTCTCCTTGGCGGTTGATATCCGGTTGCAATGACCAACTTTCCTAAGTCGAGCTCGACCTCAATCGCGAGGTAGGATTCTTCTAAGTTCCTTATCTGCCTGTATTTGATCCCTTTCTTTATTGCAATAGCGGTGCCATCGTACCGCTCTTGCGAAAAGTTGGTGATCAACACATCGTAGATTTTCATTTCTGTATTACGCGTGTTGATCCCGTGTTCTGAAATCAGTATGATGTCTGCATCAATTTCTCTGAATACATTTCCGTAAAGAATTCCTTTCGTCGTCCAGCCATTGGTGTTGATTTCCATTATTTTCAGTGCGTTACAGAACATGGTGAGTTGCTTTACCCATGTTTCTTCTTTTCTTTTTTAGTTTGAGGGCTGGTTGGGCGATTTTACTCGGCCCAGAGTTTTCCTTTTTCGGAGGGGGGCTCGGGGTCTTTGACCTGCTCTTTGTGGCTCGTGTGCGAGTGCAGGGGCCCTCTTCGCTGTCAGATGAGGAGGATCCATCCTCACTTCCAGCCTTTTTCTCTTCTTCTTCTTCCTCTGTTTCTTCCGATGATGGGGCTTCAATCATCTCCTCCAAACCAGATTTGATGTTGTTATTCTTAATGACAGAGTCTTTGAAAGCCTTGGAGCACTCAGGGTCTTCAGGCATGACTACTGTCGAGAGGTTGTTCGTTTTCAGGAGCGCGTTGAGCACTTGGTTATAACAACCAGGCTTTACTGCATTCGCTACATTTGCATGGGTTATGCAGATCAGAATCTTTGCACTCAGATCTCTGGTGAAGTTGAGTTGTGCAGGCGCCGATGCAGTCTTCACCTCTGTACTCTTCCTAGCGGCGCTTGCCTAAGTCGTCTCCTTTGCCTTCCTTTCCTCTTCCTCCTTCCTCCTAATTATTTCGCGGCGCTTGGGGCAGTTAAGGGCCATCGTCCGATGCTCCCCTTTGCAATTGAGGCATTTCTTCGAGGTGCTTTCGCACTTGTCGAATCTGTGCCCTTCTGTGGTGCTCTCACTGCACCACAGCTTGTTTTTTTCCAGGAAGGTCGTAGAGGTGTGGTCTTCAAGCTTGTAGCATACAAAACACATTTTTTATGCTGCTGAATTTTTCTTGTTGGATGTTTTCCTCCGGGATTCTCATATTGAAGACGAGAATACCATTTTGAGTGGCCTTCCTTGCCATGTCCGTGGTTGAGAATGTTATCTTAAACACGTGGGTGTGTTGGCGGAATTTAATTATCTCACGAAATTGTGCCCACGGGTTGCTCCTAGTAATCTCCTCTTTTAGCTCGTCTGTCTTATGTTCTCCTACCCAGCTCTCCACTTTGCGGCAGATTACGCTTCCGTTCCCTGCCACTTGTAGGGGGGAATTCGCTTCCAATCCTGTTGTCGGCAGGACTCTCGCTCCCTCTTCCGATAGGAGCTGGTCCACATCTTTGGTCTCGGCACACATGGCGATGAATTCCGATGAAACTTCGATGAGTTTCACCAGTGCGACCTTAAGCTCAATGTAGAGGGTTTCGCAGAGGTTTTTCTTCGTTGGGGTCGTTCTTCCGGCTATGGTCCTCAAGGGGACCCCCTTAGTGAGGGCCTCCATGGTCTTTACGTTCCTCTTCTTCCTTCTTTCTCTGTAACAAAGTGTAATTAATGCGTATTTTTGTATGTGAAAAAAGTTAGGGTGTGGTAAAGGAGGTAAAGGATGGTGTGAGTAGGGCTGGTAATGGGTTCAAATTAATGTGAGAAAAACGCCCCCGTCCATTTTTCCTGTTGCTCTCCCGCTCGTATGCTGCCAGTATGATGGATGATAGAGTGATGGGGTGGGTCTCGGGTGGGGGCCTCAGAGGGTTGAGCTTGGTGGACTTAATGCATAGCGGCCGAATCAACGACCGCTAAGTTTTTGTTATCCCCTCACGGGTACATACGCCATAACTGCATCCAACTACATAGAGACGGGTGTACTTTCCTCTATGATTCTGGCTGGGTCCCCTGGGCGATGAGGATTCGCAGTTATGCCCTAGTATCGAGAAATTTCTGACTGACGCTTCTGCTGTGGGCTAGGCCTCAAACTAGTGTTCACATAAGCCCTTAATTATGCCAAACCAAGTGGCCTGCATAGTTAAGACGAAATCAATGAATGACAGACATCCGAGCGGGTTCACACGCAGAGCGATGGACGGGAGCAGTGAGGTGCTTAACCCTCATTGATTCACGAGGCTTCGAAGTAAAAAATTGCTCTCTCTTCTGGAGGATAAAACTGGGTTCACCTTAAGACTTCCAGAATAGGCTCGTTTCTGTAGGCAGCGCTCAAAAGTCAATCAGTCACTAAAACAAGTAAAAGTGATGTATCCGTTGATACTTCAGCAGAACGCAGTAAAACAGATTTTCGACCGTTAAAAATTGGAAAGTATAGTTTAGTTTTAATAAAAGATGGGAAATAGGTGTGAGATAGTAAGAGAGTAAAGTTAGAAAAAGTGGTAATTTAGCAGAAGAATTGGTGTGCAGTATCTCCATTTCTGCTTCTTCGGTTTAATTACGCTTCGATTAGATGTCATGGAAGCATCCAAGCCTTTGTATCCTTGAATACTTTTGTTATGGCAGCAGAGATTACTCATTTGATATCGTCGTACATGTGCATTGTGTATGTATAGTGTCCTTTTTAGATCTTTTACTTTTTGATTAGTCTTTTGCTCTTTACTTAATTGATAAATGTGTTCACTTCGGATCTTTTCTTTCTTTTTTTTCCCCATTTCTGATCGTACATATCGATCTCATTTGTAATTTAAAAAATTTACGTTATCTCATTTTGGTTGTGTGACCACTTTTGGTCTTTTTTTCTACTTTTTGACATACATGATCACATGTAATAAGTTCATGATCGGGTGTCCTATTAGGATTTTGATATTTTCCGGAAGTAATTTTCTATCTGTATAGTGGGACAGCGTCCTCCTGCGTACGCAGTTGGCTGCTGCCGAAATCGTGTCGGTAGTGTTCATTTCGGTTTTCGAGATCGGGAAGTCTTATTTTTCGAAGAACTTCTTCAGGCGTGTAGGCATTGATCTTGGACCATACATCCTTTGTTCTGTTATGTAGTGTCACGTTGAGGGGTTCGACCTCAGCAAGGTCGTGTAGAGCACTCGAGGAGACGAAGTTCAATAGGCTGACGTCCAGAATGTACCTTAGTGCCTTGTTCTGCACTGCTTGTGCCTTTCTGAGCTGGGATTTACTGGCTAGGTGCATGGGAATGACGGGGTATAGAAGAATTGGCCTCACTAGGCTCATGAAGAGTTTTCTCTTATTCTTGGAAGAGAGTTTCCGGAACCCATAGAGGCATTGCAGACTTCTTTTGGCCTGTGCGACCTTTTTTTCCAGGTGTTTGCCATATCCTCTTGATGTAATCTCGAGCCCAAGGACCCGAGCCTCACGTGCGTATGGGTATATCTCGTCCCTGACCAATATGTCCGCTGTCTTTTTACGCCTAATGGGGAGGACCTTAAACTTTTCGACATTGTTGCGTATCTTGACTCGGATCTTGTAGGCGTTGAGGTTTTAGATTTTGCCCGCCGTCCTATTCGCTATGTCGGCTGGGTTTCGATAATCGCTGGTTATTACCTGCGATATATCGTCTGCCAGCTGGACATATAGGGCGTAGTCTTGGGTGGGTGTGGGAAGGTCACTCGTGTACAACGTGTACAGCGTCGAACTTAGGCACCCTCCTTGAGGTACGTCGGTTTACATGGTAAAGGGCTGCCCTTTGTAATCATTTATACTAATGACAGCCTCTCGATCCTCAAGGTAGTCGCACAAGAGCTTTGTTATGGTCGTCTCTATGCCCAGGTCACTTATCTTCCTCTTGAGGCTAGGCATCCACACTTTATTAAATGCTGATGAGACATCTCTCAGCACTACATCGACATTCCTGTTCTCGGCTTTCGCTATAGCAATGTACTCAGTCATCAGGGCAAGTGCTGTCTCTGTCCCGAGTTTTTTGCGCAAGCTGTGCTGTTGTGTGTTGTAGAGCCCATTCGCATCCAAGTAACAAATCAGCTGGTCGTTGATTAGCTTTTGTAATAGTTTCCCCATGAATTCGAGCAGGGATATTGGCCTGTAGCTTCTAATTTCTTCTTTAGGTTTACCTGGTTTTGAGAGGAAAATCATCCTGGCCCTCTTAAGCAAGTCAGGGAAGTACCCAGCGTTCAATGACGCATTAAAGAGGTTGAGTATTGAGAGGTTAAAGTCTGCGGGGGCATTCATCAGGTGGGCCTTGGTAATGCCGGAAATCCCCGGAGCCTTTGGCTTAAAACTTTTCATTGCCGCCTCATACTCGTCTAGGGGAAAAAGACGGCCTTCCTCCGTCGCCCGCCGAGTGACGTCCACATAATGGTAGGGTGTTAGGGCCGGTCCACGTTCCTCCAAATATGCCATAACTTCCTTCTCATACTCCATGTTGAAGTCCTCGTTCTCCTCCTCTGTGATGTTAAACTCCCTTCTCCAATGCTCCCTAAAATGGTGCTCGAGGGTCTGATCATCGGTGACCCGCACTCCGTCAATTTTAATGGCAATTTTCCACTTGATGGGCAGAGTGCCGCTTAGCCTCTTGAGCTGGGCCCAAAATTTCTTGAATCATTTTCAGTGCCCATACCAGCGATAATGTCGTCCCAGAGAGCCCTGGATTTCTCGCTGATCAGATGCTTAATTTCCAGGCGAAGATTCCCAAAATTCCCTATGACGATCGGCTGAGTTGCCATAAAAACGGATCTCCTCGACTAGTGCTTTTAGTCTATCCTTTTGCCAGATGATAGTTGCGTCCCAACGTGGCGCTGGGAGGGTTTTAAACTAGGCCCTTGGGATAGCCGCTCTGTCCGCCTCTGTTATTTTGTTCATGATAATTTCTAGGCGCCTATCGAGATCTTCGAGCGTAGGCTCATCCAATCACTTTTCCTGGTGTTTACACAGGATCCCTTTGTATTCTTCCTAGTTCGCCTTGGGTATACACCTGTGAGTTGTGACACTGATCTGTATGGGGGAGGTTGAGATCGTGGTGACCATACTAATATGGTCTGGTGGAGTATAAGGGCCTGGGACTGTCATATGATTCAGGATGAAGTTGGCATTAGTAAGGACGATGTCAGGTGTCGTGGAGAACCTCCCAGTCAGGTACGTAGGGAACTCTGGACCGAATCTTTGCACTACGTCCCGTTCCATAAGGAGGCTTAGAGAGACTCCTGATCGATTAAATGACGATGTATAGCCAGCCTCTCTACATCGGGCATTGAGGTCACCAATCAGAATGGCGGAGTGATTTCTTCTAAATAATCGCAGGAAGTTGGGGATAGGGAGGTACGAGCGTCTTGCGGGTTGGTACCCCACTGCTACAATGAGGTCATCGATTGTCGTGCTGATCTTTACCGCAAGGTACGACTCCTCCAGGTTGGGGACTTCTTTGTACTTGATGCCCTTGCGCACGGCCAATGCGACACCATCGTATCTTTCGTTGGTGTGGCTGGTTGTGATGGTATCATAGTTGTAGATTTTGACGATGTTGGAGTTTCCGTCGAGACCGTGCTCCGAGATTAAGACAATGTCCGGGTCTACCTCTCTGAGGATATTGTTATACAAAATTTTTTTGCCTTCCCAACGTTAAATACTATCTTTATTTACCTTGGAGGTTTTGAACTTTGGCCGGCTCTCCTCTTGCAGGTGATCTCACTCTGCCAGACCTCTTTTTTTTAATTGTTCCTGAGAGAGATTGAAGCAAGATTCAGAGCTTAGCTCGATGCTTCCATATCTTAACGCTGAGAGTAGTTCGTCCTCATTAAAGTTGCAATCGTAATCTCACTTGTATTTGCCTCTGCCTACTCCTTCAACTATTTCCTTTACCTTCGTCAATCGTGGTAACGGAGCTGACGGTGAGGCATAGACCTTCAGATTAAAGTCAGTGGTCTTGGGCTTGGATGTTGACTGCGTGCTCTCCTTAGCATTCTTATTCTGTTGGCTTTTCTTCTTGGTCAGGGTCTCATTTTGGGTCTGTTGATCTACCTCCATCCTTCCGGACGACACGGAGGCATCTCTTTTGTTCAATCTGGGGTCGCTCGATGTGGATCTGTTCCTTGGCGTTAAATCAGCTTTGATCCCTGTTTGGGTCTGGTACAATTCGCTGGACGGGAGGTTATCGGGAAACCACATGGGTTTCATCCCGTTTTGGGTAAGCATTTTGTTTAGTTCATTGGCGTAGCTACCGGGCTTGGCAATATTGACGAAGTGAGCATGTATAACGCACATGACCAAGTCTAGGTTCATCGACGGATCAAGCTGGAGTACCTTTTTCTCTCTCTCCTGGCTCTTGGCCGCCTGTGCGTAGCTGGTATTAGCTTTGCAGGTCTTCTCTACCTGGATGTTTTCCTTCTTATCATTCACTAGGCTCTTATTCATGGGGCAGGACATTGAGAGGGTGCGGTGGGGGCCGTTCCAATTGAGGCACTTCTTGTTGTTAACATTCGGGCACTCCTTCCAGGTGTGGTTAAAACCGGCGCACTCCGAGCATTCCTTGCCCTGCAATTTGCAGTCCTTCGTCGCGTGTTTCTCCAGGGCATAGCACGAAAAGCAGACTTGTACAGAGACAAAAGTCTCCCGTTCTATGCACGATGCAGAGACCTTTGTGCAAAACATTATTAGGCCTGCCTTGGCTGCTTTGGAAGCCATCTCGGACGTCTGAAAAGTGGCCTTGAATAGATGGGTATATTCTCTCCCGTCGCGGTTCTTAAATTTATTTACCTCGTCCAGCTTTGCCCAGCTCTGTTTTGCCTCGATTTCTGTCATAATCTCGTCAGCGGTATGTGCTCCAACCCAGGGGTCCAGGCGACGACAGATTATTGATCTGCGGGCAGACACATGGAGCGGGACTTTGGGGGCCAGATGAATCTCGTCGAGTTTGGCGCGGGATCCCACCCTGAGAAGTTTATCGACGTCCTGGGGTCCATCGCAGATAGCCATATAGCCATAGGATTGGTCCACTAAACGACAAAGTGCGACCTCTATGGCTGCAAAAATGGTCTCAAAGACCGTCTCCCTCGTCGGTTTGGGACATTGCTCCTTCCCTCAAAGCGGGATTCTGTACTCACCCCTGGGGTCGTCCATGACGGCCCTCTGGGGAAGCTTCTTCTCAGGAAGTCTTCCAAGTTCTTGTTGAAGAAGTGTTCCTATTACTGTCTTCCCGTTACACCTTATTCTGCCCTACCTACTCTAAACTGTCTAACAGGGCCCACCTGCCAGTCCTGTCCACTCCGCCCCCTATTGGGTCCCCCTTCTTCGCGCCCCCTGTAGGGCTTCCTTTCGGGGTTCGGACACGACAGAAACCGGTGGTCTCTACAGGCCTCAACTGGCAGAGAAGTTATCAGGAACGGGGTGTGCTGCTGATATACGGTTAGACGCGAAAAACGGCGTTTACCAGCGAATTCTTTGTTTGCTTCTTCCTCGCGCGCGCGTGCCCGCGCGAGTACGCCTGCGATCCCACAGAAGGGTGGCTGCGTGGTTAGCGGTCTTGACGCGTACTGGTGTGAAGAGTCTATTCACCTACTTCGAAGCTCAAAGCTGAGCGGCGAAAAATGTAGGACCTGCGAAAAATTTTTGATGAGCGATGAGTATCTCTGTCAAGACTGAGCAGTCAAAAATTGGAAAATGGATTTCAGCCCTGTTTATGTGAAAACGCTTTGAGCTTTAGTAACCTTTTAAAGTTTATCATGGCGCTGAGTGGACAATTATTACAGTGCTTATGTCTAAAAGCTTATTGGTCAATTTGTCAACGCTAAGGTTGTTATTGCAAAATTGAACGTAAGAATAACTATTTCAAAGCTTATTGACTGCTCAATCCTTGACTAAGATTCTCAGCGCTCATCAAGAGATTTTCCAAGTCCAACATTTTTCACCGCTCATCTTTCGAGGTTCAAAGTAGGTGAAGAGATTATTCACGTCGTTACACATCAAGACCGCTAACTACACAGCTACCCTTCTGTAGTATCTCGAGCGTATACCCGCGCGCGAGGAAAAACAAACGAGGAATTCACTTTGGAGAACGACGTTTTCCGTATTGGTCCAAACTTCTAACCGTATATCAGCAGCACACCTCGTTCCTGATAACTTCTCTGCCAGTCGAGGCCTGTAGAGACCACCGGTTTTTGTCGTGTCCGAATCACGGAAGGAAGCCCTACAGGGGGCGGGAAGAAGGGGGCCTCAGTAGGGGGCGGAGTGGACAGGACCGGCAGGTGGGCTCTGTAAGACAGTTAAGAGTAGGTAGGGCAGAGTAAGGTGGAGCGAGAAGACGTAAATAGTTATACTACTTAAATACAAACTTGGAAGACTACCTAAGAACAAGCTCCCCCAGTGGGCCGTCATAGACGACCCCAGGGGTGAGTACAGGATCCCGCTATGGATAAAGGAGCAATGTCCCAAACCGCCGAGGGACACGGTCTTTGAGACCATTTTTGCTACCATAGGGGTCGCACTATGTCGCTCGGTGGACCAATCTTATGGCTACATGGCAATCTGCGATGGCAACCAGGACGTCGACAAACTTCTCAGCGGGGGATCCCACGCCAAACTCGACGAGATCCATTTATCCCTTAAAGTCTCGCCCCATGTGTCTACCCGGAGATCCATCATCTGTCGTCGCTTGGACCCCTGGGTTGGATCACATGACGCAGATGAGATAAAGGCAGAAATTGAAGCCAAACAGAGCTGGGCGAAGCTAGATGAAGTGTACAAGTTCAAGAACCGTGACGGAGGGGATTATACCCATTTTTTCAAGACCACCTTTCTAAAATCTGAGATGGCTTCTAAGGCAGCCGAGGCCGGATTGTTAATGTTTTGCGCAAAGGTCTCTGCATCGTGCATAAAACGGGAGACTTGTATCTGTACAAGTCTGTTTCTTGTGCTATGCCTTGGAAAAACACGCGACGAAAGACTGTAAATTTCAGGGCAAGGTATGCTCGGAGTGCGCCGGTTCAGGACACACCTAGAAGGAGTGCCCAAATGGAAACAATAAGAGGTGCCTCAATTGCGATGGCCCCCACCGAACCCTTTCGATATCCTGCCCCATGAAAAAGGGTTTGGTAAAGGACAAAAAGAGAAATATTCAAGAGGAAAATACCCGTAAAGCGAACACCAGCTACGCACAGGCGGCCAAAAACCACCAGGAGAAGGAAAAGACGCTGCTCCAACTTGACCCGTCTATGAATCTGGACTTATTCATGTGCGTAATACATGTCCATTTCGTTCATATTGCCAAGCTCGGTAGCTACGCCACAGAACTGAATCGTATGCTGATTCAAAACGGGATGAAACCCATGTGGTTTCCCGATAACCCCCTATCTTGCGAAATGTACCAGACCCAGACAGGGATCAAATCTGACCGGACGCCGAGGAACAGATCAAAATCGAGGGACCACAGCTTGAACAAACGAGATACCTCCGCATCGTCCGGAAGAATGAATGTTAAACCGCAGGCTTCAAAAAGGGACCCCGACTAAAAAGAAGAACCAACAGAACAGGAACACTAAGGAGAGCACGCAGTCCGTATCCAAACCCGAGACCACCGACTTTAACCTGAAGGTCTATGCCTCGCCATCAGCCCCGCTACCACAATGACGAAAGTAAAAGAAATCATTGAAGGAGTAGTCAGAGGTAAATTCAAATGGGACTATGATTGCGACTCTAGCGAAGATGAACTACTCTCAGCATTGAGAGATGGAAGCATAGAATTAAGCCCTGAATCATGCTTCAATCTCACTCACAAACAATTTAAAAAGAAGAGGTCTGGCAGAGTGAGGTCACCTGCACGAGAAGAGTCAGCAAAAGTTAAGAACGTTCAAGGAGAGTAAATATGGCACGTAACATAAGAGTCGTCAACAAATTAAAGATTTTTTCACTCAGTGTGCACGGTTGGGAGGGTAAGAAATTTGTCTACAACAACCTAATCAGAGAAGTAGATCCGGACATTGTCCTAATCTCAGAGCACGGTCTTAACACAAATTCCAACCCTGTTAATATATTCAATTATGACACCATCACAACTAGCCACACCAACGAAAGATTAGATGGTGTTGCCTTGGCCGTGCGCAAGGGAATTAAATACAGAGACATCACCAATCTAGAAGAGTCATACCTTGCGATAAAAATCAGCACGACCATTGATGATCTCATTCTAGCCGTGGGGCACCAACCCTAAGGACGCTCGTACCTCCCTATTCCCAACTTCCTGCGCCTATTTAGAAGAAACCGCTCTGCCATTCTGATTGGAGATCTTAATGCCCGATGTAGGGAAGCGGGATATACATCGTCATTCAATTGATCAGGGGCCTCCCTGAGCCTCTTTATGGAACGGAACGTGGTGCAAAGAGTTGGTCCAGAATTTCCGACGTATCTGACTAGAAGGTCCTCCACAACACTTGGCCTCGTCCTCAATAATACCAACTTTGCCCTAAATCACATGACGGTTCCAGGCCCTTATACTCCATCAGACCACATTAGTATGGTCCCTACGATCTCGACGTCCCCCATAGAGATCAGGGTCCCAACTCATAGGTGTCTACCTAAGGCAAAATGGGAAGATTACACGAGAATTCTCCGAGAACAACAAGAGGAACGGCTTGACGAGCCTACGCTCGAACACTTAGACGCCTAGAAATTATCAGGAATAAGATAACGGAGGCGGACAGAGTGGCTATCCTAAGGGTAGAATTCAAGACTCTCCCAGCACCACGGTGGGGTGCGGTCATCATTCAGCGGAAAAATAGGTTAAAGGAACTGGTCAGGAAAATTAATCTTTACGGCAATTCAGCTGATCATTATAGGGAGTTCATGAACCTTCGCTTGGAAATCAAACTCTTAATCAGCAAGAAATCCAAGACTCTATGGGATGGCATCATCGCGGGAATGGACGTAGAAAACAACCCTAAGAAGTTCTGGTCCCAGGTCAAGAGACTAAGCGGCACTCTCCCCACCAAATTGAACATTGCCATCAAGGTTGACGGAGTAAAAATCACCAATGACCAAGCCATCGAGCATAACTATAGAGAGCATTGGAAAGGGGAATTTAACATCACAGAGGAAGAAAATGCTGACTTTGACATGGAGTACGAGGAGAAAGTCTTGACATATTTAGAGGAACGAGGACCAACCCTGACGCCCTTCTACTATGTGGACGTCACTCGGCGTGCGACAGAGGAAGGGCGTCCTTTTACCCCGGAGGAGTACGAAACGGCTTCGAAAAGCTTTAAACAAAAGGCTCCAGGGATTTCGGGTATCACCAAAGCCCACCTGCTGAATGCCCCAGCAGATCTTAACCTATCTATACTCAACCTCTTCAATGCATGCCTGAACGTTGGGTACTTCCCTGACTCACTCAAAAGAGCCAGGATGATTTTTATCCCAAAGCCAGGCAAACCCAAAAGGGAAATCAGGAGAAACAGGCCAATATCCCTACTTAAGTTCATAGGGAAGCTGTTTGAAAAGTTAATTAACGACTGGCTAATGAACTACTTCGATGCAAATGGACTCTACAACATACAACAGCATGGCTTCCGCAGAAAACTCGGGACGGAGACAGCCCTTGCCCTGATGACAGAATACATCGCCATAGCAAAAGCCGAGGGAAAAAAACGTCGATGTTGTACTCAGAGATGTGTCATCGGCATTCAACAAGGTATGGACGCCAGGTCTCAAGAAGAAACTAAGTGATCTTGGCATGGAGACGAATATCACAAGGCTCCTATGCGACTACCTTGAAGACCGGGAGACTGTCATAAAAATAAATGAGTATGTCGTAGAATGACTCCCGACGATACTATATATAACACTATTCGTTGAGGGAACTTCCTTAATTATCTCTAGAGTGCGTTTTACTGTCTGGCGGCCAGTATTATGTATCTTCAAAATGCTTAAGAAGTGGAACTGAGCTCAAGGATAATAATATTGCTATCATTAATAAAATAGAGTTTTATTAATAATAACTATAAACAATACACAAAAACGGAAAATATTGACAAACAGAATGGAAAGGGTCGTGGAGACTCGGGCTAATCCAAGGATTTAAGGGATCAAAAAGGGTAAAACAAATATGGAGTTAAAGAGATGGGATGGTTCGATAAACCATTTAAAGCACAGGATAGAATTGACAAATAAGGGATCAATACTCAAAAGGTGACGCTTGGCTTACGTAACTTCATTAGGGTGCGGTGGAAGGTACTTGAAGGAATATTCGGTCGGCTGGCGAGTTCCAGCCAAAAGGGGGGGGGGATAAGATGATCCTGACGTGGCGTCTTGGGAAGGAGAACCGTTTCTCGACGAACGGCTGGAAGAACAATGGCTGTTCTAGGTTGTTCTCTTCTGAACAAAGGGGGGATGAGAACCGTCTCTTGTCTACAGGCTCAAGAACAATGGCTGTTCTAATGTTGTTCTCCTTTGAACAACAGGGGGGGGGGGGGTGAGAACCGTTTCTTGGCGAAGGGCTCAAAACGAACAATGGCTGTTCTAATGTTGTTCTCCCTTGAACAACAGGGGGGGGGGAAGAACCGTTTCTTGGCGAAGGGCTCAAAACGAACAATGGCTGTTCTAATGTTGCTCTCCCTTGAACAACAGGGGGGGGGGGATGAGAACCGTTTCTTGGCGAAGGGCTCAAAACGAACAATGGCTGTTCTAATGTTGTTCTCCTTGAAAAACAGGGGGGGGATGAGAACCGTTTCTTGGCGAAGGGCTCAAAACGAACAATGGCTGTTCTAATGCTGTTCTCCTTGAACAGCAGGGGGGAATGCCTTGGGGACTTGACGTCACTAAAGGCTCGAACCTTTGGCACTCAAGGAATATTGTCCTCCTGGACAAGTGATGGTGAATCTCGAGGCCGAGGTCCCTTGGCGCACAAAGGGAGAGAGGGTCGTGGTGATGTTTCGCGACGAAAATCTGGATCTCCAATCTGATCTTAGTGGTAAAGAGTCCATATAAATAGCCAGGACATCTCCTTGGCGTGGGGGAGAATGGAGTGAAAGCTTGGAGGGAACGCACAGCTGGGCCGGAGAAAAATGCCTTATCTGTTCATAAGCCTAACTCGATCTGGTGAGGTCGGCGAATGGGGGTGAACGGGGGGACGATAACCTCCTTGTTTAAACATTGACGTCCGGTAGCTGTTGATAAGGCTCCAAGCCTCGAGTCGAAGATGCACCTGGGCCTCCTCGAGGTTTTAACTAATATGGGATAGGAGTTGAATTTAACACAGATTCAACTCGTTCTATCACACCCCTCCATTCCAGGGGAAGATGTCACTTCGAAAAAAAAGAGAGAAGGGACAACGATAGAGCTCCGTTGTAGGGAACTCGTTTTCTTGTACCAACCGTATCTTCCTGCACCTAACTATTATTACCTCAATACATGATTATTTTGATCTTTAGATTACAGGGGAAAATAACCTTTAATACAACTTAATAAAAAAAAAAGGCATGGAACAATGAAATGATATAAACTTAGTACATACGGGATAAAATAATTTAAACGTAAATTAATAAGAACAAATATATATACATAAAAAAAAATTAGACATTGAGCGTTACAAAATTCAGACATATACATTAATTAATTATATTACAAAAGAATCTTAAATTAAGTCGTACAAGACGGTATATACCTACATGGAGATACTAATCCTATGAATACAATTGTTCTACGCTATTCGGTAACGCATTCCTACTGAGTGCGTCAGCGACCTGGTTATCGGAACCTTTGATATAATTTATTTTAAATTGATACTCTTGCAAGAGTAAACTCCAGCGCATGATGCGGCCGTTTGAGTGTCTCAAATTCCTAATATAGGCTAACGGACGGTGGTCGGTTCCTATTTGAAAATCTTTACATATCAAGTACATCTTTAATTTGTCTATGACCCAGATAATTGATAGAGCTATCTTTTCTCTAGTGGCATATCTCTTTCCGCGTGGTAATAATTGACGACTAGCATATGCAACTGGATGACTCGGTCTGTTATCCACGTATTGAAGGAGTACACCTCCAATGCCCTCGTTGATCACGTCGGTCTTAACCCCAAAGGATTTTTCCGGGTTGGGCAACTTAAAAATGGGGGCAGAAATGAACTTACTTTTGAGCTGATTACAACGGGAAACAGCGACATCATTCCAACGTAAACGATCGGGGAAATTCTTTTCCTGAAGGGGGCATAGGGGGGCCAAAATTGCAGCGAAATTCGGAACAAATCGCTGATAGGGAGAAGCTGATCCTAGGATCGATCTTAATGGCTTCTTTGTAATCGGGAGGGGCATGTGGGCGATTGCCTTAATCTTGCTCTCGTGGGGACCTAACTGGCTTGGTCCTATTTTGAAACCCGAATATTTAATGGGTTCGTGAGCAAAATAGTATTTGCTGGGGCCAATGGTGAGGCCATTTTCACGCAGTTGCTCGAAAAGAGCTAATAGGGCGGGTAAATGGTGATTCCATTTAATTAGTTCTTGTATCTGACTCTTCTGACGTGGTGTCAGCTGCGCGTCACTTTTCAGGTCAGAGGGTTCCAAAGACTCGCCTGGTAGGGAATGAGGAGGGTAATCGGCATCAGGTTGGATGCACACTGTCTGGATTACCTTAAGGGACTCCGCGGGGCAATCCTCTTCAAGCGCCGATGCTTCGTCCAGTTCTACGAAGGTATCTCCATGGGCGCGTTGGGGGTTCTTTTTTTCTTGGGGTCCAGGGACAGTCTCCGTGTCCTTGTCTGGGGCCTTATCACCTAAGGGTTTTAGTGAATCACATTCCTCTTTTTCCGTCCTAAAGTCCTGGTTAGGGGTCTCCGAGAAATCGGACGGTATCGGGGTTCTGATGGGGACGGGCTCCTGGGCTTCTTTCTTATCTCGGCCTTGAGGAAGGGCGGCCTGAAACACCGGGTCGAAACTTACTTGGGGGCTCTGTCCTATAAGTACGGAACAGAATTTTATGGGTGCTACAATGACTTCAGCCCAGCCATTATAATATTGACACTGCAGGTAACATCTAGCGACGGGGAATCTGTTCTCCCGCCCAAGGTAGTCACGTACCACCGCAAATTTTTCGTGGTTAGAGGCCACTGGGAGGAGTTCGTCGGACACGATGAAGCATGTACATCCTGTGTCCCTGACGAGAGTCGATACTCGACAGCTGTCCACGCTGCCCTCCTCATATTTCAAAGTTCCCGCTGAACTTTTATCAAAAAAAAAAATTACCTGGTGGCCTGACGGATGGGGAGAAGTTTCTGCTTGGGTCTGCACCACCGGGGGAGCCGGGGTTGCATTAATCTGGTGAACTTGGTGGGCTGGTCCGCTTTTAAGCCTAGAATTTTGGAAGCAATTCCAGCTCATGTGGTTTTCTACACCACAGGTGAAGCATATGGTTGGTCGCTTCGGGAAGAGAGATGGAGGAGAAGACTTAACGGGAGGTTTGGAGTCCCGTTGTTGGTTTTGGGGAAAGAAGTTTGGGGGTTTTACGGGGCTCGGAAACTTTGTCAGCTTTCCTGGGAAGGGGCGCGAATCCTTCCTTCTTTCTTCTCGTTGGATTACTCTTTCCCTTTCTATTACTTCCATTTTTCTTTGAAATTCTGCTTCAATCCGAGCTAACTCAATCTGATGGTCAGCTTGTCTTATCCGATCCTCTCTTTTTCTTTCTTCTCGTTGTATTTCTCTTCTTTGCTCCTCTTGAATGTACTTAATTAGTTCTTTTCCGGAAAGTCCACAGGACTCTCCTTGCGCTTTAAAGATTTCAAACTGAGTCATCTTTGCACTTGGGGGCGCACTAGTCAACCAACTAAAATTCCTCGCAACAAGAATTATGCCTCTATAGAATTAGCCTACCTAAATATGGGCACTGACCTATTCGTACTTGGTTTCTCAATCTAAATAACCACTGACTAAAATCACAAGAAAACACAACAAATTATTATAACCGTTCCTTGAGCTACTCCAGCTTCTTAAGTTTCAAAAAAAAAGGGGATAGCAATCGTTAAAACAAAAGGGAACTACTATATTCTATTATTATAACGAATAACACTATGCTTTACTCGACTGAGACCAGTGTTTGCAAAGATATAGCGTTAAACCTTACACACCTGATACCAAATTAAATAGTATATATATATATGTCGTAGAATGACTCCCGACGATACTATATATAACACTATTCGTTGAGGGAACTTCCTTAATTATCTCTAGAGTGCGTTTTACTGTCTGGCGGCCGGTATTATGTATCTTCAAAATGCTTAAGAAGTGGAACTGAGCTCAAGGATAATAATATTGCTATCATTAATAAAATAGAGTTTTATTAATAATAACTATAAACAATACACAAAAACGGAAAATATTGACAAACAGAATGGAAAGGGTCGTGGAGACTCGGGCTAATCCAAGGATTTAAGGGATCAAAAAGGGTAAAACAAATATGGAGTTAAAGAGATGGGATGGTTCGATAAACCATTTAAAGCACAGGATAGAATTGACAAATAAGGGATCAATACTCAAAAGGTGACGCTTGGCTTACGTAACTTCATTAGGGTGCGGTGGAAGGTACTTGAAGGAATATTCGGTCGGCTGGCGAGTTCCAGCCAAAAGGGGGGGGGGGATAAGATGATCCTGACGTGGCGTCTTGGGAAGGAGAACCGTTTCTCGACGAACGGCTGGAAGAACAATGGCTGTTCTAGGTTGTTCTCTTCTGAACAAAGGGGGGATGAGAACCGTCTCTTGTCTACAGGCTCAAGAACAATGGCTGTTCTAATGTTGTTCTCCTTTGAACAACAGGGGGGGGGGTGAGAACCGTTTCTTGGCGAAGGGCTCAAAACGAACAATGGCTGTTCTAATGTTGTTCTCCCTTGAACAACAGGGGGGGGGGAAGAACCGTTTCTTGGCGAAGGGCTCAAAACGAACAATGGTTGTTCTAATGTTGTTCTCCCTTGAACAACAGGGGGGGGGGGATGAGAACCGTTTCTTGGCGAAGGGCTCAAAACGAACAATGGCTGTTCTAATGTTGTTCTCCTTGAACAACAGGGGGGGGGATGAGAACCGTTTCTTGGCGAAGGGCTCAAAACGAACAATGGCTGTTCTAATGCTGTTCTCCTTGAACAGCAGGGGGGAATGCCTTGGGGACTTGACGTCACTAAAGGCTCGAACCTTTGGCACTCAAGGAATATTATCCTCCTGGACAAGTGATGGTGAATCTCGAGGCCGAGGTCCCTTGGCGCACAAAGGGAGAGAGGGTCGTGGTGATGTTTCGCGACGAAAATCTGGATCTCCAATCTGATCTTAGTGGTAAAGAGTCCATATAAATAGCCAGGACATCTCCTTGGCGTGGGGGAGAATGGAGTGAAAGCTTGGAGGGAACGCACAGCTGGGCCGGAGAAAAATGCCTTATCTGTTCATAAGCCTAACTCGATCTGGTGAGGTCGGCGAATGGGGGTGAACGGGGGGACGATAACCTCCTTGTTTAAACATTGACGTCCGGTAGCTGTTGATAAGACTCCAAGTCTCGAATCGAAGATGCACCTGGGCCTCCTCGAGGTTTTAACTAATATGGGATAGGAGTTGAATTTAACACAGATTCAACTCGTTCTATCACAGAGTATGAAGGGCAGCCCTTTACCATGAACACTGGGATACCTCAAAGAGGTTGCCTGAGTCCGACTCTATACACGTTGTATACGAGGGACCTTTCCCCGCCCACCCAAGACTACGCCTTATATGTCCAGCTGGCAGACGATATATCGCAGGTGATAACCAGCAATTATCGAAACCCAGCTGAAAGAGCAAACAGAACAGCAGACGAGATACAAAACCTTAATGCCTACGAAAACCGAGCCAAAATACGAACCAATGTGGAAAAATCTAAAGTACTTCCTATTGGCCGTAGGAAAACGGCAGATATATTAGTCAGAAATGAACTATACCCCTATGTTCGTGATTCTCGGGTCCTTATACTCAAAATTACATCGAGAGGCTATTGCAAACACCTTGAAGCAAAGGTTGAACAAGCCAAAAAAAGCCTGTAATACCTCTATAGATTCCAGAGACTCTCCCCCCCCCGAACAAGAAAAAACTTTTCATGAGCCTAGTGAGACCGATCCTACTGTATCCCGCCATTCCTCTACATTTTGCCAGTAAAACACAGCTCAGAAAGGCACAAGCAGTGCAGAACAAGGAACTGAGATATATTCTGAATGTCAGTTTAATGGACTTCATCCCCTCAAGCGCTCTACATGATCTCGCTGGGATTTAACCCCTAAATGCGACCTTACCCACCGGCGCAAAGGATGTATGGACTCTGATCAATGCTTACATGCCTGCAGAACTTCTTCAATAAATTAGACTGCCCGGACTGGACAACCAAAACAGACATTACCGACGCGAATTCGGCAGCAGCCAACTGCGTAGGCAGGAGAACGCTGTCCCACTATACCGATAATTATACCTACGGAAAAAAGCAAAAACCCTAATAGGACACCTTGATTATAAATTTAATACATGTGATCATGTATCCCTTAAAAAAATAAAAAATAAATGAAAGCAAGATAAAAATAAACATAAGATCCGAAGTGGACTAACTAAATACCCAAGTAAAGAACAAATATACCAAACAAACAAGTAAAAGATCCTAAAAAGACACTAATAATTAAATAAAGAAACATACGCAACGCATATGTATGTTAATACAAAATTGAGCAATCTCTTCTGTCACAATCCCAGTAATCAAAAATACAAAGGCTTGAATGCTTCCATGACGTCTAATTGAAACGTGAAAAAACCAAAGAAGACGAAATGGAGATATTGCCAGACGTACTGACACACTAATTCTTCTACTAAAAAAACACCTTTTCTAACTTTACTTTCTTACTATCACACACTTTTTCCCCATCTTTTATTGTAAAAAAAAAGAAGCTTATTCCAGCTATTTACCTAGAAATAAAGAGTCCAGCTATATATATATATATATATATATATATATATATATATATATATATATAAATATATACCAGATATATATATATTCCTTCATCTCATAAGGAAGCGGTTAATCACTCAACCCAGCCTACGAAGCTACGAGAGAGAATTCTTTTGCACAGTCCCTATAGTTCAAACAGGAAACGGTACATTAAGAAGCGCTTCGCCTTATTGCGGTAAAAATATTTCAAGATAAAATCACATTGGCTTGATCTTTATTTTAATCCTTTTTGAGTATTTTCGGTAACCGTTTTTCCTCTATATCTAAATGCACTTACTTCTGCTTGACATTCTGAATAATTTTTCCCAGAGTTTCAACTTTAGATTGAATCAATCTCAAATCATACCAACACAATCAGCAAACAAAAGTAGCCAGCTACCTGACAAGAAGGACAACGACGTATTCAAAAACCTATTGCCTCTGAGATCAACTAACAAAACCCCACAAACATAATTCATTCCTCCGTAATTTGTTTTCTCTTCAGTGGGAGTGGATAGGTTGAACCAACCACACGGCTCCTGATCTCAAGATCATTTTCCCATATAGAGTAATGCATATCTAAAGATAAACGTTTGTAATAAAAGAATTAGGAAATATAACAAACAAAACAGGAGCAAAAATTAACTAAACCAAAACAAATGTAGACAAAAACAAACTAATCAAAACTGTAATCAGCAGCCCAGACGGGCGGTTGCCTAGTTCTACGAAGATAGCTTGTACCACTAACTTCCTGTGGTTTATTCTCATCATCTTTCCTATCATCCATCATAAGTATCACAAGAACTTTATCCTCCTCATCCTGACGTGCTTCACTGCAGCTCGAATCTTCCGGTATTAAAACTATTTTTTCTAATATCAAGTAGATGACGAGGTACATCATCTATAGCTACGTTCTTGGCTGAAATAATATCAGTCACTCTCCCATTTTTCCAACCTCGTATGCCTCGGACTTACGGGGATTGTTGACCGACACCAAGTGAAACTTCCGTTGTGTTTCCTTTCATTGAAGTACTTAGCGCTGGATGCCTCCAGTGATTTTGATTCTGAAATGACTTGACATTTTATTGAGTAACTGAATAGTATTGCTATCGAACCTAACATTAATTTTTTCTCTCACGTTAAATTTTATAGATTTACTGATCATGGTCAATGTTGTATTTATTAAAGTTGTATTCTGTACAAATTTTAAAAATAAACATTTAAGCGCATAAAAATATTTTAGACATGAACATTTCACAAATAAAGCAACTTACTATATTTGACATCTATCTCAAAATAATTTAATAATATTTTAATCAAAAAAGTTTCGGCACTTTGCTGTTACAACTCTTATTTTTCTTAAATTCAGGCGTCATTGTCCAGCGAAACTTTCACTATGTTGGAGTTAAGGCGGCCTTGTCAACATAAGTCCATCTGTACAAAGTTCTGGTGGAAACATTATCCTTGTTTATCGCTGAGCTTTCCGTAGTTTGGTGGAAAATATTCCAGTTGCGACTGAAAGAGTTTAACTTCATGGATATCCAGGTTCGAAGAGATTGGTAACTCTACAAGATTTCTTCATAGTTATCTGCATATGATAGCCAGGAATGTACGTACGTTTCAACGAATGTAAGCCAAGCATTCTTCTCAGTCTGATTTAGGGCTTCGAAGAGTTCGCTGTCATTAATGAGTAAACTACCTTGAGGACCAATGAATAAACCTGCTTTCAATTTTACTTCAGTTACCACAACTTGGAATTTCGCTGTCAGATATTGAAAGTTCCGATTGGTTGAGGTCATTGCCTTCTTGAATTTCTGTACAAGGCCTAGTTTCGGATGTAATGGTGGTGGGTATACTGCCTGTGGTTCGATTAGCTTCATTTGAATGCAATTGAATCGACCTTGAGTAATTTAATAGTTCTTGTGGCCATTCACTTTCCATGTAGTTTTCATATGTTCTGCTCTTCCATAATTAGGAGAAGCACAGGTGCTTCGTATAACCCATTGGAAGACAGAAAATTAGGCTCAAGATATTGAGGTTTGCGCATATCTTTCAATGCTGGGTTCACAATTGATACTATAGGGAGAGTTTTTATACTTTCGTAGCTTTCAGTCATTCAAAAATAATGGATTATAGGAACCGACGGGAGCTGGTAGCCATTGTGCAGAAGAAAGG
Organism: Ceratothoa steindachneri; assembly: GCA_963969495.1. Classification (NCBI taxonomy): domain Eukaryota; kingdom Metazoa; phylum Arthropoda; class Malacostraca; order Isopoda; family Cymothoidae; genus Ceratothoa; species Ceratothoa steindachneri. The sequence continues at coordinate 140,665,158 of OZ018323.1, read as the reverse complement.
ATTTCAAAGTATTTTTTCCGGAATCTATGAAAACCTCCTTTCTTCCCCATTTTTATTGGCAGGACCTGTATAGCTTCATCATCAGACTACATGCATTTATGCAGTAAAAAAGTTGGCCATGCATTTTGTAGATTGACGACAGTTTTTATGTATTTGAAGGGAGGTAGTTATCCGCACACATTGTTGCAATAATTTCGTTGTTTCTGCTGCGATACAAGAAACTAAACCTTTTCTTTCGGTAGATTAAGGTCTTTAACTAGGTCATGTAGATCTTATTGACTGAGCAGTTGTGTTTCCCTGCTCATGGAGTCATCCGATTATTCAGCACGAGCTTGGCTTCTATCTCCGGATTTATTACTTTCTGCTTTGCGATCTTGTGTACCTGATAGACTTGGAATCGGTAGCTCATCACTGTGTGACACAAGTCGAATTGCCGATTCCAGGATGGGATACTTGATTTGACATCGCTCTTTACTGAATAGCCCTTGATGTCTGTTACTTTGGTTATCAATTAACCAGTGGTACGGCAAATGGCAAACCAGAAACCCTTTTCTCAAGAGCTCATTCTTTAAAGTGACTCACACTTGGCTGACAAGCTATATGAAGGACCCAATTTTTGTCTTGACCGCGCAGTGTTCATTCGAAGTAGTTCCTGTAGTTGATCGAACATTTTGAGTGATTCTTTTCGTCGACCCCTTTGAAAGTCACTTTTCAAGGTCAAAGAAGGCTTAACTTGAGCGAGCGTATTATAGTAACTGCAATCTATCTGCAATAAGAAAGGTCACCGTAATCAAAAATCATGCTGTCTCAAGAGAGAATGTGATGTATGTGAAGAAACACAACTGAAAAAATCGATTCAGAAATTTAGTAAAAATATGTATGTGAATGAGAAGGTCAATGAATGGCATAAAACAAATTAGTTCAGTTGTCAAAAGCTAAACGTAATAGAGAAAACCTAATGTTATTAGCATTCATCTCGTTGATTTGAACTATGATCACATAAATTCTTTCAAGAACCATAAAACCTTTAGAATTATTATTATTAAATCCTGCCTCAGGCAGCTGTGGATACTATGAGTTATGAACATAATAATTTTGAATTAATGGCTCCATTAACAAAAGTTAATGCTACATTTTGTATGTATTCTGTGTTTCATGTGAATGTTTCTATTTATGGGAGGGAATAACCATTTAATGGTATTATAGTTATTTTAAAGTCACTGAGGATTCGTCTTTAATCAACACTATTATGAACATTTGTTTGGGAATGTGTAAAAACTACTCCATGATTGCTAGAGTTTCAATGACACCAACGTTGGTGAATATGTTTTCTTTTGGTGTTTTATAATTCTGCATGCTGCAATTGGTCACAGTTTTAAAAGAAGTTCGTCATAAAGTTTTACGATTAAGTCGTTGAATATTTTATTTTGGCCTCTCGGCCGATTTAGTTAAATGTCTTAAGCCTGTTGCGTAATACGACTTCCACATAGTGCGTGCCTTGATAGGTTCTGGCTAACCTCTCATCTGCATTATTTGTTGGCTTCGTTGAAATAGTTAAAACGCTCCATTGAGATACATTTCCTATAGTAGTAAAAAGCTTAACTTGAGCGAGAGTAATGCAGTCACTAAAAACTATCTGAAACAAGAAAGAGAACCGTAATCTATAATCATTATGTATTAAGTGAGAATGTGATATATGTAAAGGAAACCAACAGAGAGGCTTCTATCGTTCAAACTTTAGAGGAGGAGAAGTAACCTCTGCAGCAACAGGCCTACGACAGGGGGAATGTTTACCGGTCACATTTGGGCTACGATATAATTTACGCAGTAATAAATGTATACCTCATATGCAGTTGTTGCTACATTGCCACTGCATGGAATGAGATATTCAAACCGATTAGAAGAACTGTGACAACATACCTTGTTTAAACCGCACGACCTACAGTCCGTAATGATGAGATCGAATAACTCTTATAACCTTGGATGGTTGGAAGGGGGACGTACTCAGCCTTTTTTCCTGAAGACATAGCTAAACCCAAGGAGAGGAGACGAGCCTCGGCAGCTCCTACAAGTTGCCTTGGATTTTAAGACAAGACCATTGATGTAAATTTCCCTCCAGCCCTAACTCAGAGTGGATTATCGTGGTGGCAATGGCTCTAATCTTTCTTGGTTTTTGAAGGCTTAAAGGCATTGAAGACGCTGTTGTCCTTGAAAACATACTGGGGGAAGTTGAGATTTCCATGCGAGTCTTTTCCTCTCGTAGCCTTGAAATCTTTGGCGGGCGGAACGAACTCCAACTTCATAGAGGCACCACTTACCATACTTTTAACTTCATTGTTAGTGTTTGTCTGTGTCTGAGTCTCCCATCATAGGACGCATTGTGCAGATGTGCACCAGTTGTGGTCTGGTCTCCTGTTGATAAATCAGCAGACACCTTCGTCTCGGGAGATTCTCCAAAAAGAGAGAATCACTAGTTTTCTTGTCCTTTTTTGTCCTTTTCTTCCTTTAAGAAGGGAGGGCTCAGAATGAACCCATTTTTATCGATCCTCGGAAGGGCCCAAATGCCGGACAAGCCATTTTAAGCCATTTTATTCTTCGAGATAAGAAATTCCATGGCTTATAAGGGGGCACCAACTAGGTGACCGTGTCTCTTCTCTCATATTAAGTCTTCAACGGCTCATGTTGCCTCAGGAGGGTCTTGTAAATGGACATAATTTGGTTCAGGGATGTTTCTTTCCGAATCTATGTTCGCATCAAAGAAAGAGCCCATTTTCACTTAAGTATGGGCTTTCAAATGTTCTCTTTCCCTCAGGGTTTCTTGCAATCCCGATCAAGAACTATCTATGAATATGGCCTGTAATAAAAAACATTTGTGGGGTTTGTCTTATCGAGTCATTCCCATCCGAGATGAAAAAAAGGTAGGGCCACTCCTAAAAGCATATACAGGCAACGCTGGTCCAAAAGTGAAGTCATCTATGGGCAACTCTATGAAAGTGTAGTAAGAGGAAAGCTTTGAGACCCCTAGACATACGATTGGGGGAAAAACGTTCTCTGCAAGAAAATTGAGAGGTTCTCTAGGAAAAAAAATGGAGGGACAACCCGTCATCAGATTGGGAGCTGTCCGAAAACGGGTAAAATGTCATAAAGGGGAAACTCCTTTACCAATGTGGAGTGGTTGGATAGGAGCCCCTTCACCAGTTGGGTGATGTTTCGTTTAAAGCAGCATAGTCAGAATTTTTAAAATTTGCAAACAAAGAGAACTTTTTAATTCTTGTGATCAATAAGAAGAGAAAATTTGTTGGGCTAAATCCCACGACATTCTACTTCGACCTATTCCATCTCGGGGTATCGGAAATTTCTTGTCTTCAACTTTGGGTGCGTAAAGTAATGGTGTACGCATATATACAGCGACACTCGCCTACCAGGGGTAGCCTTGTCGAAGATCGCTCCTTAAAACAGACAGACAGACAGAGTTAGAGAGCCTATAGTGAATTGTCATATTTTAAATATAAAGAAAAAATCAAGAAAGTCATCCGTTTTCCACCTTTGGCTCCTACTGCAAAATAATAAGACCCAAAAACATTGCATCTCTTTACCTACATAACATCAAAGGTAGAGCGAGGAAACTACATAAGATTTTGCGCCCTAATTTAACTATGAAATTCCTTATACTTACTAGTGTAAAGAAGAGGCAAGGCTTGTACTGAAGGTGGTCTATCTCGTGTTACAGTGATGATCTTTTCCCCTTTGAACAGTAGTGGCCAAAAGTTTTGCCCCAAATAGCATCCAAATAGACAAGGAACTCTACCAAATTATCCCCAGCCCCTTATTAAAATTCACAAGAACGTCCATAACAATCGTGAAGATGACCCGTGCGTTCTCATACTTGATAAATAAAGTCCTATGTGTCATTGGGCAGAATTACCATAGATCTAAATCCAATCGCAAAACGGGCTTGACCCTTAAAACGACAGCAAAAGAAAAGGAATTAGGAAAGCTCTGATGACCTTCTACCGTTAGTAGGCAGCCAACAATTGAGAAAACATCTCCCAGAAATTGCTCCTAAATTTTATATCCGAAAAGAACGAACTTCAGAAGTCATTCACTTTTTTTAACTCAAGAACTAATTACTTCTTTGAAACTTACAGATATCATTTCGATTTCCTTGTTCGATGTCTCAATAAAATAAGAATGACACAGTTAAATATTAGAAAGCAATAAAGCGTTTAAAACTTAAACTTACCTTTGCGAAAACTTTGCCGAATATCTGAACCTAAACAAACAACACGAAGTTTATATCTAAATTGATTAATACACTTTTAGACCTGTGTATCAGAGATGAATGTAAATTTTACTCAGTTAATATAATTGCTTCGACAGGCAATTTGGGTACTCGAGACCAGTCTCAGCGAACCTTAAAAGACATTCACATCACAAAGAAAAGTAAGAGGTATCTTTTTCTCACAAGTGGTCTCAAACGAGTGGTAGAGGGCGTCTTTAAAGTTTGAACACATTTGTATCTATAAGACGCTCAATCTGTTCCTGTGGCCTCAACGTTGATCGCTCATAACTAATGGTCATTTACGCGTGCGCGTAAACTGCCGAGCGCACGATGTGAAACGTTTACTCATTGTAAGTATATTATATGACTTTATCTGATATATGACAGGGAGAGTGCGTCACTCCCTTCAATCTGTTTTTACCCAATAAATAATAATATTCATCAAGTAAAGAATTTTGTTGTGGCACAATAAAAATATTCCAAATAATATTCCTCTGTATTCATTTGTGTCAGGACTTTTTATCCTGGGCAACGCCGGGTACATATGCTAGTATAAAATATCACAATGGTCTCCTCGTTTACCAGAACTTACCCACATTGACTTATTTTTCTGGGGATGGTAAAGAAGGTGTATTCAATGAGTAAAATATAAGAGCACCTCAGGGAACGTGTCATAAATAAACGTGCTCATTTAACGTAAATTTGGAGTCAATGCTTTGGATTCATGTAAAATAATATTAAATCTCTAAAAATTAATAAATGTAATTCAATTTAAATAAAATGTAGTTCACATTATTTTTGAATAAGATTAAGCATTTCGCCTGTGTTTCCTGAATTTATGGACACCCTGTATAAAAAGAAAGTAATGCCAAGAAAATACGAAAGGAATAGGAAAGAAAATTATAAGCATGATTTCTAGGGTCATTTGAGCAGATCTATTTACCATCGCTGGCAGCATTCATCCAAATCCCCTTTCTTTTCTATTATGTATAAATGCTCATTTATGTGAATTTAAATAATTTTTTCTCAATAAAATCTCTCCCAAGTCATTTGTAAAGCAATTTTTGGGAAATAATTTGAAAATCGTTCTTGGTGAGAACATTCCAAAGGCAGTTATTTTATATAAGTTGCTTGCAATATCAAACTGAAAACTTCAACGGTTTGGTTTCAATCTATACATAATTACTATGTTTTGCCACTTGAATTTTTCATAGTTTAATCGAAAATAAGTAGGGAACCAAATGAGAATCAAAATAAAACCCTATATAAAATTGATTTGGTATATGAAACATCACATACGACTTTCACACTCACTCCTAACAAAAAACGAGATAATAATTTATCTATAATAGGTTTAATTTTCTAAAACATTTCCATTTTACTTTCCATTGCATTCGGAAATCATATCTTTCAGCGAAGATGTCCTTTATTAATCTATGCGGAAAGGCAGAGATATTTTATTTGTTTTTTTCTAGAGGGGGGGGGGTCTCCTCTTGCTAACGCCATCAAGAGCATAACAACCAAAACATAAACAAGTTTATCAATAGTCGTATTTAAAATATATTTAAAATCAAGGCGAAAAATAAACCTTAAAGGCACTTACTTCCTTAATGTGTGGTATAGGTATATTGATGATGTCATTTGTTTGTGGCCTAATTCTAAAGAGGTAAAGAGTTTTCTTATTAAACTTAATTCACTAGTTCCTTCTATTAAATTTACCCATGAGGTTGAAAACAATAGATCCCTTTCCTTCATTGAGCTTCTTATTCATAGAACCCAGACTACTTTAAATTTTCCATCTTTACAAACCTACTAATTCAAACTCTTATATTCATTTTTACTTTGCGCATAGTCCCAAAGTTAAACGCTCTGTTTTTTCTTCTATGTCTCTACGAGATTTACGAATTGTCAGCTATGAATTTATGGATCTGGAATTCTCCATATCTTTCAAATCGGCCATAAATTGTGGTACCTTTATTCCTTTTGTTTAAATTGTCTTTCCTCTGCAAAAATTACATTCTATAATACAGTTCCTACTCTCCCTTCAATGCTTAAAACGTTCTGGTTTTACCTTTCTTTGATTGCTTCACTGAACTTCCCCGTCTTTTAATAAACTTTAACATTTCTTTGGCTTTCAAATCAAGTTGACTATTAAAAATATAGTGGTTCACAATAATTTCAATAATATTGGTGGTGTTTACTTAGTCGAATGTTTTGGTTGTCAGAGTGAAATTTTAGACAAACAGGCAAGCAATTATCGGCCCGTATCAATCAGCATAAATACAATCTACTGAGAGGTAAAAACAATAATAGAGATTTTGTTCAAATTTCCGATAATGACCACTTAATTAATTGGAAGTCGGCAAAATTTATTTATTGCTCCAATGACGATATAAAAAGAAATATTGTTAATTGTTCATTTATAAGTAATTCGATAACTTTAACATTATCCGTGACATTTCCAAAAACGATGCTCTAATCCAAAAAAAACTTCTTAAAGAAATTAGTTTTGACTTATGTTCTTAGTTTTGTCTGTAATATTTATAGTTATGGGTAGACGATTTTTTAGTTTAATCATTTCATTGGTTTTGTATTAAACATTTTTTTATTAACCTCCCTCTCTCTCTCTTGTCCCCCATCCACTTAGCTGCTTCTCGTGTCTCTCCTAATCTTCCTATTTAGGCTATTTCCTTTTCCGTTAATCTTTTTAGCCTTCCCCTCCTGGCTCTTTTCTTTATTTTTTTGCCACTTCTTTTGACTTTGCTACCTGCTGCTAAGAAGTCTTTATGTGAATTTACCTTCCATCTTTTACTTTCTCATTGGTGATTTCTTGTATTAGAGGCGGTTTTTTATTTTTTCGTGTCTTATATATAACTTTATTATATTAATTTTACTTGTAGTTTATCCTTGATACGTAACTGAGTAAATTTCGAAAGTACTCGGAAACAGCTTTTTCATTTTCCTGCGAGACATTGCATTCATATATATATAAATATACATATATATATATATATATATATATATATATATATATATATATCAGTGGCGAATCCGGAACTCAGTCTTTTTGGGGCTTAGCCCGAGTATAAATTTAGCACAGGGTTGTAAGCTGATTTAATTTCTGACAACACTCACTTTAAATATAAGTAATTAGAGCCAATAATTTGGGCTCCTTTTATTGAGCCTGGTGGCAGTTCATATATTATTTTCGTTCAGCGACTGGCGGTCGTCTTAGAAGTGTTCTGTTCATTCACACGCGCTTGACTCGGGCTCAGAAGTTACAGCCCGAGTTGTTATATATAATCGTTAAAATTAAAGTAATTAAAATTCAATGTTTTCTTGAAGCAATACAGATTAGGATTTAAATTCCAATATATGAAAGGTTTACGTTCTACAATTTCTTAAAGGAAGGAAATATTATTCAGCAAATTGGGATAATACGACTGAGCCTGGTAGGTGTAAAAAACAAGGTGGCATCTCTTGTCCAGAGTACAGTGCAGGCGACAGTCAGATCGGTCTCTAAGTAATGTGTTTTGTACACGCTGCTGTTGATATTTGACTGCTGTTATTTTTTGAGTCTGTGTGTAAAGATCAGTTGTATTTTGCAGGGTTGCTTCATTTTTACCTCCTACTTAGAAATTCAGAAAGAAAGAGTGCTAGATATAAATAAATAAACTATTTGGGAAAAGCATTTTGAACGACTTGGACAAGAAGAATGAGCTGCACGACAGGATATTATACGAGTTTGCCATCAAACCAAGACGACTGAATTTCATGTATAAATGAAATAAGTAATTTTTATATTTAAACTATATTTCTGTCTTATTGTTAAATTTTGAGTGCGCATATACTCGTAAGTCTACGGTGTGCATTACGTCTCCTATCTTCTTTTATAAATGTGTCTTATGCGAAATATGTGATGAGCCTTAGTGACGCTGATGACCTGGAGGCGCCTCTGATATATATATATATATATATATATATATATATATATATATATATATATATATATATATATATATATATAAACCGAATGTCATTTTCGCAATTTTCGTTAAAAAATACCCTAAAACATCACTTTCTAGTCTTTGTAGCAAAATTTTTGTTATAATAAGGTGTTTCTAAAATATTAAATCTATTTATTTATACATATACCAGTAACTTCATAGATCAGGCAAGCTTTTATCAACGGGGCGATAAATCAGCACTCCATCTCCTGCATAATCCAGAGGTGCATTTAAATGCATGTTAGCTTTTTAGAAAAAAGTGTCTAAACGAGTGTTTGGAATATTTATTTTTATATCCTTAACTTAAATATACCATAGAGGTTTCATTATAGAATATAGATAAATATGTTTCTCTAATCTTGATAAAATTTCAAAGTGCCTTTATGATTATTATATTATGGTTAGGCTAGCACAATATAGGGTAGCAAACGTCTTTTGCTATGACTCACTGACTCATTGGCCATGAAGCATTTCTAAATCTGGCAAATCTGATGGTAGCATTTGAATTGCAGCTGTAGTAAGCAGTTGCTGCTTAATTTAATGATGAATATTTTTAGTTAGTGCTGCAAATCGGAAATTTAATGGTTATACTATTAAAATAATAGATTTCTTTAATTCATTCTAAGTGATGTAATAAATCTAGGAGGCAAGATATCGTCGTTTATTATAATTTCAAGCCGATTATTCCTAAATTATATCATACAAAATGAAGTGAAGACAATATATTTAGGATTATGTAGCTATGGCTTTGTAGGTATGATCAAAAGCACCCTATGTACCTGATATTGAAAAACTCATTTTTAAAACGACCTCTGAAGCAAACAAGAATTAAAGAAAGAGGGAACATTATGATAGATGGAACAAACTTATTGCTTATCCTGAAGGAAGATCAATTTCAACAGAAGAAATATTTGATCATTTTTTTAAGAAAACAGAATCAAGTGAAACTGGACTAGTTGCCTCATTAAATAGCGCAAATAATTGAAAAATCATGAAGTGCAGAGACATATGCTGAAAATATGGCTGTCATAAACGCTGTTATGCTTTCCAACATCGTACTTGGTTCACTGTGGATTAAGTGCAGCAAATTAAATCGTGACAACAGAAATAAGTAGAATTAATATATGCCTGCAAGGAGACATAAAGAATAAACTTACCAATTCAACTCCAGATATTAGAAACATAACAGCAAAGCACCAACCATGGGGATCACAAGAAGAGCAAATAAACAACATAAGTAAATTTAAAAAACAGACTTTACAAACCAGTTTTTAGCTTAATTATGCTCAGAATACGTTGGCGCCTGATGAGCTAGCACTCACCTTAGGCCTCCTAACTTGAAGCCGCTCCTTTTGTATTGCTTTTTTCAGGTGGGTATTGAATTAGGTGTTTTCTTCAAAAATACTGAAAAGGGAGAGATAGTTAAAAAAAGCTTGAGATACACTGGGAGAATGAACTAAAAATGCTTAATGTAGTTTAGATTCTGTGACGCACTACAGCATGTCAATGGTAACAGTCTCTGGTGCAACACTGCTCTCTGCTTGAATTTCGCTATTTGTGCAGGAATAGGGGAGATATAGATCATTCCCTTCGCATAGCCCCTAAGAAAAATCGCAAGGTGTCAAGTCAGCTCAACGTAGAGGCCATTTCAATATTACATTGTCTTCATCAGCTGCAATCACTGATCTATCACCTTGGCAGATTCTCATTCTTGTTAGCCTGTACAGTAAGCATCCAATGAGCTGGATCCCCATCATTTTAAAAGTGAAGTCTTTATGTATATTTAAAATGAGCTCATCATTAGCCATTTTTGAAACATTGGAAGATAAACGTCGCCGATCACATTTCTCTCAGAGAAAGATTGGCCATACAGACGATTTTGGTAGATAGCGCAGAACACATTCATTTTGAGTGAGTCCATTTCTGGTTAAAATGTGCCATAGGATTTTCTTCGCTCAAAATGCAAAATATTTTTGTTGACTGGCATTGAAGAATATATGGTTTCCACGCTTGCTCTTCGCATTTAGGTTTTGCAAGTATTTTCGCAAACCCGCTCGACCATCTCTTCGGATTCTAGTAAATTTCCAGCTTCTTTTGCCCTGCAGAGACAGGTTTTTCCTTTGAACCTTTTGCTTTATGACCAAATCTGCATTACTGTTGGTGCATTTCTAGAGAATTCTCTCTCCAATGCAAGCTGCATATTCCTGTTTGACTGTGTTCGAGCATACTCTAAAACACAACACGCCTCTTCTTTTCCACTAAAAGGCATTCATAAACTTTATAAGATAAAAGCCCCCCAAAATATTCATAATCCTTTAACGTGATTTCACTAATGCTATTAAAATTGAAGGTCAATTGAAAAGAATTAGCATGGTTATAAATTGTTGAATGATATATTTATTTTAGAAACAGCATATACATTGTAAGTGCCCATTCTTATTCAAACATGAGAGAGACCATTCAGTAATGGAAACTGGTACCCAATGCTGTAAAATATCAGAAAAATATGTTAATTAAGGTTTTCATTTAACACCGGAGGTCTCGTTGCAACAGGATAGAGCGACCTTTCTTATTGCGAGAGAGACGATGCACCTTCAAAGTGATATGAGTTGGGAACGATTACATAATTTCAATAAGTGCCGAATTCAATTGGTAAGGCAATTTGCCTCAATTTCACCTCTCCTCACTTTTTCCTTTGAATTTATCGCAAGAAATATGTTTTCATTACTAAACTAAACACATATTTAGCGCCTGAGAGAAAATAAACTAAACACCATTCATGCAATAGTACCGTACACGCTGAACAGTGGCATAAAAAAGCTCTGGAAACAGCGAAATATTGCAAAGGGAAAACTGTAGGATATTACTTACTCGATTATATATATAATTATATTTTATAATTAGGCCAATAAAATTTGCAAATGATTAAGTGTCATATATAATAAATAATTATATAATTTCAATGTTACCGCTGCATTTTCGGTATTGTAGTTCTTTCTCATTCTTTATCCCAATTCTATTCACTCTCCCCCATTTGTCCATTCTCTTTCACATAATAAATTTCATAGTAGAGAAGAGAGATTGCACGTCATAGCTTGAATTTTTTATGTTTTGGTTCGAAAGTCAATTAAAAAGGGGAAATCTGACCATATATTTGGGTAGGAAAATTCATTAAATAGGAAAAATCCTACAGTCCTAATTTTCCTTTGGAGAACCTACAGTTTATCATGAGTCCGAATTAAGGGTATCTACATTGTATGGAAGAGGATTTGAATGCGAATCAAAACGGAACACGATCTGGTAAATTAATACACCCAGGGTGGCTTAACTACACTATAATCTAAGGCGTTGTTTTCACTCGGCCAGGCTGGTTGCCCTCCCCCATAAGATATCTATATTTTTTAAAGCACCGCTACTTTGTAATTAAAAAATATATTGTTACAGAAGTTGTAGTAATATAAGTAATATAAATGTTCAAGAGAGTTATTTGTATATAAAAATTTGTTTTCAATTAAAATTTAACTATCTCTACCAATTAATTGCTCTAAATGTTCTCCATCATCATGAATGCGCATGTGAATGGGTCGACGAAATGATGCGCAGAACTCATAAATGTAGATGTTGTGATCTTTCCCGACTAAATGGGGATGTCACACCTAACTTTGAGCAGCAGGCCTTAGCTGATATGTTCAGGATGTTGGAAACTTTTGCACCCAATGCACCATGAATACGAGGCTATATATATTCCACTCGACTCGCTTTTTCTATCATCACCAATTTACAAATTTCTGTGGGACATTTCATCTCTGTTTTAGCTTAAAAGTACGATTTAATCCCATATTTTAATTGCCTCCATTAATGTTTTCGAGTATTACTGTCCCTGTAAAATCCTCTAAATGGTCTCTTTCTGGTAGCTTCAGAAGTATAATTAAGTGGAATCAAGTCTGTTGACTGTGGTAGATATGCTGACAGTAAGTAAACCATTTTGAGCATTTGAGTTCATTATTAAAATTTATTTGGAACAAATCACCTCAACATTTTGATTCTATAGACTAATAATGTAGCTTTATCTGCAATGGTTATGGCAATGTATTTAGTTTTTTCTTTTTAATTATATATTAAACGGATAGATTCTTTACTGGGTCACCCCCTTTTATTTAGATAAACAATCCCCTAATGTATACAGTATTGTATACAATTTTTGTCTGTTGAATGATCGCAGATATTCTTATATCTAATTGTGGTATATGACCCAAGAAATTCAACTGACATATTTAATATATAAAGTACCGTCAAAATACATCAAAACCCATTCAGTTCAATCCCAACATCGTCTTTAAATTTTTGTCCTGGAAAATCAAGATTCTACAATCGGTGTACGAAAACCTACAGGTATATACTATGTATGTTAAAAATGATTCAAATTTGTATGAATAACATGAATGTTATAGGAAGATAAGTATTTCCTAAAAAATCCTAGGGCCTAAATGATCTGAAGCTTAAGTTTCATTTAAAGAGAACCAACCACGATCACATAAAAACAAACTTCGATTCAATCTTATCTCGGTTAGGCCATTTTTTCTCCTACTTTCTGTTGTCCGGATAACAATGGCTAAGAAATTTGTCACGCATATTTCTGTTCGCATTGACCTGATTGTAAAGCTGAACTACAAAGATGACAATTCATTAGCAAAGATTGTAAATAAGGACAGTTTCAAGATGCCTAGCGGCTACATACATCAGTTTAGTGAGATTTTGGCCATCGATGTTTGAAACCTAGTCTTGCACTTCCCACTTAGCGTTTTACATGTACGGTTGGGCAATGAAACTAAGTCTGTTTTAGTAACGAATCCAATTCCAGGTTGTTCGTATCCGATAGTAAGCGGTTTGTTCCTCTGGCGTGCACCAAAAGGAATGCAAATATGGCGGTAAAATTGTCGTGGTCTGGGACGGGATTTCGGTAGAAGGACGTTTAAAACGTGCGCTTAAGGGGTACAGTCAATACACAAGTACGGATGGACATGCTACGCAGTATGCTTTGCCACACCTGCGAGTTTCCGAAGACTAAAATGTAATTTTCATGCAGGATAAGGCTTCTTGCCACACAACGAAGTTGGTGAAGCCCTCAAACTTATGAAGTGGCTTGCACAGAATCCGAACTTGAATTGCTTTCAAAATATTTGTGAGACATTTAGAGAGAGTTTTAAAATAAAAAATCCGAAAACTGTTCAGAAATTTTGAGAAATTCTTCAATATGAATGGAACAACATTACTACGCAAGTGATTCAACAGTTAGTTCCATTTAACGAGAATAAAACTGCACAATAAACACTAATTACCCACAACTTATAGAAATGTTTTTTACTTAGAATTTAATAGTTACCTTGTATTAGATATTTTTTTCCCGTGTCATTATTATCAATATGAACACTGCAATTGTTCTACTAAATTGATTATCTGCTGATAATTTTCATGTCATTCATCAGATATTTGCATAATATTTAATCATCCGTGGCTTATACCTAAAGATTATCCTACATTAATTTTGCAACTTTAAATTTTCTCTTTCAAAAGTTATGGAATATTAAGTGGTAGAGATACAGGCGTTCTGATCTTTTTGGACGGTACTCTTATTATTCTATGCGTTATCTAGGCGATCGCACGAATTGATTGAAGACAAATGGCTGTAGTTACCGGTGGAGCTAAGTCCATTGATCTAATTCGGACCAGGAACACAGCTGCGTCGAGTCGTGACCTAAATTACAAAGGAAACAAACGCTCAAATGAGCAAACGAAAACAAAGGCTCGAATGCTAAAAATCACAATAAATTATTCACCTAAAGGCAAAAAGAAACAAAAAACGAAAGTGCTAGACTGGAAACCTGGCAGAAATCATTATCATCCTAGCCGTATCATCTTCATTTATCATCCTCTACACATAATCATCCCATCAACACACTCACACTATACACAATATTTTATAACTATCCTATCCTTCTCCCCTACATTTTCTACTTATGTTATCTTATATCTTTAGCTAGGAGACGAGCCTGCGTTTCATTAATGGTAGTCATTAAGAAGAAATCATAGCTTAGAACTAAACAAGGGCGTTATAACTCCAATGTTTCTCCCTTAATATAATAATGAGGCCTAAAGTGCAATTTGGAGACCATAATTATAAACGCCAAGAACCTTTCGTTTTATCGTTGCTCATTTTCCTTTGAGGGGAGTGTCTCAAATAGTCGAGTAAATTTTCTATTACGTATATTGCTTAAAATATTTGATGGTCTGTGCGAGGATACCCTCCTTTCCTAGCTAATATCAGGTTGGAAAGAAAGTAATGTCCAATTTTCTAGAATAAAGTTTTATATATTATTTATAAAAGTAGTGCCTCCTTTTATCGTTTAGGAATAATAATAAGAGTAATTTATACCTTTTTTCAGTTTCTAAAAATATTGTTAAAAATTCTTTTCAGTATTTGCACCTATGTCCTCCCAACTAAAGATCACATTGAAAATGTTTTACTCTATCAGTTTTATAAAGTTGGCAATGTAAGTAGTACAGTAAGTCGATTTATAGCACTTATGGAAATAATGCAGTTAATAAGGAAGTTGCAGGAGGTGGTTTTCCCGTATCCAAAGTGTGGATTTCAGTCTAAAGAGGGAACAAAAGTAGTTCGTCCCCCCAAAATTGTTTCAGAAGAGTTACACGCTGTGTCACCGTAAATTCTGCTACATCCTTTAGGGAACTCACAAAAAATTCAACGTAACCCATAGAAATGTTCTTCGCCAACTGAAAACGAGGTTCCAGTGATTGAAAAATAGGTCCAGCACCAACTGTCCATGGCGAATCTGTAACAATTATTGCTTGCTGTACATCAGGACAGCTTCGGGCACCATTTTTGAGAAGGCATAGTACTGATGATAAAAAGTGAATCCTCTATAATAAGGTTAAACTTTGTAGTTCGTGGATCGGTCGAGCAAGAAGAATTACTTAACATCCGAGAGGAGTACTTCATCTCTTATGTTCGCTGTATGATGGGATATCGAAGCAATCGTCAATTACCAACTGTTCCATAACAATAGAGCAATTAATCCTAATGTCTAGTGCAATCAACTTCGTCGTTTGAAAACCTCTTTAGGCCAAAAGCGATCTTCCTTAGTCATCAGAAGGGACTTTTATCCTCCATCACTATAAAGCCCATCCTCTCAGAGCTTGAATGACTAAAGAGCTGTTGGAGGAGCTCGGTCTGAAAATATTACTTTATCCTCCATATTCTTCCTGGCCATGCTTCTTCAGATTATTATTTGGTTAGGGGATTACTGAAGAATTTGGATGATCTTATGTTGACATCAAGCGAAGAGGCTGAAAACGAGTTGGATTCATATTTTGCATCAAACCAAAATAATTTTACAAACGTGGCATTTATAAGTATTTTGATAGATGAATTAGGTTATAAAAAGCAACTTAGGTTATTTTGATGATAAAATATTTCAGTCATGAGTTTTATTATTTGTAATATATCCGCTAAAATCTAATATTACTCTCTTTCAAACCTGATGATATCTCTTTAAAAACCTAATCGACCAAATAATGGCTAAACATTTTTTTTTCTATGGTGGAATAACTCATTTATCGATCCAGAAACTTGCGTCTTGTGAACGCAAGATGGAATGAGTTCCCGTTTTCTTCCTACTGGAGAAAGATTCTTCCGATTCCAACATTGGACACGTCTGTACGTGGCTGAAGCCCCTTGAAACTTTCGCAAAATTCCGGAGTGGAACATTTGAAATTATTTTCATTAAGATCTCAAAACTCTTTCTTGCAAGTTTTGTGAAACGGGGTGGTTTCTGGCCCGTTTCTGAATTATGGATACAAATTAGGTAAAATGACATCGTACGTAAAAAATCCGCACAAGTTTTTTTACCTTCAGGGAAGAAGCCTAAGTTGGATATTATGAATCGTAGTTAATCGTACTGGTCTACTTTCAAAGAACCTTTATTCGTACCTGCTCTAGGCTGTTACTTACGTAACCTATCGATGTTATTTAATTAGAAAATAAAATCAAGCAAGTCTCGTAGCAAGATCCACATCATTCCAAAATAAATGCTAACTTGTAAAAAAAAACCGATGGTTAATTTACATAATTCCATCAGACCTCTAGATCAGTGGTTCTCAACCGTGAGCCACACACATAAAATAATGAATTGGAGTCTACGGTGATATTTTGGTTGGCCATAGAGCAATTCTACTTCAGAACTGTTATTATTACTGAGAATGAAAAGAGAAAGAGAAAGAAAGAGAGAGAGAGAGAGAAAGAGGAAGAGACGGGGAAAGAGAAAAAGAGAGAGAGTGAGGGAGTGGGGAGGTGGAGGAGAGAGGATGGTAACGCGTGTTTATGAAGTACTGTTGAAAGCCAATTTGTGTTTTATATATATCATTATCATTAAAATTATTTATTAGTATTAATTTTTAATTTCTATTAAGGCTCTTCATAGAAAACATTATTTGGCAACTCTCGCCTCCGGGTCTAACTCGTACAGATACACAGTGTGAACTCATAGAGAATTCATGTGAATTTTTTCAGTTTTAGTTGTTCGTAAAACATGTTTTGGTGTTTAATGAGTAAGTTTTTATAATATCATTAGTATGTACTTTAATTCTTAGAGACGGGATTAAACGTATAAAAATAATATCATTCCTAGGAAGTTTTTCGCCAACTTAATAAGCTTGGAACCCTTATTCCAATTGATTATAATAATGAACTCCATCAGATTAGATTTGAATCAAAGCGAGGAGTAATTATTGACTCCTGGATTTACTAAATTATTATATTATACCATTTTTTACTATTATATGTTATTTTGTATTATGTTATCGTGTATTATGGTGTAATATAGCGTATCATAATTAGTGTATCATCTTGTATCGCATCGTATTGCATCAAATATTATATCATATATCATAATGATGTTGAGCCATGTCATATATATTATGTTACTTTACGTTGTGTCATGCTATGACATGTTATGTAATGTTTTCACAAATATCAACACGTGCGTGTGAAATAAATCTTCAATACACTCCCTCACACGCACTGAAACATAATTCTTGACCTAAATTCTGATCCAGAGAAATGGTAATAGTGCCCAATATATTGTACTTGAAGTACCGCAAAGTTAAATATGTTAACTTGGATGTTTAGTTAAATTGCAATGGTTTATCTTAAAATGTCTTCTTTCTCCATCTCCCTCTCCCTCTCTCTCTTTCTGTCTCTCTTTCTCTCTCTCTCTCTCTCTCTCACTCTTTCTCTTTCTTTCTTGTATATATATATATATATATATATATATATATATATATATATATATATATATATATATAAATATATATATATATATATATATATACATATAAAAATATATATATATATATACATTGTACTTTAAGCAAAAAGTTACCAAATTATCATACCTATTTCACCTTAAAATATCAAGGTCACTCACTTCTCTCTGTATTTGGTGGAAATTTATCTTTTAGTTTTGCTAACAAATTACATATAATTCTTAACTATAAACTGTAATATATGCTATAACAGCTTCTGATATATTTTTACAGATAACCTATGACGGCGCTAACAAAGAAGTAGTGCCGACAGTAGTATTCTGTTGAATATTTGTCTTAAGGATTTATTCCATCACCACAGAATGCAACGAAACCAATGTTTCTCATATGCATGGATGTACTTTCAAATGCAAGCATGAGGCCTTGTAAACCTAAAATACATCTGGAAACCAAGCACAATGAAAAGAAAGACAAACTAGTAGAATACTTTAGAAAACTCTGTAATGATTACCAGCAAACAAAACAGTGGTTCAAGTGTTTAACAGCCAAGTAAGCAAACTAAATGATGATCTATTGGCATCTTATAAAATTAGCAAGATAATAGCAAAGGCTGGAAAACCCCATAATATTGGTGAAACAGTAATTTAGCCAGCAGTGTCTGTTACAATTTCATCAGTTCTGAAACAAAGTGCAAGTGAAATCACGAATTCCATCCCGTTAGGCAACTTATCTGTGTCATGACGCATTGATGAAATAGCAGAGGATGTTTAAAAACAATTAATAGCTAATTTACAAGTATATCAGTTTGCTTTTCAGCTTTATCAATCAAAATTAAGAGGTAATTAAGTAATTTTACTAACATATGTTAGATTTATGGATGATCAAGTACCCAGAGAGGAAAGAAATGCTTTTCGCTAGAAGACTCAAGACAGACACAAGAGGTGAAACAATTTTTAATGAAGTTGTTACATATTTCGGGAAAGCAATATTCCACTCAAAAACATAATGGCATGTGCTACTAGTGGTGCATCATCCATGACTGGCTGATACAAAGGTTTTATTGCATACTTGAAACAAGCTGTCCCGGGAGTATTTTGCATACACTGTGTGATACACCGTCAACACTTAGTTGCTAAGAAATTAGTTGGACACTAACATGATGCCCTTAGTGTTGTGATAAAAGTGATTAACCATATTAAATCAAATTCTCTAAGAGACCGCCTCTTTCGTGAATTCTTTAGTAAAAATTGAAAAGAGTTTGAACGTCTTGTAATGCATACTGAGGTGAGATGGTTGTCAATGGGAAATTGTCTTCGTTGTTTTATTGCCATTTGGGATTCTATTGTCTTATTTTTGGCCAACACTCATATATTTGAAAAAAAACAATTTACTTAATAAACAGCTCCAAGGAAAAAATTCTGATCTCATATCCAGTAGAGGTGCAATTGCTGCTTTCCTGAAAAAGCTACAGTTGTACAAGATTAATATCAGACGTCATGCATTTGAAAAGTTTCCTTGTTTGGCTTCCATTAGCAGAGATGTACACGATGATGATCTTGCATTCTATGGTGAATATTTGGAAAATTTACATAAAAGATATGCAAGCTCGGTTTAGTGACTTAGTCATGAATATACCAACTTGGATGACAATTCCTTTTGAAGTTAATGTTACCGATGTAGACATTTTTTTACAGGAAACCCTCATTGAATTACAAAGTAATGAAATATTGCAGGCAAAATTTAAAGATGGGAAGCATGAAACGAGAGGCGATCAATAAATTTTGCAATTCAGATATAAGGAAACGAGATATGAGGAAAAGTGTTATTATTATTTTTCAATATAACTACCCTCGACTTCAATGCACTTGTGCCACTTGTCCCTGAGGCTTCGAATTCCCGACCACCGGAAATCTCCTGACTGCTGTTTAATCCACTCCTGGATGGCGAACTGGACATCTTCATCTTCCCCAAACCGGCGACCACGCAGTGCAGTGGATTAAAAAGTAGTCGCTGGGGGCCAGATCTGGACTGTAAGGGGAGATGATTGAGCTCCTCGAATCGTACTCGCGAAGGGCAGTTTGTGCAACTCTGGCATTGTCGTGGAGGAGCAGGACACCGCGTGTCAACTTGCCGCGCCGCTTCTGACGGATGCACTTCTTCAGCCAAGCAAGTTCCTTGGCGTAATATTGACCTGTGATGGTCCTTCCACGAGGTGCATAGTCCACCATCAACACTCCCTTAGAATTCAAAAAGATAGTGGCCATGATCTTCTCGGCTGAAGGTTGGGTCCGAAACTCGATAAGGGGCGTAGAGCACCTGTGCTTCCAGGCAATGCTTTCGAGCTGGGTCTCGGGATCCCAGTGATGGACCCACGTTTCATCACCTGTCACTATGCGTGAATGGAACTCCGCCGGGTTTTTGTTGTACAAGAGCAGCAGCTCCTCCGAACTTGACGACGTTAGAGTCGATCATGATGCGTGAGGTTTCTGGGGACCCAACGGGCAGAGACCTTGGTCATGGCCAAATTGTCTTGGATGAGGTTCATAACACTTCCTTATGATATTTCAAGTTTTCGCTCGATTTCTTTGACCTACACAGGTCGTTTTTCGAGGATCATCCTCTCTACACGGGCCACATTGTGCTTGTTGGTCACGTCTGACGGGGGTCCTGGTCATCTTCAAGGGACTCACGACCATGGCGGAACACTCTGTTCCAGCGAGCAATGGTCGGATAGGAAGAGGCGGTTTCGGTGTACACTGCAACCATTCGTTCATGGATCTCTTTTGCATTCTTGCCTTCCTTGGTCAAAAATTTGATCACTGCGTGGTGCTCCACCTTGTCCATTGTTGGAAAATTTGTGACTGACAATCTGCGATCAGCTACTGCTTCTTAAATAAAGGAGTTATGAGCGTGCGGCTGCAGGTCCTGACTTGTCATAACTTGTCCTAACACCCCTACAAACAGCCTATTGACCGCCCCTCGTATATGGAAAACAAATGAAGCTGCTAAATAGTATTCACTACTTTGGGATAAAGCACAAGTATACGCCATTGCTTTCCCATCATCTTACCTTGTTAAATCAAGATTTAGTCGTGTTTCTCACTTATTGTCAAAAGCTCGCAATACATAGACTCGACATTGTGCAAAGGAGTAAGCTTCGATTATCATTGACATCGATGGAGCCGAATATAAAAAAACTCGCTGAGCAACATCAGTCACAGGGATCTCATTGAATAAATCTACATTTTTTATTTAATTACTCACTTATTTCTTTAAAGGTATATTACGAATTATTTGCTATTTACATGAATGCTTCATAGAATTTAACTATTAAATAATTTATTTGTATTAGCAACATCAGTCACAGTGATCTCATCGAATAAATCTACATTTTTTATTTAATTACTCACTTATCTTTTTAAAGGTATATTATGAAATATTTACTAATGTACATGAATGCTCCATAAAATTTAACTATTAAATAATTTATTTGTATTAGTTGAAACTTCAAGTTTTTCTTCAAAATAAGCATAATAATTTAATATTTTTTTTACTTAATAATAAAATTCCTTTGTTTTATTATTAGTGGAAAAATTTGGGGGCTTTGCGGCGGCCGAATTTTTTTTAAAGGAAAAGGGTCAATGTGTAAAAAAAGGTTGAAAACCACTGCTCTAGATGATGGAAAGGCTGCATATTTTCTGCGTACTATTTTGAGTTGTGACTGGTAATATAGATGCAGTGATTGATTTCACTAACAAATATAATACCTGTAATTTTTTCCAAGTCACTATAAATAACTGGCATATGTTCAGAATCAAAAGTTGTTATGAAGTTGAGTTTTCAAAATCTAAGCAAACTCGCTTTGCTCCCTATCCTTCAAAGGTGAATTAAGTAAACAGATGATCAATTCTAAAAGAGAAGGAAGCTATTCAAGCCCTCTAAATTGATAATTTTTAACCTCTTTCTTATTTATTTTAAGAATTTTACGATGTAATCATATAAATTCATTAGAAATCAGGTCAAATATTTGCTTTTCATTGCGAGCACCAGTAAAAGCTTTCCAGATAAAACTATAATTTTAAAATTAGTTCATTTTTCAGTAATCTCTTAAGTAGTCATAAAAGCCGCTTTGTTTCTTCCTTTCTTGATTTACAAAGAATGAAAGCTTTATTATATTTTCTTATTGTATGACGTCACTTTCAAACGATTTAACAGTACTAAAATTCAAAATTCAGTAAGGGGTAACTGAGCCGAGTTGTAAGTGATCGATATGCTAGAAAGTATTATGTTAATAAGAAACATGTTACAGGAACAATTTTATCATTCTCTGGACTTTCAGCTATCCAATTATTCCATAATGAAATATATTTGGAATTTCTGTAAATATTTTGGTCGTAAACGAACAATGAGCCTGGAAATGGTCTGGTAAATGATCAGTAGCATCAAGTTGCTTCTGATTACAACCTACGTCAGAGTCAAAATAGTTTACCTATATAGTGGTTGTATGAATTTACTTATTTGAAACAAGATATATCTACATTTATAACTAAAAATTAAGGATTTATAGATAAGTAAGCATGTTGTAGTATAGCAAGGACCGAGTGATAGTATTCGTACGTCTAGGTTGGTTACGTACTTCAAAACTCATTGATTAAGTTTTCTCTCTAAGAGTGCTATATTTGATTATGATTATCATTATTACGTTATTTTTTTATCTTTGAGGATTTTTAGTGCCATGCTCAGCATCTCGGGGATTGAATTAAAAATGTTTCTAAGAAAACTAGATCTTTAATTATAAACATACACAAAACTTGAAATTTAACAAACAAACTACACAGTAATGAAATAAACAAATTTAAGTGAGGCTTACTAAATTACACAATTGAATATACATTAATGGTTGACTCAAAGCTCACATTAATATTGAACGCAAATTGACCTTTAACGAAACCGATACTGGGATTTTAAATACCTTTCACGATTCCCACGAGAATTGGGTTTGAGCCTGACCTTGGTCTCAATTTTTATGTCGCCTCAAGAATGGTGTTTCCTGGCCGGCGCTTGGACAGGCCGTTCAAGATGTGTTCTTAAGGGGAAATGCTTCAAAGCCGCAGAGGAAATCAGAGCGTGTGGCAGACGGAGTTAAGCACGTATTCTTTATGAAATGATTCTTGCCACGGGACGAAGAAAGTATGCTTCTTCCACTCTTCGGGTTAAACTGCGAATAATTCGCACTGACGAGCGATAAACAAATGAGGGAATCCTTTGACGAAGGAGAGTACTTGAGGAAGTTCACATCGGGTATTCCTCAATGGCGAGGACTATCTCTGGGGTTTCGAGTACACCAGAAAAGGTGGCTTCTCACCCGAGAGTCAGTTGAACATGGTTCTCAATCAAAGTTAACTAAAAGTTCGGTGTGAGCACCAGGAACTGGCTCGAGGATGAGCTTCTTCTAAGTCTGTCTCATTGGTTTGCCGGGCACTTTGCTGGACTTCGTTTTCTAGATGACTCTCACAATTTATTGGATTATATACTTCGCCATCCCACTGGGGTTAGGAGAAGGGGTGGGGGGAGAGGACGGCGCATTACATCTCCTCCTCTAACGGATTTTCTCAGAGCGTCTTTCAGCTAGCCCTAAAGGGGACGTTCTGGCTTTAAGGCGACGCTCTTCTAATTTCGCAAATGAGGTGAAATTTAATATCAACTCTTAGGGGAAATCTTGCTGTTTTAACCAATGTTAGGCTCACCGGGGTCCGACATGTGATGATTAGTGCATTATGTGATTTTGGGCAGCCTTTCTACTTCTCCTCAAGGTGAGGGGAGACCGAGGGGAGGTAGGCTAAGTGATTGGACTACACCACCATAAAATGCCAGGACGTTGTGGTTAAAAAACATTGCCTCAGTTGTGAGGGTGGGGTATCGATTCCACTACAAAGAAGTTAAAATGCCAATTAAAGTTAATTTTTACAGTAAACACTTTTTATATTTTTATTACAAGGACAGGACATTTTCGAACTATTACAGTCTATCCTTTAGCTCTTCGAACACTGAAAAGTTTGACCTAAAAAGAAAAGAAATATTTGTAGCATCAACATAAAAAGATTAAGAATAATAACGCCAATGATTAAGCTAATAATACACAAAATATGGAGAGAATATTTACAAAGATTAGTGCCTCCTCGAGAGAGGCGATTTTTATTGGTGAGGTAATAATTGATCCGATGACTTGGTTGAATCTTAGGTTCTCTTTCTAAAAATACCAATTTCAGAGGAAATCAATTAAAGAGACCACCTCAACTACCTATTGCTTCAGCCAGTGACTTATTTTCCAAATTAAACCTATGATTAGTGAATCTATTTGTTAAAATAAATCACTAGGCTCATTACCCGTGAGTATAGAAAATATATGTCCTTAAACATTCTAAAAAGGTTGCCACCAATTTCTTCTATCTTTATTTAATCGCAACTTTGGCAGAGATTTTTATATACATCTTCGTTGGTAGAAAACGGGAAGATAGGTTATTGTAAAACTCAAAACTACATTGGATCAGGTTTTTCAAATTACTATTAATACGTTTAAGGGACAGAATGTAAGGCAAACAAGGCACTTACTACATAATTACTATAAGGGACTGCTGAAATTCATAGAAAACAACTGACTGTAAAGCTATAAGAATCTACGGCCTTCACTTCCTTGTAGAGACGTCGCATTAGATACGGATAATCCCTTAGTCAAATTTCCCTGCAGTGGTCAACTCAAATAGGCGGCGAGGTTTGTGCCTTTGTTCTTTATGCGGTCGCAAATTATTGGTAATATATATTTTGAGACGGTGGATCGATTCCGGTGAAGGTAGGCGAAAGAGATCATCGGATTCGATGTTGTTTTTGCCCATAACGTGGAGAATGTCCACGAAGAATCATTATAATGACATACATAACTGGCCATATTAAGCCCTAGTGACTTAAACTGCCTTGAGTAGCGGATAAGACGGGTCGATCATAAGATTATACGTTAAAAGTTCGCCATCCACCTAGTACAAAAAATGTTTTTCGCGATAAATAAATTCAGCGACTGCAACAGAGCGTATAATTCGCCGTAATTAAAATTTCAGCCTTGTACTAGGCTACTATGACTTTTGCACAAAACCAAACCAAACAAGTAAAAAACTAAAATAAAAATAAACAACAAATAAAAATACAAATAACTATAAAACAGGGCAAGAAGATGGAAGCACCCTCCGGCATTGGGAGGGATTCTTGTATCCTCCCGACGCAGGATGATAGGACCAACCTCAAAAAGGTCAGATAAAATAGAGGAGGCAAGGCTCCTTCAAAAAGTCAAATATTACATATTCAAGGTACAGGCGGTATCAACCCCCAATCCTCCCAGTACTGGGACTGGTAACTAGAGCAAAGATTACCAAAACCTGGACATTCAACAAGAATGTGCCTAGCAGTCTGAAGGACCACACAGTCGTTGCAGTATGTGCAGGGCAGCATTCCATCAAATGACGGTGCCTCCCACGAGTGTGCCGAATTCGAAGCCGATAGAAAGTGACCTAAAGCCGTCACGGCATTGGTTGAGACGCCTATAGGGATAATCGCGGCGCAATGGCACGCAATATTAAGTTCATGTTGTCTTCTCCCTTCTTCTTTGCCATACAGCCAGGAATGGTACAATGATTCCGAAAATGTAGTCAATGTAAGTAAGATAAAAACGATGGAGTGGTAACCCAGTGTTTCCAGATCCTTTGTAACACTGCTGCTGCTCCTACGCCTCAGCCAAAGGCTAGACCGGGCGATGCTGGGACACAGAACCTTCCAAAAGAGTGACTCCCGTCTACGAAGTGCCCTACATGTCAAAGGTTTCAACGCAGAGGGTTGGAAAGACTCAGATAGGAGCCTACCCTTCCTGATAACTTCACGGAGTATACATTGCCTTCAGCGCCTTTTACCACCAAGGCGCCAGGATTCTTCTATCTGGAAGCGTATGGCCATTTCAATGAGGATCTTTACTTTGAAGAGTGCCCCCGCCCACGTCTCCTTTGGACTAGGGCTTCAGGGCATATTCCCTCAATGGAATTGTTTTGGCCTCGGAGAAAACTGGAAGGAGCTGTGAAGACTCGGATCCTCCCGCTTCCCCGTTGAATATATTACTGCATGCGACCAAGTTAGGCGCGTGTCCACTGCCTCCTACCTGGGAGTATAAGGATTTTGTGACCCCACCATGACGGGATGTGGGTGGGCAGGAGGATGTGTAATATACAACTGGAATGATGCCTCCGTTCTTCTAATTGATATATCTACCTCTTTCAAGCAGCGCATCAAGTGGATCTTCTTGGCGAGAATACCCCTCTTGCAAAGGTGTGGAAGCCCCTAACCCGTTTTCCAGGAGTATGAGATCACAAGCTCGGATCCCGCGTCCGTCGCGGAGTTTTTCGCAACCGCTTTTCTTTCATTATCTAGCTGAGATCCGACTCCGCTTGCATTCAATGCACGTCATAATATTGGTAAAGGCCGCAGAATTTATTTTTCATCCAGAGGCGGAGAACGCTTTAACGATACGTTTACTTTAAGTGAGTTCGGTTTTTCTCTTGATTCAAGCGTGGACACGCTCTCTGGTCCGGACGATATCCAGTATGGTATGCCTTCAGAGCTAGGTGTACAAGGCATGTCCTTTCTGCTAGATTTGTTTGAGAAGATCTAGAAGAGAGAGACCCTTCAAAACCTCGTGGCTAATGGCTACTCTGCTCGCTTTTTGCAAACCGGGTACAGATCACTCCAAGCAGGTCGATTTCTGCCCATTTTCTATAACCTCCTGCTCATACAAGTTGATGGATAAATTGGTAAATTTTAGTTTAGCCTTTTCCTGGCAGCAGGAAACCATCACTTTTCAGCTCATTAAGGCAAGTTCAAATTCCCGTCAAATGCTCTGCTTCGATGGAAAAATGCGTTTTAGAGACCTTCCGTCGTAGACAGCACTCAGCCACGGCGTTTCTTTCGATCTAAATAAGGCGTATGATACTGCAACGCAATACTGTATCATAGAGACTCCGCGCACGTTTGAGAGGAGCCCTATACATCTGATTGGAGAAAAAAGAAACCATATCACAAGGAAGTGTCGTCAGTGTCACACACTTTCATTAAACATCAACGGTATTACTTCTATGTTACCAAAAGATGTCATCCCAAGAGTAGACAAGGACGATCTTCGATCTATTTTGGTGTGGCCCAGATACCAACACTGCAGTGTCAAATGTAATAGACATGAACCTCATTTCTGGCTATGGCAAAGCGCACAAGTTTCATTTTTTCTTACCCAAGAATAAAGTGATGCAATTCTTCGCCATCCACGGCTCTACTCCGATTTTGACCTGTTCTAAAACGTAGATCGCTAGAAAGAGATTAATTTGCATTTTTTCTTTCGTCTTATTTTCGACCGACGCCTAACCTAGGAGGCTCATATTCGCAGCTCATATTCGCAGCCTCATGATCTCTTGGACACGAGCCATGGACATTCTTTATTGCTTGACGTTCATCACTTGAAGTGGTGAAAGTGCTACTGCAATGCTCAGTTATCGATCTTTTGTCAACCCTTAGCTACGGAAGCCAGTTTTACGCATTCGCAGCCAATTTTTACTGCAGAAAGTGGACATACCCCATTGCGTCTCTGCCCCTCGATGCTACGGGAATGTGACTTTCTTTGCGCCATACATAGTGCATTCTGCGTTTGTGCGTGCAACTCCGGATCCTCCCTCAGTAACCAACGGCTTTATTCCATCCGCGGTCAATCTTAACGGTGCTTTATGCCACCAAGAGACGCCACTCATACGCTAAGTCCTTTGTATTTATAGCTAGCTGACTCTTTTGAAAGCTTAGGGTAACTCTCAGTGAGGTGGCACTCTGATTCTGCTACCCAAGCTTCTACAACGCCATGAGAATTGCGTTCAGCCTTTTTGGAGCAGATTTCGTTTCACGCTGGATCTGTGACATTGTGCACACATAGCTCCAAGTCCATTAATGGGTCGAATTCCACGCCGTATGCCCTCTGTTAGAAGTCAGTAGGATTGTACCGGGCGCTGCCTCTGTCTTCATGGCCAAGCTGGATGCAATATATCTGTCGGTACTGGAGATAACACGCCGTGCCAGGTTTGTGATTTACGGATTGCCAAAGTGACGGCGGGCCAGGTTGATGGCAAGATTATATTTTGCTAAGTTCCTATAAATGTAGAGAATGCGGAGAATAAGCACGCTGATGAGAGCATCCAAGAGTCCGCAAGGACTGGGTAACCAGACCAACGTTTTGCTCTTCCTCACATTACACCCCTACTTCCCAAGGGTTTTAGTTCAATTCTTCTCGTCATTGGACATACTTGCGGTACGCACCACCACTTGATGGTGAACTCCAATGCACTTTATGCGACGATTAATTTATCATTTAGACTATTAAATATCCAGCCTGAGATCTTCGCGCAAGTTAACTTTCCCAGTATCGGGACAAACGGAGTCGCTTCCGCTTGTCCCTTATTCTCGGGATGGGTAAATGCACACAGACATGAGAACTATTCGACTTTTCCTTTATGAGAAAAACACTAGTCTCCAAACCTTTGGTCATGTTTGTATATCTCATAGTTTTGTTTTTTAATTCCATCTTTAATATTGCTTCTATTTAACAGAGCGTTGACAATTTTGAGTTCTTAAGCGCGTGTAATGTCAACTAAATCTTGTCCGCTTTCATTTCTTGGCCCCAGTTAGAACTTTTCGTTTGATGACTGATTACCCTGCCCAACATCTGCTTTTAGAACTAACATGTTAAAATCAAATTTGTTTTTGCTTAGGCTTGTTCTAGGGAATTCGAATGATATAATTACCAAGGCCCTCCGAAGGTTAGTCCGGGAATTATTAAAAGTTATGAAGGCTTACACATTTTGAAAGCTACCCCCACCCTCTCAATGAAAAATTGCACCTGTTCCGTCACTCGTTAAATGCGTCTCTCACCTTTCTCATTACCTTTGTACATTCAAGATTTAGGATGTTTGATTAAGCAATAGAGAAATATTCTATTGTCTTAAATTAGCCTTCCTTGATTATTTTTATTATTCTGATGATGAAGCTGGTCCTAGAAACGTTCGTGCATATATAAGTTAGAAGAATTTTTCTGTTTTCTGCTGCCCTGCTTCTCTGCTTTATATTGAAATTTCGAAAAATAATATATATATATATATATATATATATAGAGAGAGAGAGAGAGAGAGAGAGAGAGAGAGAGAGAAAGAGAGAGAGAGAGAGAGAGAGAGAGAGAGATAGATAAACTAAGAATTTATATTTGTTTCTTCAGCTACCTTGGATATCGAAATTAATATCCGGAGAGTGGGGACTTTGCAATTTATCAATCATAGATCCCGATTGGACGTAGCATGAATGAAAATTGATCTGCACGCAAAATCAGTTACGTGAAAAATGTTGCAATCTCCAATATCCCTTGTTTCCTCCGAATATAAATATCGACTTAAAAGGGGTTTCCCTTAATAGGGTTTGGCTCACATTAATGCTTCGAAATTTATTATAACTTTCCTTCCTTTAATTTACTTTTATCTTAATGGTAACCATCGTTTTTCGAACACTTTCCTCTTTAATAGTGATAAATCGCAATAGCTCTATAATAATGGTAGTAATAATTTAATTTGTGTTTCACACATATTCAAGTTGAGGAAATTTGCGAGGTATCATAAATTATTTAAAAAGATGCCTTTTGGGAGGTATATCAAATATTTTCGGAATGTATTCTAAGCAGATAAATATTTCAGAAATTCGCTCGAACTTTCATTTTCCCACAATTTTACTATAAAAGGATTCCAGACGGGAAAGTTCAACATTATGTATCTTAGGCAAAATTTTAACGGCTAACCCATCAAAAGCTTCACTAAATTCAAATTGAAATAAGTAATTGAATACCAAAGAAAATTCGTAAACTACTACCTATATGTATCTATTATTATATCTAAAAGTTCTAATAATATAACTATAATAGTTTTTCTACAATTTAAACAAAATTTTCACTCAAAAATTTGTTGCCTCTTGCTCCCGACAAAATATAATGCCTAAAAAATAAAAAAATAAAAATCGACCTTCATTGAAATAAATGATCAATTAGTCCACCTTCTTGGTCTCATATAGCCCTTAATCGTATTTTAAAGGAAGAAATACATTTTTTATATCAGATAGCCTTATGTTCTCTCATACAAGGAGGTGTTTTACTTAAGATCAAATACTATCAATTAATTTTTCCCAATGCTATAATTCGATCTAGTTCAAAGTAATTTTCTGAATTAACGTTAGACTTTTAGGTATCGATAAAATCTTAAAGATTGATGATAAAGGAAGGATTCACTTTTTCTGTGATCCAAAAACTCTGTTATTTTTAATAATTGTTGACACTTCCAAAGTGAACTCTTTTTCTTCCATAAAGACAAGATAGCTTCTATCTTGTGATAAATAGCGACCGTAGAGCAACTTACAACGTCTTTCTGTGTTGTCTTATATTAATATCACGAAGGGTGCTTCGCATTTTTGTATAAGCTTTTAATGCTTGTCTTTTTAAAATCCATTGTACAGAAGAACGAGAAATACCTTATTCACTGGAGATGTTTCTTTAGGAAAGTTCTTCTACTTCAGTCACTTTTCTTATGGCCACCACAACATTTCGAGCGACGAACCAGTAGTTTTTTTTTTAATTAAGTTATAAACACTTATACGAATCCAATTTCTATCAGGAAATTCACGAAAAATTCTATTTTCATTATAAATTTTTCTTTAAAACATTTTTGTCGTGGTATAGCAATTATATATCTATATTATACATACACACTGACGAGCTTGGCTGGCTTGTTAAGGGAAGGAGAGGGGGATAGAAAGCCATCTCCAAGCAGGACGTGGGTATTAAAATCAAAATAAGCGAGTGCATTTGAGGATTAATTACGGCTGAGTGCGATTCAGTTTTTTAAAAAAATACAACGACAATAATATTTAATAACATAAAAAAGGAAATATGAAATATTGACTAAAGTTGGACTAAATAAGAATATTTGGTCAGATGAAAATTGATACTCGATTGTCGGTCAATGGAACAAGTTCAAAGGATTATGGCTGGTTAATGACCTGACTCGGATCAGAGGCTATCAAGGGACTACGTTAAGCGGAAATACAAACAAAGGTTAATGATATGGAAAGACCGGATTATAATAGGATTCGCGGGCGACGGGATGCTTGCTTGATGCGCCGATGGATAGTGCAATTCGGAGAGTCGAGAATGGCAACAAGAACAAGTTTTACCTCAGGGTATTTGTTGAGAGAGTACTTGCGCGAATCCAAGGAATAACAGCCATTGTAGGGTGTTGCCAATTGTCAGGGGAGATATAGAGATAGAGAGAAAGAGAGATAGATAGAGAAAAAAAGAGAAAGAGAGTTACAAGAAGTAACAAGGAAAATAAGTAACTTAAAAGACCTTACGGTCCATTCAATAAGGGTATCTTTGGACTACCTGTCGAGCGGACACATCACCGCTCAATTGCCTTACGTCCTTCCTAAACGCCCACTTTCAAGACTTTGTCTAGTCTTGTCTTGAACTGGTCAACATAATTGCTGTTGAAAACCTCCATCGGAAGTGCGTTCACAGCTACTACAGATACTATACGTGAAAAATTGCCCACACAGATCGCAGTTGTAACGCTTCAGCTCAAGTTTGAAGCAGGGATTTCTTGTTCTGCTCTCATTAAGGCTGAAAATATCTCCGTAGTCAACATTGTCAAACCCTCAAAGTATTTTGAAAACCTCGATGCGCTGACCACGCAGTCTACGGGTTTCCAACGATAACGGATATAATTCCTTTACTCTATCTTCATAACTTTTATGTCTAATAGAGGGAATCAGTTTGGTTGCCCTGGCTTGAACGCGTTGCAATTTCGCGATGTCTTTTCGAAATGAAGGACTCCAAAATTGTACGGCATACTCCAGATGCGGTTGAACAAATGAATTGTACAGACAGATTACTATTTCCTTGTTGCGATATACAAACTGTCGGTTTATATAACTTAGCATCCTTTGGGGTTTCATCTGCACCTCAATAAACTGTTTCGAGAACTTGAGGTCACTGGTGATAGTTACACCCAAGTCCTTCTCGGCATCGGTGGATTTAAGAGCAGTGCCCTTAAGGACATAGGTTTATTGGGAATTTTGGTGGCCGATATGCATCACTTAGCATTTGTTCACTTTGAAGGGCATTTGCCACGTATCCCACCCCTCCCAAATCTTCCGAAGATGATCTTGCAGGTGGGCAGTATTTCCATCCTTTGCAACGTTCATACCAAGCTTGGTTTCGTTGGCAAATTTAGAAATCTTGGCAACCATGTCACCATCCATGTAGTTGACGTAAAGTATGAATAGTAGAGGTCCCAGTACAGAACCTTGAGGCACTCTGCTAGTAACTGGTACCCACTCAGAAGCCTGTCCATTCAGCACCACCCGTTGCCGTCTGCTGCTTAGTCAGTTACCTATCCAGCCTGCTACTTTTCCGTCTATGCCCAGCGCTCGCACTTTTGGGAGAAGGTGGTGTTGTAGGACCATATCAAAGGCTTTCTAAAATTCTAAGTAGAACACATCCACCACCTTGTCCCGATCGTGCTCACTGAAGGCGAAGTGGAAGAATTCCCCTGAGGTTCGTCAGGCATAACCATTGCCTTCGGAACCCGTGTTGGGAACTTCTCAGTAGCAGATTTGACTCTAAATGCGACGTCATTTTGTCCATTATCATGCTTTCCATGAGTTTACCGACTATTGAAGTCAGACTGATAGGTCGGTAGTTCGACGGTTAGCTACAGTCTCCTTTCTTGAAGATAAGAGTTACCTCCGCTTTACGCCACTCTCTAGGAACGCATTCGGTCCGGATTAAAATGTTGAAGATTGCGCTCAGGTGTCGTGATACTTGATCGCGCACTCCTTTCAACACTTAAGCTAGTAACCCATCCGGGCCAGGTGACTTATTCGTCATTAGGTCAGTGATATTCTTTTCTATTTCTCTTTCGATGAAGCCCATCTCCTCGAGCTTTTCCCCCGAGTAGGAATCCGTTGGCTGAGGGATGGGACCACACACTTCAGTAAACACTGAGGAGACGTAGTCGTTCAAGAGATTAGCATTTTCTGCATCTGAATGCTTTAATGTCCCCTCCTCATTCCTCAAAGGGCCAATCGTTTGACGGATTGGTTTACGGCTGTTTACATATCCAAAGAACTCCTTGGGATTCTCTTTACAAAGTCTCGCCACTCGGAGTTCCTCAAACCGCTTAGCCGCCCTTATGCTGGACTTCACTCTACTGGCTAGCCTTCGGTATTCGTCAAAGTTACCCGAGATCTTTGATTGCCGGTACACATTTCTCTTCTCCCTAATCAGTTGGCCGATTTCTCGAGTAAACTACCTTGGTCGAACAGAAGACCGCTGATGTCATTTCAGAGGGATGAAACGCGATTAAAGACTCATGAATGTGGTTTTGAAACTGTTCCACGAGTCTTCAACAGCATTGCACACTTTTAGCCTCACGTGAGTCAGTCCAGCACGAAAACCTGCAAAGCCTGCTCTTTTCAAGTCAATTTTTCTGGATTTACTAGTCGCAGGCACGGCCTTAGGAACTTTGACTACAAATCTAATTAGTCTGTGATCACTGCCACCGAGCTCTTCGCTAACATAGAGGTCCTCAATGATGTCATCCTCAGAGGTGAAAACCAAGTCGGGGATATTATCTCCTCTCGTTGGCGTTCTCACCCATCGAGTCAGGAACTCGTTGTTCGCGAACTCCAGGAGAAGTGCGTTCTCGCCACAAGATTCTCTAGTTCCCCAGTCAACATGGGTATTGAAGTCACCCATGGTGATACACACTCTGTCTTTTACAAGTTCACCCAACAGCTGGTACAGACTCCTGTCCTGTTCTAAGAGTTGGGCAGGGGGTCTGTAAAGCACCATGGTCCTGTATCTGGCAGGACCTATCTCTAAGTCAACACCTAGTAGTTCATGTTCGGATACATTGTTGCAATCTTTCGAGTTGAGAGTATCCTTGACATACAACATCACACCGCCACCCTCTCTGTCTGGCCTATCTTTCAAGAAAAGCTAGTAACCGAGAATAGTGAATTCACCCTCAAAATCCCGGCTTGATGTTTGTATCCACGACTCCGTTATGGCCACCATCTCAGATTCTTCTGTTGCTACGAGGCCACGGAGCACAAGAAAATGGTTCCTGATTGACCTCGAATTAACCAGAAAAACTTTCAGGGAGTCCCCGACTGTAGGACTCCCTACGCTCTTCCGTTTCCTGGCTTCTCTGTTTTCGTGGGTGCACCCTTTTTGACGACCTCCGAGAAGGTCGTTTCAAAAGTGACGCGGGCATGCTTTTGCTCTGTTTCGAACATTCCTTTAGGTGCGTTCCACGACATCTTGAATTAGGTTGGCGAGAAAGGTCTTCCCTTTAAAAGAGAGATGTACCCCATCCCTTTGGTAGAGGTCGTCTCTACCGATAAAGGTACGATAGGGGTTCACGAAGAAGACTCCTTCTGCCGTGTAGAGATCCGCCAACCCTCTTTTCACTGCGATGTTTCTCTCCTAAGTGGTTCGGGATGGACCTCTTCTCGGAAGCATCCCAACCACGACACTTTTGCTGGTTTTAAGACCTATGTCATCCATGGCTCCCAACACCGTTTGGATGGTCTTACCACTGGGGTCAACTTTACCCCCACTGAGGTAGAGGTCGTTGCCACTTACCATCAGAGCGACAACTGAATTCTCAGAAATCTGAGCTTTCTCTGCCTCTACTCTGATGTTGTAGTTACCCTGTTTTGGCAGGCAGCTTACCTTCACGCTAGTGTGAAGGCGGGCCGCTAGCAGCAGGTGCAGATCCCGTGTTTGCGAGTCACCAATGAGAGTGACCTTCGGACACTTGGTCTCTGAAGACGGAGTCTTTCCTTGTGGAAGAGGCCTCTCCTTTTCCTCTTTACTCTCCACATTCTTATCCTTCTTTTTCTTCTTTCCCTTTTTCTTCTTGTTTCCGTTTTCTTGTATTTTTGGTTCTTCTTCTTTTGTTTCAACTTTATTCTTTTTCATATTTTTCTTCTAGTTCCCTTTTTCTCTTCCCTCAGCTGGCTTGACCTCAGATGATGCCGGAATCTCCGCTTGGGTAAGAACTACGGTACCAGGAGATTCCAACACGCCAGTAGGTGGCGCCTCTTCTGGGCATCGAATGTGAGGTGCGTGAAGAGTTGCGAGATAAACCACCTTTCCTTCAAGAATTTGAGCTCTCTCCTCTGAGGCTCTATAGAGGTCTTTCAGTTTCTCCACCTCTCGCGTCAGTATACGAGTAGTGCAGATACTTTCTGGGCTGCATTTTAAGTAGCAGCCCTTCGGAAAGTCAACGCACCACTTTTCTAACTGCCATGTTGCACAGTTGTGTTTTAGACGAACGGGTCCTATTTTGCTTGTCATTTTAAGTGTTTTCTCTCTCTCTGAAAACTCGTGACCAATTAATGATTAAAAATGGGGGGGGGGAAAGTTCTCCCCGCATGAGTTGCTCCCGCTTATCTATCATAGACGTTTCGGATCTTTCAGAAGGTACGCTCCATGTGCTGCTGTTCGTCCGACCGTGTCGACAAACCTCGGCGTGCCGTGGCTTCTAACCAAACAGCACTGACGGTCCCCACAGGGGCCATCGATTTTTCACCAGATGAAAAATGAAGCACGCCTCATACTAAACTCCTACTAGCTCCCTTCACGACGGCCAGGATTTCGGAGTAGCGTTCAATGGATATCCCGCCACACCAAGAAACTCGACCCAAAGCTTTTTATTGGCCTGGCAACCAACCTGGTAACAAAGGGCCGTCACCTCGGACCGATGCTACCAGAGCACCCGTCAACAATCTCTGGGAATGGTCAATAATTACGCACCAGGGATGGGGTTAACGAGGCACTACCCTCATCCAATTTATCGTGCCCCAACGCCTAGGAAAACTCTAGTCCTAGTCTCTCGCAACCAGTGAGCGTCGATTGGCGTTGTTCATAGAGGTTCCAAAGCCTCTCTTCTAAAGCATGAAGTAGCTGCCAGGTCATTATATGTAGACAGATGGAAAAAAGGGTAAGAGTGACATGATAGGAGTAGTTTTTATTTAAGTTGTTTTTTTTCTTTAATAATAAGTAGAAGAGATAGGATAAAAGTGAAAAAAGAGAAGGATAGAGTAGAAAAAAAATGACGCACTTAGTCTGGAACCTCGTTTTTGACCAAATCAACAAGGGAAGCCCTACCAGGGGTAGGCAGAAGAGAAGTACCCCCGCCGGACATAGCTCTAAAAGTCAAAGGTACACAAAAGCTCTTTTCCTGCTAAAAGGGGTCGTCACCTCTCCCTCTACTTTCTTGAGAGAGAGAGATAGAGAGAAATAGATAAATTAAGAATTAGAATAAAGAAAATAGTTTAACAGAGAAATAAAGATAGATAAATAGAGAGAAAGAGGTAAATAGGGAAATGGAGAGAAAGAGAAAAGGAGAAAGAGAGATAGAGAGAAAGCGTTAAGTAGCGAAATAAAGAGAGAGATTACATAGAATTATTACATCTAAAGACTGATGGCAACAGATTTACTGATCATTACTAGGCTACCAGAAGGATTATGAATTAAAAAGGTCTATGTTATAGTGGATTCAGGAGAAAAAGCAGGGCAAAGCCGAAGGCAGGAAATTTTCTACAAAAGCAGATTGCAAGGAGTTATTATTTCCAGTGCACTTTTTTTTAACTACCATTAAACAAATCTGAGATCAAATTTGTCATCATCCATTTATCAATTCTGTCTTCAAATAAATCTAAACTAGCTGCGTTATTCCAGATGTTTCCAGATTTTTATATGTAGTTCTGTTGAAGAAGAAGAATTTCGTTTCGTCTGCCCGAAAGTGACTTCCCTCAAGCTTAATGTTGCGATCACTCGTTGATTCATTTGCTATAAATATTAAAAAAATTTATTTGTTGATATTTTAAAAAAAATGAACGATTTTAAATAACTCTCTCATGTCCCCGCGTAGGAGTCTCTGTCTATGAGAGAATAAATTTAGAGCTTTAAGACTCCTCATACTTCTTTGTTTTCAATGAGGGATCATATTAATCATTCAACGCTGGGCTCGCGCTACTCTTTCTGTCACACTAGATGTGGAGACCAAGACTGCACGCAATATTTCAAATGTAACCTGATAAGTGTATTATAAAGTGTTAGAATACAGCTTTAGACTTTTTCAAAATCTACGACCTATGAGACCAAGTATCCTGTTTGCCTTTTTCACTGCCTCCATGTAATGTTTCCTTGATTTATGGTGGCTGGAAATTTTTACACCGATATTTTTTTCAACATTGACGTTTGGTATGTTGGTTCTGCCCATTTTATTGTTGGTTCTAACGTTGCTTTTACGAAGGTGGAGGGAGCTGCACTTGGTGACGTTAAAATTCATTTGCCATTTGCTCGCCCACTCAAACAATTCACGGTCTTCGGATTTTTTTGCACGGCCGCCGATTTTGGTATCATTTGCAAACATTGATAACTTACTCATTATTTCTTCATCTAGGTCGTTAATGTATATGAGGAAGAGTACTGGTCCAAGCACTGATTCCTAAGGCACGCCGCTGTTTAATGGAATATAGCTGGAGGAGCTCCCACATGTTACTACATTTTGACTTCTTTTAACCATTTTCTAACCATTTAACACCTTTCCCTCCTATACCATGAGTTCTAATTTTGGCAAACAATCGTTTGTGTAGTACCTTGTCAAATCCCTCCTCAAATTTAAAATACACAATATCGGCAGCTGGGTCATCATCATGTACTTTGGATATGTCGTGAAAGTAATCAAGTTAGTTTGACAAACAGATCGTTTACGTCGAAATTAATGCTGGAAATACTTTATACGGCTTTTCCTTTATAGGTGATCCACAATTTTCTCTCATTATTCTTTCAAATAGTTTTTCAAATACTGAGGTTAAACTAATAGGGCGGTAGTTTCCGGCACAGAAGTGGTCTCCCTTTTTGAATATTGGTGTAAAATTCGCTATTTTTTACTCGTTTTGTACAACATTCGTTTCTAAACTTTTTGGAAATATATGCGTCTCGGAAACAGTGATTGTTTCGAGTATTTCTTTCAAATGCGAGAGTAAATACTGTCTGTACCAAGAGAACTATTTACGTTAATTACTTTCACGCCTTCTCCGACTTCGTTTTCAGAAATACAAAACTCCCTTATCCTCCCTTCTCTCATTCTCTATTAACTCTTTCTAGCTTTTTCTTTATTTCTCTATTGCCCCTTCTCTCTCTTTGTCTTTTTAACTCTTCCTTTCTATCGCTTTTTATTTCTTTATTTAATTATCTCTTCATTGTTGTGGAACAAATCCACTGGAACTGGAATGTTGGTCTCATCCTTAGTAGTAAAAACAAGGGCGAAAAATTTATTGAGAATTTAGGCCATCTCGCCATTATCAGTCACAGTGTCGTTATTTTCCGAGAGAAGCGGGACAACCGATGGTGAGGTTGTCTTTTTACTAGTCAAAGAGAGAAAAGAGAAAATGCGATAGAGAGATAGTGGAAAAGAGAGAAAAGGTGATAGAGAGATAGTGAGAAAGAGTTAAATAGTTTTTCTTTTTTTAAAAGCTCATCTGTAAACTGCCTACTTGGGCATAGGTCGCCGTATTCACTACAGCCTACGACTAGGCTATATTAAAAAAAAAACAAATAACAAGGAGAAAAGGATCATAAGCTAAAAAAAAAGCAAAAAGGTAACAAGGAGGAAGCGCGCTCAAGCGTCGGGGGTAGGCCCGCTTCCCCGACGCTGGAACATTCGACCCACAACAAAGGGTCAAAACGTTGTATAGTCCACAGGTCCGTATGCATTAACCAGTTCCGAGCAAGAGGGAAAAGCGGTAGCGACCCT
Source organism: Ceratothoa steindachneri (assembly GCA_963969495.1). Classification (NCBI taxonomy): domain Eukaryota; kingdom Metazoa; phylum Arthropoda; class Malacostraca; order Isopoda; family Cymothoidae; genus Ceratothoa; species Ceratothoa steindachneri. The sequence continues at coordinate 140,626,534 of OZ018323.1, read as the reverse complement.
GCTCTTCCTGGTACTGGGACAGAAAACGTGCGCGAAGATAACCTAGACTGGGATATTCAACAAGAATGTGCCGAACAGTCCGAGAAACAACGCAGTCATCGCAATAATGTGCCTGGGAGCGCCCCATCAAATGGCGGTGCATCCCGCGAATTTTCCTAATTCGGAGACGACAGGAAGCAACCTTAAGCCGTCGAAGCATTGGAGGGTAATTCTATGGGAAAAGTCGCGGCGATTTAAATAGATAAAGATAGTAAGAGCAAAAAAGAAAATGACAGATAAAGAGAAATAGAGACTCCAAAATTGTCCGGCATACTCCAAGTGCGGCCGGACAAGGGAGTTGTATAAACAAAGTATAATTTCCTTGTTCCGATATCCAAACTGTCGCTTTATGTAGCTAACATCCTTTGGGCTTTCTTTCCCGCCTCAATACACTGCTTTAAAAACTTCAGCTCACTAGTGATTGTTACACCCAAGTCCTTTTCAGTATCAGTGCATTCAAGAGCATTTGCCTTAAGAATATACTGCGATTTTGGGGTCTGTGGCTGATCTGCATCACTTTGCATTTGTTCATGTTAAAAGGCATTTGTTCATGTTAAAAGGCATTTGCCACTTGTCTGACCACTCCCCAATCTTCCTCAGATCTTCTTGTAGGCGGGCAGTATTTCCTTCCTTTGTAACGTTCATACCAACTTAGTATCATTGGCAAATTTAGAAATATTTGTAACCATGTCACCATTCATGTCGTTAACATAAATGATGAACAGTAGTGGTCCCAATACAGAACCTTGAGGAACACCACTAATAACGAGCACCCACACAAAAGCCTGTCCATTCAACACCACCCATTGCCGTCTGCCGTTTAGCCAGTTCTCTATCCAACCTGCTATGTTTCCTTCCATACAAAGTGCACGCACTTTCAGGAGAAGGCAACGGTGTGGTACCATATTCAAGGCTTCCTTAAATTCTAAGTAGATAACATCCACTGCCTTATCACGATCGTGCTCACTGAAAACGAAGTGGAAGAATTATATAAGATTCGTCAGGCATAACCGTTGCCTTCGAAACCCCTGCTGGGAACTCCACAATAGCTAGTTTGACTCTAAATATGACGTTATTTTGTCCGCCATGAGGCTTTCCATGAGTTTACCAACTATCGAAGTTAAACAAATAGGTCGGTAGTTCCACGGTTGGCTAGAGTCTCCTTTCTTAAAGATATGAGTCACCTCCGCCTCACGCAATTCTCTAGAAACGCATCCAGTCCGAATTGTCATGTTGAAAATTGTGCCCAGATGTCGTAACACATCATCACGCACTTCTTTCAACACTTTAGGTAGAAACCCATCCGGGCCAGGAGACTTATTTGTCTTTAGGTCATTGATTCTTTTTTCTACTTTGATTTGGGTGAAGTTTATTTCTTCCAGCTTCTCACCTAAGTAAGAGTCAATGGGCTGGAGGATGGGACCACACTCTTCAGTGAACACTAAAGAGAAGTAGTTGTTTAGGAGGCTTGTTTGCATTTTCTGCATCTAAGCGCTTTAATGCGCCCTCCTCATTCACCAAAGGGCCAATCTTGTGGCGGATTGTTTGACGGCTGTTTACGAGTACATAACCAAAGAACTCCTTGGGATTCTCTTCGCAAAGTCTCGCCACTCGGAGCTCCTCGGCACACTTTGCCACCGTTCTGCTGGAATTCACTCTCCTAGCTAGCCTACGGGACTTATCGAAGTCACCAGAAAACTTTGACTGCCGGTACACAGTTTTCTTCTTCCCAAGCAGTTGACCGATTTCTCAAATAAATAAGCTTGGTTGAACAGAAGACTGCCGCAAGCTTTTTATAGGGATAAATCGTGATTAAAGACTCATGAACGTAGTTCTGAAACTATTGCACAAATTATCAACATTCTCACACCCTTCCAGCCTCACATCAGCCAATCCAGCACAAAGACATGCACAGTCTACTCTTCTCAAATCAAGGTTCCTTGATTCACGAGCCGCAGACTCTACCTTGGGGAGCTTGACTACAATTATAACTAGTCGGTGGTCACTGCCCCTGAGCTCTTCGCCTCCGTGGTGAAAACCAAGTCGAGAATATTATTGTCTCTCGTCGGCTACCTCACCAATTGAGTCGGAAACTCATCGTTCGCAAACTCCAGGAGCATTGCGTTCTCTTTACAGGGTTCTCTGGTTGGCCAGTCAACTTGGGAGTTGAAGTCTCTCATGACGATACAAACTCTATCTTCAACAAGTTCACCCAGCAGCCAGTACAGAACCCTGTCCTTCTCAACGAGTTGGGCAGGGGATCTATAAAGCAGGAGATTCTGTATCTGGCAGGAACTATCTCTAGCTCTACACCTAATAGCTCGTGGTCGGATATAATGTTGCAGTTCGTCGCTTTGAATGTAACCCAAACATACAACATCACACCGCCACCCTCTCTGTCTAGCCTGTCTTTAGGGAAGAATTGGTAACTGGGAATCGTGAATTTAACCTCAAAATCTCGGTTCGAGATTTTTCTCCACGACTCTGTTATGGCCACCATCTCAGGTTCTTCCGTCGCTACGAAGCCACGAAGTTCAAGAAACTTGTTCCTGAGTGACCTCGCATTAAACAAAAGAGAGAAAGAGTGAAACAAATAGAGATAAAGATAAATTGTTAAATATAGAAAGAAAGATAAAGAGATAGAGATAAAGAGTTAAATAGTGAAAGAGAGAGAGAGAGTGATCGAAAAAAAGAGAAAGAGTGATAGAGAGAAAAAGTTAAATAGAGGAAGGGAGAACAAGAGAAAGAGAGAAGAGAGAAAAATTCAAGAAACAGATAGAGTTACTTACATTATATTAGAATAAGCAAGCCATTTCCTAAGGCAAGTAACTGAATAGTGAAATCCACTCTCTCGCCTTCAATTTAAACATTTACCTTTTACCACATCATATTTCTCTAATAATATAGGAAATATCCTTTTATACAGAGATTTCAGCAAAAATATGGTTGCAATCTTTTCTATATTATAGTGGCATGAAGTATATCAAATATCTCAAGGTTAAATACAACGCACTTAAACTTAGCAAAAATAGTAATATTGGATTACATTATGGCATTTTAGTAATATTACAGGAAAAGGGGAGTTTATTCGCTACCTGTCTTCCTACTCTTCTCTATCTTATGCTTAAAATGTCTTTATTTATAAATATTTTATGATTATGTTTATAAAAATTAAGAAACTATGAAGAAGGATTAACTATTTACAGGGGGAGCTAAATTAGAGCATTAACAATGTAAGCCATTTATTTTCTTCTATCTGCCTTCATTAATCGTGTTATATATATATATATATATATATATATATATATATATATATATATATATATACAAGAATTTAATTAAATCTATGTATACAATGATGGAGTAAAAAATTGGAACAAAGACTTAGAAAGAACACTTTAAAGACCTTAATTAAATACATCAAAATCATTCAAAATAAGCAATTACAAATAAAGGGCCAATATACCTCGTCCACTTGTCCAAAAAATGTTTGATTATGTTTAAATTAAATGAACTTGGTGGCCACACCATTTGAGAGAACTCCTAAAATTCTTTATGTACCAATTCTGCGCGACTAAATACCTATGACACGGTGTATTAACCTGCTGAAATAGCGCCTCCTATTTGGGGCACATGAAGACATGAAGTGCCTCCATAGTGCATGCTACCGGTATGGGCTCAAACTGTTTAGAAAACAACAACAGCCTTGTTATTGACAACAGTGGACAAGGTTCCCGAAAGGTCTTTGCCACACTCGAACATTATCATCATCTAAGAAGAAGTACAATCGTTACTTATCGGATACCGAAAGTGTTAACACGCCTTTAGGGTCCATAGGTCACGGCAAGAAGTCGTGACTGGTTTTTTATCCGGACTTGTCTTGTGATCAGTAGACTCTTGTAAGTTTTCCGCTTCTATATATTAAGGAAAGTAAATATCAATGCACTGAAGTGATATTCATGTGTCTAGTACCTCCTTCATCGAATGTCAAGCAAGTTGAGCCAGTGTGACTTGTCATTTTCCATACACAATAATTACCAGACGCCGAACCTTGTTCGGCTTCTCCGCTGTTCACGATGGGCGTTAGTGCATCACATGAGGTGACACCGTAGATCGAAGGAGTTTAAATATCAGCAGAGTTTCAGATATAAAAAGCTTTGCGTGTCTGGATACAAATATTATGTTCTGTTAGAAGTATCCGTAAGGGACGCGGCAATTTTCCTTTTGTCAACCCTGCTAACGAGACTCAGCGATCCATCCGGCCCCAGCTTAGCCTCTTCTCCTTTTTTCAGACAGCCTGCACTTCTAACCTACTTTCTCACTTTCCCTACAACCTCTCCCACAACTCTCTCTGGTCGGGGATTGAGGCTAGGGGAGGGGACAATGACTCCTCACCCATGAGTTCCGGTCTAGGGGGTCAGCTTTTAACAACCTGCCTCAGCTCAACCCACAACTTCCTCACATACTCTATTGTCTCTTGTTTCAATCTCTATCGATTTTACGCCCAGCCCAAGGTGGACCCACCATGCCGAAGGGCTGCCTAGCCACTGGGCGGAAAGGTATGGTCCTAAATGGCCACAGCTGGTTCTGCCGGCCCCACGTTCACCCCTCACAGAGAGAGCTACTCCGGGAGGTGATTAGAGTTTGCTTCCCGTATAACTAATAGGGTCCCCGCGCCCGATGATGATAATCTAAAATTCAATTCTCCTCCTTTCCCATTCACCACTGACGAAGCCGCCTTTGAGCAGCTCCACTGAAAAAATGGAGGTCCCCCACCCCCTGTGCTTTCACAGGGGACTCTCCAAAACTCTTTCACCAGAGAAGAGGCTTACTTCTTTCCTCTGCCTACGGGTGTAGGGGATTCCACCTCACCCCATTGTTTGGAGATGCTTTCGAGTGTTTTCCTTTTTCCAGCGGTAGTCCCCTCTTAACTTTTCAAGGCGATTGCCAAAAAAGGCAGGCGGCCCATAATTGACCGTTCCCGGTGGGGAGGGCACAACAGGGCCAACCCCCTTAGGGAAAGGAGGGAAGACAGGGTCCGCCGCCCTCTCCCCTCCAAAGACATGCGAGCTCGAATTTTGAGCTTAAGGGTGTCACTCTACGTGCCCCCCTCTCTTATTCGACTAAGGACGATGGGACCTGGGATGTACTGAGCGGGAGATGGCCATATGGAAGCCCGCCCTGAGATGGACGGTAGGACTTTCCATGGGGATGAACCTGGGCTTGGTGCCAAGCACTGAACCCGAGTCCGCCCCTGTGCAAGGTTCTCCTCAGACGGCTCGGGTCTCCAAGGTTTTATAACGAGAGGAGGGATCTCCTCCTCCGGCTGGTACCCTTGTGACAGCCAAGACCTTCTCTATCTCGGAGAAGGATCTTGCTGACGCCGGTTCATCTGGCTTTAGGGCTCCTGCCTGCGGAGGGGAGAAGAGTGTTCATTCCCCCCTTCCTCTCTTAAAAATAAAAATAATAAAACGAAAACAAAAAAGACTCGGGCTTCTCGACATACACGGTGGCTACGGGTACGCATGGGTGTGCTGCGACTTCGGTAAGCAAACAAGCCAAGATAGGCACGTCTATCCCCGGTACTCCCCCGGGTGCGGAGACCCTGGCAAAGACCAAAAGTGCAAATGTGCAGAGTGCAGCCGCGATTGCGTCGGAGCCCTTCATTCAGAGACTAACTGGCGTTTTCGAGCCTGCTGACTTCAAAAGCTTCCTTGTTATTCGCTCCACTGATGGCAGCATGTTCGCTGAGGGCAACATGATCCATCACAGGAGATCTTTAGCTAGTGTGATTGATAGAGAGCCGCAAGGTGACCCGTTTCTCGGATGGGAGCCTTTTGGCGAATGCATCGTATCCTTTCGAGGCGGCCATGATTAGTGCCCTTCGGACACTCGATGGCATGCCGGTGAGTGTGACGCCACACTCTACCATGAACTTCGTGATTGATAAGTTTATGCGAGGGGACTCGTGGATTACTCTATAGATGACACCACCTTAGAGTTAGCCAACCATGGTACAGTAGGTGTCGAACTTGTAATGAGAAAGCAGGGAGTAGCCTCGAGACTCACCTCTACATTCTCCATCACGTTCGAATGTGACAAGCTCTCTGAGTTGGTACGTGTGGATTGCTATTGCTACCGCGTGAAGGCATTCGTGTCACTGTCGCGGAGGTGTACTACTCTCACCGCTTCGGCCATATTTTAATCACTCGTGTAGACGTGCAAAGTCGGGGTTACCCGAAGTCTGTGTAAGTTCCTCCAAGGCGTCACATGATAAGTCCAAATCGTGTGTGGCTAAGTTTCTCAAATGCGGAGAGTCGCACCCCTCTTCTTTAAAGCAATTTAGTTCGTATCTCTTAAAAAAGGAATCCTGGCCGTTCAGGTATAGGATCGTCTCTCATTTTGCAAGGCTAAGGACTTGGTCCTGGCGCACCCGGCGCGGCCTGGTACATCCTCAGCCTCAATATTAAGAAATACTTCCTCTGCTCCTAGTCCCTACAGGGCTACGAGACCGGTTGTTCCCGCGCCCATTGGGAAGCCTTCTGTATGTTACACCCAACCCCAGCTAAATCTAGGGCTAGGCTCCCTTATCCCAGCCTGACCGTTTCCCGTAAGGCAAAACAGCCGCGCGCCTCCACCGAGTCGCTATACTCTTAGGAGGCATCACTGCTGAAGTTGGTCTTGAGGCCATCTTCCGTGGCTCCAAACGCTACCCCCCAAGGACAGCACTAAAAGAATTTTGGCTCCTTCGCCCACACCAAAAGTTGGGAGAGGTGGCTCGGAGACGGTGGATCCTTCAAAAGAGAGACGACCGCGTCTAAAGCCGTCCCGTTTACCTAAGGGTTCGAGACGGAGGAAAGAAAAGACTCGCATACCGAATCAAACCCTTCTCAATAAGTTTTCGAAGGCGACAGAGCCTTCAGCGCTTTGTCAATCTAACAGCTCCGCAGTTGCACCTCAGCAAAGCTTATGGTCATTACCGTGAGGGTCTTCTCTTCGAAGAGGGCCCCGCATCTCCTCTGAGCTACGCCTGGAGGGTATATTCATTCAATGGATTTGCCACGGATTCCGGGCCAACTGATAGGAGTTACGGAGGCTCGTCTGGTCGCGTTCTCCGTTATCTATCCTTTTGCACTCGACCATGCTATGCGCGTGCCACCCCTTGCAATACGGTATCATAGAGAGACTCTCCACACGTTGGGGGCGAGGGGACGCCTCCCAATCTTTATATCTAAATTTTTGCGAGATAGTCTATTCCGTGTACGCTTGGGGGAGCCTTCTCCGGCCCAATGGAACAGGAAGTGGGTGTGCCACTTGGAAGTGTCCTCAGTGTCACATTCTTTGCCCTGAGCATCAATGGCATCACCTCGGTACGGCCGGAAGACGTTCTTGCTACGCTCTACGTGGACGACCTTTCGATCTTTTTTAGTGCGGCCCAGATGCCAAATCTGGAGCGTCGACTCCAACAGGCATTGAAACTCGTTTCCCACTACGCAGAAGCGCACAGGCTTCGATTTACCTTGGCCAAGAATAAGGTGGTGCATTTTTGCCACCATCCACGGTTCCACCCTGAGCCAGACTTGTTTCTAAATGAGGTGCACCCAGGACTCGTGGACTCCCATCATTTCCTTGGTCTTGTATTTGACCTACGCCTCACCTGGAGGGCTCATATTTGCAGCCTTATGGTTTTTGTACCCGGGCCATGGATATTCTTCGTTACTTGATGTTCACCGCCTTGGCGCTGATAGGGCTCCTGCCTTACCTTTGATCAATCCTTTGTTCGTTCGAAGCTCGACTACGTTTGTGAGTTTTATACATCCACAGCCGAGCGTGTATTGGGGAAGGTGGACTCGATCCACCACACCGTCCTTCGTCTGTACTCTCCGCACTTCCCCAATTGAGGGTGTAATTGTCGATGCTGGGAAGATTCTACTCGTTATCCGCTGTGCACAGTGAATTATTCTCCTGTACGCGCGAGCCCGGCGCCTCCCCCAATCGACAACAGCTCTCACTGCATTCGTAGCTGATCTCGACGGTACCTATGCTTCCGAGAGACGCCAGTCATACCCTAAGCCCTTCGAGTTCAGGGCCAGGAAACTCCTTCAAGGGCTAGGTATAGCTCTCGGGGGCCGGTGGCGCCCCTGGTTGTGCCCAAATTTTATTGAAAGACCAGGAAGAAAGTGTATGAATTATTGCATAGTGTGCAAGTTTCATTTTTTTATAACTGAGGATAAAATAGATTGTGAGGATAGTAATATAAATTTAAAGAAATTAAGCGTCCATAACTAGATAGAGAACGAAAACTTTTAATGCAACTGCAACCCCAAAAAACATAACTTATGAAAAATTGAACAAAATATAAGTAAAAATTATGAAGGCTCTTGTTTTTGATGACATGAGCTGATATTTCGTAATAGAAATTTAACACTTTGTTGCATTTCTAGTGTGCGATTTTATTATATTATTCCTCTAATTCCGGAGAGAGATCTTAAATATTGTTCGATTTCAAGTCATAGCTTCCTCTCCGCGTACATAACAGTTTGTGTCGGTTATAAATCAGAGCACTGTGCAAGTTAATTCATCAGGTTGATATAGTGCCTAAGAACTGCTTGAACGTCTCTACTGTATGACATGGGGAATTCTGTTGCATGAGAATATGTTCACAAACTCCCATTGTTCAGGGAAAGAACATCACATATTCCATAAGCAGATCTTATAATACACCAACGTTTATTGAGGAAAAATAATAACATAACGAGATGGGGAAAAATAATAACATAACGAGATGGGACTTCGATACCTGGCATGTCGTACGGTATGCTGTAAAATGAGAAAGTGTTTTTCAGATACGAAAGCAAATATAATTTGTTCCCATAGCATGGGAAACAGCAGGTAAAGCGTCATACAGGTGAAATATTAAATCTTATATTCACTACATTGTTAGCTAAGCTTGGATGTGGCAGTGCTATGTGCTGGAGCATGTTTTTAATCATTAGAATCATAACGGTTGTCCCTTTACGGTCCAAAATAAACTGCAGTAAATTAAAAAAATCTGCTTATGGAATATATGATGTCATTTCTCCTAACACTGTTAGCTCGTAAAAATGTTCTCATGCAGCCCAATGCCCCATTCTTCATAGTATAGACGTTGAAGCAGTTCTTAGATACTAAAAATATCAACCTAATGAATTGGTTTGCGCAGTGCTCTGATTTATTAACGACACAAACTATGTTATGTACGCGGGGAAAAAGCTATGAGTGGAAATCGAACAATATTTAAGATCTCTTTCCAAGAATGGAAGAAAAATAGAGTAAAATCTGTATGCGTGGTAAAAGATGGTATTTTCCAATAATATGCTACCTCATAAATGTTTGTGTTAATAATGCATTGCTTTTAGCACTAGAAGGAGGGTATAAAGATGATTTATTACAATTTACTCGTTCAGTTGTGAATCATTCGCTAAAGACTCATGGAACCCTTCCAAATAACCCAGGAAGACGTCAATTTCATTAATGGATGGTATGAATACCCACGAAACAAGCTATGATAAAATTGGTCATGATATTATAGAAAGTCATCCCAAAACCCGTCGAAGATGCAAACACTGTCAAAGCCAAAACATATATCTTTGCAAAAAATCCAATATCCTAATGCATGATAAATGTTCTGTACCATATCACAGTCAGGGTAATGAAGAGCCTATTGCATGCATATATCTCACAAAAGAGTAGGTTATGCTCAATTTTTTTAAATGTATTTTTGTTAAAGACAAAGGGCATTTTGGTTGATATTTCAAGATGATGAATTACCTTAATAAATTGTATTCCATTGTAATTATTTATTTTCCATTTTTTAGTAAATTCAATATATATCAATGTTTGTGCGACCGGATTTCTGGGCTCAGTGTTGGGTAAACGCAAACCGAATGTTGCTGATTACAATTAATGTATAATCAAAAACTGGATTATATAGGCAGTGTGCCTTTATTGGCATCATTTATTATTACATTTATGAAAATCTTCAAATTTCAAAGACCTTTTTTTATGGGTATAAATGGGTTAAAAATACTCATTACATTCATATTATTTTTTTTATCTGCTCTACTATTAAATAAATCCTAGACACTATTAGAGTCAAATATCAAAACTTATTTTATGCAATTTTTATAGAAATTAAACGAGTATTTTAAAACAAATGTGGATTTTCGTATTTTTTTCACTAGTTTCAGACGGTATTGTATTATAAATCTGTTACGATCAAATCTTCTTTACCTTCTAAAATTAATTGAAATGCGTTTACAATTTAGAGTTCCAAGTCATATCAACACTAAATATTAAATAGAAAATAAATAATGGGTGCAAGGAAATGTTTTAAATGTACATGGGATTAATTATTTTTCGACATCCCCTTGTTAATCAAGAAGTTAATATAATGTTACTTTCTCTTACATTGAAACCCTTCTGAAATATGAAATCCTTTAAACTTTGATTTGTGCATGTTTATATCCTGTAGAATCTATGTTTATGTTTTTGTAGGTTAATATGTCGATGCCCTTAAAATTATAAGTATATCTTTTGAAATTTTCGTTTGTGACTAGAAAAACAAATTTGCTTAATGAATGAATGGTTATGGGCAACAACTCCCAATAAACAGATTTATCCTCTTTCGATTTATCGAAAGAGGAACCAGGTAACATTAATTTTATTTACAAAATTAAATTTTCTTTCAAAGTGTTATTCCATTTTGGAAAGAAAATTATTGTGATTATGAGGTTAAGGAGGGCAATCTTTCTTTTTGACTTGCCCTTATTTATGAAAGTTCTCACCTTCTTATAACTACACAAAGGGAAAAAGTATTGAGTACTTCGGATAATTTCAATTGCCAATTGAATGAGAGGATTTTATGTAATCTTTGTGAAGATGTTGGATGAATCATTATGGATCCATTAATTTCGTAGAGGTACAAAGAACCTACTTAGAATCTCTATACAGAAGATATGACTGTAAAAATGAACGAAGTTCTTGGAGAAAGAGGTCCTGACAGAAGTCGAATTGACAAGCTCATTTGATCATAATCAGTCTATTTTACTTTCAAGAATGTGATTCGTGCTAATGCCAGATAATAATTCAATTGCACTTTATTCAAAATTCAATGTTTTGTATATATATAATACAAAAAAAGAAAGAAAAATGGGCATGAATAGGCACATGAGACAAGTAAACAGAGACGTTTTTTTTTTAAGACAAATGAGAGCAAAGGACACCTAATTGAATACAATGTATACCGGTCCGTTGCTCTACCACAAAACTACCAGGCAGACCAAATTGAACCTAACCAAAGCGTATCCTTAGCAAATCTAATATCGCCCAAGGATCAATGGTACCTACGAGGGAATTTGATATCATATCTCTCGCTCGCTCACAATTTAAAGACTCATTTACATATTACATACAAAAAAAACAATCGCCGGTTTCTCGATCTTTCTTTCTGCCTTCAAAAGGTTTTATAAAGGCATAATTCTTTTAAAAAATGCGAAAAAACTTTAGTGTTTTTTACCATTGACAGAACTTGTTTGATGGAAATAACTCCGCTTAACGATGACGACATTCGCTATCCCAGAATGATGAATGATGGATGATTAAGTAAGTTAGTAAACATTGGAGAATTTGTCCTCGCCGCTTGTGAGTATTTATGTAACTCAAAAGCCCTATTCTGAACCTACAGACTTTATCACAAGTTGGGCAGATCAGCTGAGGAACGGAGTCTGCTGGAGCTCCTCTTCTAGCATGTTGCTGCTTCCGTTTTAGGTCAAGTTGAGCTGTGCCTTCTTGCCCTACGATCTCTACTTCTTTGATGATTTTAGATCTCCAGATTTCCCGGTCAATGGCCAGAGTTTCTGGGTTGGGAAGGTGGATATTGCACTTCTTCAGAGACGCCTTGGTTTAATCTTTAAATCGTCTCTTAGGACCACCAGGTCTTCGATGTTCTTCGTGAGTCTGTTTGTAGAGAACTTGCCTTGGAAGCCGGTATTCTGGCATACGGATCACATACCCCTACCACCAGAGTTGACACTTGGTAATCAAAGGCTTCAATACTTGTGCATTCAGTTTTGTCGAGGTTTTGTATATGATGGACACGGAGTTTCCAAGTGAGATCAATGATTTCTTGGTGGCTGTTAATATGGACATTTTCTAACTGGTTCAAGTGTTTTATGTATATTGTCCAGGGCTCAGCTCTATATAGAATGGTCGATATGCACAACTGTGAGTATACCTAGACCTTGGTTGCTAGTCTGAGATATTTTTTCTTGAAAACATTTGAGCTCAGTTTGCCGAACGAATTTGAAGTCTTGTTGATTCTTTCTACCACCACTTCATCAATGTTAGTAGATGGGGTTATTCGGCTAACCTTGTACCTGAAAAGTGGAACTGTGTGAAGTTTGTGTTGTTGATTCTAAAGGTGGATAGGTCTAGGTTGGGGTTGACATGCTGCATTATGACCTCGGTGTTTCTACTGTTGATTTTCAGGCAAAGAACATGATATAAGGAGGAGATGGTGTTGAGTACACGCTGCATGCATTCTGGTGTATGAAATATTAAGGCAGCAGCATCTCCATACTGCAGGTAAACGAATTGTCATACTGTCGTTTTGGCGTGTCCTTTAATCGTAAGATGTTAAAGAGGCTGCCGTCATGGCGATATTGCAATTGCATTCCTTCCTCTGCTCTCAGTGTATTCTGTATCAAGGACATTACTGTGGAGATGATGAAAAGGTTGAATAATAAAGGAGTGTGAGGGAATCCCCACGTGGAAGATCTTTTGCAGAAAGGAACTTCCATGTGCAGCAGAAGGCCCGGCTAGGCCTAAAGTGGTAAGCCTAATCCCCCCCCCCCCTTTCACAAGCGGTAGCCTCGAATCGAGTCTCCCACGATTCACCTTTATGTGGGCTAAAATAGCTCTACAAGAAGATTCGAGGCCCTTCGAGAGTAGAGCTGTTTCCCGCTAACCCCCAACTCCACGGAGAGCCTCGGATATAAATAACGCTCGACTCCCCGTAAGAGACACAGAGTTGAGAAGTCTCGCCCGGACCAAGAAGATTTCCCCATGGTTCCAAGTCAAGTGCTAGCAACAAAGCAAAGTGACAGCTAGACTATTTTGTGTATTTGCAATTAGCCCCAGCCAGGAGATAATTCCACTGAACGATCGCCCGAGTGATTTTCCCGACTTCTTTCATCAACTTCTGTCGAAGTCCTCCTTATTTCGGGTAGCCGAAGTAGTCTCCCCGGGACCGGAAGTTAACCCTCCCCCCTTGCTTTTGGAGAACCGTCATCACTCCAACCTCCCGCTCTGAAGTCCGAGCGGTCTCAGCTCACGTACAGAAGACATCCGTAAGCCAACTCCCCGCCCCCTTCAGTAACCCAATTGAGTTAATCTTCTCCCCTTCGTTTATTGATGTGATTTTTGCCCGTTAATTCTCTGAGGTAATTGTACCGTTCAATTCTCTTATTAATTTTTTCTGTAAATAAAATTCTATTTTTGTACATGTCTCTTTAAATAAACTTGAACTTTGCCATTGTCCATAATTTACCTGACCTCGTTGCGCTCTCTCGTTACTCAGCCCGTCTGAACGCGTGGTTTTCCGTCCCTTTTGTCAGTTCACTTTCAAGTTATTGGTCCTCTCCCATAGATATAATATGGTATTGATATAATTTAATGTCATACCACGACAAGGAGCTAGGACATCTCCTTGCTTCACTCCTATCTTAATCGGAAATGATGTTGATACCGATTTCCCCAATGCGCACTTTTGCTTCCTTTCTGGTCTGGAAGGTCTCAAGCATTTTGAGAAACTTATTAGGGACTGATTATTTTAAGAGCACCAGCCACAGGAGTTCCCGAAATACAGTGTCGAAAGACTTGTTTAGGTCAATAAACACTATATATTATTTGGTATTTTGTCCAACACATTTCTCTTGTATCTGCCTAATAGTGAAAATCATGTCCATTTTCCCTCTCTCTTTTCTGAACCCGCATTAGGAGGCTAGGAATACAGGTTTAGATATGTGTGTTATTAAGCGTGCCAACATGATTCTGGCTAGTATTTTCCCGCAACAGTCGTTTCTTTCGCCCTTGTTTTTATATATTAGGATGATTATGCAGTATATACATGATTTAGGCAAATGTTGCCATTCCATCGAGCACAGATGGTTTTGTGCAATTGTCTCTGTAGCAAATAGCCACCATTTTTCAGTATTTCTCCTGGGATACCGTCTGGGCCAAAGCTTTTGCCTTCTCTTACGCTTTTTCTGGCAGAGATTATTCATGGAGCTCGGAACGCTTTTCAAGAGCCTGGATTGGTGGAAGGTCAGGCAGAGCCTCAATATCTGTTTCAGCCGTGATGTTGCGATGATTGATAAAAGCTTGAATGTGTTCGGCACATCGCTCTTTATTAATAACAAACCCATCACTCGAGGCAACAGATAATAGGCTATTTCTTTTGGTTCCATAAATGGTCTTGATAGGACTGTAGAATCCTTGCATGTTAGAGTCTGCAAATCCTTGAATTTCACGGGTTGTGTTGATCTACTAGTCATTTTCTAGTACACAAATCTTTCTCGGTGCTTCTGTTCTTAGGTGTTACCACCTCTGGGCTATGTGGGGAGAATTGGGGTTGTCAAGGAATGCATCATTAGCATTGCGTTTTTGTTTCGAAAGTTGACAAATATGCTCCACATTTTCGTTGAACAAATCAGCATTGGTCCGTTTAGTGTGGAACGAAGGATTTTGCTGAGCATCTTCCATGAAGAATCAGGTTCTTCCTCCTCTGTGGTATTGTTCATAGTGAGTAAGGCTTCTGCAATCTGACCAGGAAGAGCTCTCGAGCTTCCGGCTATTTTAAGGCTGAATAGTTCATTATTTTAGTTGCCGCTTGCTTCCAGACAGGAGTTCGTACTTGAAATTTTAACAGAGATCTCACTAAACGGTGGTCTGTTTAACATTTAGCCCCACGCATTACTCTGGTAATGGTTACGTTGTTGATATTGTATTGTCTTGTTATTACTTAGTCTAGCATGTGCCAGGGCGTGGATCTAGGGTGACTCCACGTGTTTTTGAACATGTCTTTGAGCTAAAAAACGGTGTTCGGGAAGGTAAGTTCATGTTCAGAGCACAGGGAGAGCAGTCTGAGGCCGTTGAGATTCAAGCTGCGTGT
The DNA here is from genome assembly GCA_963969495.1 of Ceratothoa steindachneri. Lineage (NCBI taxonomy): Eukaryota > Metazoa > Arthropoda > Malacostraca > Isopoda > Cymothoidae > Ceratothoa > Ceratothoa steindachneri. The sequence continues at coordinate 140,611,284 of OZ018323.1, read as the reverse complement.
GCTGTGGTGTCCAATCACTTCTCCCCCAGATTTCTCTGTTTCTACTGACATGGATATTAAATTCTCCAAGTAAGACAACGTTATCTCTTCTGCTGATGTTCTGCAGGATCGTGTTGAGGGCACTGTGAAAGGCATCCTTGGGATCTTCTTCAACGCTCCCTGATGGAACGTAGGCATTAAATAGGGTTAGAAAGCTCTCTTTAACTAGTGGAATGCGCCATGTCATCAGTATCTCATTAATGCCAGTAGGTCCTTCAGGGAGGCTTGCGAGAAGTTTGTTTTTAATTGCAAACCCCACTCCATGAATTCTAGGAGATTCCTTAGGTAACCCTTTTCAGAAGAAGCTATATCCTTCACTCACTTCGGTAATTGATTCTTAGTCAAGGAATCACTTCTCGCTTAAGGCAGCAATGTAAATGTCATACCTGCTAAGTTTATTTTAAATTAGGTTTGTTCTTCTTAGAGGGCGTATTTTGTTATCTGTATTCTGATTTGGAAGAGTTCAGATATACCAAGTCGCTATTTAAAAAAATAACTTCACTTTTTCCTACCACATAGGTACGTTGCCTGAATGCCCGCGGCTGGGCATTTGGTGCAAGTGTAGAGTGGGCAATTTTTAAGCTACCTTTTCTAGGCTCCTTCCTCATTTTAAGGGTGAGCTGCGCAGCCACCTAATGAGGCCAACTCAGTGACATGTGCGGCTGCCGAATTCGAGTGCCACTCCAGCCCACTCGTAAGCGACCCTATACTACTACATGTCGCCATCTGCGTAGGACTCAGACTAAAAGCTTCCATCCCAAATGCAGACCTGCTCCCATCGTCCTACCCCATTGCCAAATGAGCTTTATTTCTTAAATTTAGAGATGATTAATGATGGATGATGATAGGAACATGATAGGGGTTTGGTATTTAGGTGATGCAAAGGCTTGGGTGGGCCTAGCCTCACACACTTGACAGAAGCACTAAAGTATAGATGGCAAAGGGAATCATCAACGACCTGCCTGATGCTCCTACTCCAGGAGAATGCCTGAGATTTGTGCAAGGAAGTATCCCAACTCCCGCCATAGTGCCTTTCCCCAAAGCACACCTTTGTCTCAACAGACTATCCCCCAAGGCAGTGGGATAATTAAAGACCAGGTTGTATTTTGAATTGACCAATTTTATTTTTAAACATTTTAACTAGCAAATGCAGTTTTTGATATAAGGCTGGAGATTAAACATCAGCTGAGAAAGATCCATTTTATTCGCATTCAAATCTAATTCAAATTGTGGGTGTTAGCTTTCTTCAGGCATTTTAAGACAGAAGTCTTCGTTGTTTTTGAGGCGGCATTGATGTAAAGTTTTCCATTCAATTTGCCACCTTTAGCGGCGATATAGTTGTTTAAGTAGTCGTGCGCAACAAATAATGAAGTTCAAGATTCAAGATTTATTGAGATAGAAAATATTATTATAAGTTTTTACAAATATTTAAAGTATAAATATATATGTAGAAATAAAAAGTAATAATGATGAAAGTTTTTGGAAATTCATCGGGAAAGAGTGAGAGAGTTATAATAAGAAAGAGATTTTCCTGGAGTTGTTAGGAGGTCATGTTGTTAAATCTATATAATTCCTGTTTTTCAGATAAAACACATGGATTGGGTTTTTTAGTTTTAGTTATATAAACTTATTTCATTTTTTAAACAGTAATTTTTCGCACCATTAAATTTTAATGTAATCTTTAGTCCATTATACTTATTATAGTATTTACATATTTATAATTTAAATCGGTCATTTATTTAATTTTGCTGTTATTTATTTTAATCATATCTGGTTGCTATTAATTACACTAATAGCGCTTATTATTATTATTATTATTATTACTATTAATTACTCTAGTATCGTTTATCTCTTCAATTATTTTAATACTTTCATGATTTATTTTATTATTTACGCACTCGGAGCTCACTATTATCATATCTGATATTTATTAATTACTTATAATAATCTATTATTATTAACACATTCGTAGTTCACTATTATCACATTATATATCTATTAATTACTTATATTAATTACTTTATTTGCTTGACGTCTTTTTAACATTTTCATAAATTGATTTCTACACTTAATCGCTTAATATAATATTTTAATTTATTCACTTATTTACTATTATCATTTCTGGTTACTTATTCACTTTTCGTTATTATTTTCTACACTTATTTGTACTTTAGACTATTTATCAATGTCATATTTTTTTACCACTTTTTATCTTCTTGTAGGTGAACATATTGACGGTGTGTATGCACGAGTCTGGGATGAACATCGCAGACTCCTTCAGGAGTCCTCCTATCTTCTTCGGTCAACATGGTCCCTCATAGGTCCATTTGCAGTCGCCACGGTTACTCAATTCCATCAGTCGTTCCACGTTTCTCTTTAGGGGTCTCGTAAAAGAGCACCGAAGACTTTAAGATTGACGGCCTTGCCTTCGAAGAAGAAACTGCGTAGTAAGACATCCTTTTTCTCCGTGAGGGCTACTCCAGGATAGTTTATGATTTTCTCTTCTTCTGAGCTTTGTAGAAGTTAGGTTTTTCCTCTTTCTTTTCTTTTTCTTACTCTGTTTCTTGTCGTACTTCCACCTTCTTCCTTTTTTCTTTGTCATTTTTTCGAGTTTTCGCTCTTTTCTAATTCTTTATACGTGGTTACCTCTTCTTCCTCTGTGTATTTTTTTGACGCCCATTGGCTGCTTCTTCTTTGTTCGCGCCTTTTTGTTGTTGCTCGTCGAGAATCTTTCTTAACCCTGTTCTTTTGCAGGATACGATTTAACTCGTCCGCAAAAGTGACGTGGTTGGCTAGGTTCGTCATGTGGGGGACAATGACCACAGTCATTATCTTCTTGGATTCACCTATCAACACCAGTTTCTGAGTTGTGGTTCCAATGACGTTCGATGTAGCCGTCGCCACCACCTCGACGTAGGTTTTCTACTTTGCCTCATTTTGCTGCTTTATCTCGTCATGTTTTGTTCAGAGAGCTTCCTTACGGACATGACACCTCAAGGATAAGGCCCTGTGGTCTCCTTCGAAGTTCCTGCATCTTGTTTTTTTTCGACGTACACTAATTCCATCCGTGACCGGTTTTGGAGCAGACGGAGCAAGTGACGTCGGGAGCCGTACATTCATTCATGGGTCGTTTTGCCACGGCAAGGCAACTTAAGTAGCATTCTAGGTTGATAAATTCTTCAGCTTCGACCTGCTCAGGTACTATTCGAAGGTAGAACACAAAAGTCCCTCCTTCATAGCACTCCGAGTCATTTTGACTTTCTTGAGATGAGTTTGACGATGTTTTTCCGGAATTTTTCCACCTTAGAAATTATCGCCCATTTTTGATGTTTGGTTAGCTCAGCCTTGATATATTCACATGTGTTTTCTGTGAAGGACTAGTCGAGCCTCCTTAGGATGAGCGTGCTTCGGAGAAGGATTTCTTGGTGTAGGGAATCTTCAAGCCCAATTTTTCGCAGGTGCTCTTTGGCTTATAGCGAAACTATCTTTTCAATGTCGTCGTCCGTCCAACAAACCGTCGCGTATCCGTGCGGAGTATCGATAATCCTGATGAGGGCTATATTTAGTACTCTAAAGATGGTTTCTACGACCATATTCCGAGGGAGTTTTGTTTCCACCCGGATGGTACGGAGGGGATACATATTAAGGCCGAAGTTGTGCGGCTCCGTGACAGCCTTTGGGCAGCATTGTTCCTCTTCCTTTAAAGTGTAGGCGCTCGTTTTTCTTCGTGAAAAATTCTCTTCTTCTGATAAAGGATACTCGGGTGAATAACTGTTTGGTGAAGAGGTCGTTTTTGCCCTTCGATGCTTTTATTTTTCGGCATCAGAGTACGGTTCCCTTTTAGCAGAAAAAGTGCAGTACTTGCTCCGAGTTTCATCTGGGGATTAGTGTTTTAAACCGGAATTATTCTTGTAATTTGTTCGTTGTGATGTTTGTTGTAGTGTAGTTTGATTTCTTATTCTTCCATGTTTATCGCTAAGCGAAGGGACTGGATAATTGTGGTCATATTAATATATTGAGTCTTTGAATGAAGCTTGCAGTTCTCATGGGGTCATTCGAATTTGTAAGCAACCTATTAATGAGAAAAATCTTTTAAAAATAATCCGTCCTAAAGGCTACAAACGTGGTGTACAATCACTTCGATTTCTTCGGAAAATGTGATGAAAAATATGGAAAGAATATTTGAAGGATATTGTATTCAAATAATAAAAGAACAAGATCACTTCTTTCATTTTATATATCACCCAATGTTATAACTTTATTTTGGGGTTATTAGTTTTTCAAAAATGCGAAGTATCTTTTGAGCTAACCTTTGCAAATCCAAAGTACTTTTTATAAGCCATTAAGCAGATGGATGAGCTTTAGCATGTTTATTATAGTTTTAATTCAACTTGATTCTTTAGATTTGTTCCCCATCTACACAGTTAGATAAAATATACGAATCAATAATTATTTCTGAAGGGTATACCCATATGGAATCTACTTGGGTTGCAGATCGTTAAAAACTCGTTTCTTGCGCACCAACTAGTCTCGCCATTTGATTGCCTCTCTGCTACTATCTTCTCTTAATTGACGAATCTTCATTTGATGGGGGTTTAAACTTATTTTTAAACATCATCCATGGAGCAGAAGACCAAGGGTCCCTTTCTTTCCTATATATTATCATCAGTTCCTGTGAGTCAAAATTTACAAACCAAGTGTACGCTAATGCCACAAACCTAGGTTTCTGCCGAAATGGTTCCTCTGAGTTTCCTGATTGTATACAAGAAATCCGTTATTAGTTCCTTAGTCAACAGAGCATTTTCCCATTCCTCCTCGTGGGCGGCTATCGATCTTGAATTGAAGACGGTTTTCCGCGTTCTAGTGTATAATGGTTACTCACAGGAATCTATGACGCCACTATAAAGGAAAAGAATGGACTCGGCCGCTGGTATTAGGACTCACCCTGCGCCGAAGAATAATACCATTGACCTTTACTATAAAGCAAATATAAACACAGGCTATCGTGAGGACAAAATGGCTCCCAAACCATTTTACACCGAAACGTCACTCCAACCCTCCCTAATACAGGTATCAACCTGATAATATATAACAAGGCCAAGTGAACGAGTATTTGCATTATGAAAAACAGCTGTCTCCCTCCGACGAACGAACTCAAGAAGACTAACACCGTGTAAGAATATTTGTTCAAAGTCGGTGACAGCGAACGACACAATTCTAAGTATATGGCGTGACCTCCACAACCTTGTCGAGGCGACTGACCGCTCAATTACGAGCTGTATAAAATATGAAACACACTAACTCTTATGGCGTCACTCGAGCCCGCGAAACGCTCAAGAGGATTACCTCCATCTTCCTGTGACTCCAAAACCACCGGAGACTGCGACCGTCATCACCCCAATGAATAAATCAACAATTAACGTTCAACTTCAGCCAAAGATCATCCTCTCGACAACATAGTGTCTTCGTGTTGACCATCACTAATACCAACTAATATTTTTCTTGAATGTGTTTGATTTATTTTATATCGCTTATGTTCAACTTTTTGCAGCACTTATGTTTCAATTATGCAGCACCTATGTTTACAATTTAATGCATATATGTATATAGTGGAGTATCCTGTATTTATATCATTGATGATTACTACTTTGGAAGAATTTACTAGCAATTGGAAAAGCAAAGCCCTACGACATCCACCTTCGGGATCCTTCACTAAGAATTGTAGGCAAAGAGGATACCCAGAATTGGAAGATCGCCGCTTTTGGATCCAGTTGAAATCGAGTAGTCCTTTACATGGCCATTTGCGTGCGCGCGAGGACGCCTGCGAGGAAATTGGGAAATTTAGGAAAGTTCACCGCGTATCTACCTGTTACCACCACAGCAGCACAACTCTGATAACTTTTCTGCTACTTAAGGTCCGTAAAAGCCACCTGTATCTGACGTGTTCGAAGCCCGGAAGAAAGCCCTGCAGAAGGGAAGTGTTCAGGTGAGGGAGGAGTACCCTGATAGACGATTTATTTAGGTAGGGTAGAAAAGGTGAACCAGAGTATATATATATATATATATATATATATATATATATATATATATATATATATATATATATATATATATATATATAGGGACACGCCCCCACAATAATGGCCTGCTAGGGTTGAAAAAGGAACCCGTGCAGTTGGGCCCGTCATGGTCGACCCCAACGGCGAGAAACATGTCCCGCTCCGGGTCAAGAAGCAATGTCAGGAGCCACACGCGAAAAAGTGTTGACGATGTTACCGCGAAGCTGGGAATCGCGTTTTTCTGGCTAAAAGATATGGCCTATGTCTACATGGGCTTCTGTGACACGAACCAAGATCTGGACAACTTGCTCAGCGAAAAACTCGAAGAAATTGGTCTCATACCAAAGGTTCCTCCGCACTCCTCAGCAAAGAGATCGATTATATGTCGGCGTATCGACCCCTACGTCGGTAATCACTGCAGAAGATATCAAAAAAGAAATGAAGATAAAGAGAATTAGTCAAAGATCGATGAGGCATGCTAATAAAAAAATCGCGGTGGTGAAGACCAAACACATATGTTCAAAGTGACATTCAAGAAAATTGAGATGGCCGTGAAGGCAACTCAAAACAGGTTGGTTATTTTCAACTCAAAAGTTTCCACCATCTGTATCGAAAGTGAATATTTGTCCTGCTTCAGATTTGCTTATCATGCTACGCCATTGAGAAGCACGCCACCAAAAACTACAAAGTCGAGGCGGAAGTATGCTATGAGTGGGTGGAATCCAGTCACAACTGGATGGATTGCACGAATCTGAAAATGAACGGTCTAAACTGTGGCAACTACCACCGCAATTTGCCGATGACTTGCCCTATTCAAAAGGCATTGATAACGGACAAGAAGAAGGAAATGATTGACGAGATAAATTGAAGTGCTACCACTAAGTATGCACAGGCGACGAAGGGGACCGAGCAGAGGAAGATCATGCTGCACGCCCATTTCACCAATATTATGAAACCGGGAAGTCAGGAAACCCACTACCAGGTGACCTAATCCAGGCCCAAATAAAAAGCATAAGGCACCGGTGCTGAGGTCTCGCTCGGCTTCTTGCGAAGCCCACCTACGCAAGCTAGATCCCACTAAAGATAAGGAATCTCAAATGAAGACAAACTACCTGCCAGAAGAAGTCGTTGCGCCCAAGAAAATTGAAATTTAAGTAGAGGCAACAGAAACTTGACGCCTACTAAACCATTCCAAAATACTCTTGATTTATGCATGAAAATTTATGGCTCTCCATATGCACGAATAATTTATATAGAAAGAGGAACTAAAGTTAAACAGACTCATAGAAATTAAATATGGCTACTTATACTAGATACATCAGGAATAAAATATCTTCTCGCTCAACCTAAATGGTTGGAACGCCAAAAGTAGGCCGTATAACGAAATTATAGGACACGAGCATGGTTTAAATGATGAAAACGAGTATATAAAAATATAAAACTGTGTGATGCTGATGGCTAGTCATTAGAAAGAGAGGTACGACGGAGTAGCCATTGCCATCAAGGAAAATACAGGAATTGGAAGAGTCTTATCTAGCAATTAAATCTCCATAGCATATGATGACTTGGTGGTTGCAGTCGGGTACCCATCTCCTAGCCGTCCATACCTTCCAATCCCCAATTTTTTACGACCCTTCATAAGAGAATCTTCAACTATCTTGAGAGATTTTAATGCCCGCTAAAGAGAGGCCGGTTTACACGAGAGCATTTAATGGAGCCAGTAACTCGCTGAGCCTTCTAATTGACAGAAGCATACTTCAGAGAGAATGAGCTTATTTTGCCACTTTCCAGAGGGAGAAGTTGTCAACTACACCAGATGTAGTGCTAACCAATCGAAATTTCTCTCTGAATCAAGTGAACCTTCCAGTCCCCTTTGCTCCAACTCACCACATCAGTATGACCACCCACATGTATACCTCTCCGATTCAAATCCAAATCGATAAACGTAGGTGCTTGGCAAGAGCCGATTGGGTGACTTACCGTGAATATCTGAAAAATGTGCAAATTGACCAACTAGAAGGTGTTTCACTGAAAGAACCCGAAGAAAAACTTGACCAAGTAACGTCAAAGATATTGGAAGTTGATCACCTAGCTTTCTCTCCAAAGGAACACAAAACGCAACCGGCTCCAAAGTGGAACTTTAACATCCAAGATAAAATGGATAAGCTGGAAACACTTGTCTATTTTATAAACATATATGGGATTACGGCGCGTCGGTACCAAGAACTGTCAAAATGGTAAATTCAAGAGAAAAATGGGATGACGTGATAGCCAATATCTTTAAACACTATGTAAATGGGAAAATTGGAAAAATAAATTAGTTTTTATCGTTGTAGCTAGTTACATAAGGTTAAGGGTATTAGAAGTGGAATCAGAATAGATTTGAGATGGCAGCATTTTAATATAGAGAGATTCAACAATGCGCGCAGAGAGAGGGAGAGAGAGAGAGAGAGAGAGAGAGAATTAGCGTCGGTGTCAAGAACCTTGAAAGCATCAGTTGGTTTGACAATTTATAGTATTTTGACGTATCCGTGATGGATCCTTTTTTGCTTAGTATTTTTCCAGTTTTGTTACTGGTAGCCATGTGAGAAAAAAATCGTACACCTAGGGTGCGTAGAGTGCTGCCAATGTGTTTATCAAAGACACACGTTCGGTAACAGTATATGTACACAACATCTCTATACAGTTCCTTCAGGATTTGGTCGTTTAGTTATAAAGAAAGTGGTTTTAGTGTTTTTGTTGGAGGAAACGATTTTGAATTCAATTATATAATAATATTTTACCAAAATATTCATGATATTTTTTGCAAATGAGTAGTTTAGGAATCTCAATGCAGGTATAATGAAGTAACATACCCTCTCTGCACCTGTAGTTTCTGGGATTTTAGGTGAATAAATAATTTTTAATTTTTTTACTAATATAGAGTGGGGGGGGTTAACTACTTTTAACTAATTTCATTCTATCCTAGAACTCACGATGAATAGGTAGGAAAGAAGAAGAAAGTTGGAAGGATCTATATAAGAATATCTTAATAGAAAAGGTTTTTTATCGGAGATGACAGAATCGAAAAATCTTTAACCTTAAACCGATAAAAGCTTTTTTTCTATAAGAAGGAGTACATAAGTAAGCTTTCGTTTTCGATATAAAGATGTCCAGAATAAAAAGAATTAATAAAATTAAGAAACTGTTGAGCTCAAAATCGATCGCTAAAAACGAGGATAAAATAGTGATAAGCTTAAAATTATTCGGATATTGAAGGAAACTAAGGTCTTCCTGATATTTATGAAAATTTCTGCTGAAGTTGGTCAAATATGTGACTCTATAGCTACTTTATCTGTCTGATTACATAATAATATTTAAGATAAAATATGATATACCGAAAACCAGCTCTTAAATGATGATCATAAGGACAAAAGTTTGTGCAAACCTATTTTCAATAAAGAACATAAGATTAATTTCTGTCCTTTGAGTCAAAACCTTTACATAAGCTTCCAATACCTGAAGCTTTGCAGGATCAAATGCTTCGAATAATATATATATATATAGATATATGATTAAGTGCTCACAAAGTAGTACGTAAGTCACAATTATGGAAAGAAAAACAACAAGGAAAACGGAAATGAGATTCCAAACACTTTCGTCTTTTTCTGAAGACCTTTTTGAAGATTGAAAAATGAGGCAAGAAAACATGAGCTTATATAAGTCAGAAGGATGGCCTTATTGCCTTCAAACCTTGAATAAGGGAAACAAAATTAAGGCGACTGTTAAGTTTAGACCTGATATATTATGTGATAATGGGATTCTACGAAAATAAACCTGGGTCCATATTAAAATGGGGGAAAGTCTCAATAAATAAAAATTCGAAAATATTTCTGGAAACTTAATTATTGCATTCATTCATTAAGCTTAGAAGTTTCCCTTCATCGGAACCACGCGACGTCAAGCCCCTCATAACTAATCCCCCGGCGTCAACCTTTCCTCGTAGGTGAATCATATGTTTTGCGTGCGGTGTCGAAGGCCACACGCACCCATCTTGCCGACAAAATTCCCAACTCTGTGGTAATCCCATTCGCCAAGTCCACCAGGCAAATGCTGCTCCCGCTTCCCTTCCATCGCAACCAGAGAACCCAGATCCAATCTCATCTCCCAGTGCCCCAGGGCACCATGTAAATTTCCAGTTCGACAAGAATTCTCCAAAAAGTGTTAGGTTTGAAAAAGGAAGCGTTAATGGGTGCCGAGTCTCCACCCTCGTCCGCGATACCGGGTGCACGTGTTCTACGGTATCGAATGAACTTCTTCCCCCGGTGGCTCCCGACCACAAAAAGTTTGCGGTAGTCCGTGACTACTTGGGACGCGCAAACCGCTTCCCCATTGTAAACTGTTACCTCGAGTGTCAGTACTTTTCCGGATGGGCTGAAAAAGTGCCAGCCCCTAGTCAATTCTTTTCCGTTTTGGTAGGACAGTCCCCCCAAGCCTCGTCTAACCCTGTGGCTCAGCCTGTTATCACGAGAGCCCAGGCAGAAAAGGAATCTCAGATGCCCGTTGCCCTTGAAACTCCCTTAGGTTCGGATTTCAGCGGCGTTATGAGCGAAGAATTCGCTCAAAAACAGGAGGAGTGCCCAAATCTCCTTCCCTTGTGGGAAAAATTTGAGAGCCTCGAACAGGATTCGGTCCGCGGTAAGAAGACAGCCTCTTATATCAGGAGCTGCCAAGTGTAGGCCATGAATGGTCTTTTGCAGTCTCCTTCTTTTCTTATGTTCTTATATATCGTTAAAGAAGGCTTGTTATATCGCGCTTACTCGGATGGGGCCAACCCTGAGGCTCACGCCCCCTGTGTTCCCCGTTCGCATGTCCCCCTTGTCCTAAAAATGGCCACGATAGTCTATTTTTTGGCCACTTCAGCCACGATAAATTTAGTCAGAGGATTTTCCCGTATTTCTACTGGCCTGGTGCTGCAGTTGACATTTAGGAATACTGCCAGTCATGTGACATCAGCCAGAAAACCAAGGCGAAAGGGCGTGTTAAACCGGCCCTCCTTCAGAAGAGACGAATCATACCAAAATCCGTTCATTCAAGATCTTACCTCCTTTCCAATTCATTTAAGAAATGCTTTTAACGCTGACGTTAACAACCTACTTCGGCCCCAAGCCCCAAAGTACCTACGTAAATATAAAAAAAGAGTCTGGCAATTCCACAACATACCATATCTTCTAACCCGCTCACAATTTGAATGCCCATTATCCATGTCACATGCAAAGAAAGAGCAACTACATGTTCTTTCTTTGTATGTATATATCAATATTTGAAACCAAGTACTTCTTCAAGCTATCTGGGCCCGGATTTACTTTGAATGTCAGTTCAAAGTATTTTTCTATCACTCTACCCAAAAATTGTCTATCAATTAATCAGTATTTAGTGTACTGTTGCTATCACAATATTTAGTGAAGACAACGCACATACAATCGGAGTACATCAGCAATTTGCACTATCCTCAAAGACAAGGACAATATTAAGGAGATAAATGTTCCAAAGGGAGTTACAAGAATATCTATGCAACGGCCACATATTCTGGACGATTTTGTAAGGTTGCTTTTCCTATGGATCAACGAGAGGTAAGGGCAAGGCGACAATATTAAAAATCATAATTTGTGAGAAGGCGAAAGTGATTTTTGCCGACTCGTTAAGAAAACGCCATGAGCATCAAAGGACGAAGGAGAAGCATTCAGGGCAAGCCAAGAGTGGTTCGAGAAGTTTGAAAGAAGAACCGCAGCCTCCTTCACGTTAATAATCGTCCACCCCTCCTCCCGTTCCGTCTCATTTGCGCCCTCTTTTTAAGAAAGTTGCAACAGTGTTTATTTTTATTTTATTTTACTAATTATTTATTCTTTCCAAGTTCATTATATTTAAGATTTTTTTATGTTATGCGTTAATAATTTAATGAACGATTTTCGATATTATTACAAATTATTTTGTGGTATTTTTTAGGCATGAGATGAATTATCGTATTTTACATTGATTCCTATGGTAAAAATGGTTTCGCTTAACGAGTTTCACATTACTAGTAAAATTCGGGTACTAATTATGTTCATTAAACCAGGTTCCACTGTCTATAGATTCTACGATGACATTAGAACAAGCCTAAATCAAAACAAAGCCCTTTTTAATATCATCATACGAAACTTTAATGCAAAGGAATGAGTTACGCATGTGAAAGCTCTCAATAGGGAAAGCAAATGATAGGGAACAGGATCTGTTTGCTATTACATTTGCCCAATCCAACCCTAAATGCTAACACTATGATTAAAAAGAAGCAGTGGCAAAGATTAAAGTGGAGAAGCCCAAATTATGAGATATAATATAAAATTAATTATTTTCTAAATTAAAAATAAATCACTGTCAATAATTTCAGTCATTAACAAAATAAAAATATATTTTATAAACATTAACATTCAGGACGAAAGAAGGAATCTATTTTTTTAAAAAATAAGCCCCTTAAAATCTATAAAATTCTCGTTCCAGAATTCCAGCGCCATATTTATAGAGCATACGATGAGAATCCCCGTAACTTTAGTAACGCCAGGAATATACATTTGATAATAAAGAACTCGATGAAACAAGTGAGAGATCCAGCTAAACAATACAACGAAACACAATATATGAACAAAAAAAAAACTGTGGAAGCACAAATGCCAAAGCAACAAACACCAACCAAGATATTGAATTAGCAGAAATGAAAAGCCCATTCAAAGAAAACAGAGCTGACCTTAGAAAATATAATAAACTAGTTAAAGACAACACAAAAGAACGAAAGAAGTGGAACATGGCTAAAAAGCGACTTCAGGAAGGGAAATCTCACTTAGTTTTTATATAAAGCAAGAAAATACAATCATTCAGGATTGAGAAAGAATAGTTAAGAGAAGGAAAGAGTCTTATGACAAGTTTTAATTAAGCAACAAACCCATTCCGAACCACAACAAACCAACAGCATCTAAGAATGTTCTGAATTTTCTCAATTTAGAAATTGAAATTGCAATCAATCATATGAAGAGTCACAAATCACCAGTTCAGATTATGGAGATATCATTATGGACAAAAGCATGGCTCTTCGACATTAGACTGAATATCTAAAAGTGATCAAACAGACCTTAAAAACTACAGACCAATCATCCTTCTCTCATGTGTGTATATACCCTTCACAACTCATTACTAAGAGTCTGCAAAACCAGCTAGATGACCAAGAGCAGAGAAAATCAAGTAACTTCAGAAAATGATTTTCAATGATTGACAACATACATTCTCTTAAACAGCTTTTTGAGAAAATTCAGAGTACAATATACTTCTACTATTGGTATTTGTAAACTACCAGAAAGCATTTGATTTATTTGAAACACTAGCAGTCATAAATCATATATCAGATTTTATAACCAGTCTTTAAATTACAGCAGGTGTAAGACAAGGAGATACACTACAGAGAAAAATAAGAAAACGATTTATCTTTATTAAAATATTTTAAAAATATGATGAGTAGCTAAATGAATTTGCATGATACATAAAGGCATGCATTTAATATATTTTTTGAAGATTTACTATGATACTCGTATAATCGTATATTAATTAAAGAAATTATGTATACTAAAGAAACTAACAAAATTAAATATTTATAACTGCAAAACAAGAGAACGATCATTCACAGAATTGCTTAGCAAACAAATACACTAGAAACTTAGTAACACTTAACAACAATGAAACTTAAACCCTTACTTACTATAAGGTGATAAAAACTGTGTTTTCTATTACTTTGGCGAAACCACGACCATAGTACCACAAGTTCCTGGTAAAATTCTAGTGTTAACTTGTTCCATTGTTGCTCGATTTTCTTCATAAATCCTTCATAGTTGAAAGGTGATATTCTCGAATTTTGTCTTCAATGATCTCAATTGAGATCAAATACGGGCTCTGATCAGGCCATTTAATTTCATTACTTCAATATCGTCTTGTTCAAAATAGTATTTTACTCGCTTTGCACTACGGCACGGCGCGTTATTGTATGAAAATAATGCTGCCTTGTTCAGAGAACCTCGAAGTAAACGTATAAATTCCTGTTGTACGATGATTAGGTACACATTTGCATTTAGCGTTCCAAATTTTCGCAGTAGCTAGCGGACCAACTCCTTCAGCCCAAAACATCCATCATTCCTTGTCTCTTCATCCCCCATGCCTGGCAAATATTTCAACAAGATATAGTTTTAAGTCTGTGACCTGTAGGGCGTCTAGCAACACGTTTGCCATCACACCCAACTAAATAAAATACCCTTTTGTCACTGAAATGAATTCTCTAACAGCATTTATCCCTCCAAACAACATGAGCTTCAGTATGTTGAAGTCCTGCTTTGTGGTTTCTCTTACTGATTATTGGTTTGGTTTCTGAAGAACGAGCTTTGAAGCTAGATGCATTGAGGTGTCAGGACACTGTGAAACGGCTCACTTGTCTGCCACTATTGTTTTTAATTTTTCAAGAAATTCCTGATGCATTCTCGAAGTATCCTTTATTGAGAGGCGGTATGTCTTCTCGGGCAGGGGTTATAAGTGGTCGACTGACATTTTCAGGAGATTTATGAGTATGCCAAATCACATTTCTGGACTTTCCTACCTCTCTTGAAGTCGCAGGAAGAGTCGTCCCCAAAGACTTCAATTGATAAATTCTCTGACAGAGCTGAGGAGTCACTTTCACGTGTGGTTGAATCTTTTTAGACTGAGTACGACAACAATGGGTTGTGTAGATTTCTAACCTACTGATAAAAATTTGCCAGAAGATTTCAAGAATCTTCTAAATGTTCTTTTATTTTGCACGTATCAAAATTATATTTTGTTTGATTATTAAGTATAATTTCTAAAATATACAATTGTATCTTATTAAATGTTCATAAAATATGTTAAATACATACCTAAATGTAGCGTAGAAATCTCATTTACCTACTTATAATGTAATTAATTTACCATTTCAGATATTTATCCCTTTATCTATGGAAACCATGCAATACATATCCTTATAAACTTGACTTATTCGTGACAATGCTGCGGCTATGACCCTCTTTATTCATTCTATTCAAAGCTTAGAGGTTTCAACATTCATCTATAAAATACTCTCTTCTGCACCCAAACTCGTTTTCTGTTGTCCTCAAACCAACCAAATTTAGAGAACATTATTTCTTTTATCAACCTACGCCAGGTAGTCTGCTTATTATGCCCTCTTTTATCCATTCAGCCTCCTCTTTTTTGAATTAAAGTTGCAGATTGTCGTGGTACAACAACTCTTTACCACACATTAACTTATATTATGTGGGGGGTGGATTAATCACCTACTGCAACACGAAATGCTGCAGTACTGTTTGCAGGGATTAACAACCGACTAGGAGGTCGCACTTGAGGCGTTGAGTTTAAAATCCTTAATAAACAAACAGAGTGCATATATGGTTGGTGAGATTTATTCGAATAGGTAGAGTATCGTTCAAGGATATTTAAAGATGAAACAACAAAAATATAATTATATTTACAAAAATCAAAATAAGAATAGTAATAGAAATAGTCTCTTGATAAATTCTATTAATTCTATTAATTCTAAAATAGAATTAATAGATTAATGTTACTAGGCTCAGATCAAAAAGGGGAACTTGACAATAATAATAATAGAGGGGATTTCAGTCTTACAGGTCGGTGAGTTCGAGGAAGGTCCTTCTTGCGATGAGGCGAGTGGGGCACGATCCGAATGAGGCAAGTAGGGTACGATCCGAACCAACCTTCCGATCAAGATAGCCAAACTTCAAAGATGACGCTCAACAGGGAATGTCTAAATTCTCGTAATTCCACTGGAAGTGTAATCTTCATTCCTCAAAGGTAATCACTGGAGATTTTCTTCGGTTCGAAAAAACGAAGGTAAACTGTTGCGCAAATTCAAAGGCTTGCCGATCAGACAAGCTACCAATTGACTATGGTAGAATCACGGCAGAGGAGGTCTTGCTGTCTGACGAACGCTCACGGGACTTGAGACTTGAGATGATGAGGACGGCCTTGAGATTCGGGTTGGACCCCTCGAACTACAGAATAACTCCAATGTTTGTAAGCCTCATTCTACTGGGAAAAAGTTATTTTGGAGAAAGGACTTACAAGCTCCAGACATCATAATCCGGAGGCGGAGTTGATTAATCATTTAACAACAAGGGGCGAGACAGAGCGGCTCTTTCTCGCCTCGTCACCGGGAGGGGGGGGGAGGAGGCTTTGAACGTGTTCGCAGGGTTGAGGAATATTTTTCCAAAGCGCTCAGGAGTCGAAAGTTCTTGAATGTTTTAAAAAGAAGTGACGTCGTCCACGGCGGGATATCATCGCACGTGCTATCCGATGAATTGGAGGTGAGGGGTCAGAGGTTGTTTTATACACCACTCCCTTCCATATGATTGAACTTTTCTGAGATTTGGATAGGAGGAATTATTATTAAGGCGGGAGCCTGATAAAAAAGGCGGCCCTGACCTGTATTCGACAGGCTTAGAAAAAGGCTATGATATTGATCTGAGCAAAAATTAATGTAAATGGGTCGACAAAAAAAATTTCATTTAAATTTAGGAACCAAATTAGAACTTTGTCTAAATGGGTAGTAGAACAACAACACACAAACACACACAGAACAACAAACACTATGGATTAGCCAGCATTGTCGGCTTGTGGATTCCGGCTAAGGCTATCAGCTATACACTTTCAGTAGCACTTATATACAAAACGTTAAACTTATATTTTTTGAGTATCAAAAGCCATCGCATTATAAGACCGTTCTTGCTCTTAGTATTTCGGAGGTACGAAAACGGGCGATGGTCAATCTCGACAATAAACTCTTTCCCAATTAAATACATGCTAAATTTGATGATACTCCATACTATAACTAAAGCTTCCCGTTTTATTACCAAGTAATTACATTCAAGGGCATTAGCTTTCGGCTTGCATAAGCCACCGGGTAGCGTTCAACTTTGGTAGAGTATTGGAGCATAACTCATCCAATTCCTTCGCCACTCGCATCTGTCCGGATGCCCAAGGGTTTGGAGGGGTTAGAGGGGATCAAAATTGAAGCGGATGCCAGCTTGTCCTTGAGCTGCTGGTACCTGGCAGTAGCTCCGGGATTCCCTGAAAGGAGATCAGAGGATTTCTTCTGAAGTAGTTAACTTAAAGGGGCGAAAATAA
The DNA here is from genome assembly GCA_963969495.1 of Ceratothoa steindachneri. Taxonomy (NCBI): domain Eukaryota; kingdom Metazoa; phylum Arthropoda; class Malacostraca; order Isopoda; family Cymothoidae; genus Ceratothoa; species Ceratothoa steindachneri. Next base: position 140,593,960 of record OZ018323.1, on the reverse strand, counting down.
ACGCGAAATTAGGAATAAATCTACGGTAAAAGTAAGCTGATCCCTTAAATGACCTCAGCTGCTTCTTCGTGCGGGGAAAGGGCATCTCAGAAAATGGTTCTTAGCTTTTCGTCCTGGGGGCCCATCTGATTTTTCGAGCGAAGAGACTCTTAAGTAGTAGCAACGATGTTATGCAGAAATTGTTCAGAGCAACCCGGGGTCTCAGAGATGAAATCATCGAATCTATTTTGCAACTGATGCAGGCGGCTCGTTTGAAGAGGCAATCTCCTGGGGGAAACATCCAGCACGGGGGATGATGATTCCGGGTGTCTAGGTAAAGATGTAATAGAGTAATCACTATCTTCTTCAATGCATCCTACTTGCTCGACATTGGAGGGGACAGCGGGATGCACCGCTTCCAAATGAGACTCTCCTGAGGGGTTTCGAATCATGTAATGCACTGGTCCTTTTACCTCTAGAACTGAAAAAGGGCCGTTCCACTAACTCAGAAGTTTGTTACACTTTGTGGGAAGTAGCAACAACACCACCTATCCAGGCTTAGAACTTCTTTTCTTCGCCTTTAAATCGAAATAAGTTCGATGCTTCTCCAAATTTACCCCAGCATTTTGGTATGCGATGCCGGCGCATATCTCGAGGCCATTTCTTTTAAAATAGGAAGAGGGCCTCGAACATTGCTGCCATACAGTAATTCGAAGGGGGAATAATCCTAGGGTCCTATGGGGGATTTCGTGACACGCAAACAGTGAACGGGTAAAAAGCTGTGCCATTCTCTCGGCTGATCGATACACAATTTTCTGAGGATTGCTTTCAATGTGCCATTTAGCTTTTCGCAATCTCCGTTTACGGCTGGGTGGTATAGGGTGGTAAATAAAGGTTTTACCATGAGTTGCTTGCCAACATACTCCATAAGCTCGGAGGTAAATTGTCTTTCTCGATCCGACAATACTTCTTTAGGAATTCCTACCGAGTAAAAATAGAAATGAGGGCTTAGGCGCAAGAAACGCTATCAATGCGCTTAAGGGGAACTGCCTCTGGAAAATGGGTAGCTAAGTCTACTAAAGTGAGACCGTAACTGTTTTCTTCACTAGACGGGGGATGAATGGAGCCAATATGATCAATGGTCACACGAGAAAAAAGTTCCGAGATGATCGGGCTTTTCTGAAAGGGGGCTGGCTTGACGCGCCCTTTTGAAGATGTCCTTTGGCAGGCATCGCATGATTTGCAGTACTCCATTAATTTCTCTGGCCGCACTTAGCCAATAAAAATACTTAAAAACCTCTGAGAGGTTTTATTATGACTAAAATGACCGGGAAAAAAACTATCGTGAGAAATCTGGAGGACTTAGGGGACGCAAGAGTGGGGAACATACAAGGTGTGTGTTTCAGGTTCGGTTCCGTCGGAACATTTACGATGTAACAGCTCATCCTTGACAGGGTATAAAATGCTTTTAACAACACGGAAAGACTCTTGCTCCTGAGGCCTGGCTTTCTCCTAAAGGGGAAGGAGAATTGCGACCCATCCTGGGCGCAGGAAAAATCCTCGTTCCAAAGGGTTTCCATCACCGGATCGACGGGGTTTTCTAAATGAACGGGTTCCAGGGAAACTTTGGTGGCCTGGGCACGGGTTACTACAGGTTGTGCTACCGGGTTTCTTGTAACCTGGGGGCTCTGACGAATCAGTACAGAGAAAAACTTGATTGGGTCTGCTACCAACCAGTCAAATACTCATATTCGATGTGGTATTTTACACTAGAGAAACGATTCGCTCTGCCGAGGTAATCATGGACCACAGCGAACATTTGGTCGTCAAGACCGACTGTAGAAAGTAAGTTCTCGGATACCACGACGCATGTGCACCCAGTGTCACGTACAAGGGTGAACACACGGCATCCGTTCAAGGCTCCATTTTCAAATTTCAAACCACTGAGGGAGCTCTTATTATAGAGAAAATTTATTTGCTGACCGGAGTTGTTGGTCGACGAGAGAGATGTAGTGGTATCTTGAGGATACAGGATAGGAGCAGGAGTGGAACTAACTTGGTGTACCTGATGGGAGGACATGCTTCTAATTGAGAATTTTTTAGTGTAGTTTGTGCGTACTTGATCTTCTATTCCGCAAGTAAAACAGATTATCTACCTTCTGGCGAATAACGACGCAGGCAGGCGGTAATTATGGGCTTAATGTCTCTTGGTTCCGAAAGGGGGAGGTTCCTTGGTTTTGAAGGACTTTGAACTTTGACCAGTCTAGGAGTAATTCTCGGAGGGGTCTTGGAGTTATTATACTTAAATAAGAATTTAGCTATAAGGACGAAGTACAGAAGGAACTCGTACTCTTGGGGGACTTTACGCGCTTCTAAACGGGATTGGAGGTGTTTCTGGAGAGTGTACCCAGAATGGCGAAATGTCTGACCAGCGCGGATCTTTTCGTGACGGAAACGGGCACGAGAGAAATCTTGAGTCATATTTACGGCAGCTAAGAGTTTAGAGTTTAGGGTAGAGTAGTACACAGTGGACTCTTAGGAAAGGAAAATGAATATGTCTCTTAACTGTAAGTTTAGGAGGGGGAGCATTGGCGACACCGTCTACTTCAATGTCCCAAATTTGATTTCAAAAATCTTCTCGAAATGCGTAAGATATGATCCAAAATCTACTCATACTTTAAAGACGGTTGATCTTACTGATGGGAACTGTGGAGTTTTGGTTCGAGAGTTAACTGACATTGACTCGAATTGATTACGACTTAATTCCAGTTCATGCTGCTTTATTCTCTTACGCTCTTCCATCTCTGCTTCTCTTAGTTTATTTGCTCTTCTCGATTCAGCGTCTCTTATTTCTTTTTCCTGCGCTCTTAGTTCTTGTTCCTTCGATCTTCTCTCTTCTCTTTTATTTCTCTCTTTTTCCTGAATATAAGTTAATCATTCTCGGCCCGATAGGCCCAACGACGAACTTTGACTCTTGTAACGGTCAAACAAAGAAGACACCCTGTTGGCTTACTAGGGGAATATTAACGTAACGAAATTACTCGGCAATATTCGTGAGGACTAACTCTTCTAAAAAATAAATATTTAAAAATTATTCCACTAAAGGAACACTAAAACTCCTCTTACACGGTAGAGGTGACGGTTACTCTTTCTAATCCAGCTGGGGATTCACTCAAATATTCCAGCAAATGGAATACACAAACACAAAAAACGGGTCTCAACTAATAATCTAAATTTTAAATAGTTAATAGACTAAGGTTCCACTGATCTATAACTAACTTGAACGTACTCCGGCCAAAATAGAAAAAATAAAAAACTTCAATAATGACAGGGAACTACTAAAACTCAAAGGGGATGTAAATCAACTAAACTGATTTACTATGTAATAGACTTCACACACTTAACACTAGTTTTTATAATATAAAATAATATATATATATATATACATATATATATATATATATATATATATATATATATATATATATATATATATATATATAATATGTCGTGGTACAACCCCTCTATACTATACGCTACTCCTATATTATGTGGTGGAGGTGACTTAATCACCTACTGCAACGCGAACCGTTGAAGGACTGTTGGCAGGGATTAACGACCGACTAGGAGGTCCCACTTGAAGCGTTAGGTTTCAAATCCTTAATACCTAAACAGAGTGCATAAATGGTTGGCGAGATTTATTTGAATAGATCGAAAGTATCGTTCAAGGTTATTTAAAGATGAAACTACAAAAATATAATTTTATTTACAAAGATCAAAATAAGAATAATAATAGAAATAGTTTAATGCTCAAGATTCTAGTTGATTATCTGAAGATTCATTGGCGGGAGAAAAGAGAAGCCCTCACAGTATTAATTTTCTAATTAAATATCTTATATTTTTATTTTTATTAAAGCAAGATTTATCGCTTTTATAATATATTCAATGAATTTTCACGTCAGTGTATTCAAGAAGTAATCATTTTCTTCAACTTATCAAGGTATAGTTTAAAAGGCCATCTTGCTAGGATGACTGCTTGCGATTTATTGTCTGTAGTTGACTGACTCAAACAAAGTAGCTGCTTACCTTAGTATTTTTCGAATGAAAAGTTATTAAAAAGCGGACATCTTAAGTTAAACATGTTAAGATATGGCGAGTTGGCCCTGTTAGGTGATTGTAAAACACCAGGCCAAACTTCTGAGCATAAAGTTAAACATGATTTACTTTTCTATATATCATCAAGCATATCTGTGGGAGACTCTAAATTCACGCTAAGTTAGTAACTCTCGACTAAGTGTAGAGGTAGTTTGTTAACAGAGCCAAGGAGACGAAATTATTGTAGACAACAAAACATATGGGAGACATAGAAAATATTATAAAGCGTCATTTAACTGTGAGTCGTATGTGTGAAAAGGAGATAGTAAATGTAAATCCTGCATCACTTTGTGAAATAAGATATCTGCTAAAATAAAGAGAAAAATTATTTCTTGTTATTAAAGTTTAGGTACAACGATCTCGCATCATCCGCGCCTATACGTTAAATTACGGGAAATCACACGCAATAGACACTGCCTGAAATACGACCTGAATGAAAAAGCTTACTTGGGATAAAGAACAAGAGCATTAAAATACGGTAGAAAACGAAGTATATCACTAAATATGCATAAACATTTTAACCACGGAGTTAATGATTCAAGGTTGCTGAAGTATATATAAAACGTATATTATGAGTTTGTCTGCATTATCTTTTCCTTTCCTGCGATAATATAATTTACATAAAATGTATATATTACAAAAATATACGTTATTAATAGCCCCTTAACGTCTTATATAGGACTCATGAACCATTTCGGGCAATTTTCTTTCTTAAAAAAGCATCTATAAAAACTTGACTACCCTCAATCCCGCTCCTTAATCAATAAAGTGTGTAGGAGATATATTTTTTTATAGTGAGAAGTGTTTGTTCTTTGTTTAAACTTATTAATTAAATAGTTAGAAAGATTCGTAGGCTGCCTGAATTTCAAGATTTGCATTATATTTCACATCCACGTGGTCTTTTTAGATATCTTCTTAGTGCCATCTTTCCCCAGAATAAAACTGTGAGTATTTCCCTTACATTTCTTTTTCCATTTAATTTTCCCTTCTTCTATTGAGTCTCTTTATTTAAGTGTCTCAAAAGATATCAATTTATCAATATTTATAGTGAGTTATTGAGAATTTCCGCATAATATTGTTCAGATTTGTTTTTAGCCTGTGTTTTCGTTGGATTATCGCTCTTACTTTATCCCTGACGTGTCCAAGCCTTAGGCAATCAGCGACGAGGTGTTAAGGCAGACAACACCAGTCCGTCGGCATTCCAATATGTATAATTTCACGTTGTAATCTTTTTGTATTTACCTATTGAGAAATCTGAATTGTATGAAATTATTTAAAAAATTTTGTTATTGAAAAATCATAGTAATTGATTGAAACATAAAGTGTTAAGTGAATCAATACCCATCGATCATATTATGTTTATAATTTAGAGAGAAAGAGCCTTCAAATAAGGACGATGCCAGACGCGCAGAAACTGAAGCACTATTGCCTAAAATGTAAAAATACGAGATGGATAATAGACTTGCCTGAGCAGTCCTTTCATAATATTACCTCAAGAAGTTTATGCGAATTTTTCCAGATTAAAGAAAACCATGACAGCGAGAAAGCAAAGTGGATGTCAGTTATTAACCTAATGGAAAATCGTAAAAACGCCCTAGAATTAAAGAAATGTAATTGCCTAAGAGAAGGAGAAGATAGAATAGCCAGAGTTGACTGGAAAATTGTAAAGTTAGAACAAGAATTTGTATTGATTACAAACATACCTGAAAGTGAAAGATTTATCGAAGTCAAAAATAAGCGCCCAATGAAACCTAATATACGAGAAGAACCCGTTCGTTCGACATTTAACAAATTTGAAATCCTCTCCAAAGAATAAGAAACCTACTTAGTTGGTGATTCAATAATTAGAAACCAGAAAGATCACTTCAGAACTTATAACAACAAGAAACGCAAATTTTGATGCTATTCAGGAATAAAAATCAATCGATTAACAGAAAAAATAGGCAACTTTGAGACAGACAGCAAAAAATGTCCAATTATAGTTAATGTTTGAAGCAACGATGTTTTAAACGGAAATAACTACGCTGGATGAGAAAGAATTATAAAAGATTATACGAAAATGGTTAAAACGAGCAAATCAAAAACAGATAATGGAATAGGGGTTGGCATGCTACCTAGAATATAGGAGAGATTTGAAATAACCATTGCATACCTATTTGCGAAGTGTATTTGTCGCTGTTCCCTTTTTTTTGTTAATTGATTATCGAGTGACTGTGTTTAACTATTAACTTTATTGCCCCACGGAATTGAATTGTTGTCCTTCAAAGCCTCATCTTGTTCCATAAGTTGAAGGTAAGAAAAAATAGTATTATTTTTCGTATTGCTGTGCTAGGATTGCTGTAACTCTCGTTTTAATCACAGTGGAATCTCGACCGCAAAAGTTCTCTCGCGAGTGTTTCGCCCCCATCCCCTTTGTTATTCATGTTTTTGTTTGTTTTTGCAAAACCATTCACATTCACGCTCGTGCTTAAAGGAATCCACAATTCCGCCACATTCATTGTCATGCATTAGTCTAATTCTTGTTGTTGTACCCATCGCGTAAAACCAGCAGCATGTCACCGTTGGAAATTTTAAAGGCCAAAGGTGACTCAGTCGGACTCAGTGGCAAATATCTGATAGCCTACATCCAGGAAAAAGAAAGAAGAGGAAGAGCCGAAAGAAGAGGAAGAGCCGAAAGAAGAGACAGAGAAGAAGAAAAAAGAATTCACTCTTACGAACTGGATATGAACAGACTTAGGAACTAGACGCTCTCCATAAACTCCAAAGTTCTCGACTAGACGCAGTAGAGCCTGAGACCATAAAACTCGCCGTCTTTAAAAAAGGCGAAGACTTGTGTTCTTAACTCACCCACTTCGAAATGATCTTCGAGGTGAATAGTGGGACATCGAGAAGGACTGCCTAGCACAATTATTGCCCCTGTTGAGCTCCCAACTCAGGGATATTTTTATCTCATTCCAATCAGAGCAACAATTTATTACTCATCGTTAAAGTTACAACATGACCCCGAATTTCTACCGAGCTAAGTTTAGGCACTGTGGCATTCAACCAAACCAGACCTTCCGACAGTTCGGCTACTCCCTACAGCGTCATTTTAATTTTTGGATTGACGCGTCTAAGGCACCTTATGAATACGACGCCCTGGTCAATTTCGTCCTTAAGGACCAATTTATTGCGTCGTTTCCTTCGGAAATCAGTTCTTTCGTGAAGGACCGAAAGTGCCGTACTCTTAAGAAGTGCATCGAGGAGGCAGTCGTCTACGCGGCTAACCACAACTTCTATCCGAATGAAGGGAAGATATTAGAACCTCCGTCTCCTAAATAAAAAAACCAGCAAGAACAAATTTGTTCCTAATAATGGGAATAAGTTAGTGAAAGTGCCTGGGCCCGCCAAAACCAAACCTCACTTCTCATCGGACCACTATGACTTTAAGCCCTTTACTCTCAACCCCCCTGCTTCGTCGTTCCCCAGGAGAACCGTTGTGTGCTATTCATGTGGAGTTCTGGGTCACGTGAGGTCCATCTGCCCTCAAAACTCGCAGTTCATAAGCAACTCTCCTTACCACCAGGTACACTAGGTCGGTGCCACTTCTACGCCCCCACCGTCGCAAAATAAAGCCCTCTCTTCTTCAAATCCGTAGAATACTGCCCGCCACCAGATAAACATTTTGTTCGATAAAAACACCTCTGAGGCCCTCCAATTTGAAACTGGAGCGGTGAATGAGTGCCAAATCTCCACCCTCGTCGCGATAAAGGGTGCACGTGCATTGCTGTATCCGATGAACTACTGACGCTGTGACTTCAGACCACGATAAGTTTGCCGTAGTGTATGATTACTCGGGGCGCTCCAGTAAATTCCTTATTGTTCACTGCTAGATTGAGTGTGCGTATTTTACGAGTTACTCCGGGTATTTTCCACCCCCGTGGCTCAATCTGTTACTACCCATTGCCGGGTGAAGAAGAAACTGAAAGCCGCAATGCCTCTGGGACCCCCGTGTGCCCCTGAATTCCAGAGTGCGATAACCCATGACTTTGCCAAAAGCCAAAGGGAATGTGAGACACTTCGTCCCTGGTGGTGCAAAGCCCAGCCCAAAACACGCAAAACTGTGAGAGGGAATAAGGTGATTTCCTTCCTAATCAATGACGACCTCCTTTATCGAGTGTGTAACTAGGAAAACGACACCGAGTCCCGCACACTATGTGTACCCCGCTCCCAAGTCCCTCCAATCCTGAAAACTGCTCACGATGGCCTATTTGCTGCTCACTTTAGTCACACGAAGACTGCTCAGAGGATCTTTAATTATTTTTATTGGCATGTCGCGACCGACGAAATTCTGCGATATGGTCGTTCGTGCAACATTTGCCAAAAGGACGATTCAGACCTGTGCCTTTGCAGAAGGGACCACTAATCTCTAAACCCTTCTCCTGAGTAGCTATCAACCTAATCGGACCGATATACCCCCCTTCGAGCAAAGGATATAGTTACGTTTTAACGCTGGTTGACTTTGCCACCCGATTCCCCGAGGCTGTACCCCTAAAGAAAATCTATATAATCTCCTGCGCCGAAGTCCTTATTTCCACCTTTTCCCTTTGCTGCCTGGCCCAAAGAAATCCTTTCGGATCGTGGTCGTCAATTCACCTCCGAATTTATGGAGCACCTTAGTAAATTATTGATGATCAAGCCCCTGTTTACTACTCCTTTTCACGGAGAAGAAATGGAATGTGCCAGAAATTAAATGAAAGCTTCAAGGCCATTCTCAGGAAGCTTTGTGCAGATTAGCCCACTGAATGGTACTGGTTCCTTCCGGTAGCCCTCTTTGCCTACCGTGAAATTCCCCATTGTACATTAAGATTCGCCCCCTTTGAACTTTTATATGGTAGAAACGTCAGAGCCAGTGGAAGGGCCTCTACCACATAATGGAGAAGCGTGACTCCGTCGATTACTTCATTGAAACCCCCTCGGTAAGAAGGCTTTTCCATGTATGTTAATATGCTCAAGCGGTACCACTGGTGCGCGAGCATCAACAAGATAGTTGCAATCGAGGAAGAATCCCTCATGGAATCTGGCTACCCCCTGGAACCCTTTTGCGTAATCCAAGTCACCTGCGTGGGGCAAGACAAGGAATACCCCTTGCTCGGTTTACCCGACTTTAATAATTCCCGTTTAATTGAGTTTAAAGCGATTGGTGCTGCCTCAGTGTGCACAGTTCGAATCCCATCCCTGAATGGAATTTTTGCGAATTAGGAAATAACATTTCCAAAGAGAAATTATCCTGTTTTTCTGTTTCTTGCCGTTTGCTGGATTTATATATATATATACTTATATTTGGTTGTACCAAATAGGGTAAAAGAAACATTGATTGAAGCGAGTATACTTTCATTATCTTAATAAAATTTTCAAACTCACAATGGTTTATGAAATAGAGAGACACTGTGTTTATACAAAGCAATGTTTTCCCTATAAGATCAAATAGTCAGATTAATTTTATGATAAGTTTGATGTGAGGAAGTTTTGATTATTTTTTCGGTCAGGCTCAACGTTTCTGCTTCATAGGTCATAGATAAGATTATGTATTTGGTGTAAGTTTTATTTTCATGCACAAGGACATTTTGCTTTTGAAGCTGATGCTATTTTTTCCAAACGCCTCCCATTCAAGAAAAATTTTTGAGTTGGATTTCTTAAACTTTTGCATGGTGATATTTTAAACCTTCCACTAAACTAAAGATTTTTTTTCCACCATTTTACTTTGCTTGTTGTCAAATGTGATTATTATCATGTTGATCTCTGCTTGGTTTGCCAAGACTTTTTGGTTTTTCCAAGATTTTTAGGAAGATTTTTTGGTTTCATGGTTAAGGTCTTGAAGCATTTTTTTCAATCTCTTCTAGTTTTCAAATATCAGTACAATATCATCTGCGAATTTCATTTAATTGAGTTAATGCCTTTGTTTTGCCACTTGAAGACTTTTGTAGCCAGGATTTGAATAATTTTGGAGAGATAATATATTCTTGTCTTACACATATCTGTAATTGAATAATATCTGAATCCTTATGTATTCTAATGAAGGATCTGCAATTGTTAGTATGTGTGTTCTCTTATATTTGTTAATAGGAATCTATTTCTTCAAAGTTGGTATGACCACTAGTGTTATTGAATTATTTTTTTCTGTTAGGCTACAAATGACAATATCAAGGTATATTGTAGTAAGAAATTTTCTCACTGAGCTGTTTGAGATTATGTATGTGGTGAATCGTTGATTCTCCTTTTCTGAAACCAGCTTATTCCAAGGTTGTTATTCATCTAGCTGGTTTTACAGTAGTATTTACTCTTGTGAAGAGTATATAAACACAAGAAAGAATGATAATTGGTCTGTAGTTTGAAAGATCTGATTTATCAACTTTTTGTGTTTGTGTGTTTAAAGAGTATTTTGGTATTTTGCCAGTCATCGGGAATCTTGCCTGGTTTTAGACATTCAGTGAAGAGGCAAACTAATTTGTCCACAATGTCATCACCAGATTCTTTCAGCAATTGCATTTTTGTTTCTGGTTAGAGAACGGATGTCATTGATTTGTTATAGTTCTAGATCATATTATTGCTTAATGAAAACTTTTTATAGTAATTCTTAGTTTTTCTAACTATTCTACCTTGATTCTTCATGATTTTTAATCTATTAATATATTCACTTTCTGAATGTTACTTTTATTTTAAATCTTATCATCATGTTGGGACTGATTTTGATTTCGTTGATTAATAGGTAAGTATTGACAATTTCATTGACAATCTCTTTTACTTTGTGCTTCTTGATGTCCATTTATACTGCTGCCTCTTTTGAACATAGTGTTAGTAATTTGAACGTATTGGCCCATGGTAAAATGAACCAGATCTTGTCCCCTATAATTTCGTTCTGCCATTGAGAACTTTCCCATGTATGTATATGTATGACCCACTCCGTTGCCAGACATTTGCAAGAAAGTCTCCCATAACAATTATAAATTGGGCTTTGTCTTGTTTCGTCCTCCTTTAACGCTGTCCGAATGTTGATCGTATAGATCTGATAAAGGAACGGGTCTAAGGCAGTTAGCTTCCTCTGGAACTTTCGCTTAACCTTGAAATTTTGGACTTCTTGTACCTCTATCATCACCTGGGCTCTCGTATCCATCATAGAAGATTTATTTCCGGACTGGGTTTAACTGGATGTTGGGGATCTTGTATTGTAACCCATAAACTAAATCTTGTCACGACACTCGGCAAACTTCTCTGTAAATAAAACTAATGCTTTATTTGTGCTCGCTATATTTGCGAAAATATTTTCGAAGATAATTCCGAGAAATTCTCGGAACTAAATTGTCTTGTATGTGTGGAATTGGTCAAGTAACTTTGATATGAACCTGATTTTTGCCAATTTGAAACAAACAGGGAAGTAACTGCTATTCAGGGCCGTGTTCATTATATTCACTAGCCCCTGTATTAATTCTGTTGAACATGCCTGATATTATTTTGTGTTAGCCCCGACCAGCTGGGTGACGTTTGTTAGAAAGTCTTCGACGTTTCCCCGGCGACCATCTCCGTTATGGGTCGGCAATCTTTTTCTCCTCAAAAACGTATGGGTGCGTCTGCGTGCATCACATTATCTCGATCAGTTCATGATCAAAATATTGATCTTGCTTAAGAAATCTTACTTCATAACTTACAATATAATTCCTGAGAACCCACCAGATCTTTAACTAAATCAACATTTATTTTTCTGAATTCTCTCCTATACTGGAATTATTTACCTCTGGATACATCTTCAAAATTTCAGGGAATTGCTTTCTCCACCGAGTTTTATTTATATTATTGCAACCTAGGTCTGTCTCTCATGAATTATGATACGACCTCAAAGTTCCTAACCTAACTGACGTATGAAGGCGGGGTTATCACGGTTCGGTTCTAATCTCATTACCTGGTTATAGATGTCCCTTTACTCATGAGCGATATCCCTCATCTCCTACGTCCATATATTGTGAGACAGGAAGTTATTGCAGTTTTCTGCACACTTCTTTCTTTTATTTGACGATGTTTCATTTCATCTTCACGACCTACTTATCATGTCGCTCATGGGACTCTTCGCACAGGCTAACTGGGATTTAGCATAACTTTTTTCTTAGGTACAGTTCGCAGTAACCTCTGCCGTAGCATTTGTACGGCAGCATAATATGGACGTAGGTAGGCGCGCGCAAGATTGTTATCAGTAATGGAAAGTAGTCACTCGGAACAATGAGAACTGGAATTCTATACATAATTCTATACACTGGTATGCATGGCTTTATAGCGAACCTATTCGTGGCCTATTTTCGGAACACTAGTCCAGCACTTTGAGGCCTGTTTCTCTCAAATACAAGATCCAGGTTTCGCGAACTCTCGTTAGTGTAGTGGTAGGCAACTTCCCTAAACATTGCATTGAGATAAGTTCAGACCAACAGAAAGTGTTCAATGTCCGAAAAGAAGAAAGGAGATTTGTTGTGGGTGGGAAAAATTTGTGTGGGATGTGTATAATCTCTTTTTTACCCAGCCTTCAAAGGTATAAACCACTGTGTGATTTCCTCTTTCTCTTAATCCCTCATTTCTGCCTATATATACCTGCTTTCTTTTGTGTGGGTGGAGCATATATTGATTTTATTTATTTAAACAATTATTATTTGAAAACATTTCTTGTGTTCCTTGACAATAAACTGAATAAAGTTCGCAAATAATTGAAATTCGCATTTTATCTTTCGTCTGGGATATTTTTCCATATACATATATTCATATATATATATATATATATATATATATATATATATATATATATATATATATATATATATATATATATATATATCATGAACTCGAGGGAATGATGAAATAAATCCAGCATACAGCAAAAAAGAGTAAACGGAATGATTTTGTTCTTCGCAAAAAGTTATTTTCTAATTCGAAAAAATCCATACTGGCTGGATAAAGACTCACTTTAATTAAGATCAATTCGGTTGCTCTCTGGCTCAGTGTGCTTGGTTCGAATCGCAATCCAGTACGGATTTTTTTCGAATTAGGAATAACTTTGTGCAAAGAACAAAATTATTCCGTTTACTCTTTTTTGCTGTGTGCTGGATTTATTTCATCATTCTCTCGAGTTCATGATATATGTATATATATATATATATATATATATATATATATATATATATATATATATATATATATATATATATATATATATATATATATATATATATATATATATATATATATATATATATATATATATATATATATATATATATATATATATATATATATATATATATATATATATATTTAAACATACATATATTGGACGTATGTCAGGAACCAATATACAGAAAACATTTATCACCTGTTTAATTTGATACATTTAGCAACTTTGGTTTTTTTTATGACGAGATAAATAAATATATATTTATTTATGGAGAGAGCGAGAGAGAAAGAATTAGTAGAGCAAATAGTAGGAGAAAAGCAGCAAAACTATTATTTATTTCCATAAGTTTTATATAATAAAATATAATATTTCGGCATTTTTTTGTGATTTCCCCTTTATTTCTACTTTAAGCCGCAAATTCATTATCATCAACGCTGTGCCGCTCCATTACTCTCCTTCTCTACTTTATTATTGCTCACACACAAACATTTACTTACAATTCTTCATGTATGTACAAAAGACTGGGTGATTTTTATTAAACCTATACTTTAAGAGATTTTTCTATATCAGTGCAATTTTGAAAAATGGCGTACTTTACCACAATATGGAAACTGAAAGGCTATCCAAAGCGTTTAAAAAGTACGATCTTAGCATTTGAAAATAGATAACAAACGAATAGAGACATTAGGTTTGGATTTCTTTAAGAAAAAATTCTTCCCTAGCTTCCCCCAGGCCAAGATAACAGTCCAAAAAATCGCAGAGATGCGCAATAATCTTCAGGAACTACCCATGGTATTGTGGTTACCTTTAATTAGATATCCTTTCTTGAAAATAAATCTTTAACCTACTCTTCCCTCGTAAGTATGGGCATATTTGTGCTCCCTTCTTTAATTTTTTAATATACCTTAAGATTTGCAACCAAGAAATGTTATCAAGAAAATTTACAAGGACTTTTGTCTATACTAATAATTTTTGTTGATATTTCCACTATTTTTACAGTTAAAAAATGTATTGCGTTCACAAGCGTTTTCCTGAATATATTTACAAGGATAAGAAAGATTTTAGATTTTACTCAATAAATATTTTACCTAATATTTTCTAACCTAAAGGGTCTCAGATAGACCATTGACAACTATGCTACAGGTAATATTTGGAAGATTGAGTATTATCCCTCTTGCAATAAGCGAAGGAAGATCTGCGACTATATAATATATCCTCACATCTTTAATTTTATCCTCTTCACTTTATTCACTTATCTATCCTTTCAACCTGAAACAGACTAGTAGCTTAGAAGGGATGCAACATTTTTAAGATGGTCTGCACATTATGCCAACAAGAAAGGTTACGTCCTTAACATTTGATTCTAGATTCGTCGGTTATTTTCAAACAATGATACTTTTCAGAGACCTCAATTATAAATTTGTAAAGTGCTGAAGCACCGTTGTTCATGGTAATGCGAAGTTAGTTCGCTATGTGGAGCTTCCACGATTGATGTACCTCCAAAACTGTTAAATCTATGTATGTAAGTATTATTAGCCGCAGTTTACGTGGAAAACCCGGAAAAACAAGAAAAGTCATTTCCAGATCCACTGCTCCTCCCCTTGAAGCGAAGAACACAGGGAATCGTACCATAGGGACCATAGTTTCAGTGCAAGATTTCCTGAAACTTCCTCCTCTCAATACTTTGAGGCGTCAATGAGCCCGTAAGTACATGACGTTGGACATGAGCTATGTTCTCTTCACTGACGTGATCAAAGCGACCCTTAACGGACCTGAAGGGTGGGAAAATAGCTGGATCTAATTCGAAAATGAGCATCACCATCGTTTGCGACGTCAATAGTAGGAAGTTGGAGTCATGGTGTGGGCAGGTTTAAGCGGACACAGACTTGTTAGAACAGTCAGGGTGCCTGAAGGAGTAAATTGTCCGCAACCTCCTACTGCAATCTCTTGAAGGAGGTCTTGGATCCGCGGATAGATAACATAGCGTTGTCACTTCTAAAGACTCTATGTAGTTTTCATGCATGACAAAGCTTCATTCTACTCTGCCATGGCCGCCAAGCCTTCCTAAGAAATTGCAGCATAAAAAATGATAAGTTGATTGTTTGGCCCCTAGCCTCTTCAGGTCTTAACCCAATCGAAAATTTGTGTTGCATCAATAAAAATGATAATTATACAGATCTGCTGCAGCAGAGGCAGTTCAACCTGCTACTATTGAGAAATTGACAGATTCCATAAATGATGGGGATTTTAAAGTCATCCCTCGGTGAGCGGTCATGTGGATAAATAATTCATTATTTTCTTCAATTGTGTATTGTAATTATAGTTTTCTGTTAAATGTATACGCAAGGTATGATTAATGTGTAAAATAATCAATCGTTTTCTCCAAAATATGTAGAGATGGGCTACTTTCATTCCAAAAATATTAACGTGGTTCACTAAAAAACCGAAGATTTCGAAATAAAAATTAAAAGACGTAGCACAGCATAATGCAAACATAACATTAGTGCTGCCATATTGCAAAGCAGCAAGGAAACATTTCATGAATATTGATTCACAGAGAACCTTGACATCCTAAATTTCCCTACCAAGTTATTAGCCCAGGTCAAGGTGTACATATTTTCTTCCAGAGAAGCTCTCGTTGAATTTCTTTTTAAATAATTTAAAAAAATCCTCAAGAATCTTTTTTCAATATTTTTTCCAGGGCTTACATATGAATTTTTCTTTCCTAGGATTTTCCCAGAATATTATCCAAACCATGTAAATTTTCAAAAATGTTGGAATGCTTTTTCTCCACAGATTTTTTATTACATTTCCAGAAACTTAGTTCATCACTTATTAACATTAGTGAGAAATTCACTTCGAAAAGTCTTAGCACCCACTCTAAGAGAACCTGCTTTTGTTGGATGTCGGTTGGTGGTAGGGAGGCGGGAGGTAGCGAAGAAAAACTGTAAGAAATTAACTTCAATATTAATCCATTATTCGTTCAAATGATCTAATAAGCAGTTTCCACGTGGTCTCCAGTTCAAAACATTGTCATTCGGAAAAATAGTTTTGCGGTAAAATGTACTCCAATTGCGTTTGTAATTTCATTAAATTTCTCATAATAAAATTGTAATATTAAATATAATATTGTGTCAAGAATTGAAGTACACCTCTCCCTCCGCTGAAGTGAAATTTCGTTAAGCGATTCTTAATGAAAGGCTTTTCATGCTTTGCATTATGTGAATGCTTTAACCAGGACTTTGCCATTTGACAACTTGAATTAGGGTTTGCTCAAATGAAAGCTTCTTCAAGATTTCTATTATTTTTTATATGGAAGACCCGAGGTATGTTTTTATACGTTTGCAATATTTAAATGTGCCCTGTCCCGATGTTCTACTGGCCTAAAATGCTTAGCAATATCAGTACAGAAATCAACCGATTTTAATTTGGGGAGTTATATAGCAGACCAATCGATTGCTTATCCACGTCTAAGTATTAGTTTCAAGTTCCATAAATATTTCTGTCGAGGTATGCTGGTGTAGATCCTTTCAGTGTAAGGGCGTGTACACTAGTAGATGGGGGTTGGAAGTAATTCTTGCAGAAGGACGAGATTTTCTCTGCTCCAAAGAGATGTGATCTCAAGCACGAGACACTATTCTGCGGCATGGCAAGCAGTCTCAGAGACGAGGCACGGGATTCTTGAAGAGGGGTGCGAGACAAGTGTGGGCCACCCAGTTCCGCAGAAAGAAGATGACTCCTCGATAAGCTATCCTCTGAACAGGTGGCCAATCTTCCCGAAGGGCGATCATCTGGTGAGATCTTAATGACGAGGTACGACCCGAACAGGGGTTGTGACACTTGGTAGGAAACAGACACTTCAATCTCCTCGAGGAATGGCTGACACAGGGTTATATAGCCTGGTCGCTTGTCCGTTAGATAGCTCCCAGGGCACAGCCGTCCCAAGAGAATTCACAACACCAATCTGTGCAAACTTATTTCGAAATAATGGATTGGATCGAACGGCGACATTTGCCTCAGGATGTAGGGTTGAGCTTGTAAGAGCTCGTTCGCGGGGAGAAGGAAATATCCGCGAGGCATGGAAGCGAGGACTCGTCGTTATCTCGATGGTGTGGATAGCGATGTGCATCCCGCTTAAGTAAATACAGTCGGGTCAGCAGCTTAGAGCGAGACAGCTTCCTTCTTGTCAATTCTAGAATGACTACACCAAGAAGCACGTCGTCTTGTGCTCGAAGGCGCTCAAAAGAAGTATTTCGAGGGGATTCCTCTCACATCGGTCCTTATAGGGGGATCCTCTCACGCGCTTCCCTTTTTAAAGATGACATTTCCCTGATAATTAGGGGAGGGAAAAGGGTATCCCCAAACATGGGAGGGGTCGGGTATGGGAAAATATTGATCTCACTCTACAGGTGAACAATAATAGCGGGCATTTCAATTTGCGCCGACACATTGGCCACCAAATGAAGGAATGGATTTCCTTTTAATTCTGGGCGCAGGGTACATTTAAACAGAGGTATCGGTGTTAACGAGTAAATAAAAAATGAATAATTACAGGAAATATTTAAATGAATGTAAAAAAAATCAATTAAAATAAAGACAGTCATGTGTTGGGTAGTGGAACTACATTCAAGAAAAAAAACATAAAAGACTACGCGAATATAAACTACACGGGGAACAAAGAGTACAAAAAGGCAAATTTACAGGGGGACCAAAGAGCATAGAATATAGACATATAGGACGGAGTTCTAAGATTATTAAGACGGGCAAATACACAGACTCGAATATATACGCCGGGTTACAGGGCTTAACAAGTTTTAGCTTGAATGGGAAGGATCCTCTACCGGATTCCTACTTAGACTCTCTGTAATACAGTTTTCTGTCCCTTTAATGTACAAAATTCGAAACTGGTATTCCATTAGAAGTATACCACATCGCATAAGACTGCCGTTCTGGCTTCCAAAATCTTTTTTTAAATAGGCCAATGGGCAATAATCGGTTTCGATCACAAATTCTTTGCCTAGCAGCTACGTTCTGAAACGGTGAACCCTCTAAACTATCGAAAGAGCATCAAGTTCTATGACCACATAGTTC
Source organism: Ceratothoa steindachneri (assembly GCA_963969495.1). NCBI lineage: Eukaryota > Metazoa > Arthropoda > Malacostraca > Isopoda > Cymothoidae > Ceratothoa > Ceratothoa steindachneri. Next base: position 140,575,545 of record OZ018323.1, on the reverse strand, counting down.
CTTTCGCGTGACGAGAGTTTCCAGCTGGCGTAAGCAATAGGATAACTATTGCCATCTTCTTTATACTGCAGCAAAACGGAACCGATTCCTTCACTACAGCCATCTGTTCGAATTCCAAACGGTTTGCTCAGGTTCGGGAGTCGCAGTGGAATGTTATTTTTAGTAGGGCGCTAAATGAGGACGCTGAAGCGGTGAAATTTGGAACAAAACGCCTGTAAAAGGGCGTCGATCCCAGAAAGGAGCGTAATTGTTTCTTAGTACACGCAAGGGGCATGCCGGCGATGGCCTTACCCTTTTTTTGCTAGGGTGGCATTTGGTTTTCTCCAATTTGGAAATCAAGATATTTAATGGTGGCGTAGGCAAAATGTCATCCAGTATCCGCGATTATAATTAGTACAGGGGGTAAGTAATCCAAAAGGGAG